>VDFB02271358.1:371102559-371247408 GCA_007258455.2 Sequoia sempervirens
AAAAATATGCATCGCATCGGGACATGAGTCCCTACTTATATCTAAAATATTATAAAAAAATATTATCATTTTATTGTGGTTAGGGTGGTCAGACAGACACCTACTTCTTATTCTTTCCCTAAAATTTAAGTACCATTGCATTGAAATTTCAAATTTTCACCAAGTAGATTTTTATTTTTTAAAATAACCTAGTAGTTTAGAAACTACATTCAATTTGCTACAAATTCTATTTTTACATATTTTTGAAATAATATAGATAACTTATTCAAATTTTTACATCAAGTTGCCTAACTTTGATTTTTTCTAAATTTCTTGTCACTTAAGGGCCTTTTTTTTCCATGATGATCTTGCACATACCCTTCACCAAATTCCTACATAAAAAAATATTTTGAATTTCAATAAAAATCCCTATCTAAAACAAACAGGTAAATTTACTCATAACCTGATCATCATAAAGATATTCACAAAATAACCATACAACTTATGCAATGAATGCCTTGTAGATTACATCCAACCAAGAAATTTGTAGTCTTAACAACATATCAAAACATATTATCATGAGAATAAGAATCCTTACACTAGTTCAAAGTCAAACTTTGACAACCTCAAAATATTAGGTCATCCCACACCCAATTAAAACATTGAATTACCTTGTAGTTTTTTGCAATCATCGACAATCTTCTTATCTCCAAGAAGAGATTAATAACCAAACCTAAGCACCTAGCAACCTCTACATGACATTAATTAGTAAATCAAGACCACTTCCTATCCAACAATAATAAATGACACCCAACCTTCTCCCACTCTAATATAACCTGAAGAGAAATTACCACCTAATAAGAGAGAAATTTAGACTAATATCATGACAAAATAACAAAAAGGAGATGGAGACACTAGATTGTAGACTAAAGGAAAATATGAAATATAATTCTTCCCTCTACAATCAATTCAGCTTAATATGAGATATTATACACATCAACATGTTTTTGATGGAAATGAACAATAAATTTCTCAATTAATGAATTTGACAATCAAGAACCTTCAATTAGAAGTAAAATAACACCAGTTTCTCACATATAAGATGCACAATGATGAGTCAAAACTACGATGTTATATTAGAGTCTAGGAGCTTGGTCTATTATGGACATAAGTTACATATTACATTTTTATTTGTAGTCAAGTAAAGAAAGCTCAAGAAAATGAAAATAAAGAAGTCTCCTCACCACTTCAAAATTTGGACATCTTAGCATCATTCTAAGGAAGATAAGGTGTCGACTGAAACTTCACCATCCATACATTTTGCTTCCTTTGATTAATCAACGTTGCTGCCCACAAATCCAAATCCAATAATTCAAGCTCAAGATTTATGATAGAAGTCATTGTTAAAGTAAAGGTTTTAACTTAATTAAGCTAATTAAGTTACCTTTATTCCTCTCTTAAGATTTCACTTTAGATGCATATTGTGACATTTAATAATTATATTAATTATTAAATGTCTACCTATTAGGGTTACTTTTAGGTTTTGCATGATCTCTTTTTAAGGATTGATCTTTGTAATTATTATCAATTAAGTCAATGTAATCTCTCTTGAAGCTTGCAGAGCACCCTTGCTTTTTTGTCTCCATCTCTTCCTTCCCGTGACAGGTTATTTGCATGCAAGTGATCTTCGGGGTCTGTGAAGTTGGCTTTCATAACTTCTACATGGTATTAGAGCTCTAGACCTACTACTTCTTGTTTGTGTTTTGAAGGATTTTTTGGAGCTTCAAGCGTTTGGGGTTTTCCTTTTTTGATCCAGGAGGTGGGCATTTTCAGTGCATCTAGGATCAAATCAGATCTCTCCATTGAATCCAGAGCTTCTGGAATAGTCAAGATCGACCTTTGTTTCATCAAATTTGGCTTTCATTTGTTAGATCTGTGAGGGTTTGAAGAAAGAGCATTTTTTTGCCAAATCCAGGGGTGCTCAATTTTTGGGAGCATTTTGAGCCCAAACAAACCTCACTGTTGCGTCCGGAGCGGCCAAAAACCTAAAAATCAACTGTAAACTCACCTATATTTGGTTCAGTTGATTTTTGAGGCAATTTTTTTTTGTCCATATGAACGTGCACGTGGATAGAGGTAAAATTTGTCCAAAAAAAAATTCTACAATAAAAATTCGCAGTTTTCAAATTGTAATTTTTTGAAAAGCTTTAATTTAAAAAAAAAATAAAAATTCTAAAAGCTTTTTTTCAATTTTTTTTTTTTGTTTTTCAAAAGGAAGAAAGAAAGAAAGTATGTGGAAGGTATGTACCTTCACAGGGTATTGTGCAAGTACTGACCTGCACAGACCTGTGCAGGCATACCTTCCCATGGCCCACTTTTTTTTATGATTTTTTTTTTTAAATCAATGGTTTTTTATATATTTTTTTTAACAAAACAATATAATTTGTAAAGTTTTTATTGTTTTAAAAAAAACATTTTTTCTGCCCAACAGTAAATCGGTGACCCATTTGGCTATCAAATTTATGCCCATATTTTTGCTGGGACGGTCGTTTGGACATCAAATTTAATCCAGCACTGTGTTTTTCACCCTTTGGAGCTATTTTCTTCCAAAGGCCATAACTTGGGCATACGATATCATTTTTTGGCAAACAAGATATTGTTGAAAAGATGATTTCATCAAATTTCTAGTGGTGTGGGTCTTATCACTTCTTTTTTCTATTGGTGCATTCTATAGCTAGTTGATGTTGAAGGAGCTATTTTCAGTCCCGAGCTCGTAACTTTTGACCAATTTCTCCAATTTTCGCGATCTCAACAACGTTGAAACCGTATTTTAGAGCTCTTCAGATCAATCCATGCAATTTTTCTAGATTTCACTCTGGGTATATTTTATTTAGTTTTTTGTGTTTCCACACTCTGGTGGATTACTTGAACGTTTTAGCTCCTGGAAACTTTTTGTTTGCGTGAGATGACTCATTGTTGGCTGTTCTATATGTATTTCTAGTATTTTTTCCTTTGTGGTTATTTTGAGAATCATTTGTAAGCAATTGTTTCTATGTAAATACACTGAGATAAAGTGTCACACTATTGTACATGTATTTTGGGGATTTTGCACATAAGGTTGTGCCATATTTTGTACTTGCACTATATTATAAAGTATCATGGGGGGGTTGTGTAGTTCCTTTTTTTTTGCCATCACACCTTTTTCTGGTGAGTGTCCCTCCACACCAATAGTGGATCCATATGATTCCAGCCTTATGCATGTGTTCTTTGTTTTGCACACCACTTTTTCATTTGTGGGTGCTTTCATGTGCACTTTTAGACATTGTTTCTTCTCCTTCATGCACTACAAGGCGTTACACAACATTTTAGTGGATCTTTCAGGCTCTCCCAGTTAGCATTATGGGGGCTATTATACTATTCATGCTAATGCTTCTTTGGTTTCACCTTGAAAGGAATCTCCCATTCTTCAGTTGATCAGTGTTCTTCAGACTATTGGCACATGTGCCATCAATATCTTCATTCCAGGTGTTTGCCTTTGTTTTCCATCTGATTCGAGTAGTGTCATTGGGGCACTCATGCAGATTGTTGTCTTCTTGATCCTGATCATCCTATTTATAGAGAAGGTTCTTTAGCACCATAGTAGTCATCTTTTGACAGTTGTTTATAGCTTCTTCCTACTTCAGTGATGTTCTTCATGTCTTATTCATCTCTTTTTAGAGTAGAGTTTTTCCCATGAGGTTTTCTCTATTTCTCCACTTTACAGAGATTTTGTTGTACTTGGGTACCTCATTAGGCCTAGTTGTCAGGACCCTTGTTTGCTTTCATGCATTATAGTTACCTTTGCTTTTTTGCACATGTTTGCAGTTGCACATTTGCTCATCTCAACGAGGGGTGTTAGAGTAAAGGTTTTAACTTAATTACGTTAAATAAGTTACCTTTATTCCTCTCTTAAGATTTCACTTTAGATGCATATTGTGACATTTAATAATTATATTAATTATTAAATGTCTACCTATTAGGGTTACTTTTAGGTTTTGCATGATCTCCTTTTAAGGATTGATCTTTGTAATTATTATTAATTAAGCCAATGCAATCTCTCTTGAAGCTTGTAGAGCACCCTTGCTTTTTTGTCTCCATCTCTTCTTTCCTATGATAGGTTATTTGCATGTAGGTGATCTTCGGGGTCTATGAAGTTGGCTTTCTCAACTTCTACAGTCATACCTATGATTTTTAAAATAAAAATTATGAGAGAAAATAAACCACAATTTAACTCTAAAAATTATGTTTATTGAAATAATACCAAAATGTAATATTGATATATCATACCTTAAATTTACAAAATAAGTCTAATTCCAACTTACAACATGTTTACAAATCAGCAAGAAAATACCAATAACCTATTTCATGACAAGTGTGGCAATGTACTGCAACATTTCTACTTGTAGGTGCATAAGCATAAGTGTAGATACCTCTAAGATACAAAAAATAAAAGAATACATAGAATTATTCATCACATAGCATGATAGACCCATAGTCATAAGCTATTTGGCATGTAATAGAATAGAAAATCATTGCAGTTAGCCAGTGGACTTACAGATCCACAACTTGCAAACTTTCCACAGTCAACCCCAAATACAAAATTTATCATCTCAAATTTTTCTTTTCTAGACTTCATCCATGTGTGACATGATTACGTAGTAGGTCAAGCACTGACCATGGAATTGATTCTTTGAAGGAGGTCTATTGATGGCTCTGTTTTAATTCCTTCGTCAGGAAGGCTAGCTAATTTGACGACCATCTTATGCATTAAGTGCTTTAGTGCATACCCATTATTAACAATGCAAGAGCAGATTCTCATCTTTAGTTTCATTCAAGAGTAAAAGAAGGTATCCTCTAACAAATTGTGTATTGCCTAGCTACTTTTCTCATTTCTTGACTTCTTTGTGTTAACATCTCTACAAAAGAAAGAGAAAGAAAAGAAAATTAATGTCTACAAATGACCAAAAATGGATCAACAAGACTAGAACATAAAACAAGTACAGTAGCAAAGGACTAAGGCCAAAAAGGAGGCCCTAGATAAAAAAGAAAACATAAACATCATCTACTCTAAAAACAACAAACCCCCATGCAAGGATAGTAATATAAGAGGAGAGGGAGGACCCCATAAGATGATAACAAAAAACCATCTAGATGAGCAACCAAAATCCTCAAGTGTCCATGCTCTGAGATGCATTGGAGGAGCAAAGAAAAATGCAATCATACAAGTGGGAGTACCAATACAAAGTCTAAGAATGCTTTCTAGACATATAGATAGTTGCAGCTGGTCTAATAGGCCAATCAATGATCCATTGAATCAAGGAAAGAGATTGAAAAATTAACTAGGAAGATGCAACTAGATTGTCAATTGGTCGAGTCATGTAGCAATGATTATCAAGGTACCTAGCTTGGTAGATGATAAGGACAACTTCATGATTACTCAAATGATTTTTAGGGAGTGAACATGTAAGTATGTGACTGTATCCTACTTTTCTCTTCATTTGATCAATCACACATGCTAAGCGTAACAACCATTACAATATGTTTCTGCAGATCAAAAGACAACAAAATCACATAGACATAATTAGACTATCACAATAGAAAAATAGAACCCATCTATTTAGCTTGCAAAATTATCACAAAAAAACCAAGAGGAAACACAAAGAATATCATGATTGTAATTATTTTTGGTATTATCATGTGCAAGAGGATCATTCCATCATAGGATTTTGTGAAAAGTGCATAAGCCCAATAGCATGGAGACAAGAAGTAGAGGTGGAACTTAGTTTCATTTTTGAACTGTGTATATCATAAAGTCAGAGGTTGTTGATTGGTGGTTGATGATGGTTCACCAACTCCACTAACCATGACTTAATTATAAAAGTAATTGTTCCCGTGCTAATATCAGGTAGTCATCATAAAAGGTTGCTCCCAATTATTAAGTAAAAAGAGTACAGTAGCTACAAAATCCAATATTTTGAATAATATTGAATTGTGTTCTACAAAAATTTCAATCATTGATCATCTTTATCTTTTTGTGATCTACAAATTTTTCCTTTTTGGAACCATGCAACCTAATTACTTGTCTTTCAAATAAATCAGAGATACAAAATATTAGTTTGTATATAGCATTGCTTGTCTAAAAAGACTAATTGGCATCTTTTGCTGTTGTGAACACTCCTGAAGTAATTTTGACTTTGGAAATGAATATAATTTAAGAAAATTAATAGAACTTCTTATAAACATGTTCTAAATAAAATACTCATCATTCTTATAGTGAGAGGAAAAGTGTAGAGAGGAGATCAACATTAGGAACCTCGTATCTGCAACAAAGTTTCCAGAGGAGGACATGTGCCTTGGAAGGATAGCAAGAAGAGTGAAGGAAGGATATTAGTACCAAGAACCATGTATCTGCAGTAAGTTTCAGGTTGCATTCATCTTTATACTTATAACATTCATCTGAGTTCATATACAAATCTTTATGAGAGTTTTGAGTTGATGTTGTTGAAAATAGATATCATTTTACTTTCATTACGAATCTAAGGAATTTTGTTTAATTTGAATTCTTCATTTTGTGGTTTAACACACAACAATTTTAATCTATACATAGGGACTCTCATATTTTTTTCACTTTCGATGCTTTTTTTTTAAATTATCATATTTTTTTTATGTCTCAATGCCACCTTAGTTTCCTATTTTCCTCTCCAATCTATGATTAATCAACGTATGACAAACTTTGTTGCAGGAAAGAAATTCTTAGTTTCCTTGTATTGGATTAGTCACCCCATGCTTTGGTGTATTAAAAGACATAGAGGTACAAATCCTAACATCTCCCTTAAATCCAATCATTCTACCAAAATTGACGTAGGTTTAATTCAATTCTTGCATGTACTTAGTATGTGCGACCTCGTCCAAAGTTGACCCTATACCATCATTCTGTAGCGAAGAAATGCCTTCAGTAAGATTATTGACATTAACTTTTTCGATATGATTCATTCTTGTAGAATTATCAACAAATCATGAATAGTTTCATACCTTAATTGACTTAATTCAGTATCAAATCAGCCCACGTTAGCTCAAATCATTGGCTTAAGTTTTGAGTTGTGCTAGTATGGGTTTTTGCAGTTTACCCTAAAGGAATTGAGTCATTCAAGCTTGGTCACCTTAACAAACATTTTTTATATTCGCCCCACCCTATAAATTTTAATTGAGCAAAGGATAGCACTAATAGTTATCATTTTAGTTAAAAAAGTTGAAGTGAATCTTTTATTGTATGTTATATCTATTCCTAAAAATATCTAACCTAAAATTTAACATTTGATTGGACCACAAAATTAGTATTTATTCTAGAGACTAAATCAGTATTCTTATGAAAACATTGTGATAAGTATATGGCTTGATATAATGACTAAATATGTAAGGGTTCAAATTTAATGGTGTTAATGATCCTGTTGGGCTCATTATTATAGGATAACATAATGCAAAGATTTGAATGTAATCTGTAAGCAAATGACTATCTCTGAAGGATAATTAGTAGCTGAAATTCTTGTTGAACCAGAATGCAAGTCCTAGCTCAAGTATCCATGTGTGTTTCCCACATTGCCCTTTTTGTGCATAAGTTGAGATAGGATGTATCATATTAGGGCAAGGTTCTTCTAATAATTGTATTTAGCAAATAAGTTATTGTTGTTGTGCAATCCTACAGGTATCCTTTAAATACTTATCATGAAATATAACATACATTTTATCTCAACTGATGGCACTTTTGATGCCTAATATTAGATAATCAAGATTGCAATATTCATTAAATTTTTACTACTATATTTTCATTTGCAAGGCTGATGCAAGAGGAATACTTGAATTATCCTTATGATCACAAAAATTAAGAGTCTTTCTTTCCATGAAATGAAACATATAGTTTTTGACAAATCCATTTATCCCTATCAATGGCACTACTACTTGCAACACCAGAGAGAGGATTAACAATAGAGATTTTTCGATTCTCCCACCCCTATGGCATGCATCAAACTCAATTTTAACTGCACCAACCAAAGACATATAAGTGTCCCTTGACATCTTTTCATCATACTCTAATATGTTATTTCTTTTAATGGCTTTCCTTTTTGCTAGATGTTTGACTTTCAAAGATCCCATCTACTCTAGAAACTTAGCATTCCATTTTAAGTGTTCATCTCAGTCATTCCTCACTCAACATCTTTCCTTTATTGATCTTTAGTAGCATCTCAAAATAAGTTGGTGTCAAATTTGAATCTTTTCATTGAGGTTTAACAAAAGGTTTTAGTGATAAAAACAAGTTGCATATCATGAATCAGTTCATGCAGTAGTTGGATGGTTCTTGGAGTATGCAAAGCCACTTCTGAAAGTAACAATTGTCCCTCGAGGTACTAGTAGAGCCACTTCTGAAAGTAACTAATCTTTGATAAATCATATGGGTTGCTAAAGAAAAAAACAATATAAAACCCTAGTAATTCTGGTCCAATGGGCATAACTGAATTCACATTACGCCAATGAAAATGGGGGTAAAATTTAAATAACCTCGATAACCACTGGATAAGCTCCTATTGCTTTAATCCAACAAAAAAGTGCATGCTATGCATGCCCAAATTACAAGGCCATGTTGTGTCCAGTGGACCAAAAAGCCTATACAGTGTAAATCCTCATTGACCAATCAAGAAAACACAAGTTCACATTATGTTGCTAAAAGTTAAAAATCTACAATAGCATGCTGTGGAACATGATCTGGAATATGGCATTATGGTAAGGGAGAGATAAGATTTGACTCTCTAAATCTCTTGCTATCTTTGACAAATCATATAGCTTCACAAAGTAAACACAACACTTTAGTCGTAATCCTAATTCATGTCATGTCATAAGTAAAAACCTCCAATAGGATCCTACACAATACAGACCTAAACATGGCATTACATCAGGGGAGACATGACGCATTACCTATTCGGATGGTGTGCTTGGAAGATCTCAACCTAGTATAAACATTTCTTTAATTGAAAAATCATTAAAGTGCTTGTTTAGGATAAATTGAATGAAAAACTTATACACAAAAATTACCTAAAAGATTCTCTTCACATCCCTTTCCTCGGAATCAATCAATAAAATACGCAACTACCATACTTAACAAGATTTCCCGTCAGTTATTACCCAACATCAAGGAAACAAATGAAAACATTATATCAAAAACATTACCAAAGAAGTTAGATTTTGACTTGGATAGTACTCTCAATCTCACAATGTTATTGACCTCTACTAACTATGATAGAAGCCAACAGGACATGCTTATTAGTCCATGCCTCTATAGAGGCGAAGACTTATGTTTTCACTTCACCTTTTTTCCAATTAATACTGTCCAGAAAACAGCGCTGGCAAAATATTTCCCATGCTTTCTAATGTTCTGCAATTTTTTACTTGATAATCTAATTTTCTATTGGCTCGTGCATTTTCAACTGTGGTTTTTTCATTTTCTTGTTTAAAAATAATAGAAATTTTTTTGGCAGCCAATAGTATCTTCAAGATTTTTATGTGAGGTTTAACCTAAAGTTTTAATTGTTGTTTTGTCTGATAGACAGCTGGATTCACGAACTTATCTCAATCATTTATATGGGAATTGATATAAAACTTGATTTTTGGCCATCTGAACCACACACAAGGTGGCATTCGCTAAACAGTTCACGTGCCTTGTCTGTGCGTCCACATTTTCATCCATGCCTGCAGTGCAACACGTTTCCATGAATATATAATTTAACAATGGAGCCTTGCAGATAATTTGGCTGGATCCAATTCTGTTGAACGTTTGGATTGAATTTGAATGCATTTTTGTGTGTTTGGAATGCAGTGTCCCAAGCAACTTCGAAAGAAATCCTTGGGAAAAGCACTAGAAAAGATCAAAGGAGGTAAATAATTTGATGTCATAATCCATCTCAGTCCGAATGGCTTAGAAAATGACTTGTTTGGATTCGTCTTGTTTGTATGTAGAATTGATGTTGCTGGGATTTATTTCGTCGATGCTTACTATTGGACAGAAGCCAATTTCAGAGATTTGTATATCCGAGGGCTTAGGAGACTCGTTACTTCCTTGTTCAAATGAAGCGGCCTCAGCAGACAGTCTTTCTAACCAGATTGAAAAGTTCTCATCACTTGGGCGCCGTCGTAAGCTCATGTTCTTAGCTTCTGAAACACCAGTGAAGCGTATCTTGGGAACAGAAGAGGCCGTGACTAGTCATTGTGTTAAAAATGTAAGTTTTTATGCTTAGTATAGAGTGGTACTATTTCTAATGGAAATAGATTATGTGTTAAAAATGTATTAATTCTCCTTTGTTATTAATGCGGGGAAAGGTTCCTACAATAACTGCACATATTCATTTTCGTATTGGCCGTTTTTCTGGCAAAATATTTCCCATGCTTTCCAATGTTTCGATTTTTTTACTTAAGTTATTTGTCATTTGAGCATGGTGTCGAAGGCATGATACAGGCATTTAGCTCGAGGGAGGTTAGAGGTTTAATCCGCACTTCGAAAAATCTTTAACCTGCAAAAGGCTGGTGGCTATGTTATGAGCATCCAGCCCCAATAGGAGCTCTTAGATTGGAGTTTTTCTAGTCCATGTCCATCAGTTTCCATTATGTGATTTGGTATTTACCATGCTAAGCAGTTTTGTATAGCAGGGAAGTGCACCATACATTGAGGATAAAACGCTTTCTGTCTGATGTAAATAAATGCTTAATAGTTGTAGCCCCACGGATTGTCTAATGTCGCTCGGGTTTGTTTTGAAGGCTTTGATGGGTCATATTTGTTGAGTCTCGCCTAGATAGGTACAGAACTTGCTCCTCTTTGTGGAGCTTGACCGGAAATTCCTTATCTATCCACCTCTGCCTAAGATAGCAAGTTGCTTTGGAGACAGTTATGGCTTTGAGTGCAGACCAAGAATCTTCTAGCTCCCTTTAACCTTATGATGTCGCTGAAAATTCTGTGATCATTTCTGTTTTATATTTCTCTGTTACTTCTACTTAGGTGGCAATATCCCAACCTCATATGCACTCACCCTTTCAGTATGAGTGTCCTTTCCACTACTAACTTGAATTCCACTCATGGCTAGCAGAAGTTCATTGAACATGGGGAGTAAAGAAAAAGGCAGAAGGGAAACAGGGTTAAGGGTTATGATTGAATTCAACAAATAAATGTAGCAGCTGTCTATTTAACTGCTGCCTTGTTTGGTTGGATATGCAGCTGTATATTTCAACAGTAGTTTCTAATTTGAATAAATGATGTTTCTATTATTACCAGACTGTACTTATCCACGTCTAGTAAAGAATAGCAGACTATAGTGGGCACCAACTCTTCTGACTCCCTCCAATCTTCCACTCAGAATCTTATTTAAACAAACATATAAATTTTCATCAGCCTCTTTCCTTCAACAATCAAAATAATTTGAGAGGTTCAGCTAATAGAAATATACACAACTTCCAGAAAAAAAATGTAGCAGCTGTCAATGTAACTGCTGCCTTGTTTGGTTCGATTAGCAGCTGTATAGTTGAACAGTAGTTTCCAATTTGAATATATGATGTTTCTGTTATCACCAGACTGTACTTATCCACGTCTAGTATCACTGCATTATTGTGAAGGAGAAATACACATGATTTGCAGATTTTGGTTGTTGGATCAACGTTGAATTTCTTCAAATTGAATCTTGTTATAGCTATGCTTGTTTCTAATCCTATGAACGGTTGAATTGTACTTGCAGGCAGGACTCAGAACTATTGCAGAAGCTTTGGTTCAAGAACTTCCGATTATTCTTATTGACTTCATTGCAGGCCAGGTATTTTTATGCTTTTGAAAATTCTCTTTTAGTGCACAAAACATTCTAAATCATATATTTGATAAGAACCATATGATGGTTAAAACTTAGAATATCATTTTTAAACATAAGAAATCTAATTTTGTTCAATCTTCAGAAAATTATCAAACTTACTTTTTTTAATGATATTTCCAAGCCATAATGGATCACTGCCATACAGAAATGACATTTCCAAAAAACTGTTGCTGAAATTTTGGAAGAACATGGCCATCATTTGAGGTCAATTAAGGACCTTGCCCTCAATCTTTATGGAAAACTTTTTCCCTTTGTAATTTCCCCCCCTCTTATCCAAAAAAGTTTCTACCATAGAAGAGGAAATGGCCTAATCCCACAATCTTTTAGAGTAGCAGTTGTGCGAGAAGAAAAAAAACATACCAAAAGAGGACATGCGAAGACTTTTACAGCAGCATGCCATAAAGATAATGATTCCGCTGACTCGTTTGATTTTTTTTTTAATTGGTTAACATTAGATACCAAAATTGGTCCCCAAAATCTAGTTCCATTGGACGAAATTGAACAGAGATTGTGGAGGCTCAAAAAAAGGTGTTGATAGATAGGTTTAGGATGATATCATGTGGTTACTTCACAGAAGTTTTCTCATTAAAAGTTAAATAGGCTGTAGTTTTCCAAGGAGGATCATAGGTCGTGAACATATCTGGTCTGCTTGTGAAATCCACGTAAGAGCTGCATTAAACAGTGCCAGTATGGGTTTCCCTTCAACTTTTAAATGGACATTTTGGGAGCAATCATTCTTGGAGTTTTAATGCGATATTAACTAAAGGAATATATCACTGCAATGGAACTTAAGATCCGTCAAACAATTCTTAACTATGCCAGATTCAAAAATATTGATTCGAGAAAGTTTACCTAGATAGGATACAATCCATGTTATCAGGAATGGAATGGGAACAACCAGTATATGTCAAGAATATACCTTTCAGGTGTAGAAACTTTCATCAAAATGGATATCTAGCTGATTTCTACCCACCACTGCATAAGACAATGAATGACATGGAAGAATCAAGAAAGTAGCCCAGACACAAAGAAACAAGAAATTGGTTAGCAGGCAATGATACATCCAACTAAGAGGAGGGACAATCAAATGTAACAACCAAAAGATGGAAGTGAACCAACAAACAAAGGCTGACGACAGGAAAGTTGAGATTATTTAAATCAGGTCAGTTCATTATATAACTTCAAATCTGTTTCTCCTCTAGAGCAGTTAGATGCACTACAGGAAGACATCAGAGCCATAGGTTAAGCTTTATCATATCAAATACATGTGGAAATAATTGAAAATAGAGAAAATTCTAAAATTATGCCAGAGAACACATTGTGTACAGAAGCTATAGATAGTTTGTAAATAGAAATTCAAAAAATACTCCTGTTGCTCAATGGAGGTTACAGAGAGGTGGCAAGAATATGCAACAAAAAATGAAACTAAACACTTACACACAATCAATCTCTTCTCCTGTGAACCCTAGAATACTAGATGAAAAGAAAAACTTGTGAATCCCTTTCAGAAACAAACAAATTTCAACTCATCTGCCAAGTCATAAAGCAATGGGATAGTATTTGACAGTCTTGTAGGCCTGAGATAATTATTACAATAAAAGAAAAAGCTATTTTTTGGAAAATAAGAGAATTATTACCAAACATAGTTCAAAAAAACAAAAGCAGAATTAAATTAAAGAAAACGATTGCTCCTTTTGCAAGAAGCCAAATATAATTTTCAATACATGGATAAAGTAAAGAAGAAAATCTGGTAAATAGCAGACTTGGTGTGTACAAATCCTTTAGAAGGATCAAGAGGAGAATCCATATTTACGAATCTGGCTAAATTTGCTATCAAGGCGTAGATAGAACATATCTGCAGAAGTGTTAGGATGCGTTCTTTTCAATATTTCAATTCCTAATCCAGCATGATATCAATGTATATTACAAGCCTTGAGATTTAAAGGCGGTATTATGTTGTATGAGAGGAAACTAATAAAGGAAAAATTGATTTCCTTTAGAGCAAAAATCAGAGATCTTATTTACACTCATCAACTACAAACTCAAGAATATAATCCGATGCAGAAGCTAATGAACCTTTAGGAAAAGCAAAAACATTCTGGGACTGAAGTCAAGAGAGACATGCATAGAAGAACGGCACAACACAACAAAGGTTTTCACTTTTCTGTTAAAAAACCTCCAAAAGGGTTTGAGGGATGTTGTCCAGTGGTTGATTGGTGGGAGTTTATTGTCATTGCCCTAAGTTATATCTTTTTCTAGTCTTGCAGCTTTATATTGTTTAAAAAAATAAAAAACAAATACTTTTCCCTTACATCAGAATGCATTGAAACTAGCACAGCCAATGAAAGTTTCTAAAGCCTTTTCAATAAATCCGTTTTGTACATAACCTGCAATCATTGCAGTCCATGAGATGACATCTCTTTGAGACATTCTTGTCAACATTTCATGAGCCTTTTTTATGTTTCCACATTTTGCAGGTTAGTAGTAGTTCACCATTTTTTGACTAATTTTTTAATCAAATTGGATTTATTGGATTTTAGCATCTGCAGTACAACATTCTGCAGTTTTCTTTTTCTTCAAGGAGCAACAAATTTAGATTTAAATTTTAATGATACAGTGCTCACTTTTTGGGGTCATCATGGCAGCTTTGTCTGTATTGAAATAAAGAAGTTCATCATCATTCAGTACCCATTTTTTTAATACCCCTTATTAGCATTAAGTTTTATATTTTGACAGTGTTTTATAGTGTTTGGTTGCAGGTGACAGGATCAGACCGTTCAGTTATTATACTTCCTCTATCTGTATTAGAACAATTCCATGATGCGCTGGGTCAGTATGTTGACATCACTCGAAGCCAAGGACTCGCAGGAATAAGTCTTTCAAATGTGCATAGAATTTCATCTGCAAATAGGCGAACTGAAAACTATGGCATTTTTCAGAGTTATTAACAGTTTTCTTTAAAAATGATTTGCCTTCAAATAGGCAAACTGAAAACTATAGCATTTTTAAGAGTTATACCAGTTTTCTTTAAAAATGATTTGCCTTCCTCAGTTGGGGAATTGGATTGTTTTTATTTCACAGAGTGTGGCAAACTTGTATTTTGCCACTGTTACACAATGCACTAAGGTTTCAACCTTAACTGAGTTTTATATGATATAACTATTCACAGGAGCCTAAGCAGCCTTGTAATTTTAACCTTCCTTGCAGCTACATATTTACATATCCTTTATTCCCATCAGCCATTAGCTGGAGAATTAGTCGGTATTAAGTTCTTTCTTTGTGATCTAGTTTCTCTACTTTACAATTGTTTGTTTTCTTTTTATCTATAGACATGAGGTTTTGCTTCTTCAGCCCTGCTTTTCCCATTTGGCAGGGACTCCAGCTGCAAAGCAGCACTTGTTTTGCCTGCATTTGGAGGCTGCCAAAATTTGCCGAATGAGGATTCTACTACTGCTTAGGATAACCCTAAGCACGCATCATAATCTCTTCTCCTGCCTTGTAATGACCTCTCTGCTCACCATTACAGTAGGACTCAAAGGTTAGAAAAAATGAAATGACTTCAATCTATCATAAAGGTTGCTATGACTGTATATATAAAATTTAAGGATGTGTCCAATCTAATGTAATGGGTGCTTCAACCGTGTAAATCAGCACTAATAAAGTGGCCTTTCAATTCCTATTATCCAGAAAATTACAGTTGCCTCGGTACTAGTTATCCAATAAGATGTGCAACTCTATGCAACAACAGAACATAAAATTCATAGATATTAGAACTTCTTGGGTCCATTAGAATTGCTTCAATACTCATAATCCGGTGAGATGTGGAACTCAAGGAAAACATAATTAGGGAATTGTATGGTCACCATTCTATTGCATGACTTACTCATCATCCATAGAAAGAGTAAAAATAAAATCCTCTTGACAGAATTTGTGCTATCATTTTAACAGAATTTATAAAAGGACTAAATCATTTTAATAGATACCCTAGTAAACATGAAAAGCTAATGTTTTGTAACTCTAGACTAAACAAAACTAGAGGTCTGAAAACAAATCTGGTTTAAATCTTTACAAACACCATTTATCTCAAACAGTAATAAACATTCAAGTCCTGTCAAGTTCTTTGCTAAATAGATATATAAATATATATTCATATATTTAGGTTATTGCACCCTATGTAATCTAATTTAATGGTACAAAACAGATAAAAATAGAATCAAATGTTTTTAAATTAATTTAGTTGACAATATAGGGAGGGTTTAGGTTAGTCAATTAGTTAGGCATTTGATAAGTAAATTAATGGATATATGTGCGTTATAATAGATAGTGTAGATTTATAGCATAGCAATAATAGTAAATTTGAAACAGAAAAAAACAAAGGTGGCATTCAGCATTAGAAAAATTATAGTATTACTACTTAATAAATGAGTTCATCAAGAGGGGCAGATGGAGTAGAGTTCAAAATAAAATTAACTGCCTGTACCGTTGCTTAAAACGGTATATGTCCCTGTCATGGTATGGACGATTTTATAATATAAGAATGCAGGACATGCTTATTTTGCCTGCATTTGGAGGCTGCCAAAATTTGCCGAATGAGGATTCTACTACTGCTTAGGATAACCCTAAGCACACATCATAATCTCTTCTCCAGCCTTCTAATGACCTCTCTGTTCACCATTACAGTAAGACTCAAAGGTTAGAAAAATTTAAAATGTATTTATGCGCCTTCATTAGATCAGAATTAATGCCCCTCCAAAAATTTTCCACTGAAAATCTGTTAATTTGAAAGGTCTCTTTCTCCGTTTAATTATGGGTGACTGTATAGAGAAAATATTCATGTTTTGATAACAAGAGTCTTATGTTAATCTATATGCCCTTCTTTCCTCTCCCTAAAGCATGCAACAGACGCTTGCCTCTATACCCCACACTCCCACCCGACAACAGAGACACATTTATAGTCCACAAAACATTAGGAAACCATAAAAAATCCGCTTGCTTGCTTTTGATTGGCCACCAGACTTTTCTCTTCAAATTTCTAAACGGGAAATGCCAAAAATCCCAGATCTGCCAAAACCCCTTACAGACTCATCTAACACTTAAAAACCCCACCAAACACTACAAAATCGAAGCAGAAGAGAAAATCTGCAAGGAGAGACAACCCATATGGGCTCCTACAACAACTCACCAAAATACTACAAAATCAAAGGATAAACGAAACCCCAAAAAGATAAACAACCAAACGACATGCATACCTCTACATGCTTGGCCTTGACAATGGAGTATCTCGAGTAGGTACATTATGCACACACGCAGCCAAATCCCCTCCCCCTAACCGGCATCAAAATCCAGAGATGTGAAGAGCTTTCCAAATTGAAATAAACAAATAAATACTCAAAGAAAAAGGACAAAGGCGTTCAGATTCTAATTCATGCACCTGTTTTTGGTTGTGCAACCTTCGCCTCCTTTCACCAGTATTCATGCCCTGTTCGTGAATTCGACCTGAAAATGACATCACCTTCTCAACATGATAGATAACTCTGGTCTCGAGGAGGAAAAAAATCCTGGGTTCATCTAAATGAGGAGGGAAAATGAATGAGGAGAGGGAAATGAAAAAATTATTTAAAAAACTATTTTTTTGTATTTTCTTAATTTAAGACAATTAGAAAATTAAAAATATAATTTAAACATAAAATGTTTATTAAATTAATGTCTCAAACGGCCCCTTTATGTAGTAGTGCATGTGTATGTTCTGTTGGCAATAGTTTGTATGAAATAAAGCAATCAGTACTTGTTACTGAATATATCTCTGCTACTGTCTGCGCCGAACGTGACAGTGTTTAGTTACATATACAAGATGCCGGAACGGGGCCGAGATCAACCAGCCATTCGGTAATACTGAATTTCTAGGTTTTCAGTTTATAAAGCTTCCTCCCTAGTAGTGGGAATTTGTGTATTTTCTTTCGGATAACATGCGACACTAGACAATTCTTATTGTCCTTTAATGTGTGAGAAATAATGGGACAGGGAGAAATGAATTTGCCGAAGGCTTGGCCACACTATTTTTGAACCCCTATGTTAAGCCGCCCCTTACTATTGGTATCTCGGGTGACTGGGGAATCGGAAAGTCTAGTTTAATGGTTCAGGTACATGTAGATCATCTTTTGAAAGCCACTTCGACGTCTTTTAATATATGATCTAACCCAACGAAAATTCTTAAAAATTGACATATAAAATTAAAACAGACGGAAATTATTCTGCTCAAGACGGCAGCCCAGCTAGCATTTCCAAATTTACTAGAGACAGAGAAGTTTCCTGAATGCAGAGAGATAGTCCAATCTCCTATAGGTCGACGGAAATATGAGGAGATTAATAAAGCGGTGAAAGATTTATTGCCATCCCCTGCTTCTGCTTCTGAGTAGACGTTCCGTTTATTGATATGATCAAATTAATAATGACGATATTGCCATGATAGAGCTTAACTATCGTGAATACCTTATCAGGAAGATGATCCACTGGTGCAGTTTCTAAATGGCGAGTACCAGTCAAAACACCACGAGGTATATAAATCATTAGCGCTCATCGACCGGAATGAGATGGTGAGTTTAATTTTTTAATGAATTGGTGTACCTTTATCCTTTTTGTATTTTCTTGGCTGCATTTACAGCAACCTTAATGTTTTCCTTCAGATTCAAAGAAAGGGTTATGGTGAAGCAGCGGATTCAAACAGCAACCAGTACTCCCTAACAAGGATTCCTAGTATTTTGACTGTTCGCTATAACGCGTGTTATTACCAAAATCAACTTGAGGCATGGGCTGGTCTGGCCGTTGAGATAACAAAGGCAATAGAAGAATCAATGACTAGGGCGCAGAGAATTAGGTGTCGCTGGAGGTATGTGAGAAGGGAACACGGACAAAAGATATTGTTTGAATTCTTTTTACCGTATCTCCTTGCATTATTTAGTTCCTCTTGGGTGGCTTGGGCATTATGGAAATTGTTAACTAGGCCGAATCACAAGGACCTGCAGGACTTAAAATACGGATCCGTACCTGCAACTGTCTTGGTTGTTGTTTGGACTGTAGCAAGACAATTGTTTTCTGTGTTTCAGCCCATCAATGTTCAAATCAGGGAATATCTCCAGTTACCCAACCACAGAACAAATCTGGGTTATCAGCATCAAGTGATTTCTGACATCAACTTAATGGTGGAAGAGATTGGTGAAAAGCCTTCCTGGAAATGGAGATTCATTGCGAAGTTGTGGAGTTTATGTGGCTTCAATCCAGACACTGTAAAGGGTACCGCCATTCCAAAGTTGTCTCCACCTCACAACGATAATATTCGCATGATCGTCTTTGTTGACGATTTGGATAGGTGCCAAGACAACATTATCTTACAGGTATTTTTTGGAATCACACTAATTCGTTTAGGTGCTTACAATGGCAATGCAAGATAATATCAATATGATTAACTAAGACGATTTGCTTTTGATAAATCTATAATCAGGTGGTGTCTGCAGTCAATTTGGCGTTGGCCGACTGCAATATCAACGTCGTTGTCGGAATGGATATGAAAATGATCGCAAGTGCAACCGAAAGTGTGTTTCCAGACCAAAATAACAATGGAGAAAACTTAGCAGAGAAATATATAAGCAAAATAGTTCAGCTACCATTGGCCTTACCAGATACCAGCGAAGAGGAAACAAAAAGATTTCTAAATGAGCAGCTGGGTCCGACATTTAATCAAGCATTTGATTCGGATATTGAGATTGCCGAACCGAATGCTCAGACGGAGCAGAGTGCTGGCCACGAACAACCCTCAGCAGGTTCTGAAAAATAGCATTTTAATGCTTACATGGACATACACATTGAATTTCTGAATCACTTTTACTTCGTTGTTTTATATAGGTAAAAATGGGGATTGTTAGTGTCTCGACATTCCCCCAACAGAAGCGAGTCAAAGTTGCTTGCGAAAAATTTCCCAAATATTTGAACCACTAAGGAGGTTCAAAAATTGCCTATGTCGATGTTTCCTAGGTAATTAATCATAGCGCCACTGCAACCCTTTCAAAAAAGAGTTCGACAGCATAAACATGGACATATGCTAATAAATTCTAACTGATAGTGGAAGGAACTTTTGGTATTTCATCAGGCCACAAAACTGCAATGAGGAAACTGCAAACCGTACTATTTAATATCCAGATGATCATTCCGAATTACAGCATGGAAGAGCGGATAGCACTAGAGTACCTGAGCAATCGGACCACAGGCGGCCAAAGGCTTCCACGAGAATCGAAACGATTTCTTACCTACCATCGTATAGCGTGGCACATTCTTAGCCAAAGGAAGCAAGTGAAAAATACTCCAGGCTGGCAGGCACAACTGGTTGTATGGGTATTTTGTTGCTGGCAATGCAAAGGACAAATCAATGATGTAATCCAGGTAGTATATAGTTTAGATAATTGTATTTCTTCTCCACGTCAGTGTAATGGTTTGGCCTATAGCATTACTAAATTCAAGCTGCATTATGTGGCACTCAGTACGTATACACATATTTGTATATGCATATACATATATATATACATATATACATATATATATACATATATATATATATATATATATATATATATATATACAAATGTATATATATATATTGAAGACAATCAATACCACAATAGCTCTTTGTAGAATGCAACTCAATCAATATATTTTCTATCTTAGATGTTGGTCACATTTTTTTTGTCAAGTGTAGTACAAATGAAGAGCCTGGTCCTAGTGAAAAAATTGTTGTTACACCTTCTCTAGATACTGATAGAGTTTCAGTTTGGAGCATATTCAAGCGTGCCTGAAGTTCTATCAGTATGTCGACAAGGTGTAATAGCAATTTCTTCACTTGCAATGGGGTCTTCATTTGATCTACATTCTTCACTCTAAATGTTGTTTGTAACCAATTTCACATACATACATGTCCACATATAAATTTTTTTTGGGAAAGTTTCCAAACCACAACAAAACACTTAAGAATCACAAGAAAATGACACATGATCGAAAACCCCAATACTTCACAATTTAAAAAATTGAAAACAATCATTTTTTACAAGAACAATAGTATAATTTGTTACAAAGAGCTACAAATAGATGACATAAAAAGAGTATCATGAAACATATTCATACAAGACAAGCAATTTGTGTAATAACTGCCTTGTCAAATCTAAATTCAAGCTACATTATGTGGCACTCAGTATTATAGATGCATATATGTACACACATATATGCACACACACACGCACACACACACACACATATATATATATATATATGCATATACATATATACATATAGATATACATATATATATATATACACATATATATACACACACACATATATTTACATACAATGTCAATTGTATGTGAAAATCAACCCTTTGAAACATAGATAGATAGATATACACATATATATTGAAGACAAACAACACCACAGTGGTTATTTGTACAATGTAACTCAATCAATATATTTTTTGGCACATTTCAGACTATACTTTCCCACATTGCAACACCCATGTATTTTGTCTTAAAGATTTCGTAGAGCAACAATTTTAACATAAACAATAAATAAATCATTTATGCAAAAAACCCATGTAAAACAACTTACAGATTGCAGAGCACAAGAGTTTTAGAGCCTCCAACTTGCTATGAAATTAACCACAAAGCCAAAAGTGACGATTTTTACAATAATGTGCTATGAAACCAATACGAAAATGGTTGTTTTGACAATACAACTTAAACAAAGTATTCTTTCCCACACTGGAACACTCAATATTGCATTTACTTAGCCCACCCCCAGCGTACAACAATGACATAATGAATTAACACCCCTGTGATATATGTATATAAATTCTAGTTCCTTTGTCAAACAAGCTACACTAGTCTTTGTGTGTATATATGAAAATATATATTTTCCTATATGTATATTTTAAAATATGGACCAGGCAATTGAATACATATATGTGTGTGTGTACGCATACATGTGTTTGTGTATCCATTGGGGAATTCAATACAATTTTAGTTTTTGTCTATAATATTCAATACCCAATAAGTGTTAAAAATAATAGATGTTCGAAAACCCACATTAAATAGAACTTTAAAATATGGAAAATAGAATAGGCAGTCTACAATAATAAAGAGTTTTCTATGGGGAACTAGAAAAAAGAATATCACAAGGAACGGTTTGTTATGGGGAGCTTCAAACAGTTGAGAGAAAAAGGGAAATTGGAAAAGAGCTATTACAAAAACACTTAACAATCACATGAATATGACAGATGTTTGAAAACCCACATTAAGTATAACTTTAAAATATTAGGAATAGAAGAGGCAAACTATGATAATGAATAGTTTGCTAGAGAGAACTGGAGAAAACAATACCATGAAGAATAGTTTATTATCAGGAACTTCAAACATTCCACACAAAAACAATATCAGGAAACATATTCATACAAGAGACACAACATGTTCAATAGAGACAAAATAACCACAACAAATAACAATATAGCGACCTTCCATAGAAATAGAGAAATTCTAAAAGAGTTATTACAATAAGACTTAACAACTTTCATACTAACCCGCTGCATATATGTATATGCAATCACTCCTATATTAATTTGTATCAGCATGGAAAAAAAATAGTTTCCTCATCTTTAAGTGTCATTGTAATAGCTATTTTATCTGTTCAGCTTTATATTTTTAGCTAATAGGCTATCTGTTTGAAGTTTCCACTGGGATTTTCAACAACCCAACCCTAAATATGATTTTTTGCCATGGGAACACCACCAAAGATGCATAGAGATAACTACAAACAATAAACAGAGGGAGAAAAAATGACTAACCCTAACTATATTTTTTGATGAAAGAAAGAACATTTACCTGCAATAAAGCCATCTATACAAAGCATAATCTCTTTGAAGTCCACAAAATGGGTATAATTGTAGACATAGAAACATATAACAAGGAACAATAAGTAGAGAGCAAAACACATCAACAATAAATTAATCATTTACACAAAATACCCATGTAAAATGACTTACAGATGTTGGAGCACAATAACTACAAACAATAAATGAAACCTAAAAAAAATACTTACCCTAACCATATTTTTTGGTGAAAGAAACAAGATTTAACTATAATACATCCATCCATATAGAGCCATAAACTCTTTGAAATATCCAAAATGGGTATAACAACAAAGATGCAAACATGTAACAATGAATAATAAGCAGAGAGCTAAACACACAAACAATATATTAACCATTTACACAAAATACCCATATAAAATGACTTATAGATTATGGAGCACAAGAGTCTTAAAACTCTCCAATCTATTATGAAACCCAGCAGAAGGTGATGATTTTTACACTAGTCTATTATCAAACGAACACCACAATGACAATGCAACTTAATCAATATACTTTCTCACACATTTCACAACACATCATTGTTAAAATGCTCCAACCTGCTATAAAAAGGAAGAATGAGCAAAGAACGAAAGACATGAACAATAAATTAATCATTTATGCAAAATACCCATGTAAAGTGACTTATAGATTCTACAACACAACAGTTTTAAAACCCTCCAATCTAGTAAAAAGTGAAGTGGAAGGTGACAATTTTAACAATAGTCTGCTATCAAACCAACACCACAATGGCTCCTTCAACAACACAACTTAATCAAACTATACTTTCCCACATTGCAACATTGAATACGACATTCACTTCACCTTCCACTATTGTGCAACAACAACCGGATGCATTGACCCTCGCGTGAGCAAACACTTATGTTTGACCTTCCACATACAAAAGAAACAAGATTTAACTACAATTGGTCTGGAAAAAATACACAGATAATGACAAACAATAAACAAAAGATTCAAAGAGCTAAGATTCAATCACTCCTATGTTAATTTGTAATTACATGTATCTTAATGGGTGTAACGGAAAAGATGCACAGAGATAACTAAAACAACAAACAAAACTCGATAAAATTACTAACTCTAACCATTTTTCTTTTTACGAAAGAACATTTAACTACAATTGCTCCTATGCTAATGGTTGCAATGCAAACGATACACATAGATAACCACAAACAACAAATGAAAGATTCATAGAGATAACTAAAACAATAAACAAAGTGTGAAAAAATAATTTCTCCTATGTTAATCTACAATTGCTCCCTGCTAATGGGTATAATGCCAAAAATGCATAGAGATAACTAAAACAATAAACCAATGGTGAAAATATTACGAACCCTAACCATATTTTTTGATGAAAGAAAAAAGATTTAACTACAATTTTTCCATCCATACAAAGTGAAAATGTCTTACAAATCTCCAAAATGGGTAAACATGAAAGATAGAAACACATAACAATAAGACATGAACAATAAATTAATCATCTATGCAGAATACCCATGCAAAATGACTCACCATACAAATGCATAGAGATAACTAAAACAATAAAGCAATGGTGAAAAAATTACTAACCCTAACCATATTTTTTCATGAAAGAAAGAAGATTTAACTGCAATTTCACCATACATATCGAGCGGTAATCTCTTTGAAATCTCCAAAATGGGTATAATAGCAAAGATAGAAAGATATCACAAGAATACATCAACAATAAATCAATCATGTATGCAAAATACCCATGTAAAATGCCTTACAAATTCTGGCTCGAACAATTTAGTTTGTCGATTTTTCTAATAGTCTGCTATCAAACCAGTGACAGACCCAAACATGACGATTTTTACATAGTCTGCTATGAAACCAACAACACAACAATACAACCTAATGAAAGTATACTTTCCCACAATGCAACACTCAATATTGAATTTACTTTGTCCGCCCACATTTACTAACCCCGCCTTCATCATACAACGATGACAAAATGCATTAACTATCCCGTGAGCAAACACTTATGTTTCCGTTTCTGCATATCAAAGACACCAACTCCACTGCCGCCAACCCACATAATTCCGAAGCTCCACGTCACCACAAAAAACCCGGTCTAGTTGCCCTCGACCGTGACATCTCGATGCCGACAAACCCAATTCACTGCTGGGCTGACAAAATTCCCAGCAGAAACTTCAAACAAACTAGCCTATCGACTAATTTAACAATAATCCCTCTATTATTTGGAAATAATTATATAGATAGCCGGCGCCATTCACACATCCATCATAAGCCGTACGATATTCCACCAATGAACAATTCTTTAATCTCTGGAAGATTAACAAGACAAACCCCATTAACGTGATGGTATTTATTTTGATGTCTGAATCTTCTAGATCACGTTACATCAAAGTTTTATTTTATTATTCACCGACCTTGTATCACATTATGTGGAACCTGGATTTTTTTTTCCTTGGTCATTATAAATAGAGACGTAGGGGTGTTCTGGTGTGCAGAAGAAAATTTTACACTCTTCCTTTCCATTTAGGAACTAAGAAATTACTAGCATTAAAATGGCACAAGTCTTATTTCTTTGCTCGGTAATGCCTGCATTTCTTTCTAGTTAGAATGGAAGAGAGAGATTTATAGTGGTGAAATTTTTACCTGTCATTGTGTTACTGCAACGATGCTTAAAACCAAATACTTGATTGGTAATTTGATGAGCTGAAGCTTCAATTTCACCACTACTTGCATCAGGTGCGCACTAATATATCCCTGTCAAATTACTTTGCAGAAATCTTGTAAAAATTTCTGACTCTAATAGTCTTTAGACATTCAAGTATTTGTTGTATTCTGTCTAACGTTCACTCATGTTTGATATTTTGTACAATAAAAGGAGGCATATGGGCTGCCCTATCACTTGATGATAATTAGTATCTTTAAACATACAAGTAGTTTGTAGTATACTATAACATTCAATTTCAGTTTTATTTTAAATTAAAATATATAATATTAATTATTTAAATCAATCTTTGAAAGTTAAACGGTTGGAACCTGCCAATAGTAGTAATAGTAGGCATAAATTCAGCGTTGAATGAAGCAAACAAATTACAGTTTACAAACAAAACTATTACAATAGAGGTAGCTACAGCAGAAAATAAAATGTTACTGCAGAGACAGAGCAGAGGCAGATGAAAAGCTAAGATACATCAGGCAGAATTGCAACAGCAGAGGCAACTACAACAACAAAGAAAAGGGATAGCTTCAAAGTTATTATTTGTTAATATAGTCGAAAAACAAAAGCTTTTTTTTTTTTTTGGTTAATGTTATTATCATAACTTTAAATAAAGTGAAAATTGCAGTAGAAAAAACTGGATTATTAATAATAGATAAATAATAATAAATTAATTTTTAAAGTAGATTTTTTTAAATAATTTATAATTTTTTATTATTTATAATATTTGTATTATTTCTAATTATTATTCTCAAAATTGTTTTAAAGAGTAGATTTTATTTCATGTAAGTTATAGTTTTTAATATATCTAGTTTCTTATTTTTATATGATCCGTTTTCTCATCATTTAAAAATTAAGATTGTTATTTTAAAATGTGTAATTCCAAGATTTCTATTAAGTATGTAATGTTGTATAATCTATTATCAATTTTATTTGGCATCAGGAAAATTCAGTCCTGAAAATTCACCGTGACCATGACAAATTCTCCTCAAGGAAAATTCACCACCAACAATTATAGAATTAGTCATGGCCACGAATTTTCTTACCACAATGAATTTTCCTAAAGCTACTTTATTTAGACCTCTTAAATTTAATTTAAATAATAACATGGTACACTTGTTAAGTTGGAAACATTATTATTTTTCATTGTACTTATCATTAATAAAACACATTTTAAGTGGTGTCTTTTCTATTTGATATTCTAGTTGGAGATAGACTTAGGTATAAGAAGATTTCACACCCTCTTTACCTTTAGTATCATAAAATTTAATACACAAAACAAAATTGAAAGTTTTATCTTCATGCCCAATTGACCTAGAAGTAGGTTCATAGATTTTTCATCTTTAAAATTTTCTCTTTTGCATGCATATAATTTCATCAAATTTAATAAATTTGCAATGTTAATTTTTCTCAGTTATAGAAATAGAGAAATAATGTTATTTTCAATCTTAAAGCTTTTGAGTTCTATTTTATGTGGCTAATTAAATGGTTATTGTTCTAAATTTTATGCTTGAAGTAAAAATCCAAAATTATAAAAGAAATGAGTTAAGGAGGTGGGGCATGTTTGAAATTTTTTTAATCTTTGGAAAATTCCTCATGTTTTACTATTCAAGCCCCTCCACATTCTTCTTTCTATTATTGCCACCAAAAGGGTTCTTTAGAAGACATGATAAGCATTGAACCTGGAGTTAGTTGTAATGTTCACAACATTCGAAGTTTCTTTCTCCACATTGCAATATAAATGGTCATGGTAGTTGTCACATCTTGAACTTTGATGCTGCTTGCTTTTGGTTTTGTGTGGATTTGATATATGATTGAATGTGTGTGGTAGAGCAAATAATAAATAATATGGTGATTTTGGTGTGATAAAATATGAAATTTTTGCTTTAATTTTGTAAAGTTGAAAAGTATTGGATATGATTTACTTTGAAATTGAAGCAAAATAGAATAGTAATATTTGAATTAATGCATTCTATTACTTTGATTTGTATTTTATCTAGTCTCTAATCTATTAATGGGTGTCTAAGTGTACTTGAGTTGTAGGTTGTCGAAGAGCAAGGGTGTAATTAAGGAGAGGAGGTTAGCTTCTTGGCAGGGTAAAGCAGGAATGGTCCTCTCAATCACACACAAGTACCTAGAATCATGTAGATACATTTAGAATTAAATTAGCTTAACTGCTTTATTGTTTGTAAATTTTATAATGTTTAGTCAAATTAAATAAAAGCATAATAAAAAAAAAGAATTAACTTTAATTATAACTCAAATATGGATTTTGCTTTATAAGTAAATGATTATGCATGGTTAATTTGAATAATTATTTTAGTTTCAATCAAATGTTATTTCTTTGGAATTAATATTTATCTTGCAATTAAATGATATTTATTTACTATCCATTAAGGGTAAATATGTTCCTTTGTAATTTAGAAATAGTATTTTCTAACTATTTGGAAGATAAGTATTTAGTTGCAACTAAAATAGAAATTATTTTTATTATTTATCAAGAAAATAACATGCACAAAAATAAATTTTATTTCTATTTTTATTCTATTCAAGATTAGGTCTCACGAATGGAAGTGAAAATCTCTAAAAAGAGGAAATTAATAAGGAGAAAACACAACTACTTGATATTCTTCTCGAATTGCTCTGCAAGAATAAAAAATGGCTGCCAAATAGAAATTTAAGATTTTAGTAGAATAAAAATAGAGGAAATAAGAAGAGAAATATAGGAGAAAAGTTAATAGGAGGAGGAAGATTCTTCAGAAAGAAAATTCAAAGGGAGATAAGGACTAGAGAAGATGAAGAAGAAGGGAATTTCAATTGGAGGAAATCTTAAGTGTGAGAAAGATTGTTTGTATTGTTAAAAGATTGAATTCTTCAGAAAACTATTGTGCATAGTCATTGTATTGAGTACTTGCTATATGAAATTTGTTGGCATAGATGTATAGTTTGTGCATTCTTTGCTATTCATTTTTATTTGTATATATATATATATATAGATATATATACAAAATAAAGTAATGCATATCCCTATATTATATATTTTATGCATGCCTAGATGTAGATTTTGTTAGATTCTCTTAATCAAAAACCTGATAGAGATTGTGATAGTATCATATATTTAAATGTATATATATGCACGATGCTGTATATGCATATATACATTTAAATACATTTATGTTTATCGTTGAGTTAAATTGGAATCAAACTACTGTATTAAACTCGTATATATCTTTGGAGAGATGAAAGTCTTTAAGGAAGGAGGGGATCCACCCCTAGCCATTCCCTCCCCATTGGGGAATTCGTGCACTGTGGGGGTAGAACCCTCTATGGGCCGCAGGTTGTGGAGAGTGCGCTGCCCTCCATAGGTAGCACCTCCCCCAATGGGGGCATTGACCCATTAAAATTGTATTTCTTTTTTTAAAAACCTTCAAAAATCTTATAAATTCGTAGTCCTTCAATAAGATTTGCAACAAACGGATCTTTTTTTATCGTCATGAAAATACGAATATATACTTATATAATATATATATATATAAGTGTGTATATATATATAATATGAATTATATATATTTTTGTAGCAATAGTTATACCTGAGTGTACTGGTTTTTACACCTATAGTATAATTTTCTATTTTTAAAATTATTAACATGGTGAATCCATGCTTTGTTCTTGTACTGATAATCTTGATTATATATATATGAACATACTTTTTTTTTAGGTACAAATATACATATAATCTTATTTGAGAATATTCAAGTTTAGAAGTTAGGAGTAAATAGGTTTAAATCTAGATGGGAATAACCTATATCTCTATTGTAAGCTAGCAATTTATGTGTTATAATTGATTATTTTATGAAATTTGGTGCAGTGCATTCATATATATATGTGTGTATTTATATGAATATATCTACATACATACATACATACATACATACATATATATCCATACATTGCAATAAAATATGGGAAAATTACAATTCATAAAATACATTTAAGGTTGATTAGAGAGAGGATTTCTTTCAAATTTACATAAATTTGTTATTTAGACTAAATCATTCAAATAGAGATAGTACATTGGATGTTTAACACGCATGTAGAAATGAACACTTATTCATATACTTTCTTCATTTCATTGGAGTGTAATAGAATGGTTAGAAAAGAATTCATGGTGAACTATAAAAACCAACTATGAGATGCATTTCTTTTGAATTTTTGTTCTTATGGAATCAATTTGAGAACTTGGAAACAAAGTATGTTTTTATGATAGAATGCTTAAATGTGGAAATGTTTAAATTGAATGAAATTTTACGTGGAATATGCATTATTTGTTTTCTTTATGGGTAACTTTTGGGATAGGATGCAAAATGTGGGCACATAGAGATGGTAGTTTAGCCTCTTCAGAAACTACCATTTATGTTTTAATGATTGGCCAAACAAATGTACCATTGAAATAGATGGATTAATTAAAAAGCCTAGAATTTTTATATGTCTCTGCCACATCCTGCATGCAAGAAATATGTTTTTCTAGTATAGGAATGCATATAGGCATTAGGCATGCATCAAGAGTTTCCTCCTGCGTTACTATTCCAGGTTTCTAGGCTCCTCGAGCAGGGTCGAGGTTTTCTTCGAGTTAGGAAGAACCCAAGGAAGTCATGTACTTCATGGTTGGGAAGAAAAGGCGCCTTAATCACACTCTTTGCCTCAACTTGCAAAAAGACTAGTGGAGTCAAGTCGATTAAGGATCAAAGTATCTTTATGCTATGAATGTACTCATGTATTACTTTGAATGGCTTACATAGCCTATTTGTAAATGTAACTTTACTTTGAAATTTTTTGATGTAACATTGAAATATATGTATTGATGAAGGTTCTTGATGTAACATTGAAATAGATGTATTGATGGAAGCTCATTGATGTAACATTGAAACAAATGTATTGATGTAAGATTATTGTTGTAATATTGACATGAATGTATTATATTTCATCTTGATACATGAAATGAAGTTCATTATTTTACTTGATTTTTGAGCACTTATGGATAGTTCATATTATATGTATTATTTACTTTTACTTTACTTGGAATGGGCCTAAGATCTTTGAAATAATTTGTTAGAATGTGAGTTACTCTTTTTCAAGCATTACATTTTGGTAGAGTGTCTAGGTTAAACTCTAGGACCTAACCCTAATTACGCTTAATGTTATGATTTCTAGAGTAAATTTGATGGATTTCAAAACTTATCAACATGGAGGTGGATCCCATAATGATATAGATGATAGGTTTGATAAGATCTTAGCCTTGTTGAGTCTACAAGGGGCCAGGATTGATAGCCTAGAACAAGAAAGGTGAGTAGGTCAACAAGGGCCATATTCTAATGGAAATGAAGGAAATACAAATGTAGAACAACCTGAGATTGAAGGAAACCTAAGTAAGGTGGTTGAGGAGTTAGGAAAAGACTTCAAGAAGGTCACCCTACCAAAATTTTATGGAAAAAATTGGGAGACGGGGCAAAAGCATGGGTGATCAAAATGGAGAAGTATTTTTCTCTGTGAAATTTTTCCAATGAGACAAAGGTTGAATGGGGATCATATTAGCTCACTACTAAAGCTGCCACTTGGTGGGAGAACGAAAAGGAAGAAAAATGTTTTTTGCATGGAAAGATGGCATGGGAACAATTTCTATAGTTGTTTAGGAAAAGGTGGCTACCATAGTCATAATTTGACAAAAATATAACTAAATTATAGACTCTCACTCAAGGGGCAATGACAGTAACTCAGTAGTGGGATAAATTTTATCACTTGCTTAAATATGTACCCTAGTACCAGCTTGATAAGAGGTTTTGAATTCATAAATTCATCCTAGGGCTTAGGCCTCAAATTAGGGTGAAGTGGATATTTATAATCCTTCCACCATGGATGAGGATTTTGAAAAAGCCACCAAGGAGGAAAAAAAGTTACAACAGGCTGCTAATTATAGGAAGAGCAATGATGCTAAATATGGTAACATGAAATCTTAGGGAAATAATCAGAATAATAATAATTAGACTCAAAACAATCAGGGCAACAATACTAATAGGTAGATCGGGAACCTCAAGAGGGGTAATAATTCTCTAGACTACAATGAAGGAAATCAGAGTAATAACAAGAGGCAAAATTACAATAACAACAGCAAGAGAGATGTATCTCACAGACCCAAAGCACCCCATGAAGGTTGTTATACATGCGGTGGTGAAAATTATGCTAGTGTGTGTCCCTAGAGGAATAATCAAAAGAACAAGAATTAGCATCACATCCATGCGGCAGTGGATAATCACCAAGCTAACTACTAGGATACACCAATCTAGCTTTCAGGTAAGTTCTTTAGATGTCCTATTTTTATCTTTATTGATATTGGAGCCAGAAAGTGTTTTGTAGACCTTCATGTTCTTTCTAAATTATCACTCAAACCTAGATATATGGCTAACTCTTGGAAGGTCCAATATGGGAATCGGGTAGAGCGAACAATGGAGCAATGCCTAGCTTGTAGTGAACTTGAACTCCCTAGTTTTGAGACGTAGGTCAATTTATATATAGCACCACCAGGGTCATATGACATAATCTTGGGAATAAATTGGCTTACTGAACATAAGGCCCTCGTTGACTGTGAAGAGAAAATAGTGATTTTTTTTATGATTGAAGAGTAACCGTGTTGAAATTCATGGTATAAAAAGGCCTTTGGAACTCTGATAGATCTCTGCTATGCAGCTAAAGAATGCCAATAGAAAAGGGTGCACTATCTATGCAATAAAAGTTAGGGCTACCAATAGTTCAGAATTGTCGGCGAATGACCATCCTATTTTGAAGGAATTTCAAGATGTCTTTCCTGATGAACTAACTGAACTGCCACCTAAGTGGGTATTTGATTTCTCAATAGACTTGATGCCTAGAGCTAAGCCTCAGTCTGAGATGCCATACAAGATGAATACTATTGAATTGCATGAACTAAAGGCCCAATTACTTGAGTTGCTTGATTAGGGTTGTATTGGGCCTAGTGTGTCTCCATGGGGAGCTCCTATCATATTTGTAAAGAAGGATGGGACCTTAAGGTTGTGCATTGATTACATAATGCTTAACAAGGCCACCATTAAAAATAAATATTTTCTCCCTAGGATAGATGATCTATTCGATCAGTTGAAGGGGACTAAGGTATTCTCAAAAATTGATCTACAGTTGGGATACCATCAATTGAGGATAACAGATAAGGATATTTTCAAAACTTCCTTCAGAACAAGATATAGGCACTATGAATCCATGGTATTACCATTTGGGCTAACTAATGCCCCTACCGCTTTTATGAATTTGATGAACATCTTTCGAGATTGTCTGGATGTCTTTCTTAGTTTTTCTGGATGATATCATCATATATTTTAAATCAGAGGAAGAGCACAATAAACATTTTTGGATAGTGATACAACATTTGAGGGATCACAAGACTTATGGGAAGATGTCTAAATGCACTTCCTACCAAACTAAGGTGCACTATTTGGGACATGTGATTTCAGCCGATGGAATTGCAGTGGACCTAGTGAAGATCAAAGCAATCATAGAGTGGCCAAGACCCCAAATTTTTTTTGAAGTTCAGAATTTTATGGGACTTGTTGTTATTATAGGAAATTTTTTAGGGGGTTCGCAATAGTCACAACTCCTATCACCACACTCCAAAGAAAAGGACATAAATTTGAATGGAGTGACAAGTGTGAGAAGGCTTTTGAGTTGTTGAAAGAAAAACTTACTTCTGTACCTATTTTGACTGTGCTAGATCCCAATGGGCACTTTACAATAATAGCAGATGCATTAGGAGAAGGTGTAGGAGTAGTTCTTATGCAAGATGGGAAGGTGGTGGCATACAAGTCAAGGAAATTGAAACAAAATGAGTTGAACTATGCATCACATGATTTGGAGTTGGACGCCATAGTACATGCTCTTCAGATGTGGAGACACAACCTTTTAGGGAATCCTTTTGAGTTGAAAACAAATCATTCAAGATTGTAGTATATTTTTACTTAGCCCAACCTGAATGATCATCAGATATGATGGTTGGAATTCTTGAGTGAATATGATTTTGGAATTTAATATATAAAAGGAGAGGAAAACAACGTAGTTGATGCCTTAAGTTGGAAGAGACATCTAGAAGATATGGTTACTATAAGGTCAACCTTTACGCAGCAGGTGATTCAAGCTTTACCAGGGGATGAGCAACATGAAAGGGTGAAGCAAGCCCTAGAGCAGAACCCTTTGGATCATAGATATGATGGGTATATGTTTGAGACTAATGGACTCTTCAGGTACCAAGGATAGATGTATGTTCCTAATTTAGCAGGATTGAGGGAGCCATTGTTGGAAGAATTTCATGATGCACTGAATTCAGGGCACCCCAATGTGACAAAAATGGTAGAGGGACTCAGACCATTATATTTTTTGCTAGGACATAAAAGAGATGTTACTGATTTTGTAGCCCAATGTTTGGAATGCCTAGAAGTTAAGGTTGAGCATGTGCATCCAACATGACTTTTGTACCCACATAGAGTGCCAAAGTATAAATGGAAAATAATTACTATGGATTTTATTCAGGGGTTGCCTATGACCAAGAATCGACATGATGCCATCTTGGTTGTGGTAGATAAATTAACAAAGTAGCTCACTTCATCCCTAGGAATATTAAGGATGGATCCTTGGTTCTAGTAAAAAAAATTGTACAGGAGATCTTCCGGCTACATGGAGTGCCAGAGATGATCATCTCAGATTGTGACACTTAGATGACTTCTAGGTTCTGGACCACATTGAATTCTTCTTTGGGAACCAAACTAAATTTTAGCTCATTGTATCATCCTCAAACCAATGGTTAGTCAGAGAGAGTAAATCAGGTAGTAGAGGATCTCCTCTGGATATATTGCATGGAACGACAACATAAGTGGGAGGAGTACCTACCTTTGGTAGAGTTTGCATATAATAACTCCTACCATGCCTCTTTAGGAATGACCCCTTTTGAGGCATTGTATGGTCGTAAATGTCACACACCCATTAGTTGGGACAAGGTGGAAGACAAGATTGTCATTGGGCTTGAGATATTGAAAGAAATGGAAGTTAGATGAAGCTAATCAAGGAAAAGTTGTAACAAGCTTCAGATCGTCAAAAGAGTCTTGCTAACAGAAACATAAATTTTAGAGAGTTTTTAGTGGGAGACAAGGTTTTCTTGAGAGTTCAACCACAGAAGAGTTCAATCTCTTTTGGCAAGAGCTCTAAGCTTTCCCCTAGATATGTTGGGCCTTTTGATATCCTGGAAGTTATTAATCTAGTTGCATATAGGCTCGCTCTATAGCTAGCTCTATCCTACATAAATAATTTCTTCCATGTTCAGGTGCTTAAGCCATATCATCCAGATGTTACTTATGTTCTTGATTGGCATGCATTGCAAGTTCAGGATTCAAGGGTGATGCTAGTGGAGCCCATTAGGATTTTGGAAAGGTGTAACAATAAGTTGCAGAAAATGCATATTATGTAGTATAGGGTCTAGTGGGACCAATATTCGGTGGACAGTGCCACCTAAGAAAATGCGGAGGATATTGGTACATCTTTCCTGCACTTGAGATTCTAGTATACTTTTTATTTCCTACATATTGTGACTCATGATACACTGATTTTTTTAACTATGTTGTGTGGATGTTTGTAATAAGACATCCAGATGATGTCTCTTCCAAGTGGGGAAGGATGTCATGTCTCAAACTCTGATGCTGCTTGCTTTTGGTTTTGTGTGGATTTGATAAATGATTGAATGTGTGTGGTAGAGTAAATAATAAATAATATGGTGTTTTTGGTGTGATGAAATATGAAAATGTTTTCTTTAATTTTGAAAAGTATTGAATATGGTTTACTTCGAAATTGAAGCAAAATAGAATAGTAATATTTGAATTAATGCATTTTATTATTTTTATTTGGATTTTATCTAGAAACTAATCTATTAATGGGTGTCTAAGTGTACTTGAGCTGTAGGTGGTCGAAGACCAAGGGTGTGATTAAGGAGAGGAGGTTAGCTTCTTGGCAGGGTAAAGCAGGAATGGTCCTCTCAATCACACACAAGCACCTAGAATCGTGTAGATGCATTTAGAATTAAATTAGCTTAGTCCTACTTTATTGCTTGAAAATTTTATAATGTTTAGTCAAATTAAATAAATAATGAAATAAAAGCATCATAAAAAAAAAAAGAATCAATTTTAATTATAACTCAAATATGGATTTTGTTTTATAAACTGTAAATGATTACGCATGGTTAATTTGAATAATTATTTTATTTTACATCAAATGTTATTTCTTTGGAATAAATATTTATCTTGCAATTAAATGATATTTATTTATTGTTTATTAAGGGTAAATATTTTTCGTTGTAATTTAGAAATAGTATTTTCTAACTATTTATAGAAGATAAGTATTTAGTTGCAACTAAAATAGAAATTCTTTTTATTATTTATCAAGAAAATAACATGCATAGAAATAAATTTTATTTTTATTTTTATTCTTTTCAAGATTAGGTCTCAGAAATGGAAGTGAAAATCTTTAAAAGGAGGAAATTAATAAGGAGAAAACACAACTAATTGATATTCTTCATGAATTTCTCTACAAGAATAACTAAAAAATGGTTGCCAAATAGAAGTTTAAGATTTTAGTAGAATAAAAATAGTGGAAATAAAAAGAGAAATACAGGAGAAAAGGAAATAGGAGGAGGAAGATTATTCAAAAAACAAATTCAAAGGGAGATAAAGATGAGAGAAGAAGAAGAAGGGAATTTCAGTTGGAGGCAATTTTTCCAGGTTTCAAAATTTCTTCAATTGTATTTAAATTTCAAAGTGTGAGAAAGATTGTTTGTATTGTTAAAAGATTGAATTCTTTAGAAAACTATTGTGCATAGTCACTGTATTGAGTGCTTATTGTATGCAATTCGTTGGCATAGTTGTACAGTTTGTGGATTCTTTCCTATTCATTTATATATATATGAAAAGTATAAAAAATTGTTTCTTATTTGATGTTTTTTTTTGTGTTTTTTTTAAACTGTAGTTTCTAACTGCCTTCCTTATTTGTATTCAACAACATTTAAATTAAAAAAATATATGCTTTACAATTTTTTTTTTGTTTTATTACATATATATATATACAAAATAAAATAATGTAAATCCTTGTATTATATATTTTATGCATGAATGGAGATTTCCGTTAGATTCTCTTAATCAAAAACCTAATAGAGATTGTGATAGTATCACATATTTAAATGTATATATATACACTGTGTTGCATATGTATATATACATTTAAATACATTTATGTTTATCGAGAGTTAAATCAGAATCAAACTATTGTATTAAAGCCGTATATCTTTGGAGAGATGAAAGTCTTTGAGGAAGGAGGGGCTTCCCCCCCAGCCATGCCCTCCCCATTGGGAAGGCCTACACTATGGGGGCAATGCCGTCCACAAGCCACACCTTATGGGGATGGTGTTGCTCTCCATAGGTAGCACCTCCCCCAATTGGGGTATAGAACCATTAAAATTGTATTTCCTTTTTTAAAAAACCTTCAAAACTCTTATAAATTTGTAGTCTCTCAATAAGATTCACAACAAATGGATCTTTTTTTTATGGCCATGAGAATACGAATATATATATATATAGATATAATATATATATATATATATATAGTATGAATTATATATATATATATACAGTATGAATTATATATATTTCTGTAACAATAGTTATACCTGAGTGTATCTGGTTTTTACACCTATAGTATAATTTTCTATTTTTAAAATGATTAACATGTTGAATCCATGCTTTTTTCTTGTACTGATAATCTTGAGTATATATATATAAACATACATTTTTTTTTTAGGTACGAATATACATCTATTCTTATTTGAGAATAATCAAGTTCAAAAGTTAAAAGGCAATAGATTTAAATCTAGCTAGGAATAACCTATATCTTTTTTGTAAGCTGGTAGTTTTTGTGTTATAATTGATTATTTTTTGAAATTCAGTGCAATGTATTCATATATATGTGTATTTATATGAATATATCTACATACATACATACACACACACACACACACACATATATCTATGCGTACATTGCAATAAAATATGGGAAAATTGCAATTCCTAAAATACATTTAAGGTTGATTAGAGGGGGGATCTCTTTCAAATTTACATAAATCTATTATTTAGACTAAATCATTCAAATAGAGATAGTACGTTGGATGTTTAGCACACATGTAGAAATGGAGACTTATGCATATACTTGTTTCATTTCATTTGATTGTAATAGAATGGCTAGAAAAGAATTCATGGTGAACTTAAAAACCAACTATGAGATGCATTTCTTTTGAATTGCTGTTCATATGCAATCAATTTGAGAACTTGAAAACAAAATGTGTTTTTACATGATAGAATGCTTAAATGTGGAAATGTTTACACTGAATGAAATTTTATGTGGAAAATGCATATTTTTATTAACGGTTAACTTCCGGGACAGGATACCGAATGTGGGCACACAAAGACAATAGTTTAGCCTTTTCATAAACTACCATTTATGTTTTAATGCTTGGCCAAGAAAATGTACCATTGAAATAGATGGATTAATTAAAAAGCCTAGAATTTTTATGTCTCTACCACATCCTAAATGTAAGAAATATGTTTTTTTTAGTATAGGAATGCATATAGGCGTCAAGTATGCATCGAGAGTTCCCTCTTGTGTTACTGTTCTAGGTTGCTAGGCTCCTTGTGCAGGGCTAGGGATTTCTTCGAGTTTGGAAGAACCTGGGTGATCCCATAATAGTGGTTTACAATTTTTGGACAAAATGGACACTGAAATTATTATTTTTGATTAAATCTTCACATTCGGGCACCTATAGCGGCTAAACCGTGAGGAATTTGTAGATGGTGAAAACTAGAGTCTCATCAAATTTTATTTGTAGATTCTAAAAATATTTTTTTCAAATTTTTTGGAATCAAATTGCACTTCTTTTTCCATCTCCCATGAAAATTGATTTTTTTTAGAAAACAACATTTTTAAAAAGTGACTACCAATATAACACATAACTTTTTTTCCATGAAGGATAAAATTCTAATTTTTCAAATTTAGATTTGTAACTCTGATATCTAGTGCTTCCACTTGGTTAGATAGTTTTTTATTGAATATTTTTTCCTTAATCAAGTTTCAAAGTCAAACAATTACAATTCGACAAAGCACACTATATAAGCGTAACTTTTTTGTATATGTCAAAATTTTATTTAATTTTTTTGTTGGATCAAGGACTTCAATATTTGGTGCACTCATATTTTTCAATTTTTTTTATAATCTTCCATTTTTCCACATGTGAAAAACAAATAAATTCATTTTCGATGAAAAACCTATGTTTAATAAAACTTAAAAACCAATACATAACAAAACCAAAACATATTAAATTATATTCATTGGATAGTTTGTTCCGAGGAATACCATAATCATTTGAAATAAATTTTAAATGAGTTTATTTGATCCCCCAAAAGCTAAATCAAAAGTGATTTTTATCAGCATTTTGATAGGTGTAAAGGAGACACATTTATAGGTATGGTTTAAAACTAACGAGGTTCTATCCAAGGGGGTTTGATCTAAGGTGATTTGATCAAACCCTCTTCAATTGGAATCCTTAAAATGGAACTTTTTAAGGCTTAAATCATTATATTTTCTAAAAATATGTGATTTCAGCTAAAATTCATTCCTCTCAGAAATTGTAAACCACTATTGTGATAGCACCCACCTGGGGAAGTCATGTACTTCATAGTTGGGTAGAAAATGTGCCTTAATCATGCTTTTGGCCTCAGCTTGCAAAAAGACCAGTGAAGTCAAGGTTGTTGGGGATCAATGTATCTTTATGCTATGGATGTACCCATGTATTACTTTGTATGGCTTACATAGCCTATTTGTAAATGTAACTTTACTTTGAAATTTATTGATGTAACATTAAAATATATGTATTGATGAAGGTTCTTGATGTAGCATTAAAATAGATGTATTGATGGAAGCTCATTGATGTAACAATGAAACAAATGTATATATGTAATATTATTGTTGTAACATTAACATGAATGTATTGTATTCCATCTTGATACATGAAACAAACTTTATTATTGTACTTGATTTTTCAGCACTTATGGATAGTTCATATTATATGTATGATTTACTTTCACTTTACTTGGAATGGGCGTAAGATCTTGGAAATACTTTGTTATAATGTGAGTTACTATTTTTCGAGCATTACAGTAGTGATAGTTTTTGCCTAAACTAGTATGAAGCACAATAGATGTTTTTTTCTTGAGTGACGTAGACTACTCTTTGATTTGGCTATTTCATATTCTCATCAAGAAATTCAAGCAAATGAAAAAAAAATTATTTGTAAAGGCATGAAATTTTTTTTATTAATTGAAAACATATAAAAGTTCATTTGAAGGAATGATTAAAAGAACATAAATTGAGACTTTTGTGACTTTAGTTAAGTCATAAGGCGTTCATTCTTGTAGCATTTTTTCCATGTCCATAGAAACTCTGAATTACACTGGTGGAGGTGGTAACAAAGCAATGGTTTTAAAAGCATATTAAATATGTTATTCAACAGTAAGACCTATATATTCCATTATCATTAGATAGATCAGTATAGCTAGAGCTCAAGGGTAAGTTAATGCAGGTAATGTAAAATTCATGATCAAGAAAATGTCATGGCCAGCAAAGCCCAAAATGCCTTTGAAATCCTTTACAATGGTATTTTGCACCATCTTTCTGAAGGAGTTAATTATAAATATGCACAAAACTTATATTGAATGCTATATGTTCAAGGGTCCTGGTGATATAAAAGACTAAAATATTTCACTATCTCATGTTCCAAGCATTGAAACAAAGCTTTTCGAGTAGAAATAGCATTAGAAATATAATCAGTTGGTCTAAATTTATTCAAAACGGATCCAACTCATTCAATTGTCCAAGGAGAGAGAAAGATTCATAAATATCAATTGTTTACACAATGTCAGAACCGTCCAAGGAGGATTTCAAGGTTGACAAGAAAAGAAATTTTCCAGAGCTTGGGGTGTTGATCAAGAGTGTTCCAGAGGTACTAGTGGGAAAAAGTGGTGGATATTTTCACCATTGTCTGGTAAGCACCCCACTTGTCCTGTTCAATCCTTACAATACTTGTACACGTGGTACTTAAGATATACCTAGCGCAAGATCATGTTTTGATATGCCGAAGCTTCTACACGTAGCTCTAAATTTCAAGAAATAAAATTTGTTTCTGATGGTTCTTTGCCATTATGTAGCTTATTAGGTTTTGAATGAGAAGTTAAAGAAATGATTCAATCAGGCCATCAAAAGGGCTCCATAATCCATAGGGTTACTTCATAGAAAGTAGCTTTCCAAGTTATCCCTCTAAAACCATTCCTAGATAAATTAGAAACTAAAGATGTCAATTGAGAACAAGGCCAAAAAAAAAAGGCCGCATTGTAGACAAATACATTCTTCATAAGAAATTTGGCTTAAGTGTAGGAGTAAAGAAGATATAGATATAGGAATCAAAATTTTGTTCAATGTGGATTTACTATTTAGATCCGCAACTTGATCATTCTCAAAAAGAAAAGAAGTGTAAATGAACAAGTGGAAGTCCACCTACTTTGACAAGTATTAGCAGTTAGATCAAACAATTATTAGTAGTCAGATTAGAGAGAGGAAGTATGGTGAGATCTATAAATTGTTAGGAGCATTTTTTCTATCTATTATGAGCTTATGTAATTTTGGTCTTCCATCTCTTATAAACACTACATTTTAATAGAATTTTGTTCTTTGACAATTCATTTCAAAGTAGTTCCCCATTAAAAGAAAAAACCCCATGAGACCAATGTGGATTGAAGAATCTTAAAATATGGGTACAGGATCCATCAGACCGATGTGGCCTAAAGAACCTTAAAAACCATCAAATATTATCTTAGTTGCAAAAGGATTGTAATAATGATGAAGAAATTATGAAAACTTACTTAGTCTCCAACTCTCCATGATTGGGTTATTTTTCATTGATTTTTTTCAGACCCACTTTAATCAATTACCCTATGAATCATATCTCCTCATGATTTTTTTATAATGTAGTGGTTCTCAGCTTCACTCTCAAACTTCAACTGCCCATCAATCATTTAAAAAATTCAGTGATAGAAAGAGAGATTTGTTTCTTTGTGTGTTTTCCTATGTGGGATGATCTGTCCTCCATCGACTCATGCCACTCGAAGATATTTAATTTTGAAAAATTTATCAAGTTCCTCTGTTACAAGGGAAAAGCGAAATAGGGTATGTGCAAGATTATGATGGGCCAAAAAGTGGCGATATGATGGGTATTTGTAGGGTATGTGGCTGACGACTTTGTTTTTACCCAAAATTGATTAAATAAAAAGGGTTTTTAAAGGAGATTCTTAGCTTTCCACTAATATAAATTATTCTTTACTTTAAATTTAATAAATAAATATTATTCATTTTCTATTTGAATTATGACTAAATTTTTGATTGATAGTCTCATTGAAAAACATCTATAGCTTTCAAACGGTATCATATTTTTTGAATCCGAAACATGTGTCACATTCTATGCTTTGCATACTATAGGATTAAAAAAAAATTGAATTTCATGAATTTTTGACCAGGTTAAGGTGGTCAGATATATGAGTTTTTATATTTTTTAAAAGTTGTAATAAAAAAATGATAATTAATTATTTATTTAGAAAAAAATTACAAAAAAATATGCATCACATTTATACATGATCCTCTACTTATGTCTAAAATCTTATAAAAAAATATTATCATTCTATTGTTGTTAGGGTGGTCAGACATACGCCTACTTATTTTTTCCCTAAAATTTAAGTACTACTACATTGAAATTTCAAATTTTCACCAAATAGATATTTTTAAAAATAAACATAGTAGTTTAGAAACTACATTCAATTTTCTATAGATTTTATTCTTACATATTTTTGAAATAATATAGATAACTTATTCAAATTTTTACGTCAAGTTGCCTAACTCTAATTTTTTTGAATTTTTTGCCACTTAAGGGCCAGTTTTTTCAATGATGATCCCACACATACCCAATATCTTACGGTGTTAATTATATATATTTTATGTAAAGATAGATAAATGAGTATTTTATGATTCATATTTGTATTGTCCTCAAAATGTACTATTTTATAGATCATACTATTTAATATTTTCCTTAAACATAAAATTAAATATTACACTTTCATTATATAATTAATTAGAAAAAGCTAACCTAAAATTAAGGTAAGTAAAACTATAATGTTAATATGAGATGGGAAAATTCATCTTTCGTTGTGGCTCAAAACCACGAATAACAGTGCCTATCATCTAAGAGATCATTGATTTAACATTACATTTGTGAATTTACCTTCGATATGCAGCGAGCAAATTGACGTGACAATAATTCCATGTGCCATGACGATGTTTCAGTTGGAAATATTCTCAATGTTGTTCTAACTAGATTTGACAACTATAGGATCACCGATTGTTTGAAATACACGTACAATTATTTAAAATGAATTGTAATTTATGGCATCTGGTATCCATTTTATGCTTTCCTTTTATTATTGTCAATCACACCATCCTAGATGTGTTGGATCATTTAACCATTACAATCTTGTGGCATTAAAACTTTGATGTGTGAAAACTAGTAGGTCTGTGTTGATAGAATCAGAGGTATTGAGTTGATCCATTGTCATTGAAATACATTTACAAAACTGTCCATATGGATGAATTCCAAAAGTGTCCCAGAAATTTAGAACTATTGTTGAATGAGTGGCGTCTGGCTACTAAGGATGAAATGAAAACAAGTCTTAAGGACATAAAAATAGGGGGCATACTTGAGTCAATGGATACCTCACGTCTTTTGGACAGATAAATGAAGAATAGATATAGTGCTTGTACACAGTACAGTCCCAATTTGAAGCACATGCTACTAGTTAAAAAAATTAAAACATAGCAAGTATGTTGATATTTTAAGGAGGGGCATATATTACCACTATACATTTCATACACGTTCTATAGGATTTGACTTATCGACATACCCTTTTGGTGGTGGTATTGATTATATCACCCCTTGAGGTGTGGATATCAATTCATCCATTTGGAAATTAAACATTTTTCACCCCCGATGATGTTAAACTCATTGCACCCATTGAGGTGATTTTTGTATTCTCTCTAAAGCATAGTTTGTATAGTCCTACTACAAGTTTAGAGCCTTTTTAACATAGTCACCTAGCATAACACAACTTTCTTGCTAGTTGACCCATGTTTTTCATGACTGTATTAGAATAATGTAGCTTATTAGCCTTGTGGAACCCATAATATTGCATGTACACCTAGCATAACATAGCTTGCTAGCTAGTAGATCTATGTAGCTCATGAGTGATTTTACATCCTTATGAGAGCATCCTCTTGACTAGCATACATTTGATGGATGATATTTGGTACATGAGACAAATTTAAGAGTGAGTCTCTTTTCCTTATTGCCTTAAATCCTGTAGCACTAACCTTATGCTTATGCTTTATTGTTGTGTCCTTTATGTGTGTTTTTATGTTTGTGTTGTATTCATGTAATGTTGCATTATTTTTCTTATTTTTTGTGTTCTTTTCATGTATGATTTTTGTTGTCATGTTGCACTTCATACATGTGTGTTAATTTTCCCTTATGCTCTCTTGTTATAGGATCTTGAATCCTAGGGGCTTGCACACTTCTCCTAGATTTATTGTCATCTTATCTCTTCAACATTTGGATAATTGAATCTTTCTTCACATATTTCTAGTTTAGTGTGAGTTTGAGCTTAAGTTCATACTCTCACTAAAGTGGGGGCTAAATGTAGCATTATAAATTGTCATCCTTGACAATTTCACACTATATTTTTCTCCCCCCTAAGTAATTAAACTTAATGAGGAAACCCTTCCCAACCTCATTAAATGTGTTCCCCTATAAGAACCTACTCCTATTTCTATTTCTAGATCTAATAATTTGGATAACTCAGATGATTAGTCATGGAATCCCATCCCTACCAATTCTCCCACACACTCCCCTATTCACGTGAAGATTTTTGATGTCCCAAATACCCCCTGTCATTAACTCTAGCCTTAAAAATGCCCCTAGTATTTGCATCAATTTGGACAAGACCCATGTTGAACCCAGGGTGGGTTTTGGAAATCATGCCTCCGGCGACCCCCTTCATATTAAAATTAATGAAACACTAGAGATTGTTAATGTCCATAACAACATCCCCAAGTGGCTCCTCAGTCAGCTTGTTACTTCCAAAGAGAGAATCCAATTTTTGGAAAACAATGTGTTGTAGCAATAGGTCCCATGGCTTGGGGAGGTGGAGGATAATGGCCATTGGGATAAAATTTCCTTCTTGGCTAAGTCGTTTGAGCATTGGGCCTATTGGGACAAGGAGATGGAAGATCTTAGAGATTTAATGAGCATGGAGGAGGATAAAAATAATTTATAAATGAGATTGATGATATTCATAGGAACCAAGAAAAAACCACGTAATTCCTCTAGGTTATTACTGATTACAACAAGGAGACCATTAAGAACACTATTCTCACCATCCAAATATTTAACAAGTGATAAGGAAAAGTCATGTTAAATGGGTGGTAGAGGATGGTCGTGATGATAACCACATGCAAAAGAAATGTAAAGTGGTGGAAAACTCAACCCTATACACTATGGTGGATACTCAGGGTATTCAGAAGGGCCCCTTATCTTTTTTGGACAAGCTCCAATTCCTAGCTCAAGAGTGCATGGCTATTAGTGGCCTGAAGTTGTTGGGAGACCTATAGGTGTTTTTTGGTCCCTTGTATGTCTTTTTTTGTGTGTGTTGTCTTTGTTTCTTTCTACTAGTCAGACTATTTAAGTTTTTTCTTTAGTTTTTTGGTGTTTCACTTCTTGTGAGCCCATTGTTGGCCTCGATGGCCATTTTGTAAAGGGAATTGGACCTTCCAGTCTTATTCTAATAAAAAACTATCAAGAAATAAAATGTGGAAGACCCAAGTATGTATTTAATATTTTTCTCTTAGCACTTTAGATCCCAAAAAATAAGGGATCTAGACTAGGGTGTCCTTGCACCCTATTCCCATTAATGTGGACCCAAAATTCAAAGTTTTTGTGGTAATAATTTAATATTTTTAAATTTAAATTATGAATTTCAAACATCAAGATTTAAATTTTGGGAAATCAGAGAAATTTCATATAAATACCTAGTCATTGCATCATTTTAAGACTAACAATGAAGAAGAACCAAGAATTGATAATGATTATCAAGAAGAGCAATTATTATCAAGTTAAGAGTAGTGAAGAGTAATATTATTGTATCATTTCATTGTCAAATCATCATGTCAAGTTTTATGTGAGTTTGTTCATGTTTGTGCATAAATTTTGTTTGCTGGGACTAGTTCACTTCTAGGTATTCAAAGAAATTCAATCCAAATTGTAATCAATCCTTGACAAGATGTGCATATGTTTAGTCCTTGAAGGATATCAGATATGAGTGGTGAGTTGCATCTAATTATTGATTCATCATTCATTTATCATCATTTTTTTCATTTTCGAGCTGGAATCACCAACACAGGATTTGGCCAAAGTAATCCCCTATATGACACAACCATTCCTCTTTCTTTGAATGTTTAGGTACACATTTGAATAATATTGGAGGAATATTGAAGATATTTTTATCATTGATGCATTGAAGCCCTACAACTTGAAAAGATACATAAAATATAATATCTCGGTACCTAACAAAGATCCAAAAATTAGATTATGAAGGAAGAAGCTACATATTGATGACTTGAGGAATAAAACATCAACTTTATGTTTCAGGCACCTAGACTAGGGTTTCCTTGCACCCTTGTCTAGAAAAATCAAGAAAGCTCAATTTTGTACCACAAGTGTAGAATACTCTACATTCTTTAATTCCAGTCTTGGAATTTGGTTTTATTGTTTTACTATTATAGAAAGATTGTATTTTAATATTAGGCATGATACTATAATTAGGTCAACAAAATCAAATTAATCATTGAACCCAATCAATTTCTAAGTCATAAAAGGATCAAATATAGGTTTTATTGGCTCATCTTCAAGGTTAGAAATCATTATATTTTCATTATCAATTTGCATGCTAATGCTCTTTGAAAAAGGATATATGTTAGTGGTCTATGCATTAGACATAGGATCCCTTTTTCAACAAAATCATGCACTCCTTGAGCTTTGGTTTGAAAAATACTCCATAGATTAGCATAATGGAGCTTTCTAGTGTGTTAACTTGAGTATATTTTACATGACCAACTAGCATAATTCCACTTTATTCTAGTGGAGTCATGTGTTTCATGAGTGGACTAAAATAATGCAGCTTCCTAGCTTTTTGAAACCCATCATATTGCATGGACACCTAGCATAACACAATTTTCTATCTAATAGATCTATGTGGCTCATAAGTAATTTGGAATAACAAAGCTTTTATTCATCCTTATGAGAGAACCATTATTTCTAACATTATATTAGTTGGATGATGTATGGTATTTGAAAATTTAAAAATCAAACTTATGTCTCTTTATCTTACTGAATTGAATCCTTTTAACATACTAACCTTGTTTCTATGTCTTATTTTATGTTTAAATTATTGTTTGTGTTGTGTTTGTTATATATATACCTTGTATCCTTTGTGTGTTTACTTCTTGCATTTTCTTTGTGCCTTTATTGTGTATGTTTTATTTTTTTCATATTGCATTGCACATTATGTGTGTGTGTTCATTTGTCTTTTATATTTTTGTTTTATAGGATCTTGAGCCTAGGGCTAGCACATACCCTAGATTTAGTTTTATCCTACCCCTCCAATGTATGAAAAAAAAAACCTTTCTTGGCATATCTTTACTAAAGGTAAGAATGAGCATAATTTCATACTATCAGTAAAGTGGGGGATAAATGTAGCATCATAAATTGTCACCCTGAAAATTTTAGACTATGTTTAGCTCCCTATTATTTTCCTAGACCTAATTATGCTCATAATTTTCCCATTCTATTATTGTTTTCAAAAAATGAAAATAAAATTAGGAATACAAACTAATTATTGATTGAAAAATAATGGAAATTTCAAAATAAATATAGTTTAAGGAGGTACCACTCTTGACCAACCTATTTTGGCCCAATTTTGAATATGTTATTATTGAAATTTTTACATTTGATTATCTAAATTCATTTTTTAATGTTTTATAATTATTTTTACTAGAAAATTAATAAACACATATAAATACAAGTATTATTCACCATTTAAACACATAGGAAATTAAATTCCAATAGTGCATTCTAAAAATAGTCAAGAGAAAAATAAGTAGAATCAACAATATTTTTCCTCAATCAAGATTCATGATTGGTAGTACATCATGTTGATGGGAAATATTATTCATGTTTTATGATTATTTTTTGTGAGTACTAACACTTGTAGGACATTCAATAAAGCATCCAATTCTCCTTGTATGAGATAAGTGGTACCATGCACCTTATGTTCACCAAGAAAAAAAAAATCCAAGTTATGAAGCTAGGTCAAGGAAGAAATAACCTATATAATAAGACCTACCAAAACGTATTCATAGATCCAAAAGAAAAATATTTTCTAGTCTAAGAAGGTACCACCCTTGACCATTAAATTTAGACCACATTTCTAGTGACAAGTTCCTCTATTTATCTCCTTTCTAGATCTGTAATTATTTTTCAGCTTGAATTTTTAGCTATGTAATAAATTACATTTTCAAATCTAGGGCTTAAGTCAAATTGGCCTGTTAAAACACACATTAATTTATCCTCTTTAAAATTCAAAAGAACCAAATCTTAGGAGATTATCTCTCCCTTATGGCAGCTAGCCAATCATCAAAACCTAGTTGCTTTGTGTTTCAATGTGGAGTCAAAGTGGAAATAGGTTGATCCTAATTAATCTACTTGTTTGATGTAAGATCTCTTTTCCTACTCTACAATTTTAAAAATCATCAAACTAACAACTTTAGCAAAGTCTACCTTAGTGATGATGAGCCTTGTGATCTCATTGGCAAGGGATGTGTTTTATTAAAATTAAAAATGGTAATAGTTGGTTTCTAATTCATGTTTGAGATGTCCCTTAACTTTGAAGAAATTTGATTTCATCTGAACAATTGGATACTTGAGGATGTTGTGTCACTTTTGAGTCAAGTGCATGGAAGATAACAAAAGGAGTCTAAGTTACTACTTGTGGAAGAAAATAAGGCAATTTGTATGGGTTATATGGTTATACTAAACTGTGATCTATAATGGTAGTTTTGGATAGCATAATAGAGCTTTGGCATAAAAGGATCCATGGCATTAGAAAAAAGATAATGATATTTTGTATAAGGAGGATTATATTCACGGTCAAAAATAAGTAGATTTGATGTTATGTGAGCATTACATATATGGAAAGAATAAGAGAACTAGATTCTCCACCAATGAACATCATAATAAGTCATGAACATTGGAATTAGTGTATTCAAATATCTTTGATCCAATAAAGGTATCATCAATTAGTGGGTCAAATTATATTTTTAATTTTTTATATGATTACGCTAGGAAGGTTTGGGTTTATATGATGAAAATAAAGTTTTATGTCCTTGGTATGTTTAAAAGTTTTAAATAACTTGTAGAAATCCAAAAAAAAAAAGTTAAAGTACTTAAAATCTGACAATGGGGGTGAATACAATTCAATAAAATTTGATCAATTTTATAAAAATAATAGTATTCAGAGGAACTATTCCTCTAACACCATGAAAAAATGATGAAACTAAAAGGAGAGTTAAGATCATTTTGGAAAGAGCACACTGCATCCTCTAATAAAATTGGTTTAGGAAAACAATTTTGGGTGGAGTTATTAAATACAATAGTGTATTTTATTAACCAAAGTCAATCTTGTTGGTTATATTTCAAAGTTTATAAGAAGTGGTTACAAAATATGATTTCATAGTCATCTATGGTTGTTTGGTTGTGAATATTTCATTCACATTTCACAATAGAAAATAACAAATCTTAATCTAAAGTTAAAATTATGTATTTTGGTAGGATACAAAGATGAGAAATATAGCCAAATTTTGTGGGATCTAATTTACATGTAAGTTACACAAACTTAAATCTGATCTTAAACAAAAAAAAGGCAATGTAAAATGTAAAAAAAAATGCATACTATACAAGGAGTATGTTCTAGTAAAAGACATCACAAATGAGAGTGGTGTGTTAAAAAATAAAGTAAATTGTAAATCAATGGTAGGAAAAACCATAATTTTAGCCCCCAAATTTTGATGATAATGAAAAATAGGATCATCCCACAAGTAATTTTGAGGAGGGTACTCCATCGGAATTGATTCTCCAAGTTCAAAGGTCCACCAAGGAGCATAGACCTTCAAAAAAATGTAATTATTTCATTCAACATTTGATGTTTCCTAATGAAGTTGAACAAACTACAATTGAAGATGTGGGTGAGGATAAATATTGAAAATAGTAGATGGAGGCTATGATAGATGAAATTGGCGGTCAAAGGTTATGATAAAAGGGGTGAAAATTTGACATAAAAGATTCACCATTTATGAAAATAACTTTTATATGTGCAATGTTCAGTTTGGAAACTTTAAATGAGCTTGAATTGGAGCAACTAGATGTTGAGACAACATTTCTACATTGTGACTTATAAGAAGACTTATACATAAAGCAATCTAAATTTTTTGAGAAAGAAGGTATAGATGATTTAATTTTCAAAACTAATCAAATATTATATGGGTTGAAACAAGATCCATGAAAATGGTACTTAAATTTTGATTCATTTATGGTTGAGAAAAAAATCAATAGATGTGAGTATAACCATTATTTATATTATAAAGCTTTAGAAAATGGTGAATTTTTGTTGTTGTTATTGTATGTAGCCTATATTCTAGAGACAAGAACTAGCAGGGATATAGTTAGCCACTCAAAAAAATAACTAGAAATGAAGTTTTCAATGAAGGATTTGGGTGTTGTGAAGAAAATCCATGAAATGAATATTATTAGAGATAGGAAGAAAAAAAAAAATTGTCACTAGAACCTCTTAAAATAGGGGAGATGCTATTGTATGTCTTAGGACATAGAGCACACCCACTTCCAATGATTTCACTCAAGGATAACCCTAGAGATGTCAATGAAAAGGGGAAAGAGATCTTGTAATAGGGCTGTCCTAGGGGATGAATGTAAACTAGTGAGGGGTTCACCACCAATTTTAGACTTGGAAAAGGCAATGAAATGCAAGATGAAATGCAAAAACCCTAATATGATGCAAACTTGAACTAAATGACTTAAAAATGCATATAAAAAATAATAATAAGTTGTAAAATGAAATGTGTGCTCTTGGGAATATGAAGATGACTGGAAGGAGCTCTGAAATGTTGAAAAAAGCTAACTTTTTGACCTAGTGGGACTCATTCAGCATTATGGGAGAATCAGTCCTAGTACTAGATTTTTGTATAGGGGCAGGTTTCAGACAAAAGGGTATTTGAATCTACAATTTTTTTTGAAAAACACCTACAGTAGGACTCATTCATCACTTCTGGTGAATGAGTCTAGTTTGGATTTTTTGGAACTTTAAGGTCTAAATCTGGTCTTCAATTTCTGTTCATTTTGTTCCCCTTTTTTTCTGGATCTGAAACCCTAATTTTTGGGACTGTAAGTGACTTTCTGTAAATATTACAACCTTGCAAATGGGGAGACAACTCTAATAACTTTCTCCAAGTTTGTAACCTAATCAAGTCAGTGATCCTCAAGTCATCAAAGCACCTAGATTTACAATCACACAAAGAGATATCAAAAGTGTTTATTTTAGGGAATAGGGGTTTGCCATGGTCAAACCCCTTATAGTTAATTAAATGAAAAGGTGAATCAATGAAACAAAGGCATGAAACATGAACAAAGAACATGAATCATGGACAATAATACCTAGAATGATGCCTTGTAAATGATGTCATGTAAATCTACAACTCAACATGAAATGGCCATGAAGGATGTAGATCTTGATCTTGACAATAGGTGTAGAGCAATTCTTGATCATGGATCTTCAATGCTACATCACAACACTAGCTCAATAACATGCTTGATCCTTGATATTATTGACATGATGATGGATCTAGAATTGTTACAATAATTGATGAATAATTTTTCCCTTAAATGCCTTAACAATGATCTTGAATGGTCTCTTGATGCTCTTGTGAACTCTTTGAATGCCTAACACTTGCTTGCTTACCTTGATAACATGTACACTTATATGAAATAGTGATTTTAAAGCTCATTTATATAAGCAATCCATCTAATATGTTGTGTGCGAGATCCCAAAGGCCGACATACATAAAATTTGAACTTAAAACCCAATTTTTCCCACTCAAAACCTTGAAAATAGGCCAAATGGGACTCATTTGCTAAGCTAGGAAAATGGGTCCCACCTGGATGGGACTCATTTTCCCAAAGTGGTGAATGGATCCCACATGGCCTATCTTAATTTCTAAAGTGTCGTGGAGTGTGTAAATTAAGCTTATTTGTTGATATTGTTGGGTTTTTTATTGAAATATACCTTAGGATGCATAATATAGGGTCTTAGGGGCCTATTAATGATGATATTAAGGTCATAAATGCAAGAGGGCCCAGAATTCAATGTGAAAGTGTAAATAAATTTACTTTACATCATTAAATTAAGGAAAATTTGGGTCAATTTAGCTTAAAAGGGCCCTAAATCCTATGTGAATGTGTAAAACACATTACAACACTAGATTAGGCCCACTTTGTTTACAAGCCTCCTAAAATTATTGAAAAAGTGTAAATAAATACACTTTACATCATTAAATTAAGGAAATGTTAGGTTATTTAGCTTTAATATGGTTGAAAACCTAATGTGGAAGTGAAAAACACATCACAACACTAGATCAAGGCGATATCAAGTCCAATTTATCATTAATTTTTCCTGAATTAAGCAAGGAAAAGGTGTAATTTTTTCATTTCCACATTTAGCCCCCACTTTAGTGAGAGGAAGAACTTGTTTCAAACTCACACTAAAGTAGACATTCAAGAGGGGTCCAAGTGTATTGATGTGGATGGTCTAGGATAACAATGATCAAGGAGGCAATCAAGCCCATAGGATCCAAGATCCTATGTCAAACCAACATAAGAACAAAAGGACACACACAAGTTGTATGATATGCAACAACAAGATATGTAAACATGCAATGTCAATAACTAAAAGAAAAAAAAAAATCAAGAAAAAATAAAAAGAGGTGGATCAAGCTTCAACCATTTGTGCAATACGATGTGGATTAGATCTAGGTTTTTTGTCCAAACATGCATGCTCACTTTGAGGCAACAAAACTTCAGACTATCCACTAGGTGAGTAATCCAAGAAGGTGAGACACATATGACTGATATGCTGTCATGCACACATAATAGTGGCTAAGGGAAAGTCTTGCCTTTGATCGACTTCCCATCCAACCATACCAAAGTTATACCTCCTGATAACTTTGATAAGGTGCCACACAAAAATGATCTTCAAGCTTCATGATATAAGAAAATATTCATATGCTTAGAGCTCATGAACAAACAATGAACTTAAAGCTTCATGAGGCAAGAAAAACATCATATGCTTGGAACTCATGACCAAACAAGATGGCTCTACAGGCATGCATAGTGTGTTATGCAAGGTGGCCATATAACAAAGAGTGTGAGGTACATTCAAAGGGGTTTGGCTTAGTTCATGCAAGGTCTCTTCTTAGCGAACATTGTGCCTAATGTCTCCAAAAGAGGAAAAGTCAAAGAAATATCACCGTTGTTGTGAGAAGTTGCTTTAAAGTAGAAGAAGACATTAAAGGTTATTCAGAAATTCCTTAGCCAAGTAATATGTTTCTGAGTCTAACTACATCATGAATAAGTATGTCACATGCAAGTCAACTTAAGGCATGTCATCCAAATCCCAAGCTTTCTCTTATATGTACATGAAAGGTGGTCAAATAGCCAAAAGAGACAAAGACAAGTGACATACAATGATAAGGATACTTAATCCCTTGCCCCCACTTAGTGCATGAAAAGGATGAGCTGAATAGGATAAAAATAAGTTTCAATTAGAGGAACTAGATGCTTCAACACAAGAGCACCATGGTCCCTAAGATGTTGAATTATATATCACTTAAAGCCTTACATTCATTGGTAGCATGACCATGCACTCTATGATATACACAAAATGAACTCTTGTAGTAAAATTCCTTTCATGTTCTTGAATAGAGAGTTATCAAATGATCTTGGAGGAGTCTCAACAAGATACCCTCTTGATCAAAAGTAGAAGGCATTCCTTTATATTGCAACAAAGATATCTCTTGCTTAGGACAAGGTGTCATACCTACACAAGACTCTTTAGATTGCGAGATTTTTTTATCTCCCTTACAAAAGGGTGTAAAATGTAATGAATTCAAATAATTAGTGTTTTACGTGGTGACATTAACATTAAGCAAGGATTTCTTTGTTTGTTTCAATTCTTACAAAGGATAATAATCAAGAGCATTGATGTCTATTAGTTTAGGATGCACTGCTGTTAAAGTCAGCTTAGAAGAATCTTTTGTATTATAGTGTTGATATTGAGTGAAGGCTTGTTTCTTTCTTTCAAGGGACAATTACCAAGATAGTTAGTATTTTCTTGTGTGTGAGGCTCTATAGGGATGTGGATACCTTGTTCTCTAGCACCATATCCTTTTCCACTATATCCAAGTTGTTTCATAAGCTCATAACATTTTCCATAAAGATGCTTCATCTCTTTGGGATTCGATGGTTGCTCATAATTAAGTTCATCAAAGTTTGTTGTGTAATTTGTTATCTTTTTCTCGAAAGCGGTTGAGGTGGATGCTTTCAAAGGATCTATTGAATTTTATGTTGAAATTACCATTTGTTCTTTTCCCTTTCTAGATTATTTGTTTATGATCTTGTATTCTCCCATGAATGTTGGTATGAAATCTAAGCATCCCCAAACACCATCTAATAATTTCATGATTTCCTCAAATATGTTTTTCTTTGTATTTCTCTTGTACAAGTTCTACTTGTGTAGTTGGAATTAATGTTTTCAAAGGATTCTCCTTATTTTTTCTCAATGTTCAAATAATTGTTTGGGTCATGGTCACCTTCAAGTTTGCACACTTTGTTGTTGTAGACATACTTTATTTTACAATGAAGAGTAGAAGGCACCCCATTCATTGTATGAATCCATAATCTTCCTAAAAGAAGGTTATATGAAAGATCATGAGGCACAACATGGATTGGTGTTTCTAATGTGACCTTTCCAGCTATTATAAGAAAAGTGATCATACCAAGCAATTGTTTTCCTACATTATCAAATCCCTTAATAGATAAAGAATCAAGTTGAGTTTTTTATTTTTCCACACCAAGCCTATCAAAAAGGGTCACACTATACACATTAAGGGTTGATCCATTGTCAACAAGAGTTTTCTTTATCCTTGTCCTTTTATATCGAGATATTAATATGAAGGATTCTTTTCTTTCACTTCCAAAGGAGGGAGCTCACTTTGGTGGAAAACGATGTCAGCATTTATTCCTTGAATCATGGCTACTATGTCATTCAATTTCCCATTAGAAGGTATAGGAACTTGTTGTAAAGCACTTTGAATCATGTTATGATAATGAGGAGAGGCTTGGATAAGGTCCCACAATGATATCTTAGTTGGAGTATTATTTAGTTGTTCAACAAGATTGTACTCCTTTCCACTTTGTGAAGGAAAATGAGGGGTTTGACCTAGTAAGATAGGATTAGGCAATAGGAGGGGTGTTGGAGGAATTTTTCTTGGTTGTGGATTTCTTCTAGTGTTATATGTATGGGAAATGGTATTATGACTTGGTTGCTGCAAAACAATGTTCTTAGGTGGTTAGAGGATAAGATCAAGTTTGTTTTGAGTTTGTTGTTTGTGTGAAGGTGGGTAAAGGATTAGAGGGTTGAAAGGACATCCCACAAGACATGTAGGATGTCCATTAATAAAGGGGGATCTAAAGGACACTTGCGTATTCATAACCTCAATTGTCTTCGTTTGATGTATTTCTAATAAAGGGAAATCTAAGATCACCTTTTTACCATCACCTAAGGAAGCCATATTACTATTGTTGTAATTTTCATGCACCATGATATCCTCCCTAGGAGGATATTTTTTAGGATAACTACAAACCAAATGTTCTTGACATTCAAGGATTGGTTCTTCCAAAAGGACTTCATCGCAAGAAGGGGAATGATGAATGATTTAATTGTCTTGCTCAATAAGGGTTTCCATAGGTGAAGCGGGGAAACTGATATTCTCATGAATTTCATTGACCAAAGTATCTTCTTCAAAACTAGGAGGGATACTACCTAGGGGAAGAACAAGTATGATTTTCATGATCATTTATGATTTCATTCCTTTGTTCCATGATGTCTTAAAAAATAGGATAGGTGGCGGAAGGATCATGAAGAGGGTTGCTATAGACTTTAAAGGTTTGATCATCTAACACCAAAATATCCTCATAATTTGGAATCTCATCCTCTTTTAAGAAATCATTTCCACAAGAAAGAGAAGAATAGACATTAGGTAGTGTGATGTTTACAAATGTGTCTATGATTTCATTCTCTTTTACTTTAATATCTTCCAATGTAGGAGAGTTTATAGAAGAGGAACTTTCAACAATATCATGATTCTTAATGAGTGCATATTCTAATGCTGAAATACCTTCATCATATGTAGGAGAGGTATTAGGAGAAGAGCAACTATGATAATCAACATTGTCTATATTTATATATTCTTCTATCACATCATTCTCCCAAATAGGAGAGATAAGAGGGGGTGTAGGTTTAAGGAAAATGCCAAAATTTTCAATGTCTTGTACTAACAAAATCTCATAACTAGGGAATGCATTGAATGAATGACTAACATCCTTATTGACTAACTTTTTCTTTGAAAACTTAGAAAAGACTGAAACTAACATTTTTGAAGAATAATCTATGCAAACTTAAAATGCAATGTAAAGGCCTAGAATGAAACGTGTAGATGTAAATTTTTTATTTCAAACAAGGTAATTTATTGATTACACAATGCCCTAATTTAAAAATGGCATGTTGTAAATGCAAACTTGGAATGAAGCAATGGATGAAATGAACCAATTTAAGCTAGATTTAGTGAAATACATGTAACAAAAACTCAACCAACTGAAACAAATAACTAATGGTAGCAAAAAGAAGTATAAAAAAAAGACTTTTAATGTTGTAAAAGGTAGTTTCATATGTGTACTAGGACCAATTCACCCAGAGGGGTGAATGAGTCCCAATGAGGTTTTTTTTCAAAAAAAATTTAGTGATTTTTATGCATTTTAGTTTGTATGATGTGTAACCTAAGTGAAAATGTAGTTTTTAGATGATTTTCAATGATTTGAGATGCAAAAAATGCAACCTATATGCACTTTCACTAGTGCAAAATTTTAGAAATCCTAGATGCCAATGAACTAATGCAAACATTGATGCAAAGTCAATGCAAGCTAGATATAGGATGATGAAGGACTCCACATCATAAAAGAAGGTATTCTAAATGAAATTTAACCAAAATGTAACTTCTTAAAATGGGGGAGATGCTATCGTATGTCTTAGGACATAGAGCACACCCACTTCCAATGATTTGACTCAAGGATAACCATAGAGATCTCAATGAAAAGGAGAAAGAGATCTTGCAATAGGGCTATCCTAGGGGTTGAATGTAAACTAATGGGGGGTTTAACACCAAGTTTAGACTTGGGAAAGGAAATGGAATGCAAAACCCTAATATGATGCAAAATTGAACTAAATGACTTAAAAATATGTATAAAATAGAATAACAAGCTGTCAAATGAAATATGTACACCTTTGAGTCTAAAGATGACTATAAGAAGCTCTAGAATGCTAAAAATTGTAAATTTTTGACCTAGTGGGACTCATTTACCATTCTGGGTGAATAAGACCCAATTTTGGGTTTTTGCACAAGAGTAGGTTTCAGAAAAAAAAGGTATCTAAATCTAAAAAAAATTGTGATAAACACCTCTAGTGAGACTCATTTTCCACTTGCAGCAAATGAGTCTAGTTTTTATTTTTTGGAAATTTAATGTCCGAATCTGGTCTTCACTATCTACCCTTTTTATTCCCCTTTGTTTCCAAATCTGAAACCCTAATTTTTGGGACTTTAAGTGACTTTTTTGTGAAGATTAGAACCTTGCAAATTGGGAGACAACTCCAACAACTTTCTCCAAGCTTGTAACCTAATCTTCAATGATCCTCAATTCTTCAAAGCATGTAGATCTGCAATCACACAAAGAGAGAGAGAGAGAAAAAGTGTTGATTGTTAGGGAATATGGGTTTGCCTTAGTTAAACCCGTTGCAGGTAATTAAACAAAATGATGAGACAATGAAATGAAGGCATGAAACATGAACAAAGAACATGAATCATGGAAAATAATACCTCAAATGATTCCTTTTAAATGATGTCTTGTAAATTTGTAACTCAATATGAAATGGCCATGAAGGATGTAGATCTTGATCTTAACAATAGGTGTAGAGAAATGCTTGATCTTGGATCTTCAATGCTACATCACAACACTAGCTCAATAGCATGATTGATTCTTGATATGCTTGACATGATGATGCATCTTGAATTTCTACAACAACTGATGAAGAATTATTCCCTTGAATGCCTTAAAAATGATCTTGAATGCTCTCTTGATGTTCTTGTAAAGTCTTAGAATTCTTAACTCTTGTGTGCTTGGCTTGATAAAATGTAGAATTATATGAAATGGTGATTTGAAATCTCATTTGAATAGGAAACCCATCTAATATCCCATGTATTAGATCCCAGAGGTTGACATACATAAAATTTGAACTTAAAACCCAATTTTTCCTGCTTAAAATCTTGAAAATAGGCCAAATGGGACTCATTCACCAAGCTGGGTGAATGGGTCCCACATTGATGGGACTCATGCACCCAAAGTGTTGAATGGGTCCCACATGGCATATATTGATTGCTAAAGTGTTGGGGAGTGTGTAAATTAAGCTTATTTGTTGATATTATTGGTTTTTTATTGAAATATTCCTTGGGATGCATAATATATGGTCTTATGAGCCTAGTAATGATGATATTAAGGTCAAAAATGCAAGAGGGCCCAAAATTCAATGTAAAAGTGTAAATAATATACTTTACACCATTAAATTAAGGAAAAATTGGGTCAATTTAGCTTAAAAGGGCCATGTATTCTATGTGAATGTGTAAAACACATTAAAACACTAGATTAGGTCCACTTTTTTTACAAGCCTCCTAAATTTAATGTGAAAGTTTAAATAAATACACTTTACATCATTAAATTAAGGAAAGGTTAGGTTATTCAGCTTTAATGGGTCATAAAACCTAATGTGGATGTGCAAAACACATCACAAATCTAGATCAAGGCAATATCAAGTCCAATTGATCATTAATTATTCCTAAATTAAGCAAGAAAAAGGCAAAAAATTTTCCATTTCAATACTCACAAGAGAAATATATTAAAAAATCACTAAATAGGTTCAGTATGTGTACCGTAGAAAAAATAACCTCTTGCTTGACATGGGAATAATTCATGATAATTTGGACTTAATATGGCCTTGATTTGGTGTTGTGAGGTGTTTTTCACATCCACACTAGTTCTTGGACCCTTGCAAACTAAATAAAATGCATTTAACGACGTCTTGTGAAGGTGTTGTGAAGTGTTGTAACACATTTCTACACTTTCTAGACACTTCTTATTACAATTCATTTAAAAATCACTTTTTAATCACTTATCAAGTCCTATTTTGAAGTTTTGCAAAGTCTTGTAACAATATTTGACACTTTTCTAGGCTTGATTTCACTATTTACACCTTTCTTATGCTTTATTTGACCCCTTTATGCCCTTATAGGGCTTAATTAAGTGTATTTTTGAATGTAAACCCGATAACCAACATTAAATGTGACTTAAATCCTAACACCCACTTTCAAGCCTTAGGTGGGACCCATTCGCTATGGGTAGCAAATGAGTCCCTCTTGGCTCCAAATTCAAAATATTTCAAATTTTCGTTTGGGTTTTTATTCAAAATTACCTTATGTCGGCTTGTGATGAGGTATCATTAGGTACTAAGGCACAATAGTGTATCAATAAGTGGCTTTCTCCTTATTTACATCTCTTAGTCTCATAATTCATTATTCATTATTGATTCACCATTCTTCCATCTCAAGTCAAGAGAGTTAGGGTATTGTGATTACAAGGCATTAAGACATCAATTTTCAGACATTCAAGGGTAGATACTTCATGTTTTGTTGCATAAATTCAAGTTAAATCATCATGAAAAGGTAATAAAATCCATTATTGCATGTTTCATTACACTCTTTCTCTATTTTGGCTTAATTACCTAAAAGGGGTTTGACCAAGGCAAACCCCCATGCCCTAACATTCAACATTTCTTCTTCTCTTCTTGTGTGTTTGTAGATTTAGGCATCTTAGAGGTTTGGAAATCAATGAATATTGCATTGAAAGGTTATTCAAGTCTTCCCTTCATTAATGAAGTCAAAATATCAACAAAAAATATTTTTAGGTTCAGAAATCAGAGTTTTGGCAATAGACACTTGTAGAGAATCAAAGTGCAGACCGAGAGCTCCGAATTCCACCTTTGAATACTCAAAAATTCAAAAGTGGACCCATTCAAAATGGGTGGTGAATGAGTCCCAATCCAAGGTCATTTTTTGGTTTTCTACATTTTTAGATACCATTTTGTCTGAAACAGGTTTCGGCACAATTCTGCAAAACTGGGACTAATTCACCCAAAATGGCCAATGAGTCCCACCAGGCCTAAAAATTAGTATCAGTAGAATTACAGAAGCCATTTCTAGTCTCCATCCATATTTTAGGTACACACTTTTAGTTTCGTCAAGTTTTGTTGCAATTTGCATTCATTTCTAGGTGTTTATGCAATACACAATGTGTTTTCAAAAAAGTTTCATTCTTTAGTTTTCATTCAATAAACAATATATTTCTTTACATTTCTGCATTTATCTTATCTAATCTAGACATATTCCATCCTTATTGCATTGATTTTGAGTGTAGACATGAGCATTTTGGCCCTTCTTTCCCCTTTTAGGTGAAAAACCCAAGATGTGCTAGAAAGGATTAGGGTGCCAAAACTATATGCTATAGTATGAAGGATGCTAAAGAAATGAGAAAAAATCCAGCTCATCACTTTAAATTATTTTTTTAGATGTGTCCCAAGATACAAGAAGAAAAAAATGCATCAAAAGGGTTTCTTACTCCTTTTATATTGAGAGTCTTATGTACATAATTGTTTGCACAAGACCTGACATTGCTTATGTAGTGGGATTGGTAAGTAGGTCTATGAGTAACCCAAGATGAACTCACTGATGATTTTTATAATATATTCTAAGATATCTAAAGAGAACGTAAAGTCATGTATTGAGGTTTAAAGGAGATGATGCATAATTGCAAGGATATGTTAACTCTAACACGATTGGTGACTTGTATAAAAGGTGATCTACCATTTGGTGTGTGTTTACTTATGCATCTGTAGTGATCAATTGGGTTTATAGGTTACAAAAAATTGTGTCTCTTTCCACTATGGAAGAAGAATAAATTGTAATAAAAAAGGAGCTAAGGAGATAATGTGGTTGCATAAATTATTGTTTGAATCGAGAAGTACACAACAAGACTTATTTTATATAATGATAATAAAAGTGAAATTCATCTAGGAAAAATCCATCCTTGTATTCATGAATGAAGCACATAGAGCTTCAATAATATTTCACTTGAAGTTTCCATGAACAAGGTAAGTTGAAGATGGAGGAGATTCATACTAGTTTGAATCTTATAGATGCATTTTGTAAGGTTGTTTCAAAAGAAAAGCTAGAGTTTTGAAAATCTTTGCTTGGTCTAGTATATATGTGATAATAATCCTAGAGATGTGGGTGACATATTTGAGCATTAGTTGTATCTTGGATGGATCTTCAAGTGGGAGATTGTTTAATTGTGAAGTCTATCTCTTCACTTCTATTTGACTATTCATTTCACATTTCTTATCTTTTTTCCCTTCAACAAGCTCAGTGATGAGTTTTATGTCAATGAGGGAAAGAAATTTTGTCACAACTCAAAATATGTCAATGAGCCAAATTGATGAACCATGTTTTTGTGTTATCACGTGTCTTAATTCTTAGTCTATTTTTTTATATTGTAGCAAATATTTTGTTGTTCATTTATCTATAATATATTTTAACATAGGAGAGGTCAACAATTCATCAAAGTGGCAAAAATAAATTTATGTAGAGATATGAATATATTTTCACTCTTTCTCTCGATTCCCACAAATGGTGGAAATTCTTTCAAATTTTGGAAGCATAGACAAGGTGTATAATTTGATTGATAGCATACCTCTTGCAATACCATATTTGCAAGACATGTTCAAAATTGCTTTGTCAAAATTACCTTTGAATTTTTAAGGTAAATACAACCTAGAATCCTACCTCCTTGTGCTCATATTAGAGCTTTAAAGGATTATATGTACATCCATCAAATCATAAATTAAAATGGATTTTATTCAAGTGCCACTTCCAATCATCACAACCTTCATAAAAATTTATGTTGTAGCATACATTATGTGAATGAGATTTGAAGTTCCTTGTAATTTTCTATTAACTCATGGTATGAGGTAGGTGTGGCCAGACCTATTCATATTCATGTTCATTGATAATTTATTATTATTTTTTTGAAATATATATACTTTTTCTTCTAAAGAGTTAGCTTCTTTGTAAGAGTTGAATGCTTCATTGAAATTATTCATTAAATGGTTATTTGGAAAGGAAAATTTTAATTTTATATTGTAAAAGCATGCCTAATTATCCTTACAAGTTTGTTGAATATTTTTTAGGTTCATGTACTTTATGAAGAAAATTTTCTCAAGTGCCTTAGTTCAAGAAGGAGCCATTACTATAGATCTTTGAATAAGTTGGGAGAGATTTATCAATCTAAATTTTTGGTGAATAATATTTTTATATGAAATAAGTTATACACACTCAAGATGAAGGATGGTTGATAAATATCAAATCATGTGAATATTTTCAATATGATCATGACATAGTTACAATTCATTGGAGCAATGATGGAGAGGGAGGATCATTTATGAATTTCTTATGTTCTTTGCTAGGTTCATGGGATTTCCTTGTTATGGGCACTAGGAGTATTAACCCAAAGTTCAAGATGGATGATATGATGCCAAATTTTTCAATTATGCATTTTTTAAGAATTGTAAAGTTGAAAAGTGCACATTTTTACCCATTTACTCTAAGTATTTAATATAACTAACACAGATTGGTGTAGTTCTATGTATAAGTTTGAAAATTATCCTTGGCTTGATTTATTATGACTTCACACATCCCAAGGTCTCAAATCCTATTTTCATAGAAAAAAATGTATTTAAATTTCCAAGGCGATGTCATGTAAGGCTGCTAGGTAATTGATATGCCAATGTTTATTGTCAGTTTAGAAATGGTTGTTGTGGATGGTTGATTGGAATTTTGTGAAAGAACATGTATTATGAATTAGGATCATGAGGTAAGTTGATTATATTTTTCCTATGCCTTCACAAAGTCTTGAAAAGAACTCTTTGTACTTAAAAAACCTCCAACAATACCAATCTGTTCATTTCACATGTCAAATTTCGGAATGATGAAATAAAGGGCTATAGTTGAACCAAACATTATCTTAATCATGTTTATGAAGAAATAATTTGAGATGATGAATTTAGGATTGATGAAATATACTTTTGGTAAATAAATTAATACAATGAACATTTGATGACATATTTATGTCTCACAATAGGTTACAAATAAATTATTGGAGAGATTCATAATGTTGAATAGTAAACCAACATTTATGCTAGTTGCACTATGATAAAATATGAGCAAAGAAGATAGTAGCAACAATGTAAATCCAAAGTTATATGAAGAAGTTGTTGAAAGTTTAATGTATTTGACTACTGCAAGGCTTGATATAAAATATGTAGTGATTTTAATTTTTAGATGCATGAAAACATCAAAGGATACATATCTAAAAGTAACAAAAATAATTTTATGATATGACAATGGAATAAGAAATCATGAAATTTGGTTAACACATTTGTTAACATTGGTCTACTTGCATAGAGTGATAGTGATTGGACATTATCAACTGATTACAAAATGTCAATTTTAGATATATTTTTTCATTTTCGATCTAAAGTTATTTCTTGGGTATCATTGAAGCAACCCATTGTCTTATTAGTAATAACAAAATTTTAATATGCTATAGTGACTTGAACAACATGTTAGAAAATTTAGATGAGAAGAGTATTGATAAGTCTAAATTAGAAAAAAAAATGAAGACTCTTATTTTTTGACTTTCTAAAAAAAAATTAGTCATCAAACTACGAAAAAATCTTTTTCTTCCACATAAAAGGTAAACAAATTGACATCAGATTTCATTTCATATTTCATTAGAAATTTTATAAGAAAATTGATTTGAATCAATTTGAAATTTTGTAGATCAAATGAATAATTTGCATACATATTTTCAAAAGATTTGACAAAAGAAGATTAAAAATGATTCAAGGAAAATTCAAACATAATTTTGGATATCAAGCTTGGGGGGTGATGGGAATAAGCCCGATTTATTACTCCTTCAAATATTACATGAATGATAGCTCTCCCACTTACAATTTAACAATTTCTATATTTTTAATATCTAATTTAGAAAAAAAATTAAGAAGAATAAACGGTCTAAAGTAACATTAAATAAAAGTAATTGAATTAATTTGTTTTTACCAGTTTCATTGAAAATATATAGATTAATTAAAAAGAAAAAAAAATTAGCCCATAACACTTTCTCCTTTATATTTATATTATGTATATGGACATGAATAATAAACATTAATTTTTTGTAGGGAATATATTTTATTGCAATAGCAGTTTAGTTGTATTTATTTGAATAGAAAATTTGGGGAGAAAAACACACAAAAAATTCCTACAATCCTTTCGCTATAGCTAAAACGGATAAGACATGAGTGTTCAAGTGGAATAGTCGACTTAACTAGTTCTTTTGATACTTTTCAAACAACTCAAAATTTTTTAATAGAGCATAAAATTCCACAAAAAGTCTTTTAACATGGGTATGTGCAGGATCATCATGGAAAAAATAGGCCCTTAAGTGGCAAAAAATTTAGAAAAATTAGAGTTAGGCAACTTGACATAAAAATTTGAATAAGTTATCTATATTATTGCAAAAATATGTAACAATAAAATTTGTAGAAAATTTAATTTAGTTTCTAAAATACTAGGTTTATTTAAAAACAAAAAAAATCTATTTGGAGCAAATTTGAAATTTCAATGGAGTAGTACTTAAATTTCAGGGAAAAAATAAGAAGTAGGCATCTGTTTGACCACCCTAACCACAATAAAATGATAATATTTTCTTATAAGATTTTAGATATAATTATAGGACTCATGTCTTGATGTGATGCATATTTTTTTGTAATTTTTTCCCAAGTAAATAATTAATTATGAATTTTCTATTACAAATTTTTAAAAATATAAAAACTAGTATGTCTGGCCACCTTAACTTGGTCAAAAATTCATGAAATTCATTTTTTATTTTTTTAATCCTATAGTATGTGAAGCATAGAATGTGACACATATTTAGGATTCAAAAAATGTGATACTGTTTGAAATCTATATATGTTTTTCAATTAGCCTTTCTGTAGACATGCAAAATTAACATTGTGCATTCAATCAAGTTCATTCATTAACTAAACTAGATTTCACATTAGGTCCATTCATCAATTAATCAGGTTCACTTCCATCCATTCATTAGGTAATCTCATTAATCTCCTAAGGTCATTTATTTTAAAATCAAATAAACATTATCATCAACATTTTAATAAATCAAACATCCATTTAATTAAATCAAATCCCAAATCATACTTCATCCTTTTCTAAATTAAAAAAATCAAGTATTTAAGTCCTAAGAGGTCAAATTAGCCTAATCATCATCTATTTAATCTAACTATGATTAAATGCTAATCTCACCCACTTGCATTCTCTAGATTATGCCACTTGCACAAATAAATCAATTTATTTATTTATTAAAACCCTCATTTTCACTCAACATGACAAATTGATTTGTCCCTCCAACATAGCATTTATTGCTCTTTTTCTTGTCCCCCTCTCTAAATTTATTGCAAAATTTGAATTCAAATTCTCCCTCTCATGGGCACTCTTCCCAAATCTTGCACATCCATTGACCTATCACCATTTGACAAGTGGCTTCTTCTCATTAGAGGATCTTTAGTCCCACATTCACCCTCTTGACCAATATCTCATCAAGGAAATCTATAAAAGAAGGCCTTAATCCCGATTCATCCATTGACAACTTTTATGCAAGGTTACTCTCTTGATTTGAGAACTCATCTTGCTCATCATCTGCATTGTATTTGCATTTCATCATTTTGGATTCTTAGCAAGGGTTGGGAAAGGTTCACTAGCACATGTGACACCAATCCAATATGGAATAGGTGATTATATTGCTTTTTGAAGTGTCTTCTTGATGTTGTTTTTGTTACTTGTGGAATTTCTTTAGCATAGATATTTTATTTCATAGAGGTATTTGTAGATTTGTATGTTTAGACTAACCCTTCTAATGAGTATTTGAGGTTGGTCTTACTTGCAGATTTAGGGTACTTCACTTTCTAAAAGGAATTTAGTCATAATTCAAATAGAAAATGAATAATAATTACTTATTAAATTCAAAGTAAAGCGTAATTTATATTGGTGGAAAGTTGAGAATCTCCGTTAAAAACCCTTTTCGTTTCATCAATTTTGGGTTAAAAAAAATTTGTTAGCCACATTCCCATCATATTGCCACTTTTTGGCCCATCGTGATCCTGCACATACCCACATATATGATTGTGAACACCATAAACCTACAAAATAGCTCAAACTATGCAAATACCATAGTGCTCCTATGAATTAATGCATCATGCCTTCATAAACAAGATAATAACACAAACTAATTGAGAGCATAAAAGCAAGATACATATCTATCCCATAGTGGATTGGTGCTTCTTTGATGTGGAAATAAGCCCTTTCCTGACCCTTGATAATGCCAATGATGAGGATGCAATGGAAAAAATTAGCTCTCAATTGAAAAGAGTAACTTTGCATGGATTGTGGATGATTTGTTGAAGAATGATGCCTCTATTTAAAGATTATCAAGTTGAAAGAATGCTTATGAGAGAGAAATGTGGGATAAAAATTTTCCCAATGACATGAAACCACTTGTCAACTTGTGAGTGGTTGAGGAATGTGCAAGTTTTGGTCAATGTGCCAAAGAGGGGGAGATTCAAATTTGAATTTGAGAGTTAAATGTTGAGATTGACTTGCAAGGGACATATAAGAGCTCATAAATGCTTTGTTGGATGTACATGTCCACTTATTTTTGAATTCAAATTTGAGGGAATATTCCTCAAAGATGCCATGTTGAAAGAAAATAAGGAATTTATAAATGAATTAAAATGATTTATTGGTGCAAGTGGAAAAAGCTAGAGGATGTGATGGGTGGTTAGATTAGGTTAATTAGGATTAGCTTAACTTAGATGATGATTAGGGGATTTTGACCCATTTGACTTAAATATTTTGATTTATTTAAATCGAAATGGATGGAAGATGATTCTAGATTTAATTAAATAAAGGTTTGATTTATTTAATTTTAAATTAATGACCTTAGGAGATTCAGTTTAATTAACCTGATGAATGGATGAATGTGAACTTATTTAATGATTGAATGAATATGAATTATTTAAGTGCACGATGCTAATTTTGCATATCTACATTTTTCCTCTCTTTGAAGCAATGTACTTATTGCGTTGGTACAAAGAATAAACTTGTCATGATAAAAAATAAGAAATTTCTGATTTTTTCAAATGCCCCAGCAGAAAGAAGTACACTAATACATTTCCCCCTCGAGAGATCGAGTGAAAAGATTTGATTTGAGGGTCGATTTCATGATAAAGAGGTTCAAGATGGATGGTTATGGATGATGATACAAATGAGATGGCTTTAAGATGCTTAGAATAACAAATCTATATTATCCTAAAAAACTTAAATGATGATATGATGTGATGATGGATGAGATGAATGATGTGATATGCTATGATTATGCAATGGATGTTCTATGCAGATGCTTAGACTAACATATCTATATTATGATGATGAAAATGTATGTGAAATGATCAATGTTTCCTATTATGTATGATATGAATGATATGTGGTATGCTGACGGTTTGTGGATGCAAGATGAATGCATGATGGATCCATGTTATCGTGGAGAAAGAAGAAATGAGATGATGACAAGAGGATCCAACAAGTCCATGATCTGATGAGACTTTATTAGAGATGATGATGATAGATGATGATGATAGATGGATGATTTGCTTATCAAGGATTGGGATTTTAAAAGGGTCACTTACCTTATGTTTGATAACACACATAAGCACGATGTATCAAGGTATAAAGGACCAGTATGGTGTTGTACTTAGTGTGATGGAATTTGACTTGACAAATAGATAAGAGTATTCTTGTTCACACTTGACATACGAAAACCTTGCTAGGACGTAGCTAACAAAGCAAGTATTTTCCAAGTTATTTTACAAGAACATCCAACAAGCACAAAAGACAAAAAGGATAATGTCTTAGGGGCTCATCAAAGATGATCCTTACCTATGTTTAAGCTCAGAGACTACATAGTTCAGATTTCCATGTTTTGGCATTTTTTGTTTTTGACTTGTTTTTGGATTTTGATATGTTTTGAATGTTTTTGGATTTTGATGTTTTTCAAATGTTTTTTTTTGGATTTTGATGTCTCAAGGGCTGATCAAAGATTAGCCTTTCCTACATTTAAGCTCAAAGATGATGTAGTTCAGATTCCAATGTTTTTGATGTTTTTCAAATTTTTATGAATGTTTTTGGATTTTTCAATGTTTTGGATGTTTTTGGATTTTTCTCATGATTTTGACAATTTGGATATGGTTATGATATAAGTGATCTTTTTGGGATTTTTTTGAAGACCAACCTAAGGTTGAATGATCGAATCAATGGATTGATGATGATAATAACATTGTTGAGGATACACAACAATATAAGGATTTGATTGATCAGGATTGATGATGATAACATTGTTGAGGATGCACAACAATGATTGGATTTGATTGATCAGGATTGATGAAGCTTGATTTGAAACAAAAGATGTTTTGGATGATTTGATATGACGTTGAAGCACACATTAGATGTGACTGATAGTGATTGTTTGGATTGATTTTCGATGAAAGATGAACCTTGATATGGAACGTCTTCTCATCAAAATATTCCATGTGCTAGTGATTTGGTTTTTGGATCACAAATGCTTGATCAATTTGATTTCATGTTTGCCAATGTTTGAATCACCACAAAAGTTGGAGGATATAGATCAAGATGTACATATCTGCCCTCAGTGTCTAGAAATGTATGGAATGTCATGAATGGATGCCTAGATAGGTGTATGGATAGATGAATATGGTAAGCATGTAAAGGATTCCAAGGATTATCTTGCAATATGATACAGTGTTCAGATAAAGAATGCTCATTTGGATAATGCTTCATGGCTTAGATAACACTTAGTAGGATAGGATCAATGAAAATGACCCATGTCAAGATGTTTACCATAAGCAAGCATAAAGTGTGTACCAAACCTTTTCAAGATCAAAATAACTTGGACTGTGGATGCAGATGGATGCAAATGGATGGAAATAGATTGGATAAATGGTTTATGGATGAATGGATTTATTATGGATAAGATAATGGAATTCTTGATTTATTATGAATGGGATGAGATGCTTTCATCTGAACTGGCACACATAGATGCTTGATTCCACATATGATGCTTGTTTTCCAGGTTTTCGTCATGGTCTTTCCCAAAGCACCACTCATTCAAATTTCACTAAAGGACAATTTTTTTCTCTTTACTATTTTCAATCCTTTTTCTGATTTTTTTTTGGATTTTCATAATTTATTTATTTTTTGTATTTTTTTGAAAGATTTTAAGCTCATACTGGATCACAAGGTGTTGTTGATGTAGATGTTTCTATCATAATGTGCCATTGGTATCTTGCCTGGAGAAGTTGCTTTGTTAAGATACGTGCACTTAAATGCAACTTTTGGGATTCTTGATCTGCTTTATTGGTACCAAGGTTAACTCTGTCTCTATGTGCACATCGCAATAGAGTGCCTTCAGAATCCTTATGATGAAGGGTCATTTCCAATACATGGTTAATTTGAGAATTGGATATCACTCATGGAGGTGTGGCTGGAGCGTGTTTAGGGATATGAGATGGATTGGTTGATAGCTTGGAACTTTTGACTCTCCAAACTTGGGAAGATGAGAAATGATGGGTGGATATGAAAGTGTGCATGGAATTAGGACCAACTACTTGATACACTTTGTACGTCGCTTGAAAATTTTTCTTTTTCTTTTGTGGACATCTTTGATGGATACTTTTCCTTTTTTTATTTTTCCCCATAGTTTCTTTGACTAATGGAGTTTGATAAGATGATCTTTCTTTGTATGTTTTGGTATCCACTTGTATTTGATTTGTCCTTCATGCTTTGTAGCTTTGTTTTCTTTGATAACATTCTTCGTACTTTGATTCAATTCTTTCTTTTGATGTTGGTCCCAATTCATGGATGGGGTGATGGGTGGATGAAGATTCATGATGTGGCTAGTTGTAGTATTGGCATTGGTTTCATCATAAGGATTCTTTGTGCTCTCTATGTTGATGTTTGCTTGAGATGAAGTTTCCCCCAGTATTGTGGAAGTATTACCTTCATGCTTTGATTATACTTGTTCTGAGAGCTCTTGTTTAGAATGCATTCTCTAATAAATGAGCATCACAGATGATGTTATTGGAATTTTTTGCTCTGCTGACTTTGAAATATCTTGTTCTATCCAACCTATTTCTTTGAGTGTATAATGTTGGATATCTTCATACATGATGTCTTCAGTCTAAATTTTGGATATATCCAATTCTGATGTTGACAACTCTGTTTGGTTGTAGGAATCAATAACCTTCTCTTTTTGTGTAATAATATCAGGAGTAAAGGAATCCTATTCTGAATGAAGATCATCTACGTTTCCATCTGCAAAAAGCATCTCATGGGTAGATGGAGGAGTAAGTGCTATGTGGATATGATCATCTTGTGTGGATAGGAGAATATCCATTAGATCATTGTAGTATCTTGGAGATACAAATTTTTGATCTTGATTAATTTCGAGATTGCTTTCGACATGCTTTGGATCAAGTTCCTAACATGGGTTAGTTTCAAAGGATGGATTGCTTTCAAAGGGTTCATGGACATCATCATTAGGCATGGTATGTGGTTCAACACCTCTTGATATTTGATTGAATTTGGATCAAGTGTCGAGTTGAGGATTCTTTCAGTATCTGTAACCATGAGGTCAAAGGGGGTCAACATGTCTTGGAAGGGACCATTGCTAGACCTTGGTGAAATATTTTGATCATGCTTTGGAATAAATTATTGGGATATTTCCTCTAACTCATAGGGCGATGTAGAGACATTTTCAACATGATCATAGGTGAACTGATCATGCATTATGTCAATAGGATCAAATAATCCTAACACTCCTTGAAATAGATCACTAAAAGGTGGCTCTTGATGTATGGTGAGTTGATCATCGGGTGGGGTAAAAACATCTTCAAGATGCTCCTTAATTGAGAGATCTTGAACATTGTTTTCAACAATTGTGGTGGAGAGATTGTGAATGTCTTCAACCATAGAGTCAAGTGATGTTGACATTTCTTGAATTGGATCATTGTTGGGTATTGTTGGTGGATTTTTATCATCATTGAAAAGTGACTCTTGATGTATGTTAATTTGATTGTTGGATGAGGTGAAAGCATCTTCAAAGTGTTCATTGATGGATAGATTTTGGTCATTGTCTCCAACAATTGTGGTGGGGAGATTGTCAATGTTATCATTGTCCCCAATAGTGATTATCTTTTGATCAATTAGGTCTTGGATGAGTTTTTTGAGTCGAACAAAATCTGATGTTGTGTGTCCCTTTATTCTATGATAATCACAAAGGTGCTTCTCGTTATACCCTAGTAGTTTTATGTCTAGTTCTTGATAGTTCGCATAAACTAGGATTTTGATAAGATTTTCTTGTACCAATTATTGCAGGACTATTTCGATTGGTCTCCCAAGTGGTGTGTATTTAATTTTTTTTGGTGAGATTTGCACTTGACCATGTGGTGATTGATTTTGGAGATGTGATTGGTCTTTGAGATGTGGTGGTTGATTTTTGAGACATGGTGATTGATCTTCAAGACATGGAGGTTGGATTTGTTGATGTGGTTGATCTTGATATCTAACTTCTTGACATTGGAGATATTGTTGTTGATGTGGTTGTGGACACAACTCAATGCTTTAATGACATGGTTCAACCAATGGAAGAGTGTATTGACTTTGGAGTGAAGATATCTCTTGGCTCAATAATTCAATTAGTTTGGCATGTGAAGCAAGTTGTTCTAGTGAAATTTGATCTTGATCTTGATTTTGAATCCCTTGATTTGGCTTTTGTTCAAGCATATTTGGGATGTACACTTGTGGTGTTTGCATGGGATCATGGGAAAATTGATTTTGGACAATGTTATGACTTGGGATGATGTTCAGATTTGGCATTATGGGTTGAAATTGAACATTATTGATGTTGGGAATCACATTGCCCTGATTTAGGTAACTTTGATTTTGCATGGTGTTTCCTTTACTTGGATCAATAAATGGAGTCATTATCATTGTGTTTGGACTTTGAACAACATTTGCATGATTTACAAACATATCCATCCCAAATTTTACCAAGTTTTGATTCAAAATGTTCATGTTTGGTAAAGTTGTACTTGGTACATTCATATTTGGCATGTAGGGATTTGATGGGATGATCTTGTTTGTTTGAAGGCTCGTGCATTGAGTGTTTGGTTGATAGACTTGTAAGTTTGAACTCTGATTTAAATCTACCATCGAAAAAGGTGTTCCAAGATTTAGATTTGGTAGACTCACATTTGTTGTACCAATGAGGTTTGTAGGAAATAATGATCCTATGTGTGGATTGTATAAATGTGACTTTGGATAATCTATTGGTTTTGGAAGGCTTTGATAGTTTGGTTTGTTTGGATTACTCATGATGTATGGAGAAAGTTTGTATTCCATGTTCCTCTTGTGTTTTGACCTTGTTGTAAAAGTGAACTCTAAGGTGTTTAGGACCAATGATGAGATGAAGGATGAAAGGGCTGAATGATATAAGTGTTGAATTTTTAGGAACTTTGGATCAATGCTAGACTTTGGGATTTGATTTTGATTGGTTTGATTGGATTTGGATAATGGACTTGTAAACCCTAAGATGTTGGATGTGATCTTAGGATGAACTTGTTCAAAGGGGTGCTAATTTCACTAGAGGTATGAGAAAGGATGCATTCCCATACTCCTAACTAAACAAGGTGATTTTGATTTTGATAATTTACCCAAGTCTAGAATGATGTTTTCAAATCTCTAAAGTTGTTTATGAGATGGAGATAATAAATGCTTGGGATGGATTTTGATAGATGTTTGGAATTTGGATGAAGTGTTTGATTGGATCCTAAATGAACCTAGGAAGGACTTGTTTACAAGACCAAGATAGTGAAGAACATGCCTTTCTCTAAGAGTAAATCAAAATCTAAAGACCAATGTTTGCATGAAAACCATATGACCAAAAGATGCCAAGCACATGTGTGGGGTCCAATTGATTGAATCTTTTCTTTAATGGATTCTTTTTACTACAAACACTTCTTGATTAGCTTTTGAAACTAGATGTCCAATGTCCTAATTTTCTTTCATCCGACGAAGTGCATTATGTGGAAATCAAGGAAATCAAGACAAAGGTTACCTAAATTTGACTTTAGTAGGAGCAAATTGAGAGAAATCCAAATGTTTAGAAGCCTCTAAGGATACAAATCCCAAGGGAAAGCAATAACATGTGAATTTTTTCAAGGATATTTTCTTCTCCTAAAGGGTTTGAGATTTGATGCTCATGTTGAATGTTGGTTTTCCAATGTTTTCGATCAAAGCACTGTGTTTTCAAACTGACACACAAGCAATATAACACCCTAGCTTAATTGGTACATTTTCCTTGGTGGCTCTTTCCTCATGCCCTTCATAGGAGAAGAGATGATTTTACATGTAACCAAGGAAAAAATATAAAGGTATGTTAAGAATGAAGTCTTAACCTCTATATTTTAACCAAGATCGGACATGGCAAGTGACTTCTTGGAATCTAAGTTCCAATGCACCACTTCGATAAACTCATTGGATGGACTAGTTGGTTGCTACAAACAAGGGTTTTATTTTAGACTTCCATTTGTGGAGATTGATGCATACAACGAGAGTCCCTTTTTAGATCCATCTCATCATAGCTAACCACATGATAGTGGTGTTTAATCCAATACTTACATTTATATCCTAGTTGGAAATAATCTTGGCTTTAGAGTGTTACTAGTTGAGTCATTCCCTTCAGTGAATAATTTTTCCCCAAGGCAGGCCCTCTAAGAAAGAAAAAAGCGAGTAAACATATTCATAGTTCAATCAACCTTTGATTAGAAACAAAGGGAGAACACACAGAATAAGTTTACTCACACTCGCAAAGTGTTTTGTTCAATTTTAGTTCCCAAAATGAAGTGTGGAGGAAATATTTTATGCAACTTAATTTCATCAAAAAGAATTTTAATTCTCAAGATCACCGTGAAGCGCGAGAGAAGTGCATATGCCTTTTTAGATGAGATTCTTTTGCAAAAAAGATTACAAAGCATAAAACACACATGTTCGTTTTAAGCCTCAAAGCAATGATTTTCATTCTTTTTAATGCACCAAGATGAAGTGTGAAGTTTGTTTTTTCAATTTTTAGACCAAATTGAAAAGTTTAGTGAGTTTCTAAAGTTTAATTTTAATCAATTTTGAAAAAAAATCAATCACCAATTACCTTTAAACCCAAATTGGTCTACCTGGTGTAAAAGAGAAAACAAAAGCAGTAATTGGCTACTCTAGACAATTGCAATAAGCATTAATTTTATTTTATTTTCAAGTTCAATGTCCAATTCACCCACTTAAATTTGCTTGTGGCTCCTTTATTCGAACGATCAATTCCAAATATGATCTTTGCACCATGCCAGATCTTCTCAAACCTTCAATAAAAATAGGACAAATTAAGTGATAGAAATATGAAGATTTAATTGATCAATATCCATTAGAGATTTAAGTTGTATTGGATAAGAACATGTTATTCATAAATTTTGAGATATATCAATTTACTTGATTAAGTCATTACTACATTGTATGGATGAAAATTGAGAGTTTAATTATGAAACAATTAATTGAGAATGTAAGCAATTATTTGATATCTTCCTGTAATCATGACACTAAAAGCATATTTAACATAGTTGAATCATATCTCAGGTGTACTTATGATAGATAGTAAACAGCCTAGTCAAATTTCCTATCAGGGTATAGTTAAAGCCTTTTAAAGCTACTAAATTTTGAAATACAAATCATTCATAATTGTACTTGTCAGAAAAGAATGGCCTGGTGTTTGACTATCAGTTGAAAGAAAGCTATTAATGATTTCAATTTTAACTCATTAAAATGAACGTAGCTGGGTGAATTATTAAATAAAAAGTCAACATAAAGGCAAGTTCTTACTGTACCCATGTACTGTAGTTTCCTATCAAGTCGAATACATACAATATTTTGAACACATTCAAATACCTAAATGATTGCATAAATTAGCATTTCAACAGAAACCAAGACGTGCATTTTAAAATTATACGTTTATTGAACTTTCACTTCTCCAATTTAGTGAGCAGCTGTAATAAAATGCCCATTTAATCTATTTTCTTCTCACAAATAACTCATGGCTGCAAAGATCATACAACTAGGACTTTTCTAATCACTTGAAATTAGATTTAACATCGCTTAAAGTGTCAAAATTACTGTGGAAATATTTTAGAAATCAGATAAAGATGTTTTGAATCAACATATTAAAGAAGCTCACCTCTTGAATGACCCGAGCCTACAAAGATCTTATCGATGGGATTTTCTAATTGTATTGCATTTTTTTTTTGTGCGAGACTTTCAAATATTCAAGCAACTCCAAGTTTTATTACCACTCTTTCCAAGGAAGTGCGAGTCCAAAGAGGCCTTCATTGAAGATGACACCTCAACCACTGAGGATATCAATAAAGAAGAAGCTTGTAGATAAACACCGATGTGAAAAGACATCATTTTTATTCTTTCGGAAATTTTGGCCACTACCAAAACCATGTGAAAGGTCATGTACAACTATGAAAAATAAGAAAGCGAAATGCATGTGGAGTCCACTATGACTTTATTGCCACCAATATCATCTTAGTTGCTGACCAATGCTATTTCTTATTGTGACTTTATTAAGAGCCTAAGGAGAGAGTCGAGAGTTCATTGGGCACTTTATGTCATATTCTACAACTTGGCGAGAAAAAAATTTAAAAGCCTAAGGTCACAAACCTTGAGATCCATAGCTCAAATCCTTGGAAGCAGCAGCAGTGTTAGCAGAAGCAAAAAAAGAAAGATAAAAAGTGTTGGAGTCAAAATGAGTTTCAAAGGAACATCCTTTACCTCCTCCTCTTGGCCGTAAATTGATGGACTGACCTGCTTGCATAATGACTCTCCCTCTTCCTCTAATAAAAAAAAATATGCAAACTAACAAACTCCAATATTAGAGGCCGTAGTATAGTTTTCAGAGGGCACAAATATGCATGATATCGCTCTGAAGTTATTCTTATGAGGTGTTTGTCAAGTGGCGGGTATGATAGAGAAAGATCATAAGGAAGAAGTCTATGATAATGGTTGCATACAGAGAGATTCTAAACATAGAAAAGATTTAGACTAGGGATGCACAAAGCTTGAGATGAGATAATTCAACTCTTCCCTAGCATGCAATAATGCAAAAGGTTGTTCTCAACAAATAATGGAAGCGCAAAAAGACTCTTGTTAGTAAATTGGTAGAAAGATGCATAAGATGCCAACATTTCAGATAAATGATCCCATTATTCGATGAAAACCCTTAATAATGAACCATATGTCATTGTTCTATCTTCATTGACTTAATCGTATGAATATTAAGATCATGTTAATGAATACAACGCTATTTGATGTGTGGTCATTCAAAGAAATCCATAGCATTTACAACCAAACAGATGGTTCAGGGAACTTCAAATTACCTTGTAGAAGCTGCCTTACCTGAATGATAGGCCATTAATGATAAACAACATCAAATAGTTGAAAATAAGCGCAACAAATTTAGTTTTTGTGTTATTCTTTGTCACTGTTGCCGCCCTGCATTACGTCAGTGATATAAATGATGAATTCGATTGGAAAACCATTAATTTTCCATCGATTTAGATCTCCTACAAACAAAATCAAGACATCATTTTTTCCTGATTTCTAATACAATCAAATCTTCTGAAAAGTCAATCAAGTGATTCAAAAAGCACAACCCAACTATAAGATTAGTTTTATCTGCACACTAAAAGTGTTAGACATGATCATCCTATTTTTTTTCTTTTTTAAAAGTACAAACTTTCAATGCAGTTGGAATATTAACTATTTATCTTTTATCTTAAAAGCTCATACAGTCACACCGCAACCTCACTTCTTTTTTTAACAGTGACAAAATAACAAGATTAGTCCAGAATTTTTTGGCTATCAAAACAATTTAAAAAATCACAGAATTCCTATTTCATGTGATAGAAAATAGAAAGGAGTAACAACTTTCAAATACAATCCAAAATAGAAATGAGATGCATTAGTTTGAGCCCTCCTTCTAGCGCCTTTTTGTGAACACCATAAACCTGAACACCATAAACCTGCAAAATAGCTTAAACTTCACAACACATTACTGTGTTAGCTTAAACTATGCAAATAACATAGTGCTCCTACGAAATAATGCATCATGCCTTCATAAACAAGATAATAACAAAAACTAATTGAGAGCATAAAAGAAAGATACATATCTATCCCATAGTGGATTGGTCCTTCTTTGATGTGGAAATAAGCCCTTTCCCAACCCTTGATAATGCCAATGATGATGATGCAATGGAAAAAATTAGCTCTCAATTGAAGAGAGTAACTTTGCATGGATTGTGGATGATTTTTTGAAGAATGATGCCTCTATTTAAACATTCTCAAGTTGAAAGAATGCTTATGAGAGAGCAATGTGGAATAAAAATTTGGCTAATGAGATGAAGCCACTTGTCAACTTGTGAGTGGTTGAGGAATGTGCATGTTTTGGTCAATGTGCCAAAGAGGGGGAGATTCAAATTTGAATTTGAGAGTTAAATGCTGATTTTCACTTGCAAGGGACATGTAAGAGATCATAAATGCTTTGTTGGATGTACATGTCCACTTATTTAAATTGAATTTAAATTTGAGGGAATATTCCTCAAAGATGCCATGTTGAAATAAAATTATAAGGAATTTATAAATGAATTAAAATGATTTATTGGTGCAAGTGGGAAAAGCTAGAGGATGTGATGGGTGGTTAGGTTATGTTAATCAGGATTAGCTTAACTTAGATGATGATTAGGGGATTTTGACTTATTTGACTTAAATATTTTGATGTATTTAAATCAAAAGGGATGGAAGATGATTCTAGATTTAATTAAATAAAGGTTTGATTTATTTAATTAAAAGGATGATGATAAAGTTAATTTATTTAATTTTAAATTAATGACCTTAGGAGATTGAGTTTAATTTACCTGATGAATGGATGAACGTGAACTTATTTAATTATTGAATGAATATGAATTAATTAAGTGCATGATGATACATTTGCATGTCTACAATGACTAAAAGATAGACACCAGCTACTCCTAGTATGAAATAATGGATTTCATGTCACCCTTACATTCCAAAGTAATCAACTGATTATCATGATTTCCCAAAAGGACAACAATAGTGAAATAACACTTAAAATGGATCGCATGTAGAATTAAATCAAGGATTATGTTTTAGTAATGAAAAAATATTTTGAATGGTTGGTTGTTAATACTAGGTCTCACAGTTTAGTGCTATGTAAAATGAGTGTAGGTAAAAGAACTTTTTCAATTGAAAAAAATAGGTTAGGGAGTGTGAAATTGACAGTGATAGGGGAGAAGACCCAGTATCCACCACCCATTGAATAACCACCACCTCCATGCTCACTCCACCTTCCAAAAAATTTTTAACTTTGATCTGTTATATTTTTTTTTATGAAAAAATAAAAAATTAGAACAACACCAATGATTGATCATAACACAATGAGTAACTCACCAATCATAATATATAGCTAAACATGCTTTTGCATTTATAAAAAAAGTCAACTTGCACATAAAAAGGCTCATTTACAATTTAATTTAAAACATTTACTATTACAAATACCCCCACTTGAAAATGTTTATCCCTCATTACATTTTATATTTACAACTACACATGCACCCTTAATGGTGCTTTACATGACATAATCACAATCTCCTATTAACTCTATGGGATTTGAAATGCATAGTATTCCACACACTCCTTGACAAATATATATGTATTTACTTCATTTCTTGTAGGTACCTGCATAATTAAATATAGGTGTAAGGCTCACCAAATAAACATCAAATCAAAATATAATGCAAAATTCAGTCATATCATCTTTAAAAACTTACGTAACTTGTAGCTTCAAATTCAAATGCTGAAACAAATTCAAATTGGAAACACAACAACCAAATTGAATGCATTCAATTCTCAAATTCGAATTCCTAAATAAGAGGGGGAAAGCAACCAGTGACATTCACAATTACATCTTATTCTTTGCAAAATTCAAAGCAATGACAGGCATCCTCTGCACATTCCTCTAATATCCCAAGTCTCAGGTAGGTACTTATAGTTATTTTCATTTATGTTGTGTCTTCTTACTTTATACATTCTATTCATAGTTATTTTCATGAACTATGCATTTAACATTTCTATTTATGCAGTCTCTTTTTACTTTGCTTTATAAGTAAATGAAAGGTCTTTTTTGGTGACAGGTTCTTACTTTTCTTTGTGTTCATTTTCTATTTTTTGTCATTTATTTCTAAAAATACCTGTATTTATATTTGTATGTTTTTGGTCATTTTTCATTTATTTCAGAGTTTATATCAGGGTTTATATTTTCCATTTATTTATGCATATATGTGTATTTATATTTGTTTATTTTTGGTCATTTATCAGAGTTTAATATGTATATGTGTATATATATATTTGTGCATATATAAATGTGTGTGTGTATATATATATGCATTTAATATATGTTTATATATGGGTATTATGCATTTAAAAACATATACACAGATATACATACAAATACATACAGATACTTACATATAAATACATATATACATGTGTATATATATATACATACACAAACACACATATATATACATCTATAACTCTGTTTAAATATGTTTCATTTGACTGTCCAATACAACAAACGAACATTTGTTTATATTTTTCTACTTTTTGTTGCACATACAGTAGGACAACATACATATATTTCTCATTTTACATTATGTGTCTCTTGTTCATTCATCAAATCGATGTATATGTGTGTATCCTTTTCCTATCCTTTGAAAATGAAAACAATGGTACTGGTTAATCATTTTCTTCTACATCTTATTGAATTTGTAAAAGAATGTGTACAATGTTAATTATATATATATATATATATATATATATATATATATATATATATATATATATATATATATATATATATATATATATATAACAGCTTATTGAATTTGTAAATGAATGTGTATAATGATATATAACATAACTTATTGAATTTGCAAATGAATTTGTACAATGTTATATATATAACATTGTACACATTTATTTACAAATTCAATAAGTTGTGTGTTTGAATTTGTAAATGAATGTGTGCAATGTTTTATAGATAACATTCTATGCATTCCTTTACAAATTTAATACGCCGTGTTTTTGAATTTGTAAATGAATGTGTACAATGTATTATACATTCATTTACAAATTATGTATCTATTGTCTCTTCTTCATTGAGAAGATTGATATATATGTCTGTATCCTTTAACTCTCCTTTCAAAATGCAAACAATGGTACTGGTTAATCATTTTCTTCTACATCTTTCATGACCCATGAAGGGTTTATTCGATGATTGAAAAATTATTTCTACTTGTTTATGAAATAAATCATTCCTCTTACACTCCTTTTCACCATGTGATATTTGATTTTGTCAGGTCATGGTGCTGGTGTTTTAGACATAGGTTCATGGGTTTATGAATTGGGAGGTTGAAAATGATGAATAGGATGGAGTCAATGGTAATGACTCATGCAATGAAGAGGCTGACTATGTGTCATGCACACAAGTCAATGATCATCAACCAACAGGAAAGAGGAGCATTTTTTTCCAACTCCCAATGCAAAGGTGCACCAATCATCTAATAGAGGTCACAATGGGGTCCTACTCCTTAGTAGGCAGTCTCAAATTTTGACATTAGATAATTTCTTCAATTTTCTAAATGAACAGGGGGCACAAAAATGAAGAAACCAAGAATTGCAGCAAAGGAAAAGAGAGAAAATGGCTGAAAAGAAGGAAGAAAGAGAAGTAATCATTGCAAAAAGGGAGGCAAAGAGATTTGAGCATGCTGCAAAAAGATAGAAAATTATAGAGGAGAAGCTAAGGAAACGACATGAAAAGGAGCTTCAAAAGGAGCAAACAAAGATTGCTCGATAGTTGAAGGAATACCAAAAGTAGGTGGAAAGAGCATAAAGAAAGTGAAGTAGGAGTACTCCTACAACTCCTCTTCCAAGTCAACATCCAATTTTAAGGGACATGATTAACATTTTTTCTCCAGCCTTTGTTGCTCTTAGCAACCTACAAAATAGGTCTTTTGAAGGCTGTTCTCCATATTTACAACTAACTTCAGAGGAAAATCATGCATTGCTTTCTTGTATAGAGAGTTCCATACAAAACAATCCATAGTCCTTAACATCTTCTCCAGTTGATGCGGAGTCAGTTGACCCCCAAGGACACACCATTTCTTAATTAGATCTATGGATGTCTGATTAGGACTTTTTGTTGTTAGCTTTTTGACCTCGAAGTGTGATAGAGTGTTTTTCATAAAATTGAATGCTATTCTATTGTATTGGACAACCAAAGGACACTAGTGTGTTGTATTGGATAGCCAAAGGATACTAGTGCCTAATTTTGTAGAACTGAATGGTAGTCTATTGTCAGCTTATTTACTTCGATGTGTGCCAGTGTGTTTTTTGTAAGACTGAAGACTCCTTTTCTTCTTTCCAACTTTGTCTTAATCATTTTTATTCTATAATAAATTTGATTTCAACCTAGGCATGTTTTGGGAGTTGTCCAAGTTAATGATCTATACTTTTGTGATTCGAAATAGGTTTTTTGTTCATTGTATTCATCTATCATTTTTTTGAATATGTGTTTGTTGTACTCATCTAAATAACATTGTTGAAAATTTAAATGTATATTAAGAAATGTATGTGATTGAAATTCAGAAAATTATGCACATACATACATACATACATACATACATACATATATATATACACATGTATATATACATGTATATATACATATGTATACATGTATATATATATATATATATATATATATATATAACTATACATCTATATGTAGCATATCCATAAATTGTAAATATAAGTGTAAGTGGAAATCAATCTAATTTTAAATTCTAAGTTTACAATGAATAAGAAAATCCCATCATAAATCAAATCCCATTGTTCAGGGTCATGAATGAACATCATAAATGAACACAATGTCCACCAGGTCACAGCCAAAGTAAACTCTTTAAAGACTTGACCTAAAATGTCATCTTGCAATTTGACATGCTCTTTACAACCTCCCTAGTTGTGTATGCATACATACATACATACATATATATATATATATATATATATATATATATATATATATATATATATATATATATATATATATATATATATATACATTATTAAAAGATACATACATACATACATACATATATATATATATATATATATATATATATATATATATATATATATATATATATATATATATATATAGATGTATGTATGTATGTATGTATGTATGTATGTATGTATGCACAACTAAGTATATGCATACATATATCTATACATCTATATGCTGTAGTACCCCTCCATTTATGCTTATGTTTCTGTTGTATGTTTTCACACTATTAGACTATGGTACTTTGATTGGATATTTTGATCACTGGTTTTGAGCGACAGTGGATTTACTCTATGACATGATGATACATTGTATGGTGATATTTGATTTCTGATATGCTTTGAGATAGCGTATATGTTTTCTTTCAGTTGATTATTGCTTTGTATATGTTTATGATGGACTAACAGTTATTTAATTCGTCAGTCTGATGTGACGTGTATTGGTGTGGAGAACAGAATCACATCACTCGCTTGCAAGTGCCCTGTGATGTCTATATTTTCTCCGCACGGTGTGCCTGTACACTGGTTTATATATATACGCATGTTATTTGCTTGGTTGCAGGATTGCAGGTACATGACACCGACTCCACCTGGTTACTCAGGTATGAGCATGTCAAGACTCAACGGATATGTTGATTGGGAGGTAGTAGTTTGGTTCATCCTAGTCTAGTCTATAACCCGGTCATAGTACATCGTCTGTTTTAGTTCAGAGTCATAGATTGTCTTGTCTTTTTCTGTTTGGACTAATTGCTTGAAAGTTAAATTTGTAAATTTTAATGATAGTTTAATATTCTTTAATATATTGTTATTGCAATTAATTTTTAATTGTTGGAAAAATAAGATTTACTTTTATTTAATTAATTAATTAGTTTGTTTGGTTAAATGATTTGATCATTAAGATTAAATTTATTTAATTAAATAAATTAATTAATTAAATTAAAATTGTTTTAAATTGTGTGTGTATAGATTTATTGAAATTTAAATATTATTTGGAAATGGCATATTTTATTATTAAATATATTTGCAATTTAAAATTGTTAATTTTAAATAAATTAATTAAATCATGCAAATCTTGAAAGGAAAGATTGCCGAGAAGTTGTTGAGAAGATATTTTGTACTTCTCGACAAGTGTGCCAGTGCATTTATGATTTTTGGTTGAGGGATTTGTTCACGAATATTATTTTGGATCTAGAAAATACAGAGGGGTTATCAATTTTCATCATGGGAATTGAAAGGATAATTTTTTTTGTGTAATAAAAAAATCTTTTTTTTAAAGAAGTTGTTACTTCCTCTGTTTTGGGTTGTATATTTGTAGAAGATCCCTTTGGTGGGAAGCTTTTTGTGATTGGTAATACCTTTTCTATGGATTTGGGGTTTTTCTGGAAAGCTTTGAGGAAATTGCACACCACAGGCAAGAGACTTTCTTCTATAGACAATTTTCAAGATACATGTATTTTTTCTTGTTTTTAAATTTGTTTCCTTTTGAAAAAGAATTTTTGAGAAAATTTTAGTTTTGTGTTTCCTGTATTCTTCTCAGGAATTTTGTAAAAATCTTGTTTAAACAGTAGAAGATTCTCAAAGAAGTAGGGAAGATCCTTGAAGAACTTTAAAAGAAGGTTCCTGTTAAATTTGTTATATGTTTACCTGTAGGATAATTTAAAAAAAAAAAAATTAGCTGTGAAAGAAAAGAAATTCTCTGTTGTTGGATTTTAAATTTCTAGAAAAAATTGTGCAAAATGTTAGTTTTCTCAATTTCCTATTGAAAACTTTGTTAAAATATTTGCACAATTACTGTAACTTTAATGTTATTTATCAGTCATATATATATATATTTATATATGTATATGTATTGGAATTATATATACATATACATATACAAATGTATATATATATATATATATATATATATATATATATATATATATATATGAAAATCACAGTATTAGAGAAATCGGAAATCACCGTACTCGATTTTAAATAGCATTGGTTTTTATTTTATTAAAATTCATATATGTTTTAAAAAAAATATGTTAAATTCTTTGTGATCTGGTGCCCATGGCGGGGCTACCCACAACCATCCCCATAGGGGCACGGCGGTGAGGGCCGAGCCTAGTGCCACCCTTGTGGGCAGTGCTTGGCTTAACCTCCGCGGCCAAGCCTATGGGGTAGGTTGCGAAGGCAGCCCTACCCACAACGCCGCCTGCGTATGGATGGGCTTATCCCTAATCTTTAGTCTATGATTTTTCACGGATTTGAAAATTGCATGGTTTAAAAACCGAATTCGGATATGAATCCGATTTGGGGTTTCTATATTTTGTAAAATTTATTTATGTTTATATATTTAAATATATATATATATATATGTATATGTATATATGTATATATATATTTATTAACTTAATATATATTATATAAATAAATCTTTAAACTTATTTATAAATAGTAGAAAATAAGATATTCTTTTAAGAATAAAGATATGTTAGGAATAACATCAGATTGAATTATAATAGAAAAGTTGAAAAATAAGATTCGATAGATATTGATAAGTGTAGATGTGAAAGTTAAATTAGAATTAAATGATGTTATTTTATATATATTGATTGAGGAAAGAAGTACAATAGAGATGCTTTAATTTCTTGTTAATTCATTTGAAAGACTTGATTTAGTATATCCTAATATAGACTTTTTAATATTTTTTAATTTGCTATAAATCTTGTTTCTTTGCTGGGAAAATTGGGAAAGTCTTACATGAACAAGTCTTCCAGACCAATTGAACACCGTGGGGATTGTGATTGTTAAGTTAAAATTATGTGTTGGCTAAGTTGTGTACATGGTATTAGCATGGTGCTTAGATACCTAATATTTGTGAACATAGACATTGATGTTCGATATGAATAGTGTTGAAATTGTATCTTGTATGTTTGTTCACTTTGTAAACCTTAGTCAAGAAAACTTAGAATTCCTTTATTATGTTTAGGGGAGTGGCTTTGTGTAAGGGCCGACACACAACGTGGTGTTAGGGTAACTTATAGAGAGTTAGTAATTCAGTGATAACTAAACAACACAGTAGTTAGAATTAAAAATATTTAACAAGATTTTTATGCCTCACTTAATGACTCTTGAGCTAGTTCAGTCTTGAGTATAAGATGAGAAGGCCTGGAATGGAAAATCGGTGTCTTGTTTCTTCAAAAGACATTCGATTCCGCAATGATTCGCAAATGGGGCCGGGTTTCGTAAGAGGTTACCAGGGTAACCCAAGTTGGGGGCCGGAACCTAGGAAGGAACACCAGGGTAACCTTTGCAATATTGTGATGACACTCCACCTAAAGTAACAGTCTACCTTGTGTACTTAGTACATTTGATTGTCTTAAATCTAGAAGCAATGTAACCATCAGTCAGTTTTGTACTTGTGTTTAGGGTTAGTAGATTATGTCTAGGGAACCATATTACTATCTCCTAGCACGAGGGGTGGACCTACGGGTACCACATGGTTGGGTGGAACATGCACCTTACTCCATTGGGTCCCCAGTTTATGATCATTGCAACGAGAGCTTCATGGATGGAGAGCTCCTACTTGGATACAAATGTACTTTCTTTATTGCATTATTGTAAAACTTATATTGTAACTTCCCTCAATTGTTTATGAGGTGAGCATTGTAAATGTAACTTGTAACTATTATTATTGAACTACCTCATCAGATGGATGAGTATTGTATTATTTTATCAAATGCAATGTAAGGAAACATATTTGTACTTTATGTTAGCTTGAATGGTATTTCAAAAGTTATGCAATGATTACTTTTTAATGTATATGTTAATTAATTAAAAAAATGCGAAATACTAAAGTCGTCTATGGAAACTCAAGTAGTGTAACATCGTGTAACTTAATGAATGTATGCAATTAATTAACTTAATAATTATAATTTTTTAAAAAAAAATTATTTCACTATTATACACTATTGCAACATTCCTTAGGTTATTAAGACGGGGCATTACATATGCAACATTTCCATAAATTAATCTATTTAAAATTATAAATTTTTCAACACATACACTTGGAAATCAATCTAATTGTAAATTGTAAATGTAAGTTTACAATGAATAAGAAAAATGAACATTATAAATGAACACAATGTCTACCGGGTCACAACCAAAGTAAAGTCTTGAAATAATTTACCTGAAATGTAATCTTGCAATTTGATATGCTCTTTACAACCTCCTAGCCATTTGACATGCCTGCCACAACAGACATATAATAGAACAAACAAACATGGACAATAGTTATTGAAATAAATAAAAATAAATACTAGTTAGTCAACAATATAGAACTATAATTGAAACTTAGAGCCATTTGAACAAAAAATTCTTAATTATTTAGTGTGTTGAAAAACACAATTACCAAACTGCCCACCATGAACATTTTTGTACCACCTCTCCTTGTTCTCCCATGCCTACAAGAAAATATTTACAACCATGGGTAGTCACAACCAAGGCTAGTAACATACAAACATCATATGACCTTTGAAATAATGAATGTACAACAACACATAATTAATCAAGTTCAACTTATTAAAAGATTCATATGGAATAGATAAATATATGTAAAAACATATAAATCTTAATAGAATTGTATAACAAGATTTAATCAACTTATATTCATTGTTTCTTATCAACCTTGGATATATGAGGAATGTGCAAAGGATGCCATTCAATTGTTTGTAGTATGAAGAGGATATTAGTAGAGGAAAATAATTGTGAATGCCGCTGGCTGCTATCCCTCTTATTTAGAAATTTGAATCTAACAATTGAATGCATTCAATTTGATTGTTGTGTTTCAAATTTGAATTTTTTATAGCATTTGAATTTGTAGCTGCCACTTACGTAGGTTTTTAGAGATGATATGACTGAATTATGCATTATATTTGGATTCGATGTTTATTTGGGGAGCCTTATATATCTGTGATTTTTTGCAGGTTTATATGCATGCATAAAATCATACAAACATAAGTATACATGCAAACATTCATAGAAACATAAGCATACATGCATGTATTCATATAAACATATACATACATATACATTGCAAAAATCATTTATATACATTGCAAAGCAAAAAAAACACCTAAATGTGTCACTATCAACCAATACCATTGTTTGCACTTTGAAAGGATAGGAAAAGGATACTGACATATATATCGATCCGCTCAATGAGCAAGAGACAAAAAATACATTCATTTACAAATTCAATAAGTTGTGTGTTTAATAATTAAAGAACTACAAATTGCATACAATGATGATATTTTCAATCTACCCATGACCATGCTAAAAGAATTATTGCAAAACTTAGGAGAATTCATTTTGTAGTTCTTATAAAGACACCAAAAAATACCCTTATTTACTTATCATTTAAAGTAAAAAAATAGTGCATAAATATAAATGTTAAATGCACAACTCATGAAAATAACTACAAGTAGAATGTACAAAGCACATTGTACAATAAATGAAATAAGTTGTGTTATATTTAACAAAAATAGGATATTAATTTTAATAGAGGTAGATCGATTACAACCTCGGGTTTTCAAAAATGTGCACAAGAAATTAACAAAGGGTTTCATAATAATAATTCCGCACTCGCAGGAATATAGAAGTGTGTTTTCAGATAGATGCAGAATATTCCAGGCAAGGGTTTCATGAGATTAATTCCTTAAGCACACGAATTTGGAAAAAACCAAGCAAGGGTTTTCACAAATATATATGTATTTTAAATGGGTTTATCGATTTATGCCCATGGTGACATGAGTTTTTTATAAAAAGGTTGAAGCAGACCAAAAAATATTATTTTGTAGACACGTGGTCAAACCCATGAAATTCCTCATCATTTCTGGAGACAAAATCGTGAGAAAATCAGCTCTACTAGGTCGTATTTAATCATTTAACCCCAAAAAAACCCGTATTTGCAAAAAAAAAAAGCAAAGGTTTTCACAAAAATGGCGTATACTAAATGGGATTGCCCATTTATGCACATATTCACATGGGTTTTTTATAAAAAGGTCAATGTAGACCAATAAATCATTTTTTGCAGACATGTGGTCAAACCTACGAAAGTCCTGTATCATTTTTGTAGACAAAATCATGATACAATCAACTTTACCAGGATATGAGCGCGTAGTAAAATGAGGAGAGGAAATCATTCAACCCAAAAAATCCCGTGTGTAAAACACCAACACCATGACTTGACAAAATCAAATAGCACATGGAAAAAAGGCATGTAAGAGGAATGATTTATTTCATAGACAAGCAGTAATAATTTTTCAATCATTGAATAAACCCTTCAAGGGTCATAAAAGATGCAGAAGAAAATGATTAACTAGTACCATTGTGTGCATATTCAAAGGAGAATGATGTTTGATGTTACCTCAAGCCGTGCGAACCAGTAGGAGCCATGGAGAGCTATTGCCATTTGCATTCCCTTCCATCACTAAGAACCTTCCTGACAAACCACATGGTAAAATGAGGGAAAAGAATGGGATACCCACAAAAAAAACATTAGTCATATGCATTAATCGGACCCCAAATGAAGATTAATTGGGGTGTAATGTGTTTGGTTTCTGGTACTAAAGTAAGGAGATTAATATGTAGGAGTGATTTTTAATGGACACCAAAATGATTTTATAAGGTGCTAACGTGAATTAGACCCATTGACTTTTTAGCGGATTTGAATGATAAAATAGTTTTAATTAAATGCTAATAGTGACACATTTAGGTGTTTTTCTTTTAAAATTTGGTGGTTATAGCTAGCAGATATTTGGATGTTAGGTGGCAGGGAGTGGACGACACGTCTAAAAGGTGTCTTTTTGACCTCCGTGTGTATATCCGATGTTCCCGCACTCTACCGAATTGCCTAGAAGCGAAAACCTTAGTTATAAGCACTTAACTCGTGAGAGAATAAAACCCATAATTTTTTTTCCCAATTCGACGTACGATTTGAATTCTCTGGTTGTGCGAAGTTAGCCCTGGAGGATACTGGGTCTTCTCCCCTATACGATGACAAGGTGTGATTTTCAATCACAATCAATATTACAATTGTCTATTTTATATGACAGTATTTATTTACTTAGATTTTTAAGCAGAAGAGTTAAATTGATTTCAAAGGGAATGATCATAATGTACAATATTAGATGACTTGTATGAATAACATATGATTTTATTACTCTTTGTCATAGTTGAAACTATCTCAATATTTTTAAAATCATGATATCAATTATATCAATTAAACATCCACATTTTAAAAATTTAAGGCTTAGATAACTAAGTGAAAAATGTTAATATTAGTTAGTGCAATGTCATTTTTTGAAATTTAAATTTAAGGTTCATATAATTTGATAAAATATGTTAATGAAAATTAATTATTTAGATGTTAAAATATCATTTTTTGAATTTATATTTAAGGTCTGTATAATTTGATTAAGAATATTATGAAAGATGTTGATGAATTTAACATTTTAGGTAGTAAAATGTCATTTTTAAATTTAAATTTGAGGTCTGCATGATTTGGTGAAGGATGTGGATGAATTTAATATTTTTGATAGAAAAATGTCATTCTTCAAATTTGAAAGTAAAGGCTAAGTAAATTGGCAAAGGATGATGATGAATTTAACATTTTAGGTAAAAAAAATGCCATTTTTAAAATTTAAATTTGAGGTCTACATGATTTGGTGATGGATGTGAATGCATTTAATATTTTTGATAGAAAAATTTCATTATTCATATTTAAATTTAAGGCCTACATAATTTGTTTTTGATAAACGAAATAATGATTTTTACAAGGACTTGAAACCACAAATTTTGCAACAAAATATAGGAAAGGACAAAAAAGTCGTTTGAATTAAATAGGTTGCAAAGAAAGAAAAACCCTAAAGAAACAGTAGCTAGCCAAAAAATCCAAAAAGGACCACCAAAAAGCCAGTCGAGGCGCAGACCAAAAACCCAGTAGCAACTAATCTAGAGTCTTCAAAACTTTCTCAGTCTCAGCCTCCAGATCTTCAATATCCTAGACTCCCTTCTTGAAAGTTTGAATCATCTGTGGCATAGGCGGAGCCTTCCTTTTTAGATTAGCCCTAGTTCTCTTGGAAATCCCCATGTCCTCTTCCTATTTTTTATCTTTAACTTCTTCCAAATCAACAACCAACGACCCCTATTGAGCTTTATCCAGTTTTTCAGTCATTTCGTTGATAATGATCGAATTATGTTTTGCCATTATATTATTTTGTTAATTGATTATCTTCACAACATTTTTTATTTTTTCAAATTCAATTTCTATCCTTTTATCCTTACCCACATTGTCCTAGATCTCCTTACTAGCAGTGTTCTCATTACACTCTTCATCCTTCTTGCACAACGCAGAAACCTTAGCTTCCACTTGTTCCCATTTACTCTGGAGGGCCCAGTTTTTGATGTTCATGTCAATAATTTTGTGAAAGACCCATTTTGAAATTCTAAAGTGGTCCATGACATTATTCCCAGCTATGCCCAAAAAATCAGCTATAGGTTCCCTATCAAGAAGGTAATTTTTAGTAGGGTTAGAGGCTCCAGGGGACCCAGTTCTATCATCTCTGTCCATCGACGGGACAAAAGAGGAAGAGTTGTTATTGTCACTAGGTTCCTCTGAATAAGAAGTATCTTTAGAGTCAGGAACAAGGTTTTTAATAGGGGATTTCTTTCTGATGCCTTTGGCTTTGGGTGTAGAACTTCTAGGATCAAAAGTAGGGAAAAATTTAACAGGATGGGGATTACGAACTTGGTTTTTCTTTCTAGTTTGGACAATGGGAGAGTCCATAACCATCCTTACCAGACTCAAATTAGGCTTATTCTCCAAACGGCTAGGTTTAGTGTCATAATCCTCAGAAGCCAAAGAGGTATCTAGGTTAGCAAGGGCAAACATTTTTTGGAAATGTTAAAAAATTAATCTTATCAAACCAGTGTGTAATATAGGATATCTTTTAGGGTTTTTCTTATGGTCTTCCGAACTGTTTCTTAAGGAACAGAGTAAGTAGTAGGGGAGAGAAACCCTGACCTTATAGCGAAAATAAGGCCTACATAATTTGTTGGACATCGATGAATTTAGTATTTTAGGCAGTAAAATTTCTCTTTCAAATTTAAATTTGAGGTCTATATGATTGGGTGAAGGACATGAATGAATTTAACATTTTAGGTAGAAAATTATCATTGTTTAAATTTAAATCTAAGGCCTACATTATTTTTTGAATAATGTTGATGAATTTCATTTTTAGGCAAAAAAAGGTCAATCTTCAAATTTAAAATTAAGGACTACAAGATTTGGTGAAGAAATTTGAAGAATTTAACATTTTAGATAATGATATCTCTTTTCAAATTTAATTTGGGGCCTACATAATTTGGTGAAGTGTGTTGATGAATTTATTATTTTAAGTAGAAAAATGTCATTTTTAAAATTTAAATTCAAAGGCCTACAAAAATTAGTGATGGATGCAAATAAATTTAACATTTTAGGTAGAAAAATGTTATTCTTCTTGAATTTAAATTTAAGGCCCACATAGTTTGGTGAACAAAATTAATGAATTTAACATTTTAGCTAGTATAATGTCATTCTTCAATTTTAAATATGAGTCCTACATAATTTGATGAAGGGAATTGATGCTTTTAACATTATATGTAGAAAAATGTGATGCTTCAAATTTAAATTTAAGTCATGCGTAATTTGGTGAAGGTGAAATAACCTACAATTATCAAGAATAGATAGAAAGAAAAATGAACACAAGTTTGTATAAAGTCTACCAATAGATTAGATTAGAAAGATGTACATAAATAGGAATGAAGGAGGCACCTGACCTCCATGAAATTGTATCCTTTATAACTATCATAACTTTCAAAGAATCAATCATATGTAATTCCCTATTTGGGGTACCCTATTTTGGCTTGTTCAACCCTTTAAAATATATTTTTGAGTAATGATAATACTAGTCAAAATTTTAATGAATCTCTCGTCTTACATATTTTTACAAAATTCTAATGAATTCCCCCTCTTACATATTTTTAGATGACATAGGAATTTGTCATAAGTAACTTCTATTTTATAATGTCATAAGATGCTCTTACAAACTCTTTACACACCTCCCAACACATGGAAAAGAGTATCACCTCATAGTGCAATGTTTTACTTATAATGTGAGAAAAATAAAGAATGAATATATAAATTAAATATAACAATTAATATATACAAATATTAAGAATGCAAAGTTGAGATGCCCTTTTCAAATAGTAATTCTCGTGAAAGTCAAATTAGAGACAAAATATAATGATGAAAATTTTACACTCTATTTTTCCTATTCCTTTTGACTCACTTTAACTTATTTGTCTCTAACATTCCATGACTAATATGTAAAATAACATGTTTTGACAAAACATTAAAACTGGCCCAAAAAAAAACCTAATCCTCACGTACTTTGATATCTGCACATCCCAAAAATATAAAATTAATTTATTACTGAGGTTGCTTATTATCAAAAGTCGCATATATATAATATAAAGTAATATGATTAATTTATATACACATATTTCATCGCTTTCTAGGGGAGAAGACTTAGTATCCGTTAGGCCTAACTTCGTGCAACCGTAGAATTCAAACTGTATGTCAAATAAATAAAAAAATGGGTTTTTTTTGCTCACGAGTTAAGTGCTTATAACTAAGGTTTTGGCTTGTGGAAAATTCGTTTGAATGCGAGAGTGCTCGATATGCACGCAGGGGTCAAAAAGTCACCTTTTAGAGGTGTCATCCGGTCGTTGCCACCTAATGTCCCAGTATCCACCCGCTATAATTTCAATCAATTATAATTGTTTAATTATTCAAATCCACTGAAAAGTCAATGGGTCTCATTCACTTTAGCACTTAATGAACATCCACTAGTTTTTTTGTAATTATTTATTTAATAAAATAAAGTTTTTTAATGGATCAAAGTGATTTTTTTTTTGGAGGGTTAAGTGAACATGGAGGTGGGAATAATTCAATGGATGATTGGGACTTCTCCCCTAGTTACCATGATATAATAAAATCAACATTCATAAATAGACATATGCATTTACATGATGGTTTTGACATATATATTTTACTTTTATATATACACAACCAGAGCCATTCATGCATCCCATCATAAGGCTATGATTTCCACATGCCAAGGGTGTTTTAGCAAAGAAAATCCACTGGTGTGATCATATTTATTTTGATGTTCACCACTTTTAAGTCACATTGTACACCACTCATCACAAAATTCCACAATAAGTCTCACCAATCATGGATGCTCATTAAAATATTGAAAACAAAATACAACTGTTGTTTACCAAAGAAAACGAGGATTGATGTTGATATGCATTAGCCCTCATCTTCAAGTTGTCTTGCTCGTCGAATGTGTAAATAAGAGAAATCACTAGGTAACTTATATGTAGAATACAAAAATTAAATCTTTGAACGAAATTCAAATAATGTAAAGTTTATCTAATATGGTGGACCGTGATACTAGTGGTCAAATTTCCTTTCACCAAAACCTAAGCAGGTTAGGTAAAGAAACTTTTACATGGAAAGGTTGTTGGCTGCCCATGTCTCAATCTAAGGGAGAGGGGTCTATAGTGGGCCACCCTAACTTCAAAATTCTCAAAGTCCTTTGTGGAAATTTGAAATTACTCTCAAATTCGTACAACAACTTATTTGGCAAGTCCCCTACTTATAAAAATTGGTTTCAAAGCTACATCATGAAATATGAGGCCACATTAGCATGCCTTTTGTCAAGGTATCCAACCCCAAAAAAAGGTGAGGCCAATAGTGGGTCACTAAGTCACATATTATTGGTGCATTGATGTGGCATCACATGATTTGTCAATTTGTGTACTTTATGGATAAAAGTGTTTTGCAATTGGATATTAAGCCTACCCACTATGGGGCCCACTCAAACCTACTTCTATACCCACTATTGGACCCCCTACCCACTATGGGTCCCTTTCCCTTACATTAACTTACAATTTTAGAAATGCAAAGCATGTCATTTCTAGCCTCGACCTTTCACCAATTACACGTTATATCACATTCGTCCATATTCAAATATGACATTATGGTGGTGGCACGAGAGTAATATGTGATGGATGATGTATTTATATCTCCCAAAGGTTAAATATCTAGTTAGTACATTATTCTTTTATAATTTGATGTATGAGGCATAGGAAAATTCACTGCAAGTGTGATTAGGTGTGAATTGCCGGTGGTGAATTTTCTTTGAAGTGAATTTGTCATGATGGTGAATTTTCGTGTAGTGGTGAATTTTCGTGTAGTGAATTGTTTGTGGTGAATTTTCCTTGAGGTGAATTTGTTATGGCCATAAATTGTTGGCGGTGAATTTTCGCGGAGTGAATTGCTGGCCATGAATTTTCCTAGAGCCTATGGTCTTGTATATAATGATGATTTTCTAAATATTTATTTTCTACAATTTATAGTTATCTATATATAATATTGGTAAATGATTTTATTAAATCTTATATTTATTTTACTGGGATTGAGGATTGTTTAGACATGTTTTTGGTTTATGTTTAATATCATTAAATTTAATTGAAATGTTTCTCAACCAATAGCATCAAGTCAACACATAAATAGAGTAAAGTGAATAGTTTTAAAATAAAACTTATCATGAGAAAACACAAAATAACATACCAAAAACAATTTAATATTATAAAACATAAAAATACACTCTAAACATAAAACAAAATAAAATTAGACAAACACAAACCACTTAATTTTAAAGAAAACATAAGAAATAAATTATAAATTGAAAGAAATAATCTTAAAATAGTTACCAACAAAACTATAAACAATTTACGTAGAATTAAAGTGGCCCATCCTTATAAGGAAGAGGCCAAAAATTAAAATTAGAACAAATGACAAAAAAAAAGTTCTTCCCAAGCTTTAAATCACTCCAATATGTTAAAAAAATGATCATTTATATAAATTTGATGCTTAAATTTTTATACATATTTTAATAGTAAATTCATGTCCCACTTCTAACTAATTATTATGATATATTAATCTCTTACAGGTGCATTTACATGATAGTTTCGGTAGCATGCGCAACATGTTGGACCCCTCTATTAGTTGCAGATAATTATATAGATAGCTGGAGCCATTCACGCATCCATACTTAAGCTTAACAAGACAAACCCCACTCACACGATTGTATTTATTTTAGTGTCCAGAGCTTCTAGATCGCGTTACATCAAAGTTTTATTTTAATATTCACCCACTTGGAATCACATTACTTCGAACCTGGAAAAAAAAATTCCCTTTTTTGTCATTATAAATAGAGACGCATGTGTGTTCCAGTGTGGACAAGAAAATTGTGCTCTTCCGTTGCATTAAGGAACTAAGATACATCAGACAGAACTCCAACAACAGTAAAGAAAAGGTATAGTTTCAGAGATATTATTTGTTAATATAGTTGAAAAACAAAAGCCATTTTTATTAATGTTCAAATTGAAGCAGTTTACGTATTTGTCAATGTTATTATAATAAATTTCAATAAACTGGAAATTGCAGTAGAAAAAATCATGTTCTTAATTAGATTTTCTTTCTTAATTTATAATTTTTTATGATTTTTAATTATTATATTTTCAAAATTGTTTTGAAAAGTGGATTTTATTTCTGTTGGGAAATTAATTGTTAGTGTTCACATAAGTCAATAATGTGAGTTGTTATCACAACTCACATAACTATTAGAAATGTGTTGAGCTGTTAAATCAACTCAATATATTTGGGTAAGTTGTTATGGGAGTTTTCTATAATGTAGGAGACTAAATTCCTATATAATTATGATGTATTTGATTAAAAAGACGTGAAGCATGTATTGTTTGGGATTGAATTAATTCCAGTTTCTCTGTCCACATTTTCTTATATGGTATGAGAGCAGAGGTCCATATGCCTATTATTTCGTGATTGGAGAAAATTGGGTGGAGCTCTATCTTATAGGGTAATATATCTTTTGCAGGCATAGGCGTAGGGTAAATCATATATCTTCTTCAGGTTTCTCTGTTTCTAAGTGCTCTCGCTTGAAAATGGAAGTCCACGCGGTTCCCCAATACGTAGCTTTTGATGGAGACACCGTGGTGACGTTTCCCAAATACGTTGTCTTTAAAGGAGACAATGATAAGTATCTTGCAGCTTATTGGAATGGATCCCATGAGTATCTTCAATTCAACATGACTGATATCACTAGTGGATGCGTGACACACGAAGTGGTGGACGTTGGTGACAGGACCAAGATCGTGATGCTGAAATGCTTACATTGGAACAAATTCTGGAGACACAGTCCTAACTGGATTTGGGTTGATACGGCCAACTCCTATTCTTCTAATAAGGACATGCTTTTCCAGCCCATTAAAGTGGATGATCAGAGGGTGGCACTTCGCTCCCTCGGAAATAATGCATTTTGCAATCATCTTACCACGGAGGGGAAGACAGACTGTTTGAATGCTGGCACGTCCTCCGTGGAACATACTGCCATCTTTCGCGTGGAGGAACCCATGCTATCGCGGAGGGTTCATTCAATTGAATACCACATGGACACCGCTCACATCTATGACTTGCAACCGAGAAGTCTGTTCAAGGCAACTGTCACCAACCCTTCCAATCAGCTCGCCCATTTGTAGGTTGCCTACGCCTACATGGAAAAGAATAGCACCAGTTGGAAATGCGGTGTATCTTTTACAACGGGTGTCAAAACCACATTCCAGACCGGAATCCCATCTGTAGTTGAAGGGAAAGTGGAGATGTCTACTCAAGTTACTATGTCTGGAGAGTGGGGAGGCACAGAGGAAACACAGACAACTATAACAGGCACTTACATTACGCCGGTTAATGCAGGGGAAACATTGGAGGTGATGGTGAGGGGTATTCATGCCAAGTGTGATGTCCAATTCTCTTACATCCAAGAAGACCTGCTTACTACAGGAGAAACGGTTGTGACTCAAAAAAAAAATGATTGGCGTTTTCAGCGGGGTCAATACCATGGACATTAAGTTTGAAGTGTGCTCTATCCAAGTTGCTAAAATGGAGGATGGAGGCATGGGAGTTTGGAGGTTAATTAGCGACCTCTCGCCAGTCACCAACGAAGGAGCTGCAGATCAGGCATGGTGACATTTTTTTAGTTGTGTATCTGCTTCCAGTTGCAAATGGTGTGATGTGTGCTTCAGATTTTTGGTTTTCTACTTTACGTAGTGTGTTGGAGGTTGGAAGGGAAATTGTATAGGAAAGTAGTGAACCTTTGTGATCCTTTGACTGTGGAGATCCTCTCACTACCATAATTTGTCAAAAGATGATGGACTAGTGAAAACGTTCACTAGCAATTATGATCATGTACAGCAAGATCCAGACATTGGTATGCAGTTTTATGTGATTTGTTTTCTTTCAGTGCCCCTGCCTGGTGTGAATAAGTGGAAATTTCACATTGTGGGGGGACACAACATCAATGTTCCATTTCAATTTCCATTTTGAGCTAAATCGACTAAAGTCAAGGGAAAATTCTAGTGGTAGAGGCAGATTCCTATGTTGTTCGAGATTAGGTGGTAGCGGTCGACAACAGTGACTGCAATTGAGAACAACATTTGGTTCTCATAGATGTAATGTGAAATAATTCCATGTTTTGTTTTGTGTGATTTGCATTTCCTAAATTTTCCCCTGATGTTGGAGAAATATAAGCTCCAGTGTAAGTCAGTTCATGGATCTTGAAAGGGTTTGTGGGAGGATCCAAAAAACCACATGAGGTGGACAAAAGGTCGAGGTTCCTGTTCATGTCAAGGTTTGTGGTAAGCCTATTTAAAATCGTGGGAGGAGAGAGCCTTTCTTTGGATCAAGGTCATGAGTCAGTTGGACATGCCACAGGGGTGTGCATACTGCAAATGTAGGGTGTGAGTTCTTATCATGTTCACACTAAGGGGGAAATGTTGGGAAATTAATTGTTAGTGTTCACATAAACCAATAATGTGAGTTGTTATCACAACTCACATAACTATTACCAGTGTGTTGAGCTATTAAAAACACTCAATATATTTGGGTATGTTATTATGGGAGTTTCCTATGATGTAGGAGACTCAAATCCTATATAATTATGATGTATTTGATTAAAAATAAGCATGTATTGTTTTAGATTGAATTAATTCTACCTTCTTGTCCATATTTTCTTATAATTTCATGTAAATTATAATTTTCAATATAACTAGTTTCATATTGTTATGCGATCTATTTTTTCCTGTGGAACCTTAAATCTGCATTAGCTCAAAAACAAAAACCCTTAGCATTGTTAGTAAACCAAAGCAAACAAAAGATTCCATATAAGATTCATCTAATCACAAGAATAATGCAAAAGAAGCATCTTATAGTGGATTGGTGCTTCTATGGAAAGAAGCCCTTTCCCAATCCTTTCTTAAGCTCTATGATGAAAATGATTTGAATATGATATGGAATGCTAAGATATGGAGTGGGAAAAATCAGTTCTCCATGGAAGAGAGTGACCTTGCATGATATTGTAGATGAGATTCAAAGATTGTGGAGGATTTGTTGAAGGATGAAGCCTCTATTTAAAGATTCTCAAATTGAAAGAATGCTTATGAGAGAGCAATGTGGGACTAAAAACAAACTAACGAAAAGAGGCCACTAGTCAAATTGTGAGTGGTTGATGCATGAGCACATTTTGGTCAATGTGCCAAAGAGGGGGAGATTAAAATTTGAATTTGAGAGACAAGATGAGTTAAATGCTAAGCTTGACTTGTGCAAGAGACATGTAAGAGCTTATTAATTGCTTTGTTGGATGTACATGCCAAATTGGGGGGAGATTCAAACTTGGAGAATATTCTCCCTTTATGCCGAGTTGAAAGTAAACAAATTTTTTGATAAATCAATTAAATGCAATTTCATGTGCAAGTGGTAAAATCTAAAGAATACAAGTGATTAGGATTAGCATTTAATCATGGATTAGATTAATTAAGATGATGTTAGATGTTTTGACCCATTTGACTTGTTTTCTTTGATTTAAATCAAATCAAAGGGAGATGAAAGGTGATAAAGATTTAGTTAAATAAATATTTGATTTATTTAGCTAAGGGGGATAGTGATAGAATCAAATTAAATAAAGTTAATTTATTTAATTTTAGGTGGACGATCCTTAGAGATTAATCAATTAAACTTGGTTCATTTAATTGATGAGCGAATATGATTAGTTAAATATGCATGATGTCAATTTGATGTGTCTACATTTTGCCCCTCCTTGAAGCAATGTACTTGCTATGTTGGTTCAAAGAATAAACTTGCCACGATCAAAATTCAAAAAAATTATTATTTTTTCGGATGCCCCAGCGAAAAGAGGTACACTAGTAAATTTCCCCCTTGACAGATTGAGCGAAAAGATTTGATTTGAGGGTCGATCTTGCAATAAAGAGGTTCAAAATGGATGGTATGGATGATTACGATGATGATGCGATATGCTATGATTATGCAATAGATGTTTTATGCAAATGTATGATTTATGAGATGCTTAGACTAATAGATCTATATTATTATGATGATATGTATGTGAGATGATATGTTGACGAGGGAGCAAACCCGAGACACAAAAAATGATGCAAACAACTTTAGAAATTTTATTCTTATTGAGAATGGAACTTCTTACATGCAGAGGATCAAAAATTCTCAAGCTCTGCAATACATGCAAATTACAGAAATTACAGGAGTTACAGGAAATTACAGAAGAACCCCTTTTCGTAGCAAGCGAACTCTTTCCCCAAAAAGTTACTCAAAAATCAGAAACAAGCCCATAAATAGACCCATTTTTGTTTGGAACCAAAAAAAACCTTCGAGATAAGATTTTTGGTGGTTTGGCGCCAAAATTACAATTAAAAATTCAAGTTTAAATTCACAGTCGAAAATTAGCACATTTCTAAAATATGCACCAACTTCTGGAAGCCATAACTTTTAATCTAACTGTTGGATCTTCAATGATAATACCTTTTCGGATATCTCTCAAGAAGACGATTTTCCACAAAGTAGGGCCTTTGGCATCTACTTGGGTTTTTCTGCAAATTTTCAGGCCCATCCGGGACCGTTTAGTGCCTCAAACTGAGCTCGGAAGGTTTTTCAAGGGAAAAAGCAGAAACTAGAACTTGAATAACTTTTAGACCGTGAATGATCTTGACCTGATTCTTTCACCAAACTATGTATTTTTCCATCCTGAACCTTCCCATAAATTTTTGTCTTCCCACGCCTTCAAATTCAAACCTGCTAAAAATAGCAGTTAAGCAGAAAAAGCAAAAAAGCAGCTTGGAAAGTTGGAAACTCTTATTCGACGAAAAGGGTATCAAGAAATGCAAAAAAATCTACAAAAAGAAAACAATAAGAACATAAATGGAAAACATCTTTTTGGGTGATGTAAGATTGCCCTCACACCACTGGATGCTCCTGCATCATATGTCGAATGCTAATGATTTGTGGATGCATGATGGATGCACTAGTGATGATGATGAACTACTCATGACGTGATGTTAGTGCGGAAAAGAAGAAATTAGATGATGACAAGAGGTTCCAACAAGCCGAATTTATAAGATATGATGATGATGATAGATGATGATGATAAATGGATGATTTTCTTATCAAGGATTGGGATTTTGAAAGGGCTACTTACCTTATGTTTGATAACACATGTAGGTACGATGCATCAAGGTATAAAGAACCAGGATGGCGTTGTACCTAGTGCGATGGACTTTGACTCAATAAGCAGATGGGAGTATTCTTGTTCACCCTTGACATATGGAAACCTTGCTAGGACATACCTAACAAAGCAAGTATTCGCCAAGTTATTTTACAAGAACGTCCAACAAGCACAATAGACAAAAGGATAATGATCATTGCCCCATTCCTATCTCTCTAAATCTTTCATTCGAATATCATCGAGAGGTCCTTGGAATGAGTGCAATAAGATAAATCAAAAGAAAAGATCAAGTATGTAAACAAGCCAATGTTCTTCATATCTATAGCCAAAAGGATGTGTTTTGATAGGATAAGGATCTAGGGTGATTTCCAAAATGATGCCCATTGTCGGAACGATATATCCTAGGACATGCATTGTATAGGATGATGATGGTTTGATAAGTTGATTGATAGGCTATTGATATAAGGTTGATTGACATGTTTGTGAATGATCAAGAGTTTGATTTTGCATTTAACGGTTTGTTGTTTCGATTTTGATTGTACGATTGAAGTTTTATTTTTCTAATTGTTGTGATTGTTTATGTTTGTTTTGCCAAAGGATGAAGGTGACGATCAGTTTATTATGGATGCTTGATTATTTTGAGTGAAAGCGAAATGGGACAGATGGATTTTTTTGACATTTTGAAATGTTTTGAGGCTTTTTTTGGCATTTTTTGAGATTTTCAAATGTTTTGATTTTTGAATTTTGCGATGTTTTGGGGTTTTCTGAGATTTTATGAATGTTTTTGGATTTTGATGTTTTTTTGAATGTTTTTGGATTTTTCTATTTTTTTGAATGTTTTTGGATTTTTGGATTTTCTGATTTTTTTGGATTTTGGCATGATTTTGATGATTTGGATATGGATGTCTTATGATATCAGTGCTTTGTTTTGGGATTTTTTTGAAAATAAAGCTAAGGTCGATTGATATGGTCAATGGATTGATGATAATGGTAACATTGTTGAGGATTCACAACAATGCAAAGATTTATTGATCAGGATTGATGATGATAACATTGTTGAGGATGCACAACAATGCAAGGATAGTGTTAAGCAACACAATGATCAGGAAGGATATCCCAAGATTATGGATTGATTGGATTCGATTGATTAGGATTGTTGAAGCTTGGTTTGGAACAAAAGATGTTTTGGATGATTTGATGTGACGTTGAAGGATGCGTTAGATGCGACTGATATTGATTGTTTGAATTGATGTTCGATGAATGATGAAGATTGATAAGGAATGTCATCTTGTCTAAATATGCCATGGGCTAGTGATTTGGATTCTGGATCACAAATGCTTTTGACCAATTTGATTTCATGTTTTCCAATGTTTAGACTACCACATAAGTTGGAGGATATAGATCAAGATTTATTTCTGAAGCAAGATGTACATATACACCCCCAGTGTCTAGAAATGTATGGAATTCCATGGGTGGATGTTCGGATAGGTGTATGGATGGATGGATACGATAAGCACAAAAAGGATTCCAAGGATTATCTTGCAATAAGATAAGGTATTTGGATAAAGAATGTTGATTTCGATAATGCTTCATAGCTCAGATAATGTTACATAGGATAGGATCAATGAAAATGACCCATGTCAAGATGTTTACCATAAGCAAGCGTAAAGTGTGCCCCAAACTTTCATCAAGATCAAGATAACTTGGATGATGGATGTAGATGGATGAAAAGGGATTGGATAAATGATTCATGGATGAATGGATTTATTATGGCTAAGATGGATGGAATTCTTGATTTATTACGGATGGGATGAGATGCTTTCAATTGAACTAGTGCACATAGATGCTCAATTCTACACATGATGCCTGTTTGCCAGGTTTTCATCATGGTTCCTGCCCAAAGCGCTACCAAATTAGTTTTCACTAAAGGATGATTTTTTTTCTTTACTATTTTTAATCCTTTTTCTGATTTTTTTTTTGGATTTTCATATTTTTTTATTTTTTGGGTTTTTCTAAAAGATTTTAAGCTCATACTGAATCAAAAGGTGTTGCTGATGTAGATTCCCCTATCATAATGTGCCATAGATATCCTGTTTGAAGAAGCTGCTTTGCCAAGATATGTGCACTTGAATACAACTTTTGAGATTTTTGGTCTGCTTCGTCGATACCGGAGTTAACTTTGTCCTTGTGCGCACCTCGCGATAGAGTGTTTTATGAATCCTTATGATGAAGGGCCGTTGCTAATACATGGTCAATGTGAGAACTGGATATCATGCGTGGAGGCGTGGATGGAGTACGTTTAGGGAGAAGAGATGGATTGGTTGACAATTTGGAACCTTTGACTCTCCAAACTTGGGAAGATGAGCAATGATGGGTGGATACAAAAGTGTGATGGGAATTAGGACCAACTTCTTGATACACTTTGTACGTTGCTTGAAAAGCCCACTTTTTCTTTTGTGGACATCTTTGATGGATACTTTTCCATTTTTTATTTTTCCCCATAGTTTCTTTGACTGATGGAGTTTGATAGGGATGATCTTTCTTTGTATGTTTTTGTATCCATGCATATTTGATTTGTCCATTATGCTTCTCAAATTCTTTTTCTTTGATAACGTTCTTTGTGCTTTGATTCAAATCTTTATTTTGATGTTGGTCCCAACTCTTGGATAGGGTGATGGGTGGATGAAGATTCATGACATGGCTGGTTGTAGTATTCGCATTGGTTTCTTCATAAGGATTCCTCGTGCTCCCTATGTTGATGTTTGCTTGAGACAAAGTTGCCCCCAATATGGTGGAAGTAGTACCTTTGTTCTTTGATTCAGTTTGTTCTGAGAGCTCTTGTTTAGAATGCATTCTCTGATAAATGACCACTACAGATGATGTTATTTCCATTTGCTGCTCTACTAACTCTGGAATATCCTGTTCTATCTGACTTGTTTCCTTGAGTGGATAATGTTGGATATCTTCATACATGATGTCTTCACTCTAGATTTTGGATATATCTGATCTTGATGTTGATAACTTAGTTTGACTATAGGAATTAATAATCTACTCTTTTTGTGTAACATAATCTTGTTCTAGATGAAGATCATCTACGTGTCCATCCATGTAAAGCATCTCATGGGTAGATGGAGGAGAATGTGCTATATGGATTTCATCATCATTTGTGACATCTTATATAGATAGGAGAGTGTCCATTACATCATTGTAGTATCTTGGGGATACAAATTCTTGATCTTGATTAATTTGGTACTTGCATTTTTCATGTTTTGGATCAATTTCTTGACATGGGTCAGTTTCAAAGGGTGGATTTCTTACAAAGGGTTCTTGGATGTCATCATTAGACATGGTAAGTAGTTCAATATCCTCAAGTGTTGAGTTCAAGGTTCCTTCAGTATCTGTAACCATGAGGTTGAAGGATGTCAACATGTCTTGGAAAGGACCATTGCTAGAACTTGGTGAAATATTTTGATCATGCTTTGGAATGAATTCTTGAGATATGTCCTCTAACTCATAAGGCGATGTAGAGAAATTTTCAACATGATCATTGGTCAATGGATTGGGCATTATGTCAATAGGATCAAATAATCCTAACATTCCTTGAAATAGATCACTAAAAAGTGGCTCTTGATGTATGGTGAGTTGATCATCGGATGGGGTGGAAACATCTTCAAGGTGCTCATCGATGGAGAGATCTTGATCATTGTTTTCAATAATTGTGGTAGAGGGATTTCCAATGTCCTTGACCATAGGGTCAAATGATGTTGAAATTTCTTGAATTGGATCATTATCGAGTATTGTTGGTGGATTTTGATCATGATTGAAAAGTGACTCTTGACATATGTTGATTTGATCATTGGATGAAGTAGACATAGCTTCAAGGTGCTTAGTGATGGACTGATCTTGATCCTTGTTCTCAAGAGTTGTCATTTTTTGTGTTTGTGCTTGTGTTTTTTTGGTAGCTTGAGAGGCTTGTTGCAATTGTTGGAATCCCTTTTGAAAAGAATCTTGTAATGCCACCTTGTATTGGCTTGATGTGGTGGAAGTTGGTGGTGCTGGTGGATTAAGAATCATGTTAGATGTAGTAACAAGTGTTTGAGATACACTCAGAGTAATCATGGTAGTGAGGGGTTGAAATGTGATGGGTGTGATAGGGGTGGTTGGAGTGATCAAGGTGATATGAATAGTCAGAATGACTAAGGTGATAGATCCTTGGGAGGACATATTTTGATTTATTAGGATTGATGTTGTCATTTTATTAGATACCATCTATTGGTGCAATGACGATGGTATATTCAAAGGATTTTATGTGATGGCTTGATTGGTATTAGGTGGATTGATTTGGATGGAGTGATTGGTGCTAGGTAGAGGGGGAAGCCCTAAACCAAGGAATGATGTTGATATGGGTAATGGTGGTTGTGTCTCTTGGTGCAATGAATCAACTATTTTGGTAAGTGTAGCAATTTGATCTTGCCAAATTTGTTCTTGATTTCGATCTTGACTCCCTTGAAGCAGATTTGGGATGCATACTTGTGATTTTTGAATGGAATCATGGAAAATTGATTTTGGACAATGTTCTGATTTGAGATGACACTCAGATTTGGCATGATAGGTTGAAATTGAACATTTTTGATGTTGGGAATCACATTTCCTTGATTTAGGTAACTTTGATTTTGCATGGTGTTACCTTGACTTGGAGTCATTAACATCTTGTTTGGATTTGAAAGAACATTTGTATGATTTGTAAACATATTTATCCCAAAGTTTTCTGGATTCATGTTTCAAAAACTTGTACTTGGTACATTCTCATTTGGCTTGTAGGGATTTGGTGGGGTGACATTTTTCATTTGAAGGCTCATGCATTGATTGTTCGGTTGGTGGGTTTGTAGGTTTGGATTTAGATCTACCATTGGGAAATGTGTTCCAATATTTGATTTGGGCCTACTCACACTTGTTGTGCCATTGACATTTTTGGAAGGTAATGATCCCATGTACGGTTTGTATAGATAATCAATCGGCGTTGTAAGGCTTTGATAGCTTAGTTGACCTGGATTACTCATGATGTATGGATCAAGTTTAGATTCCATGTTCCACTTGTGTTTTGACCTTGTTGAAAAAGTGACCTCTAAGGTTCTTAGGACTAATGACAAGATGAAGGATGAAAAGGGGAAATGATATGAGTGTTGAATGTTTAGGGACTTTGTATCAATGCTAGACTTAGGGCTTGATTTTGATTTTTTGATTGGATAATGATCTTGTAAACCCTAAGATGTAAGATGTTATCTTAGGATGAATTTGTTCACAGGATTGCTGATTTAATTAGAGGTATGAGAAAGGATGCATTCCCACAAACCTAACTAAACAAATGATTTTGATTTGATTTAAGGATGTACCCAAGTCTAGAATGATGTTTTCAAAGCTCTAAAGTTGTTTGATAGGATGGATTTTGATAAATGTTTGGGGTGGGTGAAATGTTTGATTTCATCCTAAATGGACCTATCAAGGACTTGTTTACGAGACCAAGATAGTGAAGAAAATGCCTTTCTCTAAGAGTAATTCAAAATCAAAAGACAAATGTTTGCATGAAAACCATATGACCAAAAGATGCCAAGCACATGTGTGGGGTACAATTGATTCAATCCTTGCTTAATGGATTCTTTTTTATCACAAACACTTCTTGATTATGTTTTCAATTGAATGTCCAATTTCCTAATTTTCTTTCATCCCACAAAATTCATTATGCAGAAATCGAGGAAATCAAGGAAAAGGTTTCCTAAAGTTGACTTTAGTAGGAGAAAATTGAGATGAAATCAAAATTTTTAGAAGTCTCTAAGGATACGAATCCCAAGGGAAAGCAATAACATATGAATTTGGTCAAGGATATTTGCTTCTCCTAAAGGGTTTGATATTTGATGCTCATGTTGAATGTTGGTTTTCCAATGTTTTCGATCAAAGCACTGTGTTTTCAAATTGACTCACAAGCAATATAACACCCTAGCTCAATTGGCACGTTTTTCTTAGTGGGCTTGCCTCATGCCCTTCGTAGAAGGGATGATTTTACATGCAACCAAGGAAAAAATATAAAGGTATGTTAAGAATGAAGTCTTAACCTCTATATTTCAACCAAGATCAGACATGGCAAGTAGCTTCTTGGAATCTAAGTTCCAATGCACCACTTTGATAAACTTGGTGAATGAGTTAATAGGCCACTACAAACAAGGGTTTTATTTCATACTTTTTGTTCATGGAGATTGAACCATACGGCGAGAGTCCCTTTTTAGATCCATCTCATCGGAATCAACCGCGTGATATTGGTGTTTACTCCAATACCCACATTTATATCCCAGTTGGAAATACTCTTTGCTTTAGAGTGTTACTGGTTGAGTCGTTCCCTTGGGTGAGTACTTTTTCCCCAATGTAGGCCCTCTAAGATAAACAAACGAAATTAAACATATTCATAGTTCGATCAACCTTCATTTAGAAACAAAGGGAAAACACATGTAATAAGTTTACTCACACTCGCAAAGTGTTTTGTTCAATTTTTAAACCCAAACTAAAGTGTGGAGGCAATCTTTTATGCAACTTAATGTCATCAAAAATACTTTTGGTTCTCAAGATCGCCGTGAAGCGTGAGAGAAGTGCATACACCTTTTTAGATGAGATTACTTTGAATAAGATATTACAAAACACAAAAAAACACATGTTCATTTTAAGCCTCAAAGCAATGATGAATTCATTTTAAAACACCAATATCAAGTGTGAAGTTGCTTGTTCAATTTTAAACCAAATCGAAAAGCTAATAAGTCTCTAATGTTAAGTTTTAGCCCAACTTTGAAAAAAAATCAACACAATGATTGATTTTAAATCCAAATTGAAAGCAAGTTGTCTTAAAATAGAAAATGAAATAAGGAAATGAATGCCTCAAGTTATTGCAATAAGCATTAAAAAATGCTTTTTCCAAGTTCAAGTCCCCACTTTACAATTCAAATTTGTCGTTATTTGATTCCTACGTGAGAGCAACGATCATTGATGTCAACCTACAATCATTCAAAACAATCACAAATAAGATTTATGTATTCTTTGAAAAACTATAAAAGTATGCACAAGGCACATCAACTGTGTGATGGAACTTCTTAAATGATAATAAAAAAAATTAGTAAGTTTCTGCAATATTTCAACTATTGTGTAGCTAAAAAATTTCAACCAAATTATATGCAAACATAGCTATGATTTAGCAGCAGGAAAAAAATTCAAAAAATTTGATTGTAAGGAGAATGTTTAATCCAAAATATGGTAAACATAAACCCGGATTGCACCCTCCTAGATCCACTCAACCTACAATGAAAATAAAAGACAAAGTATTCCAGTGTTTAGAATAAATTAAGCGATAAGAATTTGAAGAGTTAACTAATTGAAAATTGAGAGTTCAAAAATTAATGATAAACTCAATTGTCTTTAACAATGAGAACACTCCCCAATAGTTACCACATTAAATATTTGAAATTTTCCATCTCACACTATCAATCGCTTTAAACTAGCATAATGCATTCTAATGATAATCAAAAAACATCTCAACATAAATATGTGTCAATTAATAAATTCTATGTGATTTGAAAATTCAACACAACAACATCAATTAGGTGATTTAAAGCAACTATACAGGACAATTACATCCTTGGGGTTCGTGTTCCTGTAGCAATGGTTAAGCTATCATTATTTTTATCAGACCTCGATGTTGGTGTCAAATGCCAATGTAATTCTCTCTTTTTCTCTTTTTTATATTGCAGGAGAATGTTAGGCCCTAAAATACTTAGGACGTCAACTTGCTCTAGCACTTAATAAAGTACTACTTGAAAGCCTATCTTTTCCCATCTGTAGCGGCTTCAAGAGTTCTGGTGAAGGCAAGAAATGATGCCAAGTACAAATGTCATCATTATTTTTATTAAAAAAGGATCCTTCCCTAGGCCAACGTGTTTGTTTTACTCTTATTTCTCATTATTGTAAGCCCTCAGGACAATATCCAAGAACCTAAGGATCTGTGGCATAGACAAAGAGAAAGGATGGATCATAATGGCTGCTGCCTTAAAGGGTGTGATGTCTATCTTAGTGGGCTTTGTGAGATTGCAGAAATAATTAAATCTACATTATCTCAAAAATAAAATCCCTTAGCATTGTTAGTAAACCAAAGCAAACAAATGATTCCCTGTAAGATTCATCTAGTCACAAGAATAATGCAAAAGAAGCAAGCAAAACATAGAAAAACATCATTCTAATAATCAAACCAGCATCTTATAGTGGATTGGTGATTCTATGGAAAGAAGCCCTTTCCCAATCCTTGCTTAAGCTCCATGATGAAAATGATTTGAATATGATATGGAATGCTAAGATATGGAGTGGGAAAAATTAGTTCTCCATTTAAGAGAGTGACCTTGCATGATATTGTAGATGAGATACAAAGATTGTGGAGGATTTGTTGAAGGATGAAGCCTCTATTTAAAGATTCTCAAATTGAAAGAATGCTTATGAAAGAGCAATGTGGGACTAAAAACAAGCTAATGAAAAGAGGCCACTTGTCAAATTGTGAGTGGTTGATGCATGAGCACATTTTGGTCAATGTGCCAAAGAGGGGGAGATTCAAATTTGAATTTGAGAGACAAGATGAGTTAAATACTAATCTTGACTTGTGCAAGAGACATGTAAGAGCTTATTAATTGTTTTGTTGGATGTACATGCCAAATTGGGGGGAGATTCAAACTTGGAGAATATTCTCCCTTTATGCCAAGTTGAAAGTAAACAAAATTTTTGATAAATCAATTAAATACAATTTCATGTGCAAGTGGCAAAATCTAGAGAATACAAGTGATTAGGATTAGCATTTAATCATGGATTAGATTAATTAAGATGATGTTAGATGTTTTGACCCATTTGACTTGATTTCTTTGATTTAAATAAAATAAAAGGGAGATGAAAGGTGATAAAGATTTAGTTAAATAAATATTTGATTTATTTAGCTAAGGGGGATAGTGATAGAATCAAATTAAATAAAGTTAATTTATTTAATTTTAGGTGGACGATCCTTAGAGATTAATCAATTAAACTTGGTTTATTTAATTGATGGGCGAATATGATTAGTTAAGTATGCATGATGTCAATTCAAATGACGTGTCCACATTTCCTATCATTTAAAAATTAAGATTGTTATTATCAATTTTATTGAGATTTTAACTTTAATTTGGTTAATAACATGGTATACTTGTTAAGTTGAAAACATTAATTTTTTCATTGTACTCAAGATTTAAGGAAAAATATTTATAAATAAAGTATTATATATATATATAAGAATGCAAAATATTAAAAAGATATATATATATATATAACAAAGAATGCAAAATATTAAAAAGAAAGCTACCAAATATTATGAGGTAGGTAAAAATTTATAATTTGTAATATGATATTAGAGTGGTTATAATTGAATAACACTAATTCTTGTTCAAATTATATTTTTTAACTTATCATTACTTACCTCTCTTAACTTGTAAACATTTCTTATTAAAATGAAGGTTAAACATCCACCAAATCTTAAAAAAATTACCAAATTTTTAATTACATAATGAGTATTTTATGTTTATAAATTAAGTGCATATAGTTATTCATAGTAGGTTTGATAGAAAACCTTAAACTCTCACTAAATTATTTTATCAAGTGCAATTGCATGGGCTATCTACTTCTCTACAATTTAAAATTCATATATAATGAAAAAAAAATGTGAAGTTGTGTTTTTTTGATTTGAAATTTCTAGTTGGAGATAGACTTAGGTATAAGAAGATTTCACACCCTCTTTATCCTTAGTGTCATGAAACACAATTTATAGTTTTCACTTCATGCTCAATTGGTCTAGAAGTAGGTTCACACAATTTTGATCTTTTCAAACTAGAAAATTTTACTACATGATTTTTCTCCTATGTATGCATATAATTTCACCAAATTTAAGAAAATTGCACTGTTCATTTTTTTCAATTAAAGAAATAAAGAAAAAATGTTATTTTCGATCTTAAAGATCTTGAGTTATATTTTATGTGCCTAATAAAATGGTTTTTGTTCTAAATTTTATGCTTGAAGTCCAAATCCCAAATTATAAAAGAAATAAGTTAAAGGAGGTGGAGCATGTCTGGACTCTTTTTGATCTTTTGAGAAATTCCTCGTGTTTTATTATTCAATTCCCCCCACATTTTTCTTTCTATTATTTCCACCACCAACATTCTTTAGATGACATGATAAGCATTGAACTTGGAGTTAGCTGTAGTATTCACAACATTCAAAGTTCCTTTCTCCACATTGCAATATAAATGGTCATGGGAGTGATAGTTTTTCCTAAGCTAGTAGGAAGCACAATATAATTTTTTTGCTTTAGTGAGGTGGAAACCCTTTGATTTGGTTATTTTATATTCTAAACAAAACATTAAAGCAAAATAAAATATTTTTATGTATAGAGAATATTTGAAAATATTTTTATTAACTTAGAACATGTATCTTTATTATGAAAAGTTCATTTGAAAGAGTGATTAAAAGAACAAACAAAATAATTAAGCCAAGAGACGTATTACAATGGCATCCACCCAAAAGAAATGTGTAAGGAAAAAATCTTCTGCTAGAAATTGACATTCAAATGACATGCAAATCCATATCCACTATTAAATGTTATCTTCTTAAATCTTTTGAAAAAAAAACGTAGTCATTATTGTTAACTTCCAAAAATGAATTTTAAAAATAGTTTTCTTTTTATGAAAGTTTTCAGTTTTGTTTGAGATTTTTCTTTTCTAATTTTTTAAATATTTTCAATAAAACTTAAAATATTATTTTAAATATATTTTAATATTATTTATTGGAAGATAAATATGAAGGGGTAATCTAAAAGAAAATAAAATGGTTACAATTCAATTAGGGTTAGGATTAGAGTTTTGATTAGAGAAAAAATGATGAAAATAGACGCCTCAACAAGGATAAATTTTAGTGTATTTGATATATATTAATATTTAATATATGTATTCTAGTAAAAATAATATTAAAATAATTAATATTTTGATAGAACTAAATTAAATAGATAGATTTTTATAAATTAATCATTTATAATATATATCTTTTAATAACTTTTAAAATGTTATGTTTAATTAATATTTTCTTTTTTATTAATGTTTCTTATCAAATTATCATTACAAATTATAATTATAAGATGTGAATTATTTAAATCATATATACGAATATTAGTGACTCCATGATGTTAATTTCTATAACCCAACAATAGATTAATTGCACAATAAATTCACAGAAATAAATTTGACTTCTAACAACTAATACAACTGGGTTAATTAACAATTAATAATAGTGGTGTATAAGAGTGAATTTTCACCCTGGGCGCAATTCCCCTTTTTTCCTTTATACACTTTAGAAAACCAAAGTCGAAGGCTTAAATTTACTTAAGCTCATTGTTGGTGGTCCACGTGAAGCATATTTTGCATGTCAGTGGAGGCATTTATGTCAGGGAGCACGGCGCATAGATGTCCGTAAGGGCTACTTACATCCCTAACAAAATTTTTGCGGCTAAGCTAGTAGAGGCATTACTCTTCCCATTGGCCACAAAGTTGTAACACCTCCTTCAGCCAACTGACCTGAATATGTGTGTTTTCTTCCTCATTACTTCATATTAACTCCTTGAACATTCATTTCAAGTCTTGAGAACTCTTCACAAACTCTTCAAGAGATCAGGCCTTCATTCTAGAACTCTCGCAAGTCCACTTTCACTCACTTCCAAGCATTCCTAGTATTCCATTACAGTAATATCACACTTCATCAATTCAGTAGAGCATGTTTGAGACCTCGCCATTTGCAGCAGAGGCTTGAGTTCTGCTAAGATGAATGGATGCATAGCCCCTGAAGCTCCAGAATCTTCAATGAAGGACTTTAGCCATGAAAGATAATCAACCACAAGGAGAAGTGTTGCAACTAAGGAATGTTGATTAAAGATTCTATATTGATAATATGATTGATATGATGAAAAATGATATGTTACAAATGAACAAGATGCTTGATTATATAGGCAAGAAGTAAACCCTAATATGCATGAGATGTTGCCAAGTGTTATAGTCTAACAACATGTGACAACATGTGAACCCTATGTAGATGATCATTAAATGATGAGATAAGTTCTAGAAGAAATCTTATTGCACAAACTAGGAATGGAATATTATCCCATTTATTAAATGATGCAACCTAGGACTAAATGATTTATGACCTACGTTAACTTATGCTAGTGTAATAATTAATTAATTAATTACACCAACACCCCCCCATAAGTTCAACTTAGGGAGGAAAATGCAATGATTATGCAAGATGATGATGGGTCCCAGCTACGAGGCCATGTGTAGGTACCCATGTACATGAAGATGCAAAAAATCTCCTACAATTGGAGAAAAGGGGAAAACCCAGTGGGAACAAAACCCCTCTCCAAAAAGGAGATGAAAATGCAGAAAAATGTGAGATAGGATGGGAAGGATGGAGGAATCCCAAATACCCCCCAAGTACACCATCTGTCACATGGATACAATAGAGAGAGACTATATAGCCCCCCCCAGAAGATGAGATCACCTACAAGAATTGTAAGTGTCTGAAGACAAAACAAGATCCAATGCTGACAAACAACTTGTCTCCCTTTCAGAAGAAACAAAACCAACTGTAAGTTAAGGGATGCTTCCCATTCCATATAGGAATTGAAGGAAGGAAAGATGAAAAAGGATGATGATGTCTCTGAACTCTACTCAAGTGTCTCCTTGCCTGATGATGAAAATGCCATAGTCCCAAACATTAAAGAGGGTGACGAAACAGGACGATGCAGAAACTGATGCTAAACAATATCCAAAGACAAAGATAGAATGGGTATGATGGATGTGATGGAGACTTTATTGTCCCCCCTGAATGAAGTGTCCTCAAAACCAGTGAAGAAAGTTTGAAACAAATCCATTGGCAGATGCAGAAGAAACCTTAAATCTTGAATGGAATAACAGGGAAGAAGTCTCATATATGAAATCTCTAAAGAGAAACCAAGTTCCTCCAAGATGGTCTCTAGATCCCCAATCAAGGTCTAGACAAAGGAATGAGGAGACTCAAAACAACTCTCCAAAGCCAAATCTAAATAGAGGAGTGATATCCCCTCAAGAATTTCCTTTGAACCTGTAGAAGTAGCCCAAGTTAGTGATACTTGAAATGAAGCCATCCTCTGATGTCAAGTCTAAAAAACCAAAGGTGTCCTGATGAGTGATGATGGTGTAAGCCTGAATCAATGATTCTGGACAAGGAATCAATGAGTGTGAAGGGATACCGACTGTCTCTAATGAAGAAGGAGCACCAAAAGGAACCTTGTCAACCTCTTTAGAAAGATCAAGGTAATCAACTTCTTGCACAACAATAGCATCATGGGGTACTTGATATGAAGAATGACATTCTGAATCATGACCATCGGGGAATGGTGGAGTGTCTGAATCTCCGTATAGATCCCAAACCTTAGTCCAAAGAATGTGGGGACAATCACAATGATCAATAGATCTCAAAACATCATAGTCAACTTGCATTGAAATGATCTCCAAAATAGTGTACCTACTGCAACTCCAAGAAAGTTCATGAATTCCTTCACTTGGATGAGGAACTATACCAAAAATATGAGGCAACAAATCAAGTGAATAAAGATGGTGGCAGATCCCATCTTTCCATTGTTGATAGTTTCCCTTGTGTAACATAGTCAAGGAGAATAATATGCAAGCCCCATAATGAAATTTCCCCACAAAAAACAAAGACACTGACCTTCAACAGCACATAGAAGACTTCCAAATAGATATGCAACTAAGAATATACATCTGAGATCAAGAAATTCTTCTTGAAGCTTCAGGATGTCTTAGGAACTAGGAAAATGTAGCAGATTGCAAAAAACCAATAAAAGATACCTAGAGCTGAAACCAAAGAAGGTGACTGGACTGATAAAATAAAGCTCTGAAATATCTCTCGAATGCTGCTGGAATCACCAAAATTCAATAGTCTGATGCGAAGATATGTGCCTCTGAGTCCAGAATGGAGGGTTGATTTTAGTTGACTTTAAAATTTGATAGCAGAAAAATATTGCAAAATGAATGGCACCATTGGATAGTGCTCTGAATTCTCTTTTCGTCGATATCTCATTTGCAATTTTTTGATGTGGCACGAAGATATGGCCCTCAGAAAAAAAACTGCAATTTGAATGGAACTAGCTAAATAGGTGCAAAAAAATAGCACCCTAGGGTAAAAAAATTTCGGCACCTGGTCCTTGATATGACCAAGGGGCTAGCTGGTAGTTTTAAAAAAACCCACCACCGGATATGGTGGTGGCGGAGCAACACGTCAGCGGCGGGATCAGGTGGCGCGGTCGGTAGAGGATGCATTGCTCGGGCAAAGGAGAGCTCCTGGTTACCGATGGGATTGCGGCTAGAGCAGATGGGCTAGAGACTCCGGTCGGTGGCGGTGGTCGGTGGCTGATTGTAAACGGGCGGTCGTCGGGAGAAGACTCTGGCCTCGGCGATGGTGGTCGAGAACGAGAACAACATCAATGAATGGGGGCCGGGAAGAACACCAACGGCGTGTGGAGGGCCTACGGAGTGACGCCGAGGTGATGTTGGTGGATGATGCAGGAGGTCTGACAAGTTTGCGGAGGTCAGTGTGATGCCGAAGGAGAAATTTGAATATTGCAATTTTATTGAAATTCAAATTTAAATAAAAATGCTGATAGAAAATAATTAAACCCTATAGAAATAAATCAAATCCGATGGTGGAAAAAAAAAAACACTATAGCCACCAATTTTTATTTTTAATATGCTGACTATGTAATAAAATAGCCAATCACTCCACAGATTTCATTTTTACAAATACTATATAAAAATTGCCTAGAAAAAAAGCTAGAATTTTTTTTTATTTTTCTAAAAAAAAAAATTCCTTGATGGAGGACTAAAAGGGGGATTCTTTTTTTGCAAAATTATACGGATAGTACAAAAATTGCAAACTCTAGATAATACCTCGATTGTCTCCTAGATGATATGTCTCCGATTTTGACAAATGAGCAGGCGATCTATGGGTTTTGAGGCCTTTTGGACGCAATGGAGAGGTCGGAGAGAGCCTAATATGCACTAGAAGTTAGCTTGCCTCCCGGGTAGAACCAACTAGCCTACAACATAAAACTCCAAACCTATAGGAATCTTGCACTCCAACTTCCTGGATCAAGGGTTGATGTTTCAATGGACTTGCTCTAATACCATGTTGATATGAATGGATGCACAACCCCTAAAGCTCTGGAATCTTCAATGAAGGACTTTAGCCATGAAAGATAAACAACCACAAGGAGAAGTGTTGCAACGAAGGAATGTTGATTAAAGATTCTGTATTGATAATATGATTGATATGATGAAAAATGATATGTTACAAATGAACAAGATGCTTGATTATATTTGTAAGAAGTAAACCCTAATGTAATGCCCTAAAATTAACACTCAAAATATAGTTAAGGACGAAACACAAATTCCAAATTTCATTCACTTGCATTTTCAAAACTCTCAAATTTTTCTACAAAAGTAGGCACTACAAGAAGGCATGTGAATTTTGACCAATCATAAAATATAATTATTTTAGTTAGATAACAAAAAGTTTAGACCATCATGTTCAGTTCAATAGGAGACATGGAATCCACATCTCCGAGGTAGATTTAGATAGTTCAACCAACCCCAAAAGAATCTGAAACATTATATAAATCACATGTCAACATAACATATATATATCAATAGTAATCACAAGACTAATAAGAAAACAAATCCTAGGGACCAAACCTAATCCTCGGGGGCTCGTCTCAAATGGCCTTGCCTACGTATATATTTCACAGAGGCACCGTAGTTCGACACTTTGAACTTTCACAAAAATAAAATAGGCTGGTCAATAATGATATTATCATTCATGTTCAAGTCACCACTAATCTTGCAATATTTTAGTAAATACCTAGAATAGTCAACAATGGACTTGAACCAACACTGGTTTGGCTGACAATTATGTATATCATCAAAGTTCAAATCACAAGACACGATAATAAGGGTAATCAAAATATTAACAGAGGTACACCCATAGGACCTCCCAATAACTTCAGAAACAAAGGATGATATAGACAACACTCATATAAAATATATTATTATCCCATATAAGTACAATTGACCTATTCTTAATAGAAGATAATATACCAATGAGTTCACACAAAATATCATCACTTACACACAATTATATAATTATCTCAAGAAAAGCTCAACAAAGATTTGGATACACCAATTCTCTAGGTAATTTCATTTGAGAGCATTACTATAGGACACCAATTATGTAGAAAACATAAAAAATACTCAAACAAACACAACCACTATAATGCTAAAACAATCTACTATCTTAATTGTTGAAGCGGATCTAATTAAGAAATAAAGTTTGATAGTAAATTGATCAAACACTTTCATCTTGCTGATCATAGCAAAATTAATGATATTGAAACAGCCATAACCTTCACAATAATAAACCAAATTTTAAACTTAAATATGATTTAGAAAGGGGAAAACCCAAGGATTAAAACCCAGAAATCGTTTACCGTAACTCTCAAATATGTGCGAGTAGTTTTCTTTTTTGTTTACAGTTCAGCTCACTAGACTACCCAAAAACAACAGTGAACAATATAACAACATAAAATTATACTTTGTATATTGGGGATCATGAAATTACAAATATTTAATTTTATAATAAAAATAAAGTGATAACAATGAGGGGAGAAACAAAATATAGAACGAGTTCAATAGATAAAAGAAAGTTGACATATCTTCTAATTTTAAAGATTAATTAAATAATACTCTATTTAAGATAATAAATCTTATTCTCTGATAATCACACTAGATGGGATTTGATCACATTATTTTTTGAAATTGTTAGTCTTTCTAATAGGGAGAACTATGCAACAGAAATCTCTGTAATGCCTAAGCACATCATTTTGATTTCCATGGCTAAATATTATAATATGTTTATACAGTTGAAAAATATTGTAACTGCATATAGAAAATCTGTTAGATTAAGGCATGTACATGTATGTGACATTAAATATTTTGAAAAGTAATTATTTTCTTTTAGTTGTCTAATTATATTTAAAATTTATACGTTGTATACACTATTATAAAGATTTATCTATTTTATATTCAAATCTTTTGCTTTTGGGATCCCCAATGATGCCTGGTATGGAATCTGAGTTTATAGAATGATTAATTTAAGCTAGAAGACAAAAGGAGAAATTAATTCAAAATGGATGAAGATCAATTTAAGAATCCTCAGAAAACATGACTGCCAAATTTATTATAAGTATACATTATAGATGTAGTTGTATTTATACATATATTTCAATACATACAAAAATAATAGCATACATTTTTTCTCATACATGTATATGTGTATTAGTCATATACATAATATATTTAAATACCTGGGCCTACATAATGCCTACACGAATGCATTATACACTACTCCATGGTCTAGAATTTCATAATCAACTATTTATGATTTTATAGATATGGTTTCCTGAATTACATAATGTCTGAATAAAGTGTTATATGATAATGCATTATCCAAAATTGCATAATTCAATTAGTTAGAAGTCATTAACAATTACTGAAACTTTGCAGTGTTGCTGCTCTATTTATTTACTGAAGCTTTGTATTGTTGCTGCTCTATTTATTTACTGAAGCTTTGCAGTGTTGTTGCTCTATTTATTTGTTATGATATTATACAAAGCATTTTCACAACATAGAAACTAATATATTTTTTTTATTAATTTGCAGGGCTTGCATTGTCTGAAATTCAGGTGGTCTCTCCAAATATTCCCAAAAAGGTATCCCCAAAACTTTTTGAACAAGTTGATTATTTGTAATATTCATTTAAAATCCAAACACAAAATGTGATTATCTTGAGCCAGTTGAATTCTACTGGAGGAAGTCACAAAAATCCTCTTTGACTGTTGGGCTAGATTATGACCCACATTGAAACCAGTTTGATTAATTATTTAATCTGAATAAAGCTTAGTGTCCAAGACTTGCAGATTGCATTCAGAAAATGGGTTATATGGAGCAGCCTTCAGCTGATATATATGCTGGTCCTACTTTAAAATAGCTGCCCGCGTCCCTCAGACCTCAAGGTGAGCAATACAATAATTTTAATAATGTGCATTTACTGCCCCCATGTGAAACACTGCAACATGATCCTTCATCATTATGCAGATACGAGAACCAAGAATTTTAGCTTCGCCTTTAATTTCAAGCACAGTTGATAAGACATGAAGTTAATTTAACAATGACACAATTTCCTTGCGTAGAGTATCTATAAGGAAAAATCGACAAAAGTATTTATTTTAAAGGTAACCAACACCTAAAGTTTTAGGAAAAGGAAAATGGATGTCTTAAATTGTCCTATCCAGTAATAATCTATTTGTGCAGTAAAATGATTGGCTGTAAGACACTCGGTTCTTGCAAAGGTTTAGTTCAGTTGTTAACACATCATTATTTAAAACCAGATTGCTGACTCGGTTAATAAGGCCACACACAAACTCGCAACTAAGAGTAGATGAGACTTCACACAACTAGAGTAACGACAGAGGTAGGTTACTAATTCTGACATGATGCATTGTTTACTTGGTTATTGCTAGAGGCTAAAAGGCATCTACCACATAATACAACTTATTAACTGAGTTGAGGGCTTTTAACAACAACCAGTATAAATACCGAGTTGTCTTCCAAATGCTGGTATACTCATTTATAATGATGGGAAGCCCCATGCTCGTAAACAGGTATGCTGAAAGGATTTTCTTTTCATTTTATTTTAAAGAAATATTGGCTCAACTCCAGAGTATGAAGCACAAAAACAGCATTGAGTAAGTTGAAAGGCTTTGCACATAAAACAAAATTCAAACATATACAATAACTTCACTGCTGGAACAAAGGCAAGGCCCAACAATCAAAATTCCTCTCCTCCAATTAGGAGGCTAAACATTCAATAATAATATCTCTCTTTAAGTCTTAATAGTTATATTCAATAAATAAACCACGATAAGCAGTAACTATTCACAACTTGACTAAGAAAACACATAGCTATTAAGAATAAATGAGATGGTCATAACAACATAGTCTTCACTTATAGAAAATTGATTTGGCTATAGGTGGATTTTATCAGAAATAAACTATTTGAGATCATGGAAAGAAACTCACCTTAAGATTTTGCACATCTAGTGATGTGAAGCCAGTGAGCCCTTCGAGATTATTGCACAAGGTTCAAGTTGGGTATGCATCCTCATGGTCCTTGTTATGTTCCCCCTTTCAAATTGCTTTGGTAAACTTTAAACCAATGGCCCAGCAGGGAGCTGTATTTTGCCCGAAACACGATGTGCACCTTCACACTCAAGGTTTCCATGACTGAAATTTATGAGAATTGAAATGCAAAATCCAGAGAGCAGCCACCTAATTCCAGGATCCATCCCTTATTGTTCCGATCTTATGGATGCATATCCTCCCCCTGAATGTGATTGCAATACCCACTAATATCCCCCCTTCCATAAACAACCATCCCTCTTTTATTTCTTTCTTTCTTTTCCTCAACTGTGGAAACAGAACATCCTTGATGTGCAGCAACCACACACAGTAAATCTCATTAAATTTTGTGCCCCCCCTCACTTGCCCAAAGGTCATCCTTTCATTAATTATCATGGCCCTCGACATCTCCCAACAGTCATCTTTAGGTGAAGCAATAATGGAAAGTTGGGGCACCATTGGATTAGTCAACATAACCTTTATTGCTTCCCCACTTTCATACGGTACTCAACTTCAACCTCTTTATTCATAATTCTCAAACCAAAAGAAAAAGCATGCTACCTATATCAAGGTACACCCTCTTACCATTAATTAGGGCAGTGGAAGATCTTTGACACGATGATCCGCCATTAGAATATATTGAGTTTCTTCAATTATAAATCCATATCACAATCAACATGATATAAGAGTTACGTAACTCATGATCAATATGCCATTAATGTTTTAGCTTATTGTACGAAATATAGTAGAGTGAATATAGATCATAGAGGTAATTAAAAACCATATCTCAAAAAGATCTGAAAAGACATTCCTGAGCTGAGTGGTTGAAAGAAGAATAAAGTAGATAAATACATAATATTTCCCCTGACATGAAACATTAAGAAGTTTAGATGATCATTGAGTTTAGGCGGTGAATTTATCAAAGAAGCTGACTTAATCCTATTGGATGATCTGTGCCTTAAATGGCACCTCCTAACATTGACAAGTTTGGTAGGATTGTGAATAAATCGATGGGAGGATAATAGGTTTTATTTAAATTCCTACCCATCCACTGCATTATTACAATTACTTAGGTGCGTTGTATTTATGCTAAGAAGACACGATATTCAAAATTCATCTTCATCATATTTTGTTAAAGTTGCTACAATAGTAGAGCATAAGATTAACTACTAAATTTTATGGTTGATGTTAGTGTATCATCCCTCAATCAAAAGTCATGTTAATATGAAATCTATAATTCATGATAATACCACTTGACTAATTATAATATTAATCATAGGTGAAATCCATAATAGATGTAACAACAATTTAATTAATGATATTAGTTTAATTCTTAATATTAATAGTAACAATAGAATTAATAAATATATTAATTTGCATATCGATGTTATTTATATTAATAATAGTATTAAAGATGAAATTAATATTGATAAAGATAGTTATATGATTAACATTATGAGTACCCTTTTTAAAAATTAATTTATCCATTATAGATATTAGATCAAGCTCCCATTATATATCAATCCAACTCGACTAACCAAGAATAATGTAACTTACTAAAATAAATGCAAGAGATATTAATATTGCATTAAGGGTAGGGCCTTACACCTAATATGCACGAGATGTTTCCAAGTGTTATAATCTAACAACATGTGACAACATGTGAACCCTATGTAAATGATCATTAAATGATGAGATAAGTTCTAGAAGGAATCTTATCCCAAAAACTAGGAAGGGAATATTATCCCATTTATTAAATGATGCAACTTATGACTAAATGATTTATGACCTAAGTTAACTTATGCTAGTGTAATAATTAATTAATTAATTACACCAACAAGTTCCTCTCATTTCTCCCCCAAGCAACCTTGAGTGCTCTTGGTGGAGGTCGTAAGCTTACCTCTCCTCTCCTCTATCACTTGGTTGAGTAGCATAACACTGTTTTTTAGTCCTTGTATTCTCTTTACTTTATTTCTTCTTTATCTCGTTTCCTTGGCTATCCATGGAGGTGGAAACACCTAAATGGGGGTTTGATTGAGGAAGGCCCCTCTATAGTCCCCCCAACATTTTCTCTCTTGTTTTGTGTAGTTGGATGCAATTTGTGTAGCTAGCTGGTGAATAGGATCTTCTACGAGATCGTCTTCATCACCTTAGCTTTGGTATATCTACTTTATCACCTTCATTTATACCTCTCATATTTCATAATATTGTTTTGCTCTCTTAGAAGTTGTTAAGCTACACTGTTAGTCATTTTAGAGAATCTGACCTTGTCTCTACTATAATCTAACCTTATGGACTACAACACAATTTTGAGACACCAGCACATTGCATTGTCGTCTGAGGTTTGTGCTAATGTCCTTGGGTAGAGAGATTCCTAAGGCGCAGAGTTGGATTTGAAAACTAACTCACCTAGCCCCACTTTAAGACTCGGGATTGACGAGTGGTTGTAGGATTCTATAATCCTCATCATTCTCATCCTCATACCTTAAACACTGCATTTATCTAAGGTAAGCTAGGGTATCCTCTCACATCTTGACCCTTATTTACTTAGGGTCTTGTAAGCGGTAGTCCCCCTCTCTTACATTTTTGGTGAACCCAACATGAACCATTTTGGTTATGTTCCTGTGATACTAACAATTCCTTTCCTCGTACTCTAGGATTGTTGTAGGTGTGAGTGTTGTAAGGTTGTCGCCTCAGAACCCAACCTGTGACCCCTAGTTGATGTAGTTGGAAGGCTCCAAAGGTATTGCACAATGAAACCTTAATTGGGTCATCATCTTATCCAATAGCCTTTAGGGATTATGCGAAGGAATTGTCTAGTGTGCGTAATGGCCTCCTTCTTGCATCAACCCATCCCCTCTATGTAGCCTGTGGATAGTAGTGTTGGCATAATCTTTACTTCACAGGACTTGTTGATGGGCTTTAATAGGGAACCATCTCCTCTTTACATTCCTGCATGGATCAATGGGAACATTGTAGTGGGTGTTCTTGTTGAACTGACTTCACAAGTGAATAAAATAACATAGGATATTAAGCTAATTAACTTTCTAGATAAGGATGGATGTGATGCTTCCATGAGTTTCATTCACATGCATGATGTGATTTTCATACCTCCCTTGGGTAGCATTGTCCTAGACCAGTCTTAATTGGGCCTAAGTCCATAAACCTCTTGTTTGATATCATCCCTAGATCTGAACTCTTCAATGTTAAGTTGGGTATCCCTTGGTTGGTAGCAATGAACATGGCACCCTCCATCATGCATAAATGTTTTAAATTTATCCATGGAGGTTTCATACACGTGATCCATGACACCAGTTATTGACCATCAGTTGCATGTGGTAGCTACTCCTTGGATCACCCGTGGCCCACGCCTCTGGGTCCCCTTCCATCTAGGATGGACCTTTTGCACAAGACATATCAGAGCTATAAGAAAGGACATTTGAGGCTAAAGGTGAGGTATCCCCCCTTGCCCTATGCTATTCACATAGGGCTAGTTTGAAGGTTGATAGCGAAGTTGGTAAGGCTCAAAAAAGGAAAGAAGAGAAGTGGTCTTGTGATCCTCCTTCTTCCTCTTCCGCTACCCAATTGAACGCTTCTTTTGGCTTAGCTGTGGTACCATCAGGTTATGCTCCTTGTTTGTAGGAGAAACCTTCGGTGCCTGCTTGGTGAAAGCCTAAGCATCCTGCATTTGAACTTCCTATTCTACTGACAGAGCCTAGACCCGTTCGATATGAAAGGAAGAAGATCCTTCGAGGAGAGTCCTTGTCTCAACCACCATGACCTCCTACTACTCCTGCTCCCAAGGAAATGAGTGGAAAGATGCCCACTGCTGAGGCTCTCAAGTCGACTCCCCCTATTGCTCCTCGGCATGTCCCCCCTGCTTCTATATAGGAACTTGTTCCTTCGCTTGAAACAACCATAGTGTATGTTCCTATGGTTGAGTAAGAATCTTTCATCACTTCACAATTTCTAGCTTCTAACTCCAAGAGCCATAGAAACCACCTTGCACGTGAGGACAAGCACCATCGAAAGGCTCTCTTGGCCGAGTAGGCCACCTCAAAAAATAAGTAGGAAGGAATGACCACTCCTATTTTAGGACCTTCTGCAACATCTCCTTCCTCCCTTCCTTCTATTCCTCTTCAGTCTGATCTGCTCTTGGCTTCTGTGGTGAGCACAAACATAGCTAACCCTAAAAAAGTGCAGGTGTTTATCACTCCTTCAGTAGAGCCACCTTTGCTGATGTCCATCCTAGATATTTAGCCCTTCCCAAAGTCTATGGATATGGTTAACACTTCAGTCATAGTAGTTGCAGTTCTATCTTCCTCTTCCTCTACACCCCTAGCTTCATCTGTGGGGAGTTCATCTCCTTCAACAAAGAAATAGGTGGAGGCTAGTCCTTCTAGCAATAAAGGACGCAAGAGGAGTCCACCTTCTTCACAAAGTGGCCCCATGATGACTTGTTTTTTCCTTGTGACAGAACCAGTCCCAACTTCCCCTGAGTTTTTCATCGCTTTCAAATCATTGAATGAGCTTAGCAGTGAACCTCAAGCATAGTCTTTGCCGTTAGTTGAGAATAAGCATGATGCTCTCGCAGGATGCATGTTTAATTCTGTGGATGAAGTCCTAGCCCTATCGACAATATTTGCAAAATCGCCGACCTTGACTCCACAAGAGCTTGGTGGAGAGGACCTTGAGGGGCCCTCTTCCATGGCCCTTGTTGCGAGAGGGCTAGATGCCCCTCCTCTTAACATTCCACCCTTGTAGGATCATCCTCCTTCCCCTTATGAGGATCTAGATTAGGAAGTAGATGACCTCTTGGATGATCAGTCTTAGGAGGAGGCCCCTCTTCTTGATCTTGTGTGTGTGTACATGTGTTTTGTGATATGTTCCCCCGTACTCATGCTATGTATTCCTAGATGACCCTCATCACCCTTGTTGGTGCTTGGATACAGGCATGGTTTTTTTTTCGTAAACCTTCTTCTATTTGTACCATCATTCTTCCATGTTTGTGCTTGAATTTTGAAAAATTGAGGATGATGCAAAGCATTGGGGGCATTTAGGCTTCCCTTCCATGTTGACCTATTTTTTTATTTTTAATTTTCTTTTGTGCATTCTTCTTGATTTGGTTGGGGATTGATGATCTTTCACCTTGTATTGTAGTTACCTATTACTATATGAGCTCAGACAGATTTGACCCTGTGCTAAACTAGATCCCCCTATGTCCTCTGTATTTTTCTTTTCTCTTTTGCTTTCCTTTTATCTTTCTCTCTTCTTTGCTTGAGTTGTCCCTCTTATGTGTGACAATGCTCTTCTTTAACAGTTCAATTTTCAAAAAATGAATTTGTTGCCAACGAATCTTTTCTTGAAAGTATTTACAAAATTTCTTCCTTAGGATTACATTTTCAAATTGGAACCCTAACGGAACATGTTTCCTTCATCACGGGTTCATAAAGAAAGGACTTGAAGACCTTCCTCTAAAGTGTGAACTGCTTTGACTTCCCCTCACATGAAGGCATGACCTTCCTTTCAAATTCCTTGATGAAGTGAACATCTTTCGAAAGGATTCCTTGATGACAAATCATTCTAAGAAAATAGTTGCTTTTGAATTGTGTGTCCCTTGAGCGGACCCCCTTTCTTCTTCACAGCAAGTTCACTAGGAACCCTTTCTTCAAGAGCCTTTGTAATGAATGGAATTTTTCACGTCTAGCCCAGGGGAAGCCCGACTAGGCTCATTCCATTCACCCTTTCACATCTAGCTAAGGGGCAACCTGACTAGAACTTACCTTTTAGACAAAGCATCCCTTGAGTGGTCCCCTCTCCTTTTGAAGGGTTTCTGAGGGAGCCCTTTGAAATTTTTTTGGTCTATGTGACCAGCCACTTCTAGACACACTCTATTTACAGGTAGACATGTCACCACTTTAGACATGCTCTATTTGCGGGTAGACATGTTGCCACTTTTGACATGTTCTATCTATGGGTAGACATGTCACCACTTTAGACATGCTCTATCTACGGGTAGACATGTCACCACTTTTGACATGTCCTATCTATGGGTAGACATGTTGCCACTTCTTGACTCTATGGAGTCCGCTTCCTTGGGGCTTCCTCCATGCAAGAGATCTTAGGGGTTTCCTCCTTGTAGGTCTGCGGACCTGTAAGATACTTTTTTCTAAATTCATAGTTTTAAGCAGCTATGGAGTCCTTCGCATCTCCTACACCTTAAGATTCGCCAGACCGAGTACTACTTCCTCGACAGTTCAGGTATACTTTTCTAACCTTACTCTCTTCTTGATCTACTTTACCAAGCACTTATTAGTATTTGTGCTCACTAAAGTGGGGGAAAAATGTATGAGCAGATTTGCACCCTAGACGCAATTCTCCTTTTTTCCTTTATACACTTTAGAAAGCCAAAGAAGGAGGCTTAAATTTACTTAAGCTTGTTGTTAGCAGTCCACTTGGTGCACTTACATCCCTGGAGGATTCTTATGGCTGAGCCAGTAGAGGCATTACTCTTCCCATTGGCAGCGAAGTTGTAATGCCTCCTTCGGCCAACCAACCTGAATATAGCTGTTTTCTTCCTCATTGCTTCATATTCCCTCCTTGAACTTGCTTTTTAACTCTTGAGAACTCTTCAAGAGATTAGGCCTTCATTCTAGCACTCTCACAAGCCCACTTTCACTCACTTCCAAGCATTCCAAGCATTCCATTACAGAATATGACACTTCATCAACTCAGTAGAGGACATTTGGGACCATGCCATTCGTAGCAAAGGCTTGAGTTCCTCTGATTTCTCCCCCAAGCACCCTTGGCTGCTCTTGGTGGAGGCGATAAGCTTCCCTCTCCTCTCCTCTATCACTTGGTTGAGTAGTATAACATTGTTTTGTAGTGCTTGTATTCTCTTTACTTTATTGCTTCTTTATCTCATTTCCTTGGCTGTCTGTGGTTGTGGAAACACGTAAACAGGGTTCTAACTAAGGCAAGCCCCTATACAGCCCCCCCAACATTTTCTCTCTTACTATGTGTAGGTGTACACACTTTGTGGAGCTAGTTGGAGAATAGGCTCTTCTATGAGATCCCCTTCATCACCTTAACTTTGGTATATCTACTTTATAACCTCCATTTGTACCTCTCATATTTCATAATATTATTTTTTTCTCTTAGAAGTTATTAAGCTAGGTTGTTAGTCATTTTAGAGAATTTGACCTTGTCTCAGCTATAATCTGACCATACAGACTACAATGCACTTCCGAGATGCCAGTGTGTCGCACTATCGTTCGAGGGCTGCGCTGATGTCCTTGGGCAGAGAGCTTCCTAAGGCACAGAGTTGTATTTGAAAACTGAATCGCCTAGCCCCACTTTAAGACTCGGGATTGACGAGTGGTTGCAGGATTTTATAATCCTCATCATTCTCATCCTCATACCTTAAACACTGCATTTAGCTGAGGTAATTTAGGGTAGCCAATCACAAAAGGACAATAACATAGATATACCCAGGAAACCCAAGAATGGGGAAAAACCTACAAATGTTGGATCTTCTATTCAGCCTAACAACAAACTTTTCTTTTGAAAATACAATATGAGTTTCTTACAACAATCTTACATATATAGAGCCCAACTATTTTGCTTAGCATACAAGAAAAGAAACTTTCCTTGCATTCTTTGGCTTTAAATCACACATAAAATCACTCTTGGTCTTATCTCAACCTCACAAACTAGAAACATTCTCTTAAAGAATAAAAATCCTGCTGTTGCTGAAAATCCAACTCAAATTGCTTTAAAGCATATTCAACTCGAGTTGCTTTAAAACAACTCCACATCTAGTCTTTCGAGCTACAAAAATCAACTCATAAATATTATTAATATCATTAGCTTTTAATACTAACTTTTACGTCATTTTTCATAAATTTAAATATATTATAATTACAATCTTATAATAAAATATTAAGTATTTTTAATATCATATTTTTAATTAAGAAATTAAATTTATTAATACAAATAATGTTAAAATAATTAATGTTTTTATAAAATTAAATTAAATTAATAAAAAAAATTGTAAGTTAATAATTCATGATGTTTATATTTTAATATATTTTGAATAATATGATATTTAATTATGATTTTATCATATTATTATTTAAATCTTTTATTTTCTTAGATTGTAATATGAATATTATTAATTGAGATGAATTTATTTATTATTTATTTGTGATGATCTTGTGTATAAAATTTAAAGCATATTTGACATATATCTAAAAATAAAATATTTAAATTAACTTTTAAGAAAATAAAATAACTCTTTAAACATATAAATATAAAATAATTTTCAAATAATTCTGAAGTCAAATAACATAATTCTTAAATAATTATGTATTGTTAAAATTAATGATAGATTATTTATATTTTCATATTTAATTATAATCAATGTGAATTTATTGTAGAACTTAAACCTAAGGACCTTAAATCAATTTAAATTGGTTTAAGCAAGGTTTTGATTTTAAATTATCCACCTTCCATTAAAATTATTTTTTAATGTAAAAAAGAAATAAAATCATATATAGTTTTAAATAGTTTTAAAAGTTTAGTTTCCATAAAATTTACAGTTTGGTTAAATTTGCATTGTTCCACAACTTTATTGGGATATCCTTCTCAAAGCCGAACTTTAATTTGAAAAGGCAGGAAAAAAATTTGTTTTGGATTGTATAAGATGAAAAAATGATATTTTTTTCTAAATTTTTATCAATTTTAATCTTAAATAATTGAATTCCATTTAAACTTTAATTTGTTGGGTCAATTCAAATTGTTGAATAATGATTTTACAATATAAAACATTTTTATTCGAAAATTATTGTTTATCATCAATTATTAGTAATGTTCTCTATTATCTATTCCATTTTACATGTATGTATAGAGACACGTGTATTAAATGTGTATTTGTATTTTATATGTAGTATAAAGACAATCACATTTCCTCCTGGATAAGTTGAGAGGGGGGAATGATCCTAAAAGGAGTTAGTATGCCATCTAGAAACAAGGAAGAGAGCCCATGATAATGCGCAAAATTAAAGTGGCTAAGTAATAGATTTTTTTAATGTACTTTTTAATTTTTAATTTAAAGTATTTATTTGGGTTTTTAATTTTGATATTTATCATGAGATTATTATTCTTTTATGGTATAGGTGTTTTTGTTCAATTATTTTGTGTTCTAGTTTTGTTATTAGGGTTTGATTGGCTAATCTCAAACAATTATCTTTTTATTACGCCGAGAGGTGTCTATAGTGGCATCCATCAAAAATCAAAATTTTGTGTAAGGAAAAACTCTTCAGCTTGAATTTGACGTGCAACTGGCACTATTTTACTTTATTTTTAAAGTTGTTTAAAAGTTGTTTTAAAATGGAAGAATCACCCCTCAGTATATCATAATCAGAGATCAAACTTGGAATATGGGTAACATTCTAAAGAATGAATTACAGTGATTTGATTATTGATGTTATGGAATTTGAATGAACATGATGAGATGACACTGGCTCTAGCTAGCGCTTCCATGCCCAACAAGATGGTGATAATAACCACAGTGAACACAGCGTGGATGGAACCTAGCAACATTTTTGACTTGTTTGTGAAGAACTTTGAAATTGGTGAAGGAACACATAGACTGTTCAATAATCTTCTAGTGGTTTCCCATGATGAAAAGGCTTTCAACGCGTGCACACAAATCCATCCTCATTGCTATTGCTTGAAGACTCTGGGAGTTGATTTCTCAGGGGAGAGCTTCTACATGACAGGATTACTTGAAGATGATGCGCTCTAAAATACACTTACTCACCAATGTGCTACATAGAGGCTACCATTTTTTGTTCTCCATGAGTTTTTCTTCTTCTTTCTCTATCATCAGATATATTGATTTGTAGTTGGGCTTTCGCAATTTGAGTTTTATAATTAACTTCATAAAGCACTGGTTTTGCATAGGATTCAAATATACTATGGTTTAGAAACCCATTTCAGAGATTTTCAACTGATGCAGTTTTTGAAATGTCGATTGATAGATATTTTGACGACCCATAGGATCTGAGAAATTGGGAGAATATAGGATTCATGTTATTTTGTTCGAACAATAAGACTCTCGAGACGATGGAGATGTGGAACAATGCTATAGAAACTAGGCCTTCCTTGAATGACCAAGATGTGTGGGATGGCATTAATACTTCTGAGAACATTACAAGAATAGTTCTGAAAGCACGCTTCTTGGACACAAAGTATTTTAGTGGGTTTTGTGAATCTGGTACAAATCTAAGTGTGGTGTGCACCATACATGCAAATTTGTGTAAGAGACTGAAGGCCAAGGTTCATGATCTGACAGAAGTTCTTGAAGATTGGACCTCCTTTCAATCTAGTGGATTGAATAGCACAAATGTGCATTGGAGAAATAGGGAGGAATGTATACATTCTTGATTAACAAGTGCCACGTAATGATATGTATTTTCTTTTATTCAAGGATTTGATTAAACCAGGTCAATTCATGTACAATATTGATGAGAGGCCAGAGATATAAAAATTTATAGTTAAGATTCTAAATTTGTTTATAATTATGATTAAGATGTGTCATATTAAAGGCTCAAAGCTCCAATTTTGACCCACAATTTAGGGTGCTCTAGTTGGCCCAGCTACATAAACTTTGTCATTGTCATGCCCATAATTTTCCATTCAAAATAAGAACACAACTTACAATTTTTTTTTAGTGACACCTGTAAAATACTCATATTTGTAAAACTATATCAATTAATTTAACAATTTCTCAAAGTGTTTAGAGTGTAACAATAACCCATACTCTATTCTCGATACTCACATGGGTATCATTATTCACCTATGATGGATGTATGCTAGTATGCTTGCCACTAAGATTTGAAGTTTTTCGAGTATTTAATCTATTACAAGATTAATTCTACTATTGTGGCTAGTACCCATTCACAAATATCCTTAAGTGATCACTACTAATACTTGACTACACAACATGGAATATCTAACCTCCTTATTCCCTATCGTATCCTACGGCTTAGGGTATCCTTGATTTTCTTGACACAATCATGCTGATCTTTTCATTCAATTACCTAAATGTATGAGTAGGTAGTTTAATTGTTGTTTAGTTTACTTATTAATTTTATTTCCCTTCTAGTCCCTCGAGGGAATAGGTCATTGAGGTGATAGGCCTCATCCCTTTATTCTTTTTCAGATATACATATTTGATTTAAGTGAAGAATTTCGTATTTTTATGCATATATTTTATTTTTTATTAGTAATAATCCAACTTATAAATTTATATCTACATGGACAATTGTCACGTACATGCACTTTTAATTTGTGTCTTCAAATTCATTGTCATTGGTCATGATGACCATTCATTATGTCTACAAAGTATACTCAAATTTGTATTGATGTTGTTGTACAATAATTTTAAAACTAATGAATATTTATATTAAGAATAATAAGTCTATTATTAATTAGTCAACTAGACTAAAATTAGTATGTTACTAGTTGGTCATCTTTTAAACATAATAAAGGAGTATTATTATTTGAACTTGCATTATACAATAACTATGATGTTTCCCTCATTCATTCACTAATTTAATAGTAACACTCAATCTCAAATTAAGCATTATTGATATTGTTGCTACTTATTTAACGCTTATTCCTTAATTAGTAACATTATTATTTATTTATCAATTCATAGGTTATTATTAAGGATATATTATCCACTCATTCATTTATTTGAATGATTATAAATAAAGAAATAAAGGAAAAATAAAATAAAATAAATGATAACAACATTGTTATTAAATCATTGTCATTATGGAAAACTCTCGCTCTACCCAAAATTTGAATGCCCCTATTTTTGGTACCTCCCGCCCTCCCCAGTTTTTGAATGGAACTATTTTGGATGTCTCCCGCTCGGTGGTGAAGCCCCTATCACCTATTTGCAACTTAGTGTCGACCTCAACTCCCCTACTCCTATGCTTGTGTCTTCGATGGTTGTGAATAGGGATTCAGAGCTTTTTCCTATTGGCGAGGAACCTTCGACTGGCTCTGCTCCTTCAACTGGTATGGCAGAGAATTCTATTGGTTATGGGGTAGCTGTGGTGGATGTAGTTGCCCCTTTCCCTAATGTGGATCCTGCTATGGGAGTGATTCAGGCTTCCTCGAATCCTCAGCCTTTTGATGCTATGAAGTCTGAGTGGCTTAGGGATGTTGTGGGAGTGATTTGGGCTTCCTCAAATCCTCAACCTTCTTTTGTTGATCTTGTGAAGTCTAAGAAGCTTCAAGAGGGTTCTGTGCATCCTTTGTGATGTGCATAAAGTGCTCCTAATGTCTCTCTTGGTAAGGAAGTTATTGAAAACATTGCTTTTTACTCTGAGAATGCTCTTATTTGTAGATTTTTTCATTTGTGGCCTTCCCTCCCTGATTTGCACCTTTGGATAACCAATCATTGGTCTTCTCTAGTTGATGGTTTGATGGAGATTTACCCCTCTACAAGGGTTTTTTTTTTGTGGGTTTTAGCTCTCCTAAAGATAGACATGCTATTCTTAACTATGGTTTATGGGTTTGCGACTCTCATCCCCTTTCCATTAGACCTCAGGTCTATTCTTTTAATCCTTTGAATGAACCCTTAGATGTTATGCCTATTTGGGTAATATTTCCTTATATTCCCTTATAGTTCTAGTGCTCCTCTACCTATGAGGGCATTGGTAATGCTATTAGTAGATTCTTGAGAGTTGATAATGCTTCCAAGAATTTTACTCATACCTCCTTTACTAGGATATTGGTGGAGGTTGATCTTTCGAAAGCTCTACCTAGTGAGGTAGTTTTGTAGGTTAATGATTGGTCTTGGTGTTAGATGGTGGATTATAAGGGTCTTCCATTTCGTTGCAGAAACTTTTTTATTGCTGGTCACTTGGCCTGTGACTATTCTCATGGATCCCACACTATTTGCTCTTCTACCTGGTGGAAGAACTCACCCTATGAGCACTTAATAGTGCACCCTACTGTTGATTCTACTTCTTCTAATGAAGATTCAAGGCCTCCTTCTCCTTCTATGAGGAAAAACAATATTAACAATATCCTATTGCCCCAATAAACTCTCCTTTGCAGGTTCTTTTGCTTCACATGAATCAATTATGGTGGATGTTGCTCCTCCTATAGACACTACGATGTGATCTGCGGTTATGGCTATTAATGATGTTGTTAGTACTACTTCTCCTATTGCCCCTGCTTTGGAGATTGATGCCATACATCCTATAGTTTTAGGCGTGGTTTTTGATGCTTCACCTGAAGTATAGGTTGTTGCTCTTGTCTAATACTATGGAGGGGATTCTTCCCTCTCTGATCAAAATTTCTCAATTTCAATTTTTTATTCTCCTCGGACAATGGTTCATAGAAAGAAGAAGCATTTTTCTAAGAAGGTTACGGTTTTGTTTAACTCGCCTTTTGAGGCTTAACTTTGTTCAAGCTCTATTCCTTGAATAGTTTCTCATTGTTTGTTGTTTCTGAAAGGTCCTTTTTTGGTTGTTGGTTCTCTCTGATTGGCTATGTTGGTTTAGCCTATGTTGCTAAGCTATTTGGCTCTATTTTTTTCTTTTTGTAAGGGTCAGGTCCCTTCCCTGCTTATGTAATAAAAAAATCATTATTAAATCTAGCATCTCACCATTAAAAGTATTTTTAATTATCACCCCAAATATTTATGTTGATAAAATTGTTATTGTTCAATCCCATTAATGTTTAAACCTTAATAATATAAATTGTTGTTAAACCAATGTTTATAAAATATTTAAAAAGCAATAATCTAAACCACACCATTGCTATATTTTCTTTAAATGATGATTTACTTAAATTCCAAGTAGTTAAATTAAACATAATGAGGATTAATTTGACTTCATGTGTTTTCAAATTTTAAAATTGCACAAAAAAAAATAAAGCTCATTTTTTTGACTTGATGTGTTTTCAAATTTTAAAATTACAAAAAAAGAATAAAGCTTACTTTTTTAAAAACATCTTCTAAATTGACTTTAAGTTGTCTCTTAAATAAGGGTCCCTATTTACCTTGTCCCCACAAAGGAGAAATTAAAAGGCTAAGTGAGATTACTTTATATGATGGCAATATAGAGAATAATGAGATGTGCAACAAATCTTGTCTGTTGGATTGATTAAGTCTCAACCCTTGGATCTTAGAGCAACTTCTTGTTGCACTAAATCATAAGGATAATCTTTTAACCTATTTACCTCTCCTTTTTTTTTTTTCATTTGCTTCATTTTGCTTGTAGGTTTTGAAAGAAGAAGATGAGAAGATTGCAAGGAAAATCAAAATGTTTTCCTTCCATTTTGTTTTTGGTAGGTTTTCAAAAGGAGGATTTATTAGTTATGTGACTGAGATATTCTTTCATCTCCCCCAAATATTTTATTGATTTCTCATTGTTTCATTCTTGAGATTTCTACTTCTTTTTCCCTCCTTTAATTACCCAATACTGTATTTTATGAGTTCAACATATGGTTGTATATGCATTGCACTCACAGCCTATTTATTTGCATTATTGGAAGTTGAAAAATCTAGACCATGGTTTCATGGCTGCATTTTTATTTTCCTTTTAATTTGCTGTTTTAAATAAAAAGGACATAAATTTGAAGGGGTTTACACCCCACCCCATCTAGGCCTTAACATGGAAGGTTGCATCCTCAAGGGACCCGCAGCCTCCAATGTAGGCTTGCAATGGAGCCACAACCCTTGTGGTCATGCCCTCTCAGGCCTACATGCCCTTGTTTGGGGTTTTTATAAATATTTCTATTTTTTATTTAAAATTATTAATATTAATTTATTTTACTCCTTTTTTAAAACAATTACCTTATTTATAGTTTGTCTGTCATTTTTTAAGAAAGAACATAAATGAAATTTTATTTATTATTATTTTTCTTCTCTTTGTTTCTTTAACATATCTATATAAACATATATGTTATATATATTCACATATAGATATACTTTAATCTTCATATTCATTATTGAGTGTTTCTATATCTATATATGTATACATATATTCTTAGTTTTTTTTTTTTTTAATATTATCTATTGAACATTTAACACAATACTTATTTTATTATGTGGCATATTTATATAGAGATTCCCTACTATATATGTAGGAAAAAACAATGTATTTTAAATAAAAAGAATCTTACTCAAATATATATTTATTCCCTTACATGTCAATCTATTTCACACTTAGATTTCCAGATATACCCAAAGAATACTTATTTATATGCAGTTGAAAAACTCATTTACATATATGAGAAGGAAACCAATTTAGTTGGATAAGGAACATTTTTCTTCCATAGTACTAAGTTTGAATCTATTGACATTTTGTAGGAACATTTACAGTAAATTTTTGGTATTTAATACTATTGGATTTATCCTTTTTTCTTCTACCCAAATAGTTGCAAGGCTTCATTTACTAAATAGAAATACAAATTTTCCTTGTCTGCATCATAATCACTCAAAGTTAGAAGCTCACTCTTTTTTTATCAAGAAGCTAAAATCTATTTCATTTTCCTTTCTATAAACTTGAATCTATGTTTGCATCATTGATATTCATGATATGTTTCCATTCCATACATACAACATCTATCTAAGCACTCTCATATGTAGCCACAACATAAAATGCAAGAAATTATTCCTCTCTCTTTGCTTGTATAGTAGAATCATTCAATTCAGATAGAGATTTTGGAACGAAATGGATTTAATATCCATGTTCAACATTAGAATCTTCTGAAATGGTTTGCCAACAACAGCTTGTTAAAACATTCAAACCCATCCAACACTTTAAAAATGGCGAGAATATTCCAATATGGAAAAATAACTCACCACCCAATCTATATGGCATCATCAAGCCATTATAGGGCTCTAGCCATCCCCTAGGCAAGGGGAGAGCACCCAAAACCCAAGATTAAGAGCACGCAAAACCCAAGATTCAAGTAACAACCAAAACCAACAATAGGAACAAGATCATTTTCCAACATCCTGCATGAAACCCATAACAAATACTTTCCAACAGTGTCAAACTCAACAAATTTTGGCTTATTCAAAAAACCATAATCCCCATTAACAAAGTCCCACACAACTCAAAATTTGCACATTATTTTCAGTAGAAAAACTAAATAACAATCAATTAACCAATACAAACATAATCCAAGGAAAGATATGGTGAAGGGACTTGAGAAAACTTATTTCTCATGCTGATTTCTCTTATCCATTGCACGTCCCCCTTCTTCCTCCAAACCCTCTTGTTTTTCAACTCCTCCCCCCTTTCTTCCCTTAGCCAAAAAAAAACAAAATGAAAAAAATGAGAACTTGGCAACACTTTATTTCCATTTCTTCTTCCACCCACCCCCAACCACCATGTCCTCTTTTCCATTTAAGAGGCATGGTGTTCACATGGGTGTTCATACTCCCATTTTTGTGACTAACAAAAAAGTGAATTTAAAAAGGTTCAAAACTAATGTTTTATATAATTTATGGGCTCAAAAATATGTCTAACCCTTAGGTTCACACCCAGGCTTTTAAAAAACACCAATATAAGTAAAATTTATCAATTAAAAATACTTTTTAACCATTTTAAAAATATTCCCCTTTTATTGAACAACAAAAAATATCAAGTTACAAAATTAGCAATAACAAAATTAACAATAGCACAATATTCAAAGACAACTTACCATATAACTATCACATTGACATCAAGCACACTTTTTCCACAAAAATATCAAATAACACACTTTCCCCAAGAAAGTCTCAAATAACAAAATTATCAATAACCCGAATATTAAAAGACAATTTATAATATAAACTATCACATTAACATCAACAAAAACAATGCTTCAACAAATGAAGTGCTTTAACATGGTTTTGGTGTCTCTCCCTTCTCCCCATTGGCCCTAAATTTCATGTACAATAATTCATATTAATCTCATATCCTTACCTCTTATACTTACTTGAATTTGATCATTTATTTCAATATTACCTTGACTTTCTTCCTTGCATGCTTGATGACAACCTTCTTCTATTGTTATGAAACTCTTGGGACCTCTGAGACCTAGCTTTCATCAACCATTTGACTCATTAGTAAGTTTGTCTATCTAAAAAATAATACCACATTAGAAACCATATTTTACTCAACTAATTTTGTTATATTTTGTTTCTTGAAAATAACTTATTTATAAAAGAATCACCCATCATCATAATCTTAGTTAAGCAATCACAATTTCATGTTCCATACTAATAATCAAATAGCTTGCATCAATCATCTTCTCAAGTTTAAATAATCCATATTCTCTAGTATTACTTCAAGCATTAATTTGCATCGTCAACATTCTAACTTGCTATAAGGTACAAGCATTGATAATTTCCTAAATAATCAATCTGTAAGAGGATTATGAAAAGTTTCCTTGATAAAATAACTATATTTTCTATGTAAGTTCAATGGAAATAATTTCTCTATATGACTCCATTCAAATGACCAACACCAACACATCTATAAAATTATACCATGTACCTATTTTATTTAGCCCGAAATAAAGCACATACCAAGGAATATTGAAGTGTTATTAGTCACATAGGGGTGGGTCTTACATTCCCCTCCCCTTAGAGTAGACTTCCTCCTGGAAGTCTCTAGGGTTTGATAGATATAATTCTAATATGATCATGCACATCTATATTATTAAAAATTTCAGACCTTACTAGTTATAATCTTGAACATCATCAAAAGATAAGAATGTAATATAATTTTAGAATCATTCCTTTCACAATGTTAACATCCATGTATTAGAAGGAAAAATTCCATACCACAAACTATAGTTCATATACAACTGAACACAAAATTTTTACACCATTCACATAATCTTTCAAATCGATACCACAATCATGTAAAGTAAGTTCATGCATATGCATTAAGGTCCACTTCAATATCATATAAGTTGATAATCTCATCGTCAATGGTTAACATATAACACTAATTTCAGCTAAGATATTTTTGAATTCATATTGTACTTCTAAACATTCTTCAAGGATCAATTAACATCATCTCATTATGCATAACTCTATCACTAGTACACAATTAGCCAACATCACATACATCATAACTAACCACACAAAAGATTCACATCACAAGGCTCATAGAATGGGTTTTATAAGGATGAATTGTGTTGAGTGCCCATGAGTAATCCACATTACCACCATTCTGTAGATTCTATACCCTAAAATACTAAATAGAATTAAAGTAAGTTTTCCATCATTATGTACCATATCATCATGAAAACCTATATCTAATGAAACCACATGCCATAATGCTATGATCATAATAGGAAAGATGGTCTCAAGGCTCTTCTCTAAGGACCACTCCATGCATTTCCTAGTACCTTCCTCTTGTTTGTGTAAGGGGGTTACCCTCTGAAAGGAAGATACACAAGTAATCAATCACATAGAAAAATAGGGAGAAATGGATTATGACCATCCCATACCAGTCCCATTTACAACTCCCATCCTCACAATAATATTCCCTAGGACATCTGCTCCCCTATACAACCTACCAGGGATCCCTCGTAGATATGGTAGTTTACATAGATCGCATCACGACACATGAACCAACAGTTGTAAATCATAAGGACTCAAACAACAATTTTAAACCAATAATATAAAATCACAAACCAAATTCATGATAAAAAATTCATATAAGAAATACAAAATTCAACATTTCAATGAGCAATGGTGCAAAATTCTAATCAAGAAGAAGTGATTAAGAAAATACTTGAGGAAAAGAGGACCAAATGAAACCAAAATGGCTAAGTAGCCTAGCATTAAAATTCAATATCATTGGCTTAAATTAACGAAAACAAATTATAAATAAATAAAATAGCAATAAATCACACTTTCACAAAATTGTACATCACATGCACTATGTAACTTTTCTAAAGCCACCCAAGGGGAGGAGGGAAATAGTGGTTTCAAACCACATAATATATTATATATATAGAAGCATGCATGATCATGGTGGTCTCAAACCACATAATATCAACATAGTAACCATATCATAAATAACAAGCATAGTCCTACACAACGCAAGACTTGTTGAATAACCAATCCATAGATCCTCTACCATGAAATGTCCCATATGCAAGTTACCTGTAATTATCTCACGGTCCACATTACTACATCGTACACCATACTAACCACCACTACTTGTTGCCAAGCTATCATTGTTATTGCCATGTTCCATTATTTATGTCCATAATATTACTTTCTTGTTCCTCTTACTACAAGTTTTGTGCAATTGATTGTTAATCCAAGTATGTTCCTATAATTTTAAGCTCTTTTTTCCACAATTTAACTTGATGAAAATTGTTTTCAAAATTTTCCCTGATGATCTATAGCTGATATAGGTTTACCCATATGTTTGTTGATTGGATCCCAATACTGTCAATATCCAAGAGTTCGAAGGTTGGATTAACTTCCATACACTTGAAGTACCAATTCTAACCAACTATGAGTATAATTCAATCTAAACCAAGGCACATCATAGATCATCCTCAACCTGGTAAGGTACCAAATCTCAAGGTTAGGCTTGCACTATGTGGTTCTCATATGTGGAGGAGTTGGTTAGGAAAACAACCAAGGGAAACCATGGAGTTCTCCCTTGGGATTCTTGTTCCCCTCAACCCCTATTTACACTAGCAAGAATCTCAATCCCATAGGGGAGACCTGCACTAGGGGTACACATTTAACATATGAAGAAGACTTACATAAAGAATTACTTCACATTTCACTTAGTAGGCAGACATCTACACATTATGTTTACATTATTTCACAATTAGCTAACTTACATAATGGTCCATCACAAATGGTACACATAAGGGGTCATACTTGAAATCCCTCACCCTTATCCCAAGTTAGATACCCTATATCTCATACTTGGGGCACACCACATATATTGGATTTTCATTTCACATGTCATAACACAATACACTTTACAAAATTCACCGCAATATAGAACAAGAACAATGCACTTAAACATATTCTATTTTCTTTAGATAGTATTCACTTCTCATCTGAACTTTGGAAACATCTACTAACTTTTCATAAGTACAAGAAACTAATGGAAGATTTGCAACTATAGCTTAACAATACATAGTTCATTGGACACTTCTCATCTTACTAAGTTAGTGTTTAACATCACATTTAATATCAAGATTAGTTTTCTATATTTATTCATACCATTCTTCATCTTTTACTCAACTATGTTTGTTATGTTCCCAATATATTAATATAGGTAATTCCAATATATTTTCCACCACATGCTACAAAATATTTGCTACTTAATAAGGAAGATAGCTAACTATTTTCATTGAACATCACAATGCATGAAACATGTGACAATCATGGAATCGTAATTCTCACAACTTATTAATATATTTTTACAAATCTTGCATTTCACTATTTAAGGTTGAACCACTTAGTCACATGTTATAGTCATCATTTTTACCATCACCATTCAATCTATCCTCAATGAGAAAAATTCCTAAAAGTTCTAACTACCTTTATGTTTTCTCCATTGTATTCCTGTGTACATGTTTTTCCATAAATAAGTACTAACCACCACACAACTTGAGTTGCTTATATTTATTTTATTTATTTATTTTAATTTTCCAACAATTATGTCTTAATAGTCTTTATGTATTTGAGTTCCACGTCCTTCTTCTACACCAAATCTTGAATAAAATGGTATTTTAGATCAAAATACTTAGTTCTTCTATGATGCATTGGATTTATGGTGCTCATATTACCATAATATATCACTGTAGGTTGAACTTGTCTTTCTCCAATCACTTCAAGAACTTTCCTAAGCCACAGTACTTGAGTACCTGTAAATGTGACTGCAACATATTTAGCCTTCATGGAAGAAAGAGAAACAATGCTTTGTGTCTTTGAATTCTATGAAACGAAACAAGACTAGAAGTAAAACAATGACTAAAAGCAGATTTTCGGTCATCCACACTACCTCCCCAATCAGAATCACTAAAACCAACTAGATTAAAGCTTCTACAACTGTAGTAATGAATTCCAAAATTCAAATTTCCTTTCACATACCATAAAATTATTTTTTTAGCCTTCATATGTAACTCGGAAAGCTCTGTCATATATCTTGAAACAAGAGAAATTGCATATGCAATATCAAGCCTAGAATGAGTAAGAAACAATAAAATCCCAACTACACTTCTATATGTTGTCCCATCTACCTGTGTAGCACCATCATCTCTACACAACACAACTCCTTGAGAAATAGGAGTAGAGGTAGGTTTACAATCAGCCATATCAAATTTATTCAACATATCTTTGGAGTATTTTGTTTGGCAAAGAAAAATTCTATCCTTACTTTGATAAACCTCTATGCCTAAAATATATTGCATAAGGCCTAAATCTGACATCTCAAATTCTTTCATCATCGAAAATTTGAAGTTATCTTTCATCAAAAACCTACTACCCATATACAACAAATCATCAACATACAAACTTACAATAAGAATGTCATCACCTTCTTTTTTATAGTATAGGGTAGGTTCACTCTTCTAGTGAATCCATTTTCATGAAAATATGCATCAATTCTAGCATACCAAGCGGGGGGTGCTTAGTTGAGGCCATACAAGGCCTTGTTCAAATTGTAGGCAAGATTTTATTTACCTTGAACCTCAAAGCCTTATGGTTGTTCCACATAAATTTCTTCTTCTAAGTACCCATTTAGAAAGGAACTTTTGACATCCATGTGATGGATGCTCCATTTATTTTGGGCTATAAGGGAAATTAGCATTCTAATAGTCTCTTGACGTGCAACAGGTGAAAATGTTTCTTCATAATCTATGCCATACCTCTGAGTGAATCCTTTAGCAACTAATCTTGCTCTGTGTCTTTCTTGACACTTCCATCACTATGGTACTTAGTCTTGTAGATCCATTTTGTGCCAATATTTTTCTGATCATGAGGAAGCTCTATAAGCTCCCAAGTATCATTCCTATTAATAGAATCCATCTCTTGTTGCATAGCTTGCACCCACACTTCATTAGTACATGCATCCTTATAACATGATGGTTCAAAATTAGATTATGAAAACAATGTAAAATGTACTATCTCACCTCTAGGATTGTCCTCATGAGATTGAACAACACTTCTTTCATAAATATCAGCTAATATTTTGACCTTTCTATTAGGATTTGGGCTTGATGTTGGGATTGTACTTGAACTCGAAGCACTAGAAGGGAGGTTGCTTGGTGGATGTGTAGCACTTGGAATTGAACTATTAGATGGCTGCCCATGATCAATATCAGCAATAATACCACCACTCAAAACAGATTTAGACTTCTCAACATGGTCTTTTTGATTACCATAAACTCCCCGTTCATAAAAAATCACATCTCTTGAAACAAGAATGTTGTTAGTGTGAGGATCATACAATCTATAAGCCTTACTTTTTTCACTATACCCAACAAAAATACATGGCTCACTTTTGGAATTGTATTTTTTTTTGTTTTGATTAGCAACATGTACATAGGCTAAACAACCAAAAACTCTAAAATGAGTAACATTAGGATTCTTTGCATACCATGCTTCATAAGGAGTTATCATTGCAAGTGCTCTATTGGGACTCTAGTCGAGAATGTACACTACTGTAGCAGCTGCATCACCCCAAAAAGAATTGCCCAAACCTTTAGTTTGTAACATACTCCTTGCCATTTCCACCATTGTACAATTTTTCATTTTAGCTACTCCATTCTATTGAGGTGTATAGGTAGTGGTGTGTTGTCTTCTTATTCCTAGCAAGTCACAAAAACTCTTCAAATATTTTGAGCAAAATTCTCCACCACGATCAGCCCTTAAGAATTTGATGTTAGAATGTTTCTTATTTTCAATAAGGGCTTTGAACCTTTTAAAGGTATCAAATGCTTCATCTTTGGCTTTCAAAAAATAAACCCAACGATGACGTGAGTAATCATCAATCAAAGTAATAATGTATGATGACTTACTCAAACTCTTGGTCTACATAGGACCACAAATATCTAAATGGATCAATTGAAGTGGGTAATGGGACCTCCATGCTTTGTCTTTAGGAAAATATTATCTTGCATGGTTTCCTTTAGCACATCCTTCACAAGGTTCTTTGTATTCTTGAACCTTAGGCAACACATAAACCAAAGCTTTTGATGTAAGAAACTTCAAGCTCTGAAAATTCAATTAACCATACCTTAGATGCGACAACCAAATTTTGTCGTCATATTCCATGTTGGCAAGATGGTTGCTATGTGCATCAAACTTCAATGGGAACATCCTATTCATTGACATAGGCACTACTATAACAACACAATTTCCTTGATTTTCATCACAAATTGTACGTTTTTAATTTTCAAACACAACCTTATAGTTCTTTTCAAACAGTTGCCCAACACTTAATAAATTGTGCTTCAGTTGTCATGTATACAAAATTTCTTGAACACATTTCATACCTTCTTTCGTAGGGACATCCATAGCCCTTTTGCTTCAACCTCTAAAGTTTTATCATCA
>VDFB02271358.1:371251457-371734428 GCA_007258455.2 Sequoia sempervirens
TATTCCCTTATCAAACAAAGTATACACTTTTTGGTAACACATTAAGCCCCCACTTTAGTGAGAGGATGAACATGATTCAAAGTCACGCTAAAGTAGCCATTCAAGAGGAGTTCAATCATACCAGTGTGGATGACAAAGGATGACAAAGATCAAAGGAGGTTGTGCAAGCCCCTAGGATCCAAGATCCTAAGTTAAGTGAACATAAGCACAAAATGACATGCACAAAGATGAATGTTTTGCAACAAGACAATAAACATGATCATGCTATGAGAAGAACTAGAAAGAAGAGAAAATAAAAAGATGAATCAAGCTTTGACCATTTTTCCATCACATTGTGGATTAGATCTAGACTTGTTTGTTTGGGAAAAGAAATGTGTACTCACTCTATGGTGACAGAACTCATGGTTGTTTGTCAAGTGAGAAGTCCCAAGGTATACTCACTCTGGGACTATAGTGCTTTTGGTTGTCTGTGGGGTGAGAAATCCACAACATACTCACTCTGGGGGCACAAAAATTCTAGTTGTCTATGGGGTGAGAAATCCCAAAAGGTGGCTATGGGGAAAGTCATGCCTTGGAATGGGCTTCATTGAACCATACTAAAGTTATAACTCCTGATAAATTTAATATGATGCCACAATGAAAATGTATTTTGAGCTCTATGAGGTAAGCAAAACTTCATATGCTTGACACTCATAGACAAATAGGATGGGACAACATGCATGCAAGTTGTGCTATGCAAGGTGGCCATATGACAATTGTTGTAAATGGAAAAATAGTGCAAGGAATGTTCAAAGGGATTTTTCTTAGTTCATGCAAGGTCTCATCTTAGGGAACACCATGCTTTAATGTCTCCAAGAGAGGAAAAGTGCAAATGGTCTCATCTTGTTTCCAAGAGAGGACAAGTGCAAGGTCAGATCCTGGGCAACATTGTGCCTAATGTTTCCAAGAGAGGAAATCACAAGAAAAAGAAAATCACACTATGAAATGTGAGTGGTGATGTATGACTCCATTTTAAAGTAGTTGCAAACACCAGTACTATGAGCAATTTCTTTAAAATAGGAGACATGAGAGATTACGTGGAAAGCCCCTATGCCAAGTCATATGTTTCTGATAAGCTACATCATGAAAAGGTATTATGTCACATGCAAGCCAACTTAAGGCATGTCATCCACATCCCAAGCCTGCTCTTATATGTTAATGAAAGGTTAATGACTAGGAAAAAGAGGCAATGACAAGTGACATATGAGGTCAAGGCTACCTGACCCCTTACCCCCACTTAGTGTAGGACAAAGGCAAGTTGAAATGATTGAATGAAATTCATGCTAGAGTTAAAAGTAGTAGCAATTAGAGGAATGGGGTACCCCCACATAAGGAAGAACACCAAAATCCTTAGGATATTGTATTTTACTACTCAAAGTGTTACATTCATTAGTATAATGACCATGAAGTCTATGATAGGTGCAAAATGAATTTTTGTAATAAAATTTCTTTTGAGTTCTTGGTGGAAGGGTTATCAAGTGATCTTGGATGAGTCTCAACAAGATACCCTCTTGATCAGTGGTAGAAGGTGGTTCTATAATTTGTGACAAATATTTCTCTTGCTTAGGTGTACAAGATTCCATATCTACACAAGACTCTTTAGATTGCGATATGTTTTCTTCTCATTTATAGGAGGGTGTAAAATCTAAAAAATTCAATTCATTAGTGTTTTGCATGATGACATTGACATTCAGTGAAGAGTTCGTTGTTTGTGTCATTTTTTTTTAAGGATGATTTTCAAGACCACTAGTGTTGATGAGTTCACGATGCATTACAGTTAAGGTTGTCTTAGGAGGATGGTTTGTAATAGTATTGGTGTTAAGGGATGGATTTTTTATCTCGATCAAAGGACAATAACCAAGATCATGAGTTTTTTGTTGTGTGTTAGGCTCTATAGGGTTGCGGATACCTTATTCATTAGAACCACAACCTTTTCCAATGTAGCCAAGTTTTTTCATAAGTTCATAACCTTGTCCATAAAGATTTTTCATTACTTTTGGATTAGGTAGTTGTTCATTGTTGATTTTTTCAAAGGTTGTTGTGTAACTTGTTGTCTTTTGTTCTAGAGTGGTTAAGGTAGAAGTGTTCAAAAAGTCTTCCAAGTTATGTGTTGACATGACTACTTTTTTGTGTGACCTATTGGAATCTTTGTTTATGATCTTGTACTCACCCATGAATGTATGTTCAAAGTCTAAGGAACCCCAATCATCTTCTAATAGATTTATGAATTCGTCATTGTGTTTTTCTTTGTCATTTTGTTGCCCAAATTCCACTTGTGTGGTTGGTGTTAAGGTGTTCAAGGGATTTTCTTTATTTTTCTCAAGTTGCAAGACATTATAAGGCTCATCATTAGCATCAACTCTGTGGATTGTGTTATTGTAAACATATGTCATTTTACGATGAAGAGTGGAAGGCACACCATTCATTGCATGAATCCATGGGCTGTCTAGAAGGAGATTATATGAAAGATTATGAGGAATGACATGGATCGATGTTTACAATGTGGCCACTCCAACTGTAATAGGTAAAGTGATCACACTGAGTGGTTTCTTTTCTTCATTGTCAAATCCCTTAATAAATAAAGAATCAGGTTGTATTATTCATCTATCGACACAAAGCATATCCAAGAGATTTACACTACACACATTAAGAGTGGAGCCATTGTCAACAAGGGTTAGATTTATCCCTATCATATTGTATTGAGCCATGATCATGAAAGCATCATTTTGTTTTTGCACTTCCAAAAGGGGAGTTCACATTGGTGGAAAATAATGTCAGCATTCAGTCCTTGAAGTATGTTGGTAGGTCATTTGGTTGCACATTAGAAGGGATAGGAACTTGTTGTAAGGCTATTTGGAGCATAGTGTGATAGGTAGGTGAATTTTGGAGTAAATACCATAGGGATATCTTTGCAGGAGTATGCTTGAGTTTTTCAATAAGATCATACTTTGTAGAAGTTAATCGGAGAGCACTAGGAAAGATGGGATTAGGAAAAGGTAAGGAACATGGGGTTGGTTGTGGTGGTTGTGGATTGTTTCGAGTGTAATGTGTGTGAGTAATAGTATCATCATTAGGTGGGTAAAGGGTAAACTCAGGTTTAGGTGGAGGTGGAGGTTGATGTGATGATGGGTAAAGGATGAGTTCAAGTTGGTTGTTTGTGTGAAGGTGGGTAAAGAATTAGAGGGTTCTTAGGATGTCCTACGGGGTATGTATGAGGTCCATTGATCGAGGGGGATCTAATGGAAATCTGTGCATTCATAACCTCAATGCTCTTGGTTTGATGTATCTCTAATGAAGAGAAATCTAGAGTCACCTTTTTTTCAAAGGAAGACACATTACTATTGTTTTCATTTTATTGCACCATGATATTGTCTCTAGGAGGAGAATTTTAGGAGAATGACAAATTAAATGTTCTTGACATTCATGGATTGGTTCTTCTAAAATGACTCCATAATAAGTAGGGGAACAATCAATGTGTGAAGAGGGACAACAAAGATAGTCATGACCTTCATCGATTGTGTTTTCTAACATCAAAGTATCTTCTTCACAACTAGGAGAGATACTAGGAGAAGAAAAAATGTTATTGTCATGATTACTTATGGTTAGGTTATGTTGGTTATGAATGTCTTGCCCACTAAGAGAGGTAAAAGGTGAGAAACAACTAGGATTCTCAAAACTCTCATGAATTGGTTCTTCTAAAAATATCTTCTTTTCCAATAGGAGATATATTAGGAGAAGAACAAATATGATTGTTAGGAATGTTCAAGGTTGACTTCTCCTTCATTGAAGCACTCTCATAGGGAGGGGATAGGAAATGTTTCTTAGGATTTCTAAATATATAAGGCACTAACATGGTTTGAATAAAAATGAAAAGTGCATGTAACCATTTCATGCAATGTTTTAGTAATATAAACAATGTATATCCAAAGATGCAAGACATTTTTATCCAATATATGAAAAGTTTTATGAATGCAAACAATGTATAAGCAAGAATGAAAAGTACTTTTATCAAAATTGTGCAATTTTTTATGAATAGAAACATTATGTAAGCAAAAGTGAAAACTATTTTTATCCATGTTATGCAATTTTTTAGAAATGTAAGAATTTTCAGATCTAACGATGTTCGTAATTGAAATGATTTAAAAAATGACTACTCTAGATTGATATTTTTGAGCAAGATGCATAAAAAAAATGTTCCTGAAACTTTTTAGACTTATAGTATATGATACTAGGAGGCTTAGGAAGCACAAAAATGAGGCTTTTGATGCTATAATAGATAGTTAAAAATATGGACTGGTACTAAGTCCCCCAAAATGGCGGATTAATCCTAGTTAGGGTCTTTTCAAAATTTTCAAAACAATTTAATGGGTTTTGATGCTTTTTAGTTTATATGATGTAGACTTAGATGGAGATGTATAATTTCATAAATTCTCTATGAAATTATATGCAATAACGCAAGTTAAATGAACTTTTCACTAATGAAAGTTTTTGAAACCCTAGAATGAAAAACAATGCAAAACCTAATGCAATAATGATGCAAGCTATATCTAGGATGATGGACTCCAAATCAGAAAAGAAAAGTATTCAAAAGTCGGGTTCACCAAAATGTGGACAAAGATTTTTTCACCCTAATACTCACATTTCTAGGGTTTCTCACCTAAAAGGAGATAGATGGGCCAAAATGGGCAATGCTATCATTCAAGATTATTTTCAAGAGGGATGTAATATGCTCAAATGAGGTGATCTAAATGCAATAAAATAGTGAATGCTATTGATTTTTAATAGAAAACTATTGAAATACAACTCTTTGGAAAACACATTGTGATATGCAAACATGTGATAAATGACCTAGAAATGCAAACAAAACCAAATAGAAATGTGTGAGACAAAAGGTGTGCACCTAAAAGTGTGTTACAAACTTGAAGTAACTTTGAAATTCAGGAAATACTAATTTTTAAGCCTGTTACGACACTTATGTGAGAATGGGTGACTTAGTCTTTTTTTGAGGTGATTCCAAAAAACTACACGAGAGCCTGTTTAAGCTAAATGGGTGTCTGAATCTACAAAAATCTTTGAAAAAATATGCACAGTAGCACTAAATTACCACTACTGGGGGAAGCCTCCACTTTAAACTTTATGAAAATCCCAAGGTTGAAATGAGAGATCTTGACCTGTACTTTCTACCCTTCCAAATATTCAGACCTGAAACTATAGAATTCGACATGTGGATGTCCTTTTGTGTAGGTTTTTCCCTAGTCAACAAGAAGATGCCTTCAACAAGTCTTCAACCTTTTCTTTAATACTTGGAGGGGCAGAAAGCGCATGATAAGGCATGAGGGTTTTCCTTGGTCAAACCCCTTTCCAGGTAATTAAACCAAATGAAGAAAGAATGTAATGAAGCATGGGTATGTGCAGGATCATAGTGGGACAAAAAGTGGCGATATGACGGGTATGTGTAGGGTATGTGGCTGATGACTTTTTTTACAAAAAAATTGATAAAACTAAAAAATGGTTTTTAAAGGAGATTGTCAACTTTCTACAAACAGTAAACTATGATTTAATTTGAACTTAATGGCAATTATTCATTTTCTATTTGAATTACAACTAAAGTCTTGATTGATAGGTTGATTAAAAACATCTTATAACTTCTCAAATGGTATCACATTTTTGGACCGAACATGTTTCACATTCTATGCTTCACATACTATAGTAGGATTTTCAAGAAAAAAAAAATGAATTTCTGTGCCTTTGGACTCAAGTTAAGGTGGTGGCTTATAAAGGCTATGCTGGTTTACAAGTTTTAAAATTCCAATTAAAAAATTCAGTTACCATTCACTCGGAAAAAAAATTACGTAAAAATATTCATCACATCGTGATACAGAGTCCTCTACTTATATCTAAAATATTATTAAAAATATTATCATTTTATTGTGGTTAGGGTGGTCAGACAGACACCTATTTCTTATTTTTTACTTGAAATTTAAGAACTATTGCATTGAAATTTAAAATTTTCACCAAATAGTTTAAAAAAAAAAAAAACCTAGTAGTTTACAAATTACATTCAATTTGCTACAGATTCTATTCTTACATATTTTTGAAATAATATAGATAACTTATTCAAATTTTTACTTCAAATTGCTTAACTCTGATTTTTCTGAATTTCTCGCCACTTAAGGTCTTGTTTTTTCCATGATGATCCTGTACATACCCACATGCAACAATGGAGTGAATACCTTGCCATGATGTTCGATCTTGAATTTTTGTAGCAAAACATGAATAATCTACTCTTGAATGTCCTACAAAGCTATCTTGATGACTTTCAATGACAAAATCCTAGGTTGCTTGACTTGAGGGAGAAGATAGATGATGAATGAATGATAAGAGATGTGTGAATGAATTGAGAGATATGTGAAATTAGGGTTTAGAGACTTGATTTTATAGGAAATTCACCTTATTTACCTATAAATTGGATCCCTAAGGTCGACATGAAGGAAGAATAAACTTAAATTCCAAAATTTCTTGCTAAAATCCCAAAAATAGGCCAAATGGGACTAAGTTGCTAGGCTGGGTGACTTAGTCCCACCTGGTAGGGACTAAGTAACCAATATGGGAAACTTGGTCCCATAGGGGCCCTTTTTCCAGTTGGAATGTTCGGGAATGAGGAATTTTGGTTCTTATGTTGATGTCATTGAGTATTTGATCAAATTATGCCTTGGGATGCACAATATGGGGTCATAGGGGCCTATTAATGATGATGTGAAGGCTAATTAGGGCTTGGGACACAAAATTCAATGTGAAAGTCTAATTAAATACACTTTACAACACTAAAAAGAAGTCTACTTAGCCTAGAAAGGCCCAACATCCAATGTGAATGTGTAGGACACATTACAACACTAGATTAAAGTCAGATTCAATTTACAGGCCTTCTAAATTGACATGATAATGCATTCAAATACATTTTGCAACATTGAATCAGGGAAAGATGGGTCCATTAGGTCTAAATAGTTGTGAAATTATTTTACAACACTCCTTAACACCTTCACAAGACATTGTTAGATTCATTTTATTCAGTTTGCAAGGGTCCAAGACCTACTATGGACATGTAAAATGCCTCACAATAGTAAATCAAGGACTCATTAAGTCTAGTTTGTTGTCAATTATTCCCTTATCAAGCAAAGTATACACTTTTTGGTGACAATATATAATTGGTAAGATCATAGGAAATTCAAAGTACAAATCATAAGATATCAAAGGCTACAAGGGCCATCAATCTAAGGGAGGGATAGGTATGTTATCTTGTTTTTCTTACTAACCAATTTCTTTGGTAGAATCTTCATAATTAGGTACATGGGCTCCCAATTATTACAAATATTTATTTTTCTTTAATTTCTTGTAAACTAGGTGATATAGTCAAAAGCTGAAGAAAATTTCTTCCATTATGGAGAAAACAATTATTGTGCTATATATAATTCTAGGAAAATTTTATGCCACCATCACCGTTACCATTGTAATGTTAAAAAGGTCACATGAAATGTGGTAAATATTGTAGCTAATACCAAGAAACAACTTTTCCATGTCCTCTAAAACCCCCTTCTAGTAACAATAATAGTGAGGAGGAATTGGAAGGACAAAAACTTGCAAAATTTTGCATCTCTAGACTAGGGTGCCACCACCCCTATACAGTTTATTTTAGGCCAAATTTGGATCATAATTTTGTCTCTATGAATTCTATGTATATTTATGTTTTATTTCTAATTTTTTTTTAAATTTTTGTTATTGATATGTGTTGATGGTGTTTTTTGCACAGCAATAACTCAGACAGAATGCAATATTCTATCTCTCTTGAAAGGTTATTTTCAACAATAAATCACTGAAAATCACTCCAAGGTCTCTCAGGTGTCAGGTCATGACAATGCATAAACAACTCAGATAATATGTGAAAATGCTGGTAATCACAAAGGGACCTTACTACAAGCAAACTGTATCTTTCAATTTATCAGATTTTGCAATATGATGATCTCAAATCCTAAATCTAACTAGATAATAAAGAAATAGCAAAAGATAAGGGTACAAGGATATGGTAAGATCTAAACTATTCCTAGAATGAACAATGCAAATGACAGATATCTAGAATGGACCAACCTCAAACAACCAATTCCTGTTTAACCCACAATGCAATATCACAAGAATGGTGCAATCTTCCAAGGTATATAGATTTTAAAATCATAGATATTAATCCACAATCAAACTTAAGCACATATAGTTGTATGGTCCAAGTTGACTTCACCAGCCTACTACAATCTGATAGTTACTGGGAGTATAGACCAGAGATTGCTACAAACATTCCAAATATGAAATCATGAACATTATTCACCACACTAATCTAATTCTCAACACTAAACCCTAAATATTTAAGCAATTTGAAAGATAAAACAACAGGAACCATGCAAGATAAAATAACACAAGAGATTGCACCAGGAAAACCACAATGTCTTCAATTGTATTGGATCATCAAAATGCTGCAACAATTCCACTGTTCTATTACAATATTTGCTTCAAGAAATTAACTAATACTTCTACTACAAAATGCTCTAGCTCTTTGGTCTAACTTGTCTTTGTTACTTTCTAAGCTAACCCTTACAATGAGGCAAGAATTCCCTTTATAGAAAACTCTTAAGACATGTCGGCCCAGCCAAACATTTACAAAATAAAACAATCAAAACAAGTCAGCCTTAGGAATTCAAAGTAAGGCACACATTAAATGTTGATATACCATCAAGGTTGGCCTAGACACAATCCCCAATGTAGTTCGGTTCAATACATGCCCTATAATAATAGGGAAGCACAAATCTCCAAAATAGCATTAAATACCGCCTCCCTTATCCTTGCTCTGGGCCAATGATCCTTCAACCCTCAAAAATGTCCTATCCAATTTAGTAACAGGTGGCAAAGGCAAGACCCTAAGCTGACATTCTATGGAGCCAATCTCCTCATTTGACTGCTTGATAGTCTTATTCCAATCATCTTTGTGGGCCCGATACTTATCCATTACTGCCAGATAAGTTGCAGCATCATCCAGCTGGTGTCCTGTTATAACATTCTCAGAATCTGGGGCATAAACCTCATGCCACCATTCCCTTAGTTGTTCCAGACTTAGGTATTTAGGAGCAATCTTTCTTCTACCAGTCTTAACCTCAATAAATGTGATGCACCCATCATAAACTGCAGTTAAATCACCATCATTTTGTTTCTTCTATTTTTGAATCTTCCTCATGGCTTTCTGTCGAATCTGCAAAGCCTCAAACCACTCCCAGGGTTCATTTAGTCTAGAGGAAAGAAGAATCCCATCCATAGCCAGCTGATCTTTACCATATTCCATGATGACCTTGGATTTCTACAATAGAAGATCAATATCTTCTTTATCTTGAGATAGCACATGCTCCAATAAGTCCTTAGCTCTGACTGCATCTTTCCCGACTGAAAGGATCTCCTTAATTGCATCATCCCATTTTACTTGTACACCCTTCAACCAATCTGTTGTAGTTTGAGTAGAGGTTTTCATCCTTTCAATCTCTGAAATAGTTTCCTTGGGCAAGAAACCAAGAGTGGCAGAGGAAGAGAGGTGGAGAGATTGCAGAGGTTTCATCACATCCTCCAAGCATTTCCTAAGTCTTTCATTTTCTTTTCTCAGCTCATGCTTGGTTTGAGCTTCCTTTCTTAACCTCCCAATTATTACTGTACTGGAGCCTTCATATTCATCAATGTCCTGTTCCATAGAGGCTGGCCCAAGGTTAATTGTCTGCACATTGTAATCCTTACCAGTGACCTCTTCTCTAGTTTTATCCGCAGCAGGGGTGGCAATGTGAATGACCCTATTACTCACCTCATCCCTCTCTATCCTTGAAACTACTTTAGCAGCCTTCCTCTTCTTACCTTTGGTGATCTTGGACAACATCTCATCCCAATCCAGAGGGGTATCCTCAACAACAACTTGTTTCTTTCTGGTAATCTCCTTCTCAAGCCAATCCGGGACAGTAGGTTCCACCCGGATTTCATCTATTTTTGCCTCTTCATGCTGTTCTATTGTTTTGTCTTCTTCTTTTTCATCCTATTCTTTCCCAGGAGACTGTTCTCCTTGATTACCTACTTCAACCTCTTCTTCTTGCACCGGCGATGGGGTTCTGACAAGGATATTTTCCTTTACAAGTGATTCATTTCCTCTGCTATTCTCCAGAGAGTCTTCATACTGCACTAAGGGAGAAGTATGCCTTTCTTCCTCTTCAACTTCAAGCTCCACTGCCACACCAAAAAGTTCTCCCTCCTTGAAGGGCTCCGTCTCCCCACTAGTTTCTTGTCCTTGATGGGTTGTTTCCTGCTCAGGCACACTTGGTGAAGGAGAAGCAACCTTGGATTGCTCCACAACCAGTGACTTTGGAGGGGGGTCCATCTTTTGCACAGTTTCCTTAGGGGAAGGGGTCCTTGATCTCCTCGAATAAACCTTTGTCTTTTCTCCTGAACTCTCCACATCAACAATCAGAGGCTCATCCTTTGAGGTATCCTGACCCCTCTTCTTTGAAACCCTAGTGATTCTTGTCTTCTTTGGTGGTGGAGGAGCATCTTCTCCCTCTGCTTTTTCAACTTCTTCTTCTTCAGAAGATTTACCTATTCTCAGAGCTCGGCTCCTTTTCTTTCCTTTTGGCTTTCTTTTTGGTTCGGGTTCACTTCCTTTAGGGCCTCTGATTTTTATTTTGAAGGGTGAGCTCTTTTTAGTCTTCCCTTTGGGGTCATCTTCCTCGGATTCCTCTGAAGTAGACATAGGATTAAGGTCTCCCATCAAATTAAAGGTACAAGGTACCTTCTCACTCTCCAACTCCCAAACCTTATGTTTTAGCCAAGAGGTAGTAAATTTCATGACCGGTGCCATCAGATCTTCTGGCTCAATCACCTCATCATCGTTCCAGTTTATATCTCCGATTGATCTGTCCTTAACAGATTCATAGGCATGATCTTGCACCAAGTTCCCATCATCCCCCAACTGGTCAAGGATCAACTTAACATTGTACTGCCTAATCACATCAACAGGAAGCCTAGAATACCTTTTCTTCCTTGCCTCAAAATCATCTTTGATGTTGGCCCAATAATCTTCTAGGTCATCCTTATGACGATACTCTTTGGTAGCCTTTTTTTGTGCTTCTCCAATGATATCAAAGTTTGTCCTTTTGGAATGGAAGGAGAAACCATGAGCTGCCAATTCATCTCCTGTTGTGTGTGCTAATTGAATGGAAGGGTACACTTCTGCCACGCCAATTCCAAGAGGGAAATCTCCACCAAAACCTGTTTTATGCTTCTCCTTTTTTACTATGGCATCAAACTCACATATTTGCCTAACAATTTCCAATAATACAATATGATCAGTGGGGTACCGAGGTAACCTTTATGGAGCAGCCTGACATCCATCAATTCTAATATAAGAGAAAGTGGGAAACTGAATGAACCAGGCCTCATAATTCTTTATCAACCCCTTTGCTCCATCTGACAGTCTCACATGCTCAGCATTCTGAAGCATCCTAGTGATATGCATTGTGAATGCATCATTAGCTCTTCTGTAGTCTTTGTGTCCTAGGTGCAACTCCGGGTATACTTCATAGACTATGTCTTGTCCAAATGTCCCTCATGGATTCAAACCCCTGTATGGGTAGAATCTGGCTAGCACATACATCACATAAGAGAACATGGTGAATTTCTTAGTTTCTAGGACATTTCTTAATTGCTTATCAATCATAGCACTAATAAGTCTCGCCCAATGGTAATTGGTACCTTGCTTAATCTTGCTAATCACATGGACCATCCAGTTTTCTAACACCCCAGCACTCTTCAAGCCTGCCACTCTGCTTAGGAATGTAATTGCATCATATTTGTCTGACCTGAATTTAACCCTGTGCAATTGCTTAGGCAGTTTAGAATGGTATGGCTTTGGCTTCTCCAACCATGAATTAATCATCTTCTGAGCTTTGATGGGTTCATTCTCATAGTATGTCTTGGCCAGGTCCATGTCCAACGCACACACAAAAGGTAAATCTGGCATGTCCAAGGCTTGGGCAATAGAAACAGGACTAAAATTCGCCAAGAGTCTTCCTTCAGTGCTGACAACCCTTTGTGTGTCAAAATCATACTGTCGAGCACACTCAAGTATCAGCTCATAGCATTGGATCGCAGGAGGGAACCCTGCCACATGAACTAACCCGGACCTCATCATCCCTTGTCTCAAGACTGACAAATCCCTCTAAGTTGTTCTTTCTTTAAACTCCTCATATCGCCATGCCCCAACATCAGTATCCAAGACCTCAGACCACATTGAAGATATCTTACTTTCCGGCACCTGACTCTTCATATCCAACTTTAATCTCTCTACCTCTGAGATGGAGGATCCTTCTGTGTCACCTTTATATTTTCCTGCAGCAGCCCTGCTTGACTCAGCCTACATCCACAAAAGAATTTCATGAGTATCCAATCATCACATATATTCCAATCCAAAGGTTAGCATAAAATCATATGAAGCCATTGAGATTCATCACAAATCATCAATCCTTGAAAAATCCAGAGAATGAAGCCATCTGGGAAAATGGGGTAAACTGGGAAAATCCAGTCAAGGTAGAATTTTGAAGAAATCCAACCCAGACGGATTCCTGCTGCCAAGACACCATGTGCCAAATAGATCATTAGTACAGACAAAAGATTATAAGATAACCATGAAATCCATCAAATGGCAACAAGAAATTAACATTTAGCATTTACTCCATTAATCCTATCTCTGGATAATCAAAAGAAATGAAACTAGACAGCAGAACCGGAAAAGTCCGGGCAGGATGGATTTTCACGAATAGTTCAAATACTCTGGAATTCGCTACACTCTGTGAAAATGGCCAAAACCAGGAAAATCCAGTCATGCAGGAATTCCATGGACACCTCAGAAACCCAACAAATACCAACACACAAACCATCAACCGAATGATCTCGAACATTTCTTCGCCTGGATTCTAATGGTCCCAAAATCAACGCTAATAAACAAAGTTTGGAATGCACCTGAACTTGGATTTCAAAAGACCTTCGAATCACCAAACTTCATGGTGAAACGATGATGCCCTAATTATGAAGAATAAACCTCCTGCCATGAAAACCAGGGTAAACTCAAGGTTTGAAACACTATCCCTAAGGATGAATCTAAGCACTCTGAATCTTCACAAGGCAAGGAACAAGTTTAACATAGGTGTAAGATAGACAAAACAAATTCATCAACCTAGGACGAGCACCGAAAAAACCCTAACCTCACGCAATACAGCAAATCATGTACTTAGAGGGCAAAAAATCCGACCCAGAACACCTTCCAAATGGATGTACCCATCATCCAATGGATAAATACAAGCACACATGGCACGAGTGATGAGGTCTCACGAAAGATGGGTTAAACCCCAATTTGATAGATGCAAAATCGTAACCAAGCATAAGCCGACCCGAAATGACCATCAATCAACATAGAACAGTTCAACCATCATGCAAACAGATGAAAGGGCCAATGATAACCTACCATGGATTAGCGTTGATGAAGCTCAAACTTGAAGGAGGTGACTGTAAAATGAGTGTGTCCTAGCAGTGAAAACCCTAACACTAGTGCCCAAACAATCCACACGAAAGTAGCCCAAGATCAATGCTCAAAGCTCGAATGAGGAATGCACTCAGACGCGAAAGCAGAAAACAAGTGAATAATGAAATGAAAATGATGCTTAAGAGACTTTAAAACCCTCCATAATCATGTCTGAACAAAGGTACCTCAAGCATTAATGACCAACAAGACATGTCTGAAAAAATTAGAAACCTGAGCCTAGGATGAAATTTTGGAAAATCCCAAGATACACGAAAAATCTGGACGAACACAGATTTCGCAGATATGGTAGAAACCAGGATTTTAACAAAGTTTAGGATTTTGGCACAGTTCAGGATAATACGGCAGAAACGGAAAATCCCGGAGTCAAGCATGAACCTGGATTCGAAAAATTCCACAGTAAACAGACAAAGAACCAGAGCCCGGGAAAATCCGCGGGAGCTGGAAAATCCTGGATTCAGGTGAAAACCCAGATTTTGCCTGAAACTCAATTTTAGCCAATTCAAGCCTCAGGACAAGATCAAAGCGAGCAAGACCAACATGTCAAGACCTCAAAAAGACAAGTCCCATAGAACCAAAGGTCAAAAGACCTCATCAAAAGAGGGTCCCTACTCCAAGTGGGGCGTGTGTGCAAAACTGCACAACAATATGGTTTACATCTTTATATGATCACTCAAGTGTTTTGAAACTTATAATAAATTTGTTGGCTTCATGAGTTGGTGTCCTATAGCTAATGTATTGAGCCAGAGTCTTATCCCTTTCACTCAATTTGTTACATCTATACTCAATCTATATTTGATTCCCTTCATAATTTTGAATTTCATATGTCTTCATCAACATATAACATGTATGTAGACTTGGAGGTTGTTATTTCACATGTCCCTAAAGATAAAATTAAATAATTGGATAATGATCTTGAAATCCTTCAACAATTCTTATGTAATGATCCTATAATGAGAGAAATGGTTTCTCTTGTGTATAACCTTAGGAAGTTGATCAATGACTCAAAAGGGATAGAAGTGTTGTGTAGCCTATCCCATATAGTGGATGACAACACTCATGTACTATGACTAGTTATGCTCAAGCCTTTTCTAATACATAAAATCAGTTATGAAAACAAGTTTCCTCTCATATGACCATTCTTTCTATTCCTACCTTTACCACCTTATTTGTAGCATCAATCATATAATATAGTAATGGTCTAAAATCAACCTTAGGGAATTATTGTGGAAATCCTTATATTTTTTTTCATTCACCTACTATACCTCCATGTACTTTTTCCATCATTAACATGTACAAAATCAACCTATTAGTCATCCATAATAGTCTACCTTATTCAACACACTCTCAAAACATTTCACCAAATGATCATGTCATAAACCTACTTTTTTAAAAAATATCATTGCTACAAAAATAAATTCAAACATAAAACAAACTCAATCCAATGAAAATCCTCTAACATACCTTACACATAGTCAATTGTCATTTTCTATCCTAAAGATACACATCCCACAAACATTGAAGTACCTTTCTTTGAAGAGTACAATGAAAAAGGAGACCCTAACAACCATATATTAGACTTTACCATTTTGTGTAGTGACTTTATTTTTGAAGATTCACTACTAGTGAAACTCTTTCCTATATCATTGAAAGTTATGACATTGGATTATATTTTATCATTGTAAAATAGCTCAATTACCTCCTTTACACAACTCATTAATGATTTCCTTCAAAACAATTAAGTGAAAATTGGATCCCAAGTGACATTGACTGACTTGGTCCATTAAAAAATATAACCTAAAGAGAAAATAATTAATTTTATAGGACAATACCAATAGATTTATTCAAAAATATCATATAGTCTTCTAGACATTAATATCCAAAGGGTGTTCATAGGAAACTTATGACCTAATATTAGAGATAAGATATTATTGATGAAATATATCATTCACACATTTATGTATTACCCTTCAAGATTATTAGATATCATTTAGCCAATTTGAGGGTACACCATCAACTCTTATTGTTTAGTCCAAATTCATTCCTCAAAATAACTCTCAATCATTTAATAAGAAAAGAATTCATAAAGGTAAACAATCCTTAAGATTCTAATAATAATATTGAAACACAATTTGCTGTAACAACCACAACACCATATCAATTTAGACCAAGAGATAGGAAATTGTCACAATTGCCTGATTCTCTCCATGTGATTATGTTGCAGTTACTAAACAAGAATATGATTCAAATTCCTCCAATTAGACCTATTCATACAAATATTCAATTACTAGAGAACTTCATTCAAAAATCCATAATTCAATATCATCATACACCCATACATGGGTATGTGTAGGATTGTGATGGGCCAGAAAGTGGCAATATCATGGGTATGTGGCTGATGAGTTTTTTTTTACCCAAAATTGATGAAACAAAAATGGTTTTTATAGGAGATTCTCATCTATCCACCAAAATAATTTATTATGCTTTACATTGAATTTAATAAGTAATTATTATTCATTTTCTATTCAAATTACAACTAAAGTCCTGATTGATAGACTAATTGAAAAACATCTATAGCTTTCAAAAGGTATTATATTTTTTGAATCCAAAAAATGTGTCACATTCTATGCTTTGCATACTATAGGTTTAAGAAAAGAAAAATTAAATTTCATGAATTTTTGACCAAGTTAAGCTGGTCAGACATACAAGTTTTTTTATGTTTTTTAAAAGTTGCAATAAAAAAATCATAATTAATTATTTACATGGAAAAAGTTACAAAAAAATATGCATCACATCGGGACACAAGTCCTCTACTTACATCTAAAATATTAAAAAAAATTATTATCATTTTATTGTGGTTAGGGTGGTCAGACAGACACCTACTTCTTATTTTTTCCCCAAAATTTAAGTACTACTGCATTAAAATTTAAAATTTTCACCAAATAGATTTTTGTTTTAAAAGAAAATCCTAGTAGTCTAGAAACTACATTCAATTTGTTACAAATTCTATTCTTACATATTTTTGAAATAATATAGATAACTTATTCAAATTTTTACGTCAAGTTGCCTAACTCTGATTTTTCTATTTTTTTTGCCACTTAAGGGCTTGTTTTTTACATGATGATCTTGCACATACCCACATGATATGGAAAGATATATGTGTCTTAAGAATTAGGTGTAAGAAATCATCAATTTTGATAAAATATAGTTGGTAGGTATAATGACAAAGGAAATAAATTAGTTTCACTACTTAATCAAAACCTACAAACATTTACAAACCCATTTCCAAGCCATTCAACCAACTTTGTGAAATCAATTGAAGTTCAACCTCATAAAGGTCAAACCAATATTTTTCTTGATATTTCTTTCAGATATATTGATCCTTATATAATTAAAATTGATGGTCTTAGTTATATTACTAGTAGAATCAATGATAAACACAAAAAGGGGAATACACATTGATCTCGTTTGTGTTGAGAATAAAATCATTGAAGACTTTTTATGATAGGGAGATTGGATGAATCAATCACTGATTCATGCTCTGGGTCTTGCTTGGAAGACCTCTATGGTGGCTCACTCCACCACTTGCAATCTATAGGAACTATTCCTTCTTAGGGTCCCCTTATTTCTCCTTGCCAACCCACCTATCAACATAAATCTTCCTACCAAGTCAAGACTTGGTGCAATCTTGAAACACTTGCCTTAGCCCTTAATCCACCCTAAAGGCTACTAATCCTCCAAATTATTGAATTTAGTTTTACAGGGGTGTGGAGGTGCTTCTAAAGTCATCAATCCATCCTACTAAGTGTATTAGAGGTCCACCTAGCTCCATCTGCAGGTCGCTTTCACCAAACCCCACTTTTAGGCCTAGGAGGCTAGTAGCCCTATTAGCCCTATTAGGTCTCCTTCTCCGAGAAATAAGGTTTGTTCTCCAAAACTTTCCAAGAACACCCCAATCTTTTCTTGGGATTCTTGGTTCATATGCCCACCTCTCAAGGATTTTTGGGGTCTTGGGTCTCAACTGTCCCTACAAAGCTCTAACCTGAAAATCAACAAAACTAGGCCTTTTAAGCCCTTTCCTGGCTTCTCTGCAAACTGTTAAGTCATCCCCTCACTAGATGAATTGTTGGAGTTTCTTTCTCCTTACCAAGTCCTGGAAAGACTCACACCTACCTCCTCCAATAGGGAATTTGTCAGGAAATTGACACCCCTGCAAATTAAGTGCTCTGCACTAAGGTCTTCCCTAGCCAAACACTTCCCTAGCTCACTTAGGGCAAGACTTCCACAATAGCTCCTACACTTTCAAAGGCCCTCAACCCTACCATATGTACATACATGGAGTCTAGTCACTGTTCCCAAAGGGCCCTACAATTTTTATGGTGGGAAAGTGAACTAACACTTCATTCTCACAAAACTGCCTGGTTTAGACCAGCAACAGTAAGAAAACCAAACTAAATTACAAACAATACCTGATGATGAATAAGAAAACTATCTAATGCCACACAATACTTGAAGAACAACTACTCTACCTCCTATACAAATTACAGTGCCATGATTAATCCATTAAAACAACACTTCAATGCAAAAACCAGAAAATTCACACTAAAACACAATTGCTTCCTTGAATTCAAACAAAACATCAAACAATATCAAATTCTTTCAACCTCACTCCAATGCCGAGGCATCCCATAAATAGGTCACCAATTTAGTTATCCTCTCCCTTGGGCTCTTTTGGGCCACTTGTAGCTCAAATTGAGCAACATTTTCAAATATTTTGCAAGAATCCTAAAAGTCCAAAACCTCATTTTGTGCTAGAACCTTATGACACCTATTCTATGGTCCACATGACCTTCATCTGATCAAAACCCAACCAAAAATTCCATTAAGGCTCACATACAATGAGCTAAATTAAATTGCTTAGTTGTCTTAGACAAAGTTGTCCTAGACAGACCTAATCAACCTATGGCAACCTATGAGTGCTCCTACACAATTCTCCCCCCTCTACCCAAACACTAAGGAATGTGGGGAGAGATCAGAGACAGATCAATGCCACACTTCTTGAAATGAGCTTCTTCCACCCATGTAGCCTTAGACTCTGGTTTGTCTTTCCACTGTATGAGATGTTCCATGTATATCTTGTGCCAAGTAGACTTCTTCACTCTGGATTCGAAGATCCTTTCTACTTGCAGCTTGTCTTTAGATGGGAGGACTACAATACTCACATCCTCCAAGACATCTGTACTGGCTAGAGTCATATCAGTTACTGATCCTTTATACTTGATCAAGTCAGCCACATTAAACACTGGTGAAATATTTAAGTCTGCAGGAAGGTCCACCTTGTAAGCATTCTTTCCATACTTGGATAACACCTTACATGGTCCCACTCTCTTCATATGCAACTTAGTTGGTACTCCTTTTGGTAATCTAGATTTCTTGAGATGGACCATGACATAGTCACCTACTACAAATTGGAGATATTTTCTAGACATATCCACCTTAGCTTTCAACTTGTGAGTAGCCTCTATGATTTTCTTTTTCACTTTCTCCTGAATCTCCTTCATGGTCTAAGTGAAATCCTTTGCATGGCCACTCCTATGCTCAATAGCTCCTAGATCTCTAAGCTCACACACACCTCTAGGGTGCATACCATATACAATCTCAAAAGGACTCCTACCTGTGGTCCTATTCACACTGTCATTGTAGGCATATTCAGCTTGTGATATGACCAAGTCCCATGTCTATCCATACTCCTTGGTGAGGCACCTGAGAAGGTTACCTAACACTCTATTTATCACCTCGATTTTTCCATCTGTCTGAGGATGGTAAGCTGATCTAAAAGACAAGTTAGTACCTAATCTGCCACATAGAGTTTTCTAAAAATGACTCATAAACTTCACATCTCTATCTGATACAATGCTCAAAGGCAATCCATGGATCATCACAATCTCTTTGAAGAAGAGATAAGCAATATAGCTAGCATCTTGGGTGGTCTTACATGGAACAAAGTGACTCATTTTACTGAACCTATCTACCACCACATAGACACTATCAAACCCTGTCTTAGTTTTAGGGAGTCCTACAACAAAGTCCATGCTAATGCATTCTCACGGTCTGTTTGAATAGGTAGCTCTAGTTGATACAAACTTGCATTGCTAGCTCTCCCCTTGGCTTTCATACAAACTACACACTACTCCACATACCTTATGACATCCCTTGGCAACTTGGGCCAATAATAGAACCTTTGCACTAATTCCAGTGTCTTGTTGATACCAAAATGAGCACTAAGACTACCATTGTGCTTCTCCTAGATGAGATTCTCTCTCATTGAACCTTTGGGAACACACCTGATTTCCCTTGAACTAAAGTCCACTTTGCAATGTATACTCTAAGAATTGACTGTGAAAATGATTCTCAAAATCAGAACATACCTTATATGCTTTAGAGAAATCTTCATATTCTCCATAGAGATCCTTGAAACTCTCTATCCCAATACTTTTGAATTGAATCTCTTGCACTATCAGCAACCACCTACTTAGTGCATCTGCCACCTTGTTCAACTGTCCCTTCTTGTGTTTGATAGTAAAGGTGAAGGCTTGGAGGTACTCCATCCATTTCAAGTGTCTATTACTCAACTTTTCTTGTGTGTTGTTGTAGCTAAGTTCCTGATTATCAGTAAACACTACAAACTCCTTAGGTAGGATATAATGTCTCCACTTTCTTAGAGGATGCACTAGAGCATATAGTTCTAAGTCATAAGTAGAATACTTCTTTTTAGATTCATTGAGCTTTTCACTAAAGAAAGCTATAGGTCTGCCTTCCTAGCTTAATACTCCTCCTACTGCAATTCCACTCGCATCACATTCCACTATGAATAGCTTATCAAAACTAGGTAACAAAAGGATGGGTTGAGTTTCCACTTCTTGTTTCAACTTCTCAAAACCCTTCTCTACTTCAAGAGTCCATTTAAACTTAGTCTTTAGGCCACCCTTGATAGTATCAAGCACTAGTGCACAAGTGCCACTAAATTTCCTTATAAACTTCCTATAAAATTGAGCTAACCAATAAAAATTCCTTACCTCTGTCCCAGTGGTTGGTGTAGGACAATTTAGGATAGCTTCCACCTTTTTTGGGTCCATCTTCAATGATCCTTGCGATACTACAAACCCCAAATACGCAAGCTCTTGTTTGAAGAACTCACACTTTTCTAGGTTGATGGCTAACCTCTCCTCCTGCAACCATTTAAGAACCATCTCCACATGCTTCAAATTTTCCTCTGCTATCTTACTAAAGATGAGTATATCATCTAGATACACCACCATAAATATATGTATGAAATCCTTAAGCACTTCATTCATGACCCTCATGAATGTGCTAGGGGAATTTGAGAGGCCAAATGGCATCACTCTTCACTCATACAACCCATCAATTGTCTTAAAATCTATCTTCCATTCATCCCCATCTTTGATTCTAATCTGGTGGTAGCCACTCTTGAGATCCAACTTAGTGAAGTTTTGTGCCCCTCCAAGATAGTCCATCAAATCCTCTATCCTAGGAATAGGAAACCTATATCTGTTTGTAATCCTATTAATAGCCCTAGAGTTAGTGCATAGTCTCCACTTACCACCTTTCTTGGTTACTAAGACCATTGGTACTGCACATGGATTGATGCTCTTCCTAATTAGTCCTTGGTCTAATAACTCCTGCACTTGCCTAGCTACTTCCAGGTTCTGTTCTGGTGTGAGCTTATAAGCTGCTTTGTTTGGCAATGAATCCCCTGGTATGAATTCAATCTAATGACTAATAGCTATCTTTGGAGGTAATGTTGTTGGTGTTCCATCACTGACTATGTCCTTGAACTTCTCAAGCAACTTCTGGACTTCCTCTGGGATAGCTATTTTCCTGGCCTTGTCTTTTTCCTTAGGTTGCACCATAACAACATATCCTTCACCTCCTTGCTGAAGAGTGTTGATAAACTCCTTGCCACTGCTTAACAAGACACTAGGGGTATTTGACTGTCCTTCTTCATCCAACAGTGACTGTAACTTGAATGTTTTACCATCCTTCTTAAATGAGATGTTGTTCTCTTTTCCATCATAGATAGCTCCTCTGTCATATTGCCATGGCCTTCCCAATAGAAGATGGCATGCATCCATTGGCAACACATCACAAATTAGTTTGTCTCTGTACCCTCCAATGGAGAATTCCATTGTTGTCTGCTCATTCACAAGAACACTTTTCCCTTTATTCAACCATGTCACCTTGTAAGGATTACTGTGGGGTACCTTCTCCAACTTTAACTTCTTCATTGCTTCCTCTGAGATAATGTTATCAGTAGACCCTAAATCCACCATAACTTTGCACACCTTCCCAAGTATTTTGCATCTCACCCTGAATAAGGTTCTCCTTTTCTTTGGCTCTTCTTTGACTGGTTGTCTGATTAGAACACTACTAAACATCAAGTTCTCCCCCATTTTTGACTCAATGTGACTAACCTCTGGTGACTTGACACTCATAGTGTCTTCTTGAGCATATGCTACTCTCTTTTCTATATTTGAAGAAGATGCTTTCTTCGGGCACCTATAAGCTGGATGTCCTACTTGACCACAGTTGTAACACTTCATACTAGCAAAGTAAGAGTTACTTCTTCCTATACCTCTTCCTCTGTTAGAAACTCCTTGAGATCCTCTACCTCTTCCATAACCTCCTCTAGAAGTTATTTCACTTCCATGCTCTGTGAGTTTAGACTCTCCCTAATTTCTTTGTTTAGTCCCTCTACTTTGGTATCCACCTCTATGTCCTCTTTGATCTTTGCCTTTCCCTCTGCTCCTGGAAGCCTAATCTTGTTTCCTCTTACTTCTCTCTTCAATTTTCATAGCCAAATGATAACATTGGTGCATTGTTTTGGGACTTAGAAGAGTCATCTCCTCTTGAATGTTCTAGCTCAAACTGTTAAGGTATCTAGCCACCTTAAGACTTTCATCCTCATATACATTAGACCTCATGCAAAGTTTTTGAAACTCCTCTATATAGGAATTTACATCTTGGTCTCTTTGTCTCAAGCTATGTCTTTTCTTATGCAATTGAATATCATAATCATCTGGCATGTATGCTTCTCTCACTTTGGCAACCATTCCCTTCCAAGTGGAAATAGGTTTCTTGCCTTCCTTTTTTCTCTCTGTCTGAATGAACTTCCACCATGTCAAGGTAGAACCTCTCAATCTTGATTTGGCCACCTTTACCTTCTATTCCTCAGTGACTCCATCACACTCAAAATGGTTTTCCATTCCATCTATCCAATCCATGACTAGATCAACTTCCATTTTCCAACTAAACAGTGGTATGTCTTCAAGTGCTTTTCCACTCAAAGCCTTCAACGCCTTTAAGAAAGGCTCTTCTTGCAAAACAAGGTTAGGTTCAGGGATCTTGTCTTCCTCTATAACCTCTTCACTATTGGGTACCCTTCCTTCAAACTTATCACCAACCTCATTGGTCTTAGTCTGCACATTACTCATTGCTTGCTCAAGTTGGGTTATTCTTTCCCTCAATAGCCTATTTTCTTCCTCCTGTTCTTCAACCTTCTTGGCCAATTCCACATTTGTCACCATGTCTGTAGAACCACTAGACTCAATCTATGACATATAATATTCTATCCAAAATCTTTTGTTTCTCTGATACCAATCTGATAGGGAGATTGGATGAATCAATCACTGATTCATGCTCTGGGTCTTGCTTGGAAGACCTCTAGGGTGGCTCACTCCACCACTTGCAATCTATAGGACCTATTCCTTCTTAGGGTCCCCTGATTTCTCCTTGCCAACCCACCTATCAACATAGATCTTCCTACCAAGTCAAGACTTGGTGCAATCTTGAAACACTTGCCTTAGCCCTTAATCCACCCTAAAGGCTACTAATCCTCCAAATTCTTGAATTTAGTTTAAAGGGTTGTGGAGGTGCTTCTAAAGTCATCAATCCATCCTACTAAGTGTATTAGAGGTCCACCTAGCTCCATCTACAAGTCGCTTTCACCAAACCCCACTTTTAGGCCTAGGAGCCTACTAGCCCTATTAGCCCTATTAGGTCTCCTCTGAGAAATCAGGTTTGTTCTCAAAAACTTTCCAAGAACACCCCAATATTTTCTTGGGATTCCTAGTTCATATGCCCACCTCTCAAGGATTTTTGGGGTCTTGGGTCTCAGCTGTCCCTACAGAGCTCTAACCTGAAAATGAGCAAAACTAGGCCTTTTAAGCCCTTTCCTAGCTTCTCTGCAAACTGTTAATTCATCCCCTCACTAGATGAATTGTTTTAGTTTCTTTATCCTTACCAGGTCTTGGCAAGACTCACACCTACCTCCTCCAATAGGTAATTTGTCAAAAAATTGACAACCGTGCAAATTAATTACTCTGCACTAAGGTCTTCCCTAGCTAGACACTTCCTTGGCTCGCTTAGGGAAAGACTTCCACAATAGCTCCTATGCTTTCAAAGGCCATAAACCCTACCATATGTACATCCATGGAGTCTAGTCACTATTCCCAAAGGGCCATACAATTTGTATGGTGGGAAAGTGAACTAACACTCCATTCTCACAAAACTACCTAGCTCAAACCAACAACAATAAGAAAACAAAACTAAATTACAAAAAATACTTGAGGCTAAATAGGAAAACTATCTAATGCCACACAATGCTCAAAGAACAACTACTCTACCTCCTACACAACTTACAGTGCCATGATTAATCCATTAAAACAACACTTCAATGCAAAAACTAGAAATTTCACACTAAAACACAATTGCTTCCTTGAATTCAAACAAAAATTCAAACAATCTCAAATGCTTCCAACCTCACTCCAATGCTGAGGCATCCCATAAATAGGTCACCAATTCAGTTATCCTCTCCCTTGGGCTCTTCTTGGCCACTTGTAGCTTTAATTGAGCAACATTTTCAAATATTTTGCAAGAATCCTAAAAGTCCAAAACCTCATTTTGAGCTAGAACCTTATGAAACCTATTCTATGGTCCACATGACCTTCATCTGATCAAAAGCCAACCAAAAATTCCATTAAGGCTCACATACAATGAACTAAATTAAATTTCTTAGTTGTCCTAGACAGACGTTCTAATCAACCTATGGGTGCTCCTGCACCATTTTATATGTGCATAAACTCTACAAAGATAATTATGAACAATTAAAAGGATTTGTAAAGGCTCATGATGGTTCTATTTTCCCTACGATTGGTTGTATAACCTTTTTAGTAAAGTTTGGACCTAAACAATTATATGTCCCATTTAATATAATCTTGTTATTAAACCAATTTTGTGTAAAGTTAGGTCATCCGTAGCTAAGCTCCATGAAGGTGGTCCCATCAGTTATTCATAAATTTATTAAATTATCATTTGAAGAATATATGCATACCATATAATATAGTGGATTTAAGCCTTTGGCTTCCCATGGAAAATTTTCATTAGATTATTTTTAGCCTCAACCATCCCAACCCATTAAACCTCACGAGGATTTTTTTTTTCATATCAAAAGTTTAAAGCTAAGTGTATAGCCAAATTATCCCTTTCCAATATCTCGTGTAAGGTTCCTTAGTTTTTGAAATCTTTGATGGTTGTTCCTCCTCCTCCATAGGTAGTGAATGAACCTCAATCTAAATCAATTATCATGCCCCATCCTCCAGACATTTATACCATGGTTTCCCCTCTACAATCCTATAAAGGACTAAGAGATAACCGCTTAATTAACTTGGTACCTCTGATAGAAAAATAGTTCCTTAGGCCAAAAACTAGGAAGTCAGTGTTCTCCCAACTATTGATAGTCCCTTTGATTCCTCCTACAAAGGAAGAAAAGAGACCAATGTTGGGTAATAACTTAATTATCCATTCAGAAATTGAATCTCGTGTGAGAAGAAATATAAAGAGAGAATGAAAAGATTTCATGCTATGGCTCGTTAGCTTGTTGAAGCTAAAAAACCTTTAACCAATGACCTTCCATCCATGCAAACCAATTCTAGTGAGACTCTTTCAGTCCATCCATCCTCATTGACCAACTCCATCCCACTACCCTTGTTGAGCCATGAAGCCAAACCTTACCTATCCCATCCAAATCAAATACAAAAAGAGGCCTATGTGAATGATAATGCTCACAATCATGCCCTCATTTGTAATTTTTGGATACAAATTATACTTTAATTACTTTCATCTTAATAGTTACTTTATAGATTATTTTTGAAACTCTCCATGCCCTCTTAGACCTAGTTGCTACTCCAACTATAGAGAAAATCAACCTATCTATTGTATGCATATTAAATTAAAACTAAGGCTTTAACATCCTTTTTCTTATTTTTTTCTAAGCTATTATTTTTCTAGTTGTGTTAATACCTAATAAAATGTCTAATTTTGATGTTTTATGAATATATTCTCTACAAGTCCCAAACAACTTTTAAATAAAATGAAGTTTTCATTTTAGTTACCTAAAAACCATAAATCTTTCCCTTGAAAATATGAATTTTGTCATTGAATAAAGTTTTTGATTGATTTTGTACCTACAAATTGATCTATATCAGTGATTCAACAACTTTATGAACCATTAATTTGATGATAGCCTCTTTGGATGAGATTATATTACAAAAATTATACCACATAAATTGGTGTCTTGTTGAATAATATTCTTTTATATTATATTAAGAATATTATTCTATTATTTTTTTGAATATAATTATGTTATATTATTTTAACTTTTATTGAAAACTCCTATGAATTATATGTGGCAATCATTATGATGCGAATTTCTTAACTATTATTGGTAGCATTTTCTCCAATATTAAGTATATATTTCTTATGCATGTCATGTCGGATCCTCTCTAACATAACCTTATTTTGGGTAGACTATGGATTCATTCCATGAAGGTGTCCTATCTACTCTTCATCTACAATGAAATATGAATATAATAACAAGGTATATATGATTAAAGAAGATACTGAGAGTGATTTACATGCACAAGTTGAGAAAAAAATCCACCTCTCTTAGTACTTTGATTCTATCTTCAAAGTCTTAACCATCACCTTCCAATGACAATGATACTATTAATACAATCTCGGTGATGATTGAGGATCATTAAATTTTACACCTATTTTCATTGGTGAGTATAAAATCTCACCATCAAAGCCTAAAGAGTCAAAGGTTGTTTCGGTAGCATCAACACAATCTTGTCATTAATATTCTCAAGCTACAACTAATGATTCAAATATTATTTAATCTTCAAGTACATATTTTGGTGATTATTGGGGTTTATTATATTGTACATCCTCCTTTGTGGGAGAGTGAAAAATCTAACAATCTAAATATAGGTAGTATAGTGGTTCATTTTTTCAATCCTATTCTACATCAAAAAATCCAAGCCATCATCTGATGATGGTGATGGGGGATCTTTAGCCTTCATCCCTCATGTATGTAAAATATCTAATTATAACATTTCAACACCTAAAAAGGATTTTAATTCTTGCAAAAAAATGAATTATTCTTATAATCATTTATAGAAGAATTCTCCCTCTCAATCTTTGGAAAAGTGGTATGGGGTTGTAATTAAAATTATTTATAGATTTGGATATAATGAAAACATGAAATAAGGAGTTAAGTATCATGTGAAGTATACATTGTATCTCACTGAAAGAGGTTTATGTTTCCAATATTCTCCTTCATCTACATATCATCCTCCTATGTTTGTAACTTCTTGGAGTAAGCAAGCAAGCTTTTATTCATAAGAGAAAGGATTGTCTCCTAATCCTTATCCTCTATTTGAGCAAGAGAATATTTTTTTGAGGCTCCTCAAAGCCCACTTGATTAGTCTTCCTCCTCCAACATGTAAGAATTTTCATAAGTATAGTGAGGTAAATCATTTTTTTTCTTATTAGTGAGTGCATGACCATTCCACCAATTAATGTCAAGCCTTTTTTAATAAAATATTATTATATTGTGTTGTTTCCACTCTTTCATGTGTTGATACATCTAATCATTCTAAATGATAAGATATCAACTATGGTGTTTGTCCTTACTATGCGGCATTTGTAGCTTCATGTGTTTTCTCATTACCATTCATGGTGATACAATCTTGCATGAAACCATATTTAATCTATGGTAGCAAAAAAATTATCTCTAGAATGGTTTTCCTTCCCTATACACTTGGGAGCCAAGAATAACTTGTTATGGAGGTGTACATCCTTCTTTGGGATCCCCACTTCCTCATTATTTTTCATTAAAATATAAGTGTAGGAAGTATCCTAACATTTTAAGGGAAACACATATTTCCCTGCCCATTGTCATGTATTTAGAATCTATTAAGGATTAAATACATTTTTGTTCCCATTTAGTGGTGCTACTATGGATGATATCATCTAAAGTGTGGCCTTACAATTCATTAATATACATTTTAGTGGTGGTATTGTGTATGATATCCCCTAAGGTATGGCCTTGAATTTTGTTCAAGTGCCCCTTTAGTGGTGGTATTATGCATGATATCCCCAAGGTGTGGCATTAAAATTCATTCATTTTTCCCTTTAGTGGTGGAATTATACATGATATCCCCCAAGGTGTTACCTTGAAATTCATTCATGTGCACCTTTAGTCGTGGTATTATCCATGATATCCCCCAATGTGCAGCCTTGCAATTTATTCATGTTCCCCTTTAGTGGTGGTATTATGCATAATACTCCCTAAGGTGTGTTTATCATTTTAATTATGCACCCCCTTTGTGGTGGTGTTGTTTATAATATCCCATGAGGCATGGATACCAGTTTATCCTACATGATGCTAAAATTTTATACAACCCCTAAGGTGATTCATCCCCCATGGAATTACACTTTTATACAATCCTTAAGGTGATTTTTTTGCAAAGTTTACGTCACTAGTCTCCTTGTGTTGTGTAGTTTAACACTTGGTTTGTGGTATGGCTTAACTACCTCCCATGAATTCATTGACTCTAGTGGTTGTATTAGGCATTAACTGTTCAATATTTTGGTGCAATAGTAATTGTATGTGCAATAATTGGTATTAGAGCCTGGGTCATACATTAAAATCCCTCGCTTGTGTCAAGCAAATTATTGTAAGGTGTGTTCCCTTGGTCTCCTTATGTTATGCAACACAACGCTCAGGTTTGTGACATAGATTAACCATCTCCCATGGATTCATTAACTATAATGGTTGTATCATGCATTAAAAGTTTGACCTTTTGGTGCAATGACAATCTTTTGTGTAATAGATTCATCCCTTGTTATGTTAACTAGTCCCCATTACATTAAACTTTTATACACTTTAGCATCTCAAATTGTCACTATTGATAATTCCACACTATATTTTTCTGCGCCCTAAGTGATTGGACCTAATTATACAACTAATTTACTAAATTATGCATCCCATGGCCCATCTTAACATTTATCAAGAGGTTAAATGTGGAAGACCAAAGTATGCATTTAATATTTTTCTCCTGGCACTTTAGATCCTAAAAAATAAGGGATCTAGACTAAGGCATATTTACATGCTAATCCCCTTAATGTGGACAAAAAATTTAAAGTGTTGGTGTTGGTAATTTAATATTTAAAATTTAAATTCTGATTTTTGAACATCAAGATTTAACTTTTAGGAAATTAGATAAATTTCATATAAATGCCTAATCATTGCATCATTTGGAGAGTAACAAGGTAGAAGAAGCAATAATTAATGTCAATTTTTATGTGAGTTTTACAATTTTTATGCATACATTGGTTTGTGAGGACTAACACTTATAGGTCTTCAAAGAAATCCAAGCCAAATTGAAATCAAGTCTTGAGGAGATATGCATGACTTCAGTCCTTCAAGGATATAAATTTGAAGTGGTGAGTTGCATCCAATTTTTGATTCATCATTAATTTATCATTTATCCTTTATCCCTTAAAAGATAAGTTGTCTTTATCATGATTTTTTCCACTATAGAGGTCGAAACACAAACATGGGGTTTTATCAAGGAAAGAACCTATGTGACACACCCAATCCTATTTATTTGAATGTATAGACTGTACATATTTGAAGAGGATTGGAGGAATATTCAGGACCTTTTGGTCATTGATGCATTGATTCCATACAACTTGATAAGAAATGAAAACTATAATATCTCAATAATAGATGAAGATCCAAAACTGGGATTCAGAAGGAAGAATCTACAGACTAAGAACTTGAGGATAATAAAATCATATTTTACTTTTAGACAATTGTGCTAGGGGTTCTTTGTGCTCTTGTCCAACAAAATCAGGTTGGCTCAATTTCTGACCACAAGTGAACAATACTCTACTTCCTTTAGATCTAGTCTTAGAATTTGGTTTTGTAGTTTTAGTGTTATAGAAATATTAAATTTTCAAATTAGATTTCATAGTCTAATTAGGTCAACAAAATAAAATTACTCATTATTCCTAATCAATTTCTAAGTCACAAAAGGATTAGATATAGGGATGATTGGCTCACCTTCAAGGTTAGAAGTCAATGTAATTTCCTTGTTGATTTGCATCTTAATTTTCATTGGAAAAGGATTGATGTTTGTGATTTATGTATTAGTTCAATATTCTTTTTTGTGTACCTAATATTTTTAACATGATTTAAATATTCTATTTTTTTTTCATTTTTAGATTTGAAATAATGAGAAAATATTGTCAAAATTTCAAAAATCATAGGCTTTTGTTTACAAAAAAGTGTTTGCATTTGAATGAAAAAGTATTATTTTACTTGATTTGGTACAAACTTTTGAGAAATTATTTCATTTCAGTGTTGAAAATTATCAGATTTGTAATGAATTATTAGAATTTTATGAAACATTGCATAATTGGGTTAAATTAGCTTTCATTTTTGTAAAATCTTGAAAACTCTAGTTCATTACACTGTATTACATTTTCAAAATTAGTCAAAACATTAGAAATTTTAGTTTCAAATTTGAACCAAAGTATCCTCAAACATCTTTTATCTACCCTTAGAGCCTTAGAACTTGAAATTTTAGATAAATTTCATGCCATACTGGGGAGTCCTTATGTCGTAGTCCAATTAAATTTGTCTTAGATTTTAGGTACATAATTATATTTCTTGTTGTTCTGTAAATCTAGACTTTGATTTCTAGATCTATGTCTGCAATAGCTCTATAGGTTTTTCTAATTATAATTTGTATTAACAAGAACAAACATAATTTAAATTTAGAAATTAATGGTTAATCTTAGAGAAAGTATAACAATCTAATAATGTCTGATGTCTTTCTACAAGTACATTATATACCTATTGAGACCTTTAGTTATGATAAATTTGATATGTTTGATGATGCACTTGGGGACTTCATCTTAGTTAGATCATCTGCTAAGACTTCTAACATTCTAACAAATAAAATTATAGACACTCATGATAATATTGTTTATTCTTCTCTAGATGTCTTACCTAATTATGAAGAAGGTATCTTGGTGTTAGAGGATATAATAATTGAGAGTCATAACATTCATCTTTGTTTACCTCCCAATACCTCTCCTAATTGGGAAGATATTATGAAACAATAGGATTAAAGCATTCATGTATTTATTTCAAAAGATAATAAGATGGATGGCATATATAAAGATGTTAAATTGACATTAGATCCTAGGAATCAATAGAATACCATCATCAAATAATTAAATCAATTGAGATTATGAATACATAATTGACTATTGGATCTGCTTTAATTATTGGACTTGGTAAAACACTTTTAATTATTAGGCCTCCTAAAATTTCTTTAATATTTGAACCTCCTAAATCACCTCTCATTATAGTACTTCCTAAAACTCGTGGATATATCCTAAAATTTATAAAACAACTCACTAGTAATCATGTGTTGTAAAAACCATGTTATCATGCAATTTATCACATTTATAGCACTAGAAATAATAAGAAATAAAAAAACACCAACATCCATCCCATTACCTAAACCATGCCTTCCACCCACACCTAATATTCCTCAGCATAGTGGTAAACAATATGATCATGTTGATAAACTTCATAATAATCCAAAAAAAATATCTATTTGGGATTTGATTCAAGCATCACCTACATACCATCGAATGCTCTAAGAGGATTTGCAAAAGGCTTATGTCTCAACCTCTATTAAATTGAATGATGTAGAAACCTTGTTTAATTGTATGTAAGTGACAAAGTTTAGTATTACATTCCCTTAACATGAATTACCTTTGCTTGAGATCCAAAAAAAATATGGATCTTTCATGATAATTGTGTTCATTATTAAAATTGGGGTTAGGCGTACCCTCATAGACAATAGAACGAGGCTTAATGTTTGTAGCATTGAACTTCTAGATAAAATGGGTGTACACAAGAATAATATAGAACCTAATGATATTAAAATTAGTGGCCTTGATAATGTTAATAAGAAAATATTAGAAGTAAAAATTTAATTATTTGATTTGATAGTTGTGGAAAAAAAGACTGTCAAACATGCTGAAGATTGCGATTCTCCCTAAAACTATGGTTTTTCCTCGCGCTTCCAACGTGGTCTCTAATATGGCCGGTATCCACAATTCTCCATCAAGATTTAGAAAATTTGCTTCCCTCTAGTCAGGTTTGCATGACATCCTTGGGGGTTCCTCTAATCCTTTGGCCACCATCTCTGTTGCCCTGAATAGTGTTATGACTCACGTGAATGAATTTTCTCCACTTCAGACAGAGTGTGGAGGTGTTATTGTTGGTCGGGTGGGATCTACTGGGCCTGCAATGCCCAAGAAATCAACTTCTAAGCTGACCTCTGGGCTCCTTCCTGCTAGGCAGGGTGCTAAGGGGCTCAAGCCCTCCTTCCTAGAGCCTACCAAGTCTGGTTCGCATCCCCACCTATTTCTTGCAAACAATTTGGAGTGGAGGACATTGAACATGGAGATCGACAGGCTCCTAGGGATCTCTGTTGTGCTACCTCTTCTCCAACTGTTTCATTCATTGGAGAGGTAGCAGATGAAATGGTGGAAAAATATCTTATTTTATAGAACAAGGGTTGATTGGTAGATTTATGGGGTTCTGGCCAACCCTGGTGGAGCTACATGAGTGGATTACAACATTTTGGAAACCTTTAATTAAGGGGTATGTAGAGATCTACCCCATGGCAAGGAGTTTCTTTGTGGTGACTTTTGACAATGAAAAGGACTGAGACGTAGTTCTATGCAAATTTCAATGGACCTAGAAGGATCAACATTTATTATCATTGAAACCCTAGCACTCCTCCTTCAATACCCTCATAGAATCATTTGATTTGGCTCATGTATGGGTAAGGTTTCTAAATCTTCCTCTTCAATTTTGGTGTGATTCTTGCTTTATAGCCATTTATAGTTCATTTGGTAAGTTTTTGGGGGTGGATGAAGGCTCCTCAAACTTCCTGTACACTACCTACACTCGCATATTAGTTGAGATAGACACAACCAAAGACCTCCCTGAGTATGTTCTTTTGAAAATGGCAATGATGGAATGGAATCGATTGCTTGATTATGAGGGTTTACCTTTCTGGTGTTGTCGATGCTTCAGCACTAGCCACATGGCTTCATAATGCTTAAAATGTGGGCATGAAAGCCAGGCTACTTGGTGGAAAGATGTCTCCCCCATCCATTACTCAATGGAAAAGAATGTGTTAGCTAGGGAGGTTGTTGTACAACCAAATTTTGTAGATACTACCTCAAACAAGGCAATCAAAGATGCAATTGTTTCCTCTTCTTCTGGGAAACTTGTTGGAGATACTCCACCTCCTTACAAAACCCCAAAGAAAAGGAGTGGGGATCAAACTGGGAAACTCATTGATTCAGAGGTGATGGTGGATTCTCTATAAAATAGAATCAAGGATGACAATTCAAGAACTTTTGTCCCAAAGGAAAGCCAAACAACTAGAGGAAAAGGAAGAGACATTAATGGAGGCTCAACAGAGGAAATTTGGAAAAAGGTACAAAGAAAAAGGAAGAAGAATGAAACAAAATGTAATAAGCAGCATAGATCCCACTCTAATGGTGGTATGGGGCAAGAAGCAATGTAATTGAATGTCTAGGATGAGGACCCCCAAATGTGGCCTCACTGGTTCATAGCTCTAGTCAAAAGCGATGGGTGTTGCCACTTTGTAGAAGTTTACCAAACAAAAAAGAATATATTAGGAGTGATCATACTACCCATTAAGATAGGTCTCATGGTTTTCCCTACCCCTGTCTATATCATGCTAGTACCTCTTTAATAAAATCTTCTCCTTGGTAGACCATGGATTGAGGACATGAAGGGAGACATGTATACTCTTGACCATGAGATGAAGTATGAATATAATAACAAGATATTCATCGTAAAAGTTGATGAAAAGAGTTATAATTCACAAGCTGAAGCCAAACATGGCACTTCCAACTATCTTAATAATTTGATTCCAACTTCAAAGGTGCAACCTATACAAATTGATGATAATCCTAGTTTTCTTTCATCTATTGCAAAACTCTTAGATGATGATTGGAATTTAATATATTTTACACCCTTCTTTATGGGATAGTACAAAATCTCACAGTTTAAACCTAAAGAGTCAAGTGTCTTATCTTGCTCTACATCAATAGATTCAAAAATATCACCCAATGATTATTATAGGGGCTCTATAACTTCTTTCCTCATGAGTGGAAGATTCCTATATTTTAAAAACTTCTAAAGGATTTGCATGCTTCGAGAAAAGAAAATTATTCATAGGAGCATGTATATAAGACTTCTTCATCTGAGTTGGAAGAATGTTATGAGCTTGAATAAAAAGTCTTTCTAAAAATGGATATAATGCAAGCATGGAGCAAAATGATAAGGATCAAATGAATTCTATACTATAATTTTCCAAATAGGGTCTAGGTTTCAAACCTTCATTCCCATATTCATTGGATTCTTTATCATCTATTATAAATTTAAGACATCTTGTGGTATGCAAGAAAGATTATATTTAAAAGAGAAAGAAATTTCCTCTACTACTAAGTAAGATTATGTTTTTTTGAGGCTTATCAAATCCCACATGATTAATATTCCTCAAAAATAATGAAATAAATTTTATAATACTTTTTTATGCATATGCTCAAATGCATGGTCATTCTACCAATTAATTTCATGCCTTGAGTAGTAAAATACAACTTCTATATTGTGGTGCTCTTCCATGTGTTGATGCACCTAATCACTCTAAATAATAATGATCTTTATTCTATGGTGTTACTCCTGACTATGTGGCATTGGTAGCTTTATGTTTTTGATCATTTCTATTCATGGTGGTACAATCATAGGCGCAACCATATTTTCCATGGCAGCAACACAGTCTAGTCTAGATTGAGTGGTTTTCCTTGTCTCAACAATTGGGAGGCAAGGATAACTAGTTTTGGGAGGTGTGTATTCATTTCAAAGGTCCCATAGCAAGTATGTTGATATTTTAAGGGGGGCATATATTACCACTATACCTTTCATACACGTTCTATGATATTTGACTTATTTCGACATACCCTTTTGGTGGTGGTATTGATTATATCACCCCTTGAGGTGTGGATATCAATTCATCCCTTATTAAATTAAAAAAATTCATCCACTATGATGTTAAACTTGTTGCTCCCATTGAGGTAATTTTTGTATGGGTATGTGCAAGATCATGATGGGCCAAAAAGTGGCAATATGATGGGTATGTGGTTGATGAATTTTTTAACCCAAAATTGATGAAACGTAAAAGGGTTTTTAAAGGAGATTCTTAGCTTTCCACCAATATAAATTATTCTTTACTTTGAATTTAATAAGTAATTATTATTCATTTTCTATTCAAATTATGACTAAGGTCCTAATTGATAGGCTAATTTAAAAACATCTATAGCTTTCAAACAGTGTCACATTTTTTGAATCCAAAACATGCGTCACATTCTATGCTTCACATACTATAGGATTAAAAAAAGAAAAATTGAATTTCATGAAGTTTTGACCAAGTTAAGCTGGTCAAACATATGAGTTTTTGTATTTTTTAAATGTTGTAATAAAAAAATCATAATTAATTATTTACTTGGAAAAAAATTACAAACAAATATGCATCACATCGGGACATGAGTCCTCTACTTGTATCTAAAATATTATAAAAAAATATTATTATTTCATAGTGGTTAGTGTGGTCAGACAGACACCTACTTCTTATTTTTTCCTTGAAATTTAAGTACTACTGCATTGAAATTTCAAATTTTCACCAAATAGATTTTTTTTCAAAAAAACAAACCTAGTAGTTTAGAAACTACATTCAATTTTATATAGATTCTATTCTTTCCTATTTTTGAAATAATATAGATAACTTATTCAAATTTTTGCATCAAGTTGCCTAACTCTGATTTTTTGAATTTTTTGCCACTTAATGGCCTTTTTTCCATGATGATCCTACACATACCCATATGCTCACTGAAGCATAGTTTGTATAGCCCTAGCATAATAAAGTTTACTAATCTACATGTTTAGAGCATTTTTAACATAGCCACCTAGCATAACACAACATTCTTGCTAGTTGACCCATTCTTTTCATGACTGTATTAGAATAATATATCTTACTAGCCTTGTGGAACCATTAATATTGCATGGACACCTAGCATAACATAGCTTGCTAGCTAGTAGATCTATGTAGCTCATGAGTTATTTTACATCCTTATGAGAGCATCCTCTTGACTAGCATACATTTGATGGATGATATTTGGTACTTGAGACAAATTTAAGAGTGAGGTATCTTTACCTTATTTCCTCAAATCCTTTAGTACTAACCTTATGCTTGTGTTTTTTTGTTGTGTCCTTTATGTGTTCTTTTATGTTTGTGTTGTATTCATGTAATGGTTGATTATTTTTCTTATGTTTTGTGTTCTTTTCATGTATGATTTTTTTTTTCATGTTGTACTTCATACATGTGTGTTCATTTTCCCTTATGCTCTCTTGTTATACAATCTTGAATCCTAGGGGCTTGCACACTTCCCCTAGATTCATTGTCATCTTATCTCTTCAATATTTGGATAATTGAATCTCTATTGACATATTTCTACTTTAGTGTGAGTCTAAGCTTGAGTTCATACTCTCACTAAAGTGGGGGCTAAATGTACCATCATAAATTGTCATCCTTTACAATTTCACATTGTATTTTTCTCCCTCCTAAGTAATTAAACCTAATGAGGAAACCCCTCCCAACCCCATTAAATGTGTTCCCCTGTCAGAACCTACTCCTATTTCTATTTCTAGATCCAATAATTTGGATAACTTATATGATGATTCATGGAATCCCACCCCTACCAATTCTCCCACACACTCCTTTGTTCACGTGAAGGTTTCTGATGTCCCAAATACCCCCTGTCATTAACCCTAGCCTTAAAAATTTCCCTAATATTTGCATCAATTTGTATAGGACCCATGCTGAACCTAGGGTGGGTTTTGGAAATCATGCCTCTGATGACCCCCTTTGTAATAAAATTAATGAAATACCATAGATTTTTAATGTCCAAAACAACATCCTAAAGTGGCTCCTTAGTCAGCTTGTTACTTCCAAAGAGAGAATCCAAATTTTGGAAAACAAGGTATTGTAGCAATAGGTCTCATGGCTTGGGGAAGTAGAGAAGAGTGGCCATTGGGATAATATTGCCTCCCTAGCTAATTCATTTGAACATTAGGCCTATTGGGACAAGGATATGGAAGATCTCGAAGCTTTAATGGGCATGGAGGAGGATAAAAATAATTAATAAATGGAGATTGATGCTATTCACAAGAACCAAGAAAAAACCACGTAATGCCTCTAGGTTATTACTGATTACAACAAGGAGACCATTAGGAACCCTACTCTCACCATCTAAATCTTTCAACAAGAGATAAGGAAAATTCATGGAAAATGGGTGGTTGAGGGTAGTCATTATGATAGCCACATGCAAAAGAAAGGTAAAGTGGTGGACAACTTAGCTCTAGACACTACGGTGGATACTCAGGCTATTCAGAAGGGTTCCCTATCTTTCATGGAAAAATTCTAGTTCCTAGCTCAAGAGTCCATGGATATTAGTGGTCTCAAGTTGTTGGGAGACATGTAGGTGTTTTTTGGTCCCTTGTATGTCTTTTGTTTGTGTGTCGTCTTTGTTTCTTTCTACTAGTCAGACTGTTTAAGTTTTTGCTTTAGTTTTCTTGGTGTTTCACTTCTCGTGAGCCCCTCATTGGCCTCAATGGCCATTTTGTAATGGGTATTGACCCTTCTAGTCTTAATCTAATAAAAATATTTATCAAGAAATAAAATGTGGTAGACCCAAGTATGTATTTAATATTTTTCTCTTGGCACTTCACCTCCCAAAAAATAAGGGATCTAGACTAGGGTGTCATTGCACCTTATTCCCCTTAATGTGGACCTAAAATTCAAAGTTTTGGTGACCTAATAATTTAATATTTTAAATTTAAATTTTGATTTTCAAACATCAAGATTTAATATTTGGGAAATTAGAGAAATTTCATATAAATGCCTAGTCATTGCATCATTTTAAGACTAACAATGAAGAACCAAAAATTGAGAATGATTATCAAGAAGAGCAATTATTATCATGTTAAGAGTAGTCAAGAGTAAGATTATTGTAGAATTTCATTGTTATATCATCATGTCAAGTTTTATGTGAGTTTGTTCATGTTTTTGCATAAATTTTGTTTGTGAGGACTAGTTCACTTCTAGGTATTCAAAGCAATTTAATCCAAATTTCAATCAAGCCTTGACAAGATGTGAATGTATTTAGTCCTTGAAGGATATCAGATATGAGTGGTGAGTTGCATCTAATTGTTGATTCATCATTCATTTATAATCAATTTTTCCATTTTGGAGGTAGAAACACCAACACGAGATTTGACCAAGGTAATCCCCTATATGACACAACCATTCCTCTTTCTTTGAATGTGTAGGTACAAATTTGAATATTATTGGAAGAATATTGAGGATATTTTGATCATTAATGCATTGAAGCCCTACAACTTGACAAGATACATTAAATACAATATCTTGATACCTGACAAACATCCAAAAATTAGATTCAAAAGGAAGAAGCTACAAATTGATTGCTTGAGGACTAAATTTAATCAAATTTAAGTTCCAGACACCTAGACTAGGGTTTTCTTGTACCCTTATCTAGAAAAATCAAGAAAGCTCAATTTTGTTCCATAAGTGCACAATACTCTACTATGTCATAGAAAAATGGCCCTTTGTCATTTCCATGGCCTTTTAGGTCTTTTTTCATGGTATTCAATATATTTGGCTTTGATTTTATTTTGCAACATGGCTTGAACATGCATATTTAGGTACTAAAATTCAAATAATGATGTCTTGTGAGGGTGTTATGAAGTGTTGTAATACATTTATACATAAGACTCTATGTGTTACAATTCACCTAAAAATTACCTTTTTACACATCATCAAGTCCTATTTTGAAGTGTTGCAAAGTCTTGTAACAAGATTTCACTCTTTCCTAGGCACAACTTCACTATTTATCTCTTCTTATAACTTAATTGACCCCTTTATGCCCTCATATGCTTTAATTAAGTGTATTTTTAGATACTATCCCGACAAATAACATTAAATGAAACTTAATTCTTGACACTTTTTTTTAGGTCCTAGGTGGGACCCATTCACCATGGGTGGTGAATGAGTCCCCCTTGGCCCTAAATTCAAAATATTTTAAATTTTTTTTGAAATTTTATTAAAAATCACTTGATGTCAGCTTGTGATGAGGTATGAATAGGAAAGTATGACACAAGATTGTATAAATAGGAATTTTTCACTTCATTTTACATCTCCCAAGCAATATTTTTCTCATACAAGCATTCAAGCATCTTACAACATCAATTCAAGCACTATTCAAGCACTTTGAAGCATCCATTGACATTACTTCAGACTTGCATTATCAAGGTTCTGGTGAGTTAATAGCATTTGAACGTTATTAGTTCATCTTTCATTTACATTTCATTATTCTATTAAGGATTTGATTACTACAAGTGGGGTTTGACCAAGGAAAACCCCTCTCACCCCTCTTGCATGTGTGTTTGTAGACTTAGGTATGCAGATTTATCAAGCATTTATGTGTTGAAAAGTGGAAAGTAATGCAACTAGGTGTTTCAAGTCAACTTAAGTGTATTTCAAGCTTGAAGAAGGTTTTATGTCTATTTCCCACAAAACTTACTTTGGCAACCCGACAAGTAGACATTTCCAGATCTGGTGTTGCAAATTTGTCTTCTGATTTTCCATAATTTTGGGAGAGGACTAATTTTCCATCAGTGATGAATGAGTCCCACCTTAGGGCTGAAAATATGAGTTTTGTCAAATTCTAAATCCTGATTGTCAGAAACTAGTTCCCGACACTGTTTTAATAGGAGGAGGACTAATTTGCCACCCTGGGAGAATGAGTCTCACTATGAAAAATTAGTAATTTCCATCAGCATCCAAAACACTCCTGAATCATCAAATTCATCCAAGTTCACTCATATTCATCCCTTCTCTTTATGTTCTACATAATTTCTTCATTTACTTAGCTATTGCATTACACAATGTGTTTTCAAACATAGCTCTAAATTGCACTTTTGCATTCATTTTAGTTCATTTTAATTAGTCAATTGCATTTAGGTTACTTTATTTAGGCATAACAACATCACACAACATTAATTGAATGAACCCCATACATTTTTGGGTCCTATCTCTCTCCTTTTACATGAAAAACCCTAGAAGAGCAAGAGTTGTCCATAGTGACCCAAAAATGTATCGTTCATTTTGGTGAACCTAACTTTTGAAAACTTTTCATTTTTTATTTCATTCTCATATTGCATCCTATTTTACATCTGCACCAACATTCAATTAGGTCATTGTTTTGTTTTTTGCATTCTAGGTATTTTATATTGCATTAGTGAAAAATTCATTTAATTTTCATTTTTGACTTGCATCTCATTGAAAAAAGTAAAAAATTGCATTCTACATCTGTACTTGCATTCTGTAGAGCATTTAAATCATTCTTAAATTTTGAAAAACACAAAAAAATTGCATCCTGGGACTGATTCACCACCCTAGGCGAATCAATCCCTCTGCACTTTTTAGATAGGATTTCTGGCACTTTTTTGGCATTTTCCTACATTTCTATGTTTTGTAGTTTTTTCTTTGTTACAGTTAGTAATCTTTGTGTTATTTTCATTTAGACATCTTAGATTACCTTTCATTTGACTTCAACCCTTCCTTTGTGGTTCTTGTATGAGTATTTGGTGTCCCATTGATAATACTTTAGTGAGAAGAAGTTCTAGACTCATGGCTTCCCATGATAGCACTTTCATTGTGGACCTTGGTATCTCACGAGCTCCTACTTCTAGTATAGAGAATAGTGCATTAAGCATTGATCATACCACTTCCATGTCACCACCCTTCCATCCAATGAATTTTGACACCCAAAACAACTCTCTTCCTCAAGATAAGTTCATTAGTCTTCATGAATAATTTGCACATTTACAACAATACTTGACACTTGAAAACATTTCCCAAATGGCCATATCTACAATTCATAATCTTCATCGTTTGATTAAAAGAGATGAAGGATTGCAAGTGATGAAGAAAATTGTTGAGATTTACAATAAACATGCTTCTTCTAATACCCAATCCACAAACATTCTTGTAAGCCAAGGAGGACCTCCAATTCCTCCCCCTTCAACCATAGCATCTATACCAACTTATACCAATTCATAGGTCACTAAAACTATGCAACATGTTAGTTATATGGCTCCTTCTTTTGCAATTCCACCTAACATTCCTACCTCTCTTGTGGCATCGCAAGTCACTTCCACCACCTTCACACCCCTTAGTATTCCTTTCACTTCCCCCTACATCACCATTTTCTCTTCCATCTCAATCTACACACCCTTATCCCATTATTACACAACTCATTACTACTATTTCTTCCATGCAACATCAACTTTCCAACATTAGCCAAAGTCAAACTGCTCCACCCACATATCATTTTCATAGCAGCCCCTTATCCTTAGAAATTTTACGTACCCCAATGCCACAAGGGGTAGAAATGCCTCGGTTTGAGAAATATGGAGGAAAAGGAGACCCTATTAACCATGTTAATTCTTACACAAATTTATGTAGTGATTTTGTCCTTGATGAGAGACTTTTATCCAAGATTTTTCCAAGAACCTTGAAAGATATTGTATTAGACTATTTTTCCAACTTTCCTAATCATTCTATACATTCCTTCAATGAACTTGTGGATGATTTCATAGGAAACTTCCAAGTTCACATGACACCTAGGAAAACAATGGTTGACCTCGTGCGATGTAGAAAAAACACAAATGAAAAAGTCATGGATTTTATCTCACGATACCAATCCTTGTATGCCCAAATCGATGTCAAGATTTTTGATGCCCATCTGCAAAAGATGTTTATCAAAAAATTGAATGCAAATCTTTAGGAGAAGCTGACTATGATGAAATTCCCTTGGTTTATGCATTTATGCACAGCCTTGTGTGAATATCATAACTCAGTTTCAAGTCGTGATTCAAAATTCACTTCTTACCGAGCTAAAAAACCTGAACACAACAATGAAAACAACAATAACAATCAAAACTTTCACAAACCAAATAGAGGATTTTTATATTTTAATCCACCTCCTCAACAACAACCGCAACCAACCCAACAAAATAAAACTCAAACTTTGGTAGCTATTAAGGCAGTGGTGCCTTATCATTATGGGGACCCCAATAGAAAATTTACTCCTCTACCCGACACCCTCCATAATACAATGAACCAATTAATCCAAAAATGCATGCTCACCTTACCACCCATTCGACCACTTGATCCAAATCATCCATTACCTCCTACATTCAAACCTAATGCTTATTTTCATTTTCATCACCAAAATGGACATGACACTAAACATTACAAGTGTCCAAAACATTTAGTTCAATCCCTTGTTGATTCAGGACATTTAACCATTATGGGTGTTAATGATAAATGTAATAAGTTTGTTGCACCCCCTAACAAGAACTTACAAATCTTCACCAATCCTATTCCTTAATACACTACTTCATTTGTCAAGACTAGTGAACCTTCAAATCTTGATGTAATGACCATTGATACAGATCATGAACATGATATAACTCCAACTATTACCCAAGGTCATCCTATGGATATACTTGTGGGTGTGATAGATTTTATCCCTTGAAAGGGCCAAGCCACTAAATCTCTTTATATAACTTTTTCTACTAAATACATATTACAAAAACTTCCTAATGGTCCTCTCTACATAGCTGGAAGAATCTATGATAATCCCAAAAATGGGATATTAATAGATCCCACTTGTCCTGAGAAGGTGATCACAAAATAATTTCTTGTATTACATGAGTTATATCAAGATGATTATAATAAACTGACTACATGGATTAAGACACATATTGGTTTTGCATGCCCTACGATTGTGTTGATCACACTCCATTTACAAATAGGACCTAGAACTTTGGAGGTAACATTTTCAATTATTCCACAATCTAACCAATTTCGTTTCCATCTAGGCCACCCTTGGCTTTGCTCAATGAAAGTTGTCTCATCAATTGTTTTGAAGTGTTTGAAGTTTCCACATGGAAATGAGGTATTCACTGTACACCATAGTGGTTTCAATCCTTTATCTTCCAAAGGTAATTTATAATTAGAATCCTTTTTGCCTAAACCCATGGAGCCCATTACATCTCGAAAGGACTTCCTTTTCACAGCATATCAAAAGTTCAAAGCCAAGAAAATAATTGAATTATCTCTTCATGACATATCCCCATCCACTTTCACACCTCCCATCATAGATGAAACCATGCTTCACCCTGAATCAAACATTGAGCAAGCCATACAACCTTTTGAACAACCACCCTTAGACATTTCTCTACCATTGTCTAAATGACCAAGAGAAATTGAAACTAATCCTATCATACATCCTTGTGTTAAAAATTTATATAAAGCGAAAGAGAAATTGGTTTTCCCATCTTCTTCGGCTTCTTTTGTTCTTCCTTCTTTCGAATAAGAAGAACCTATGTTGACTCAATCCACTCTTACACCTCAACAACTCCAAAACTGCATTAACAAAAATTGTGCTCCTAGTGAACGTCGGCGTTGGAATCTTCTCCTTGCTCCTCAATTTGGCATAAAAGAAAACAAACACAATCCACCTCCGCCTTTGACATAAGCAATATATGACCACCCTACCTCTCCTGATCCACCACCTAATAGTCCAATCCAACCTTCACAACAACCTGAACCAATCCAACAACCAAAACTTTTGATATATCTGTCTTTAGAAATCACCCTTCATCCTTCCGTTGTCATCAATCTTGATGATGATGATGATGTGGAGATTGCCAAAATTGAGGAAGAAATACACAATAATTTAAACTCTTTATTCTCATCCACAATGAACTTAAAAGATAAATCCATTTCATCAAGTGAAGAACCTAGTATGACTCCTAGTTCAACACTTGCAATTCTTCCTTTGGACAGTCAACTGCCCTCGCATTAGACTGAACATGATTGGATGTGGATGACTTGTTAGATGGTTGACCTACATTTGCCTTGCTAAGAATTTTTCTTGTTTCTTTTATTTTTCTTTCATGTATGTATCGTGTTCACTCATGAGTTTGTTTTATGTTCCCTATGTTTGTACACTTCTTCTATTCATCTCTTTATTCTTCTAATTGTTGTTCCTTGTCTTTTTGTCTTTTCTTTTGTTTTGTTTTTTCTGTTTAGGGATGACGCAAAGCATAGAGATTCACTATGTCTCTTCCATGTTGACCCAAAAGGTCTTTTTCTTTTCTTTGTTTTGTGTTTTTCATTTGGGGATGATGCAAAGCGTAGAGACACCCTATGTCTCTTCCATGTTTTTGATAAAGGAAAAAATGGGTTTTACAGGGACCCAAAACCATAGAGTATATAGATAAAAATATTAAGCGTTAAAGATTCCAAAAAAAAAAGGCTACGAAAAGAAAAGAGCCAAGAAAGCATAGCAGCCCCGAACCCAAGCCCAACAAGGGCCACCAAATAACCCAACCAGAAAATCAACAAATGAAACAACCCACAACTATCCTAAAGAGTTTAGAGCATCAACAACCTCATTTTTGAGGTTGTGCATGTCCTGTGTACACTCTTTTAGGTCCTAAACCATCTGGGGCATAGTAGGTGCTTTCCTCTTCATATTAGCTCTCATCCTCTTCAAAACTCCAGTGTTGTCAGTCTTGCTTTTTTCCTTATCAGCTTCCAAGTCCGCGATCAAAGATCCTTGTTGTGTATTTTCTAGTTTCTTAGTCATAGCAATGATGATTATGGCATTATGTTTAACCATTTTGTGGTTATGCTCCATAATAGTTTTCATGGTGTCTTTTATTTTACCAGTTTTAGCTTCCAGGCATTTAACCTTACCTTCATTATCCTTAGCCTCCATCCTCATTTTTTGTCTCTTTCATGTTGACCCAAAAGGTCCTTCTCTTTTCTTTGTTTTGTGTTTTCCATTTTGGGATGACACAAAGCATAGAGACACCCTATGTGTCTTCCATGTTAACCCAAAAGGTCTTTTTCTTTTCTTTATTTTGTATTTTCTATTTAGGGGTGATGCAAAGCATAGAGATGCCCTATGTCTCTTCCATGTTGACCCAAAAGGTCTTTGTCTTTTCTTTTGTTTTGTGTTTTCCATTTGGGGATGATGCAAAGCATAGAGATGCCCTATGTCTCTTCCATGTTGGCCCAAAAGGTCCTTTTCTTTCTCTTTTCTTTTTTTTTTTCTTTCCTTTTGAGGATGATGCAAAGCATTGAGACCGGAATGTCTCCTTCATGTTGACTCAAAATAATTTTACTTTTTGTTTCCTTTTCGCTTGTGTTTTCATTTTGGGACGATGCAAAGCATCAAGACCGCAATTTCTCTTCTATTTTGACTCAAAACAAACTTTCTTTTTCCTTTTTTTTTCACTCTCTTCATGTCATTCTTCTAGTTCTATGTGTATTTGGGGAATGATGATAGTTCCAAGCTCTTTCATAAAGACCTTGCAGCAATGAACATACTGACCCCAAATCCATAGATCCCTTATGTATTTGGTGTGCTTTCTTTTCTAGGGGCCAACTCCCTTTCTTTGTCTTTCATTTTCCTTGACATGACACAACCTAACTTCGAAACATATGACTTGGCATAGGGCTTTCCAAGTTGGCTCTTGTGTTTTTTTTGTTGGTTTTGCTTTTTCTTTTCTTCTCTACTTTCAAGTAATATCTCTCAAAACAATGTGTAGCAAGTCATTTAAAGTGGGGAGCATACATTACCATAATTCATTTTCATTCTTGGTTCCTAGTGTAGCCTTGTCATTCATGTGATGTGTTTATTACTTTTTGGATGACATTAGGTGTGATGTATTTCATAAGTGTGATCTATCTTAGCATATTGCATTCCTCTTGGTGGTTTGATGCAATGAGATGCATCCCCTAAGTTGTGAATATACTATTATTTGATCAATCCTCTCTTGGAGACATTAGAAACAATGTTCCCTAAGTGACTGACCTTGCATAAACTTAACAAGACTCCTTTTAACATCCTTTTACATTTCATTTTTCATTTTTCCACCTTGCATAACGTAACTTGCATGATTGTGGTACCTTTTTTCATGGAATTTGTCTTTGTGGCACCTTTTTAAAATTATTAACATGTATAAGTTTAACATGGTTGAGTGGGAAGCCCACCTAGTGGCATGAATTTTCCCCATAGCCACTTTTGTGTTTTGTGAGTGCATACCAACTAGCGTATGTATCTTATGTTTTTGGGCCTTCTCACCTCGCAGACAATTGGTTATGTGGCCCTAGACTGAGTATATTTGGGATTTCTCACCCAGCAGACTGTCCTATGTTCTGTCACCCAAGAGTGAGTACACATTCTCTTTTAGCCTATATCTTATCCAAAACTAGTTGGATTAGTGATCAAAGCTTCATCTGATTCTCAACACTTGTGTGTTCCTTTGTTCTTATGCTTAGTTTTCCATGGGATCTTCGTCCTGGGGGCTTTATCATCTCTCTTGATAAATGTATTCCATCTTGCTAATGTAAGTGCATTAGAACCCTCCTCTCGATGTTCATGGCTACTTTAGTGTGATTTTGAAGTAGGTTCATCCTCTCACTAAAGTGTGGGATAAATGTGCCATAGAAAAATGGCCCCTTGTTATTTTCATGGCATTTTAGGTCTTTTTTCATGGTATTTGATATATTTGGCTTTGATTTTATGTTACAACATGGCTTGAACATGCATATTTAGTTACTAAAATTCAAAAAATGATGTCTTGTGAAGGTGTTGTGAAGTGTTGTAATACATTTCTACATTCTTCTTATTGGAAAAAGCAAGGGCAGACAACTGAGAGGGGGGCATGAATTAGTTGTTGCAAAAATTTTGACTTTACAAAATTAACTTAACTTTAATCTTAGATTTGATGAATAATCAATCAACCATAAGCAATTAACACATCAGAGAGACAAAGAACACCAAGATTTTTTATGTGGAAACCTTGTTAGGGGAAAAACCATGGTGGATGTCAGTCCACAAGATTATACTATAAGTTAAAAGTATAATGGAAAATAATAAGAATGCACATGCATTCAAGCTCACTACCTAGAGATCACTGCTCAATTATAAATAGAAGTCTCACTATCTTATAGAAAGATGCAGATTAAAACCATCAAAAAAATTGAACTGAGAGAATGGCTTCTGTCCAAGCCTGATTACAGTTCCAATTAAGCACAATACTTCTACATACTTCGCTTAACCTTCTACAAACTTTCTCTTCAATGATATTCACACTTATGCACACAAGAGCACACAACTCATACTCAACACACTAACCACACTTCGCATACTCCTCATACTATCCATACAATCACTTCTTATATATCTTCCACAAAGATTTCATCATAACAAAGTCGACCAAATGAAAAGAATATATTTTCAATGTCGGCTCAAACTCATTATTAAATTTTTAATGTACACCCACCAAGGTCGGCCACAACATAGGGGGGACCCAAATTCACTTCTCCAAATCAAGAATACTCCAATTAATCATGCCTCGAACATCCACAACATGCTAGCATCAACATGTTAGCCAAAAAAAAGAAAAAATGAACATGCACAAGAGAAGATCTTTAATCACGAGCTTCACCAAATCATGTGAACATACCAAAAAGATAAAGGATGAACTAAAGACATTTGAAAACACCAAGAAATAATAGAGAGACGTCCACGACAACCAAGATAACCAGGAACATACAATCTTCACTTAGAAACTCTGACAGAGACCACCAAAACACCATCAAACAAGAACTTGCATAAAAATTCATGCGCACCTCTAAAAATTTTGGAAAATGATCTAGAAATACTCAAAATTAAGCCCTTTGATCCAAAAAAACTAGCCTTTTACATACATAGCGTAATTCCTTCATGACCTGCACAGTTCAACACAGTTCCACTAGGAACCTGGAACACATTCACTTATGATTTTCTCAATATCCTCAACATATACAGTACTTAGAACATCAAATGCTAATAGTGTTGACATTAATGAAAACCACGTATCAGCACCACATCACACCATCCAATAATTTCCCAAAACTCTCCCCCTTTGGCATTGATGGCAACACATGATGTGAAAAACACCATCAACCCAACACACTGAACAATTTCTCCTCTCCTTAGATTTTTCATTCTACACTTCTCCCCTGAGATATTTCTATTTTTCACATTACACTTCTCCCCCTTTGACATCAATGGCAAAGGTAACCATGACCTTTCCACACACATGCTCTGAACCATATCTCTGCACATCTGACTACTCCCCTTGAGTAGCAGCCATAGAAACATCAATTTGGATTAGAATATAGCAATGAAGCTCTCGGATTGATGCAAGTAAGTGCATCATTTAGTTATTTTTCAGGAGGGGTAACTACCCCTAGCATTCCTCTGAGATATTCAAAAGTATCTTTCGGCAATGGATTAGTAAAGATATCTACAATCTATTTTTTTGTGGGCACATACTCCAGTCTAACTTCCTTCTCATTCACTTTCTCCCTTAAGAAGTGGAACTTGAGTGCAGTACTGGATTCCTTGATATATTTATTGCACTTGAGTTTTCATAGTATATTGCAATAGGTTCTTCATATATTACCTTGATATCTCTCAACATTTGTTTCATCCATAGCACTTGAGTACAATTATTTGCAGCAACAATATATTCTACTTCAGCAATGGATAGAGAAATAGAACTCTGCTTCTTGCTTAACCAAGATACCAACTTCTTCCCTAGGAAGAAAGCACCACCACTAGTAATTTTTTTGTCATCCACATCACCAGCCCAATCAGAATCTGTGTATGCACATAGTGTAAGATCATCATCCTTTGAATACCAAACTCCAAAATCAGCAATTCCCTTTAAGTATCTAAAAATTCTTTTGACAAGAGTTACATGTGATTCTTTCGGATCATCTTCAAATCTTGCAACCATACATACAACAAGCATAATATCTGGCCTTGTATGTGTCAAGTAGAGTAATCCTCCAATAATTGATCTATATCTAGTTTGATTTTCCTTACGAGAATCATCATTTTGTGTCAACTTACATCTGGTCACCATGGGTGTACCAACTGGTTTGGAATCATCCATTCCAAACTTCTTTAATAGTTCTTTCACATACTTGGACTGAGATATGAAAATCCCTTGATCCAATTGTGAAACTTGTAATCTTAGAAAGAACTTCATTTCACCAATCATGTTCATCTCAAATTCATTATTCATTTCATCAGAAAAATTCATGCATAAAATATCATCTCTTTTGATATAGCATTTGCTTCCAAAGATTTTGAAGTATTTGATAGTAGGCTTATGACCAAACCATAGTTCATAAGGAGTCTTACCAGAATTACCATTCACATTTACTCTATTCAAGGTATATACAACAGTGCTTACAACTTCACTCCAGTACATCTGAGGCACATTTGCTTCCACCATCATTGTTCTGGAAACATCCAGAATTGTTCTATTCTTTCTTTTTTCAACTCCATTCTATTGAGGGGTGCAGGGAGCAGATAGCTATCTTTTAATTCCATGATATTCACAGTAAGTATCGAATTCTTTTGAAAGGAATTCCGTACCTCTATCAGATCTCAAGCATTTGATCTTCAAACCTTTTTCATTTTCTACCATGGCCTTAAATCTTTTGAACTTATCTAATGCTTCACTTTTCTCTCTTAGAAAGGAAACCCAAATCATTATAGAGTAGTCATCAGTGACAAGCATAAAATATCTTTCTCCATGAATGCTCTAACCATAGAGGGACCACACAAATCAGTATGTAATAGTTCTAGTTTGTTTACCCATTTGACATTGTCGACAAATTACATTTCTAGGCTTCACTAATTTAGGAAGATCTCTTACTGCTTGAGTAGAACTTATCCTAATGATCTTGTCAAAGTTTAAATGACACAATCTCTTATATGCCATAACCAACTTTCATCTACTTGAGTAATTCAGCAACTACCATTAGCAGTATTCAAATGAAAGTTGTTACCTCTAGTTTGTACACTAGTGGCAATCATGTTTCCAAATTTTTCATGAATATGGAATTTTCTATCCTTGAACTGTAGATCATATCCCTTGTGCACCATCTATCCAACACTTAACAAGTTAAGCATTAGGCCTTCAACATAGAGAACACCATCAATATTTTCTTTACCACCAAGGCTAATAGAGCCTCTTCCTCATATCACACAAGCATTATTATCTCCAAATATCACAACCCCACCATCATACTCTTCTATATTCACAAAATTTATTTTGTCACTAGTCATATGATGTGAGCATCCACTATCAATGATCCATTCATCATTCTCCTCAACACAGGTTGTAAGAGCTTTCTTTTCTTCATCTCCAATGCACTGTAAATGAAATTGCATCCTAACTTTCCATAGTGAATAGTTGGTGCCATCAAATCTAGGGCTTTCCTTCTTGAGTGTTGCCATCCTGGATCACCTCAAGTTGTTAGAATTTTCTTCAGAGGAACCTGCTCTAATACTAATTGTTGGAAAAAGCAAGGATGAACAACTGAGAGGGGAGGTGAATCAGTTATCACAAAAATTTAAACTTTACAAACTTAACTTAACTTTAATCTCAAATCTAATGAATAATCAATCAACCATAAGAAATTAACACATCAGAGAGACAAAGAACACCAAGATTTTTTACATCGAAACCCTGTTAGGGGAGAAATCATGGTGGATGTCAGTACACAAGATTATACTCTATTAAAAGTATAATGGAAAATAATAAGGAGAATGCACATGTATTCAGGCTCACTGCCTAGAGCTCACTACTCAATTAAAATAGAAGATTCGCTATCTTAAACAGAAATATTCAGATTAAAACCATCCAAAAATTTGAACTAAGAGAATGGCTTATGTCCAAGCTTGATTATAGTTCCAATTAGGCACAATATTTCTGCATACTTCACTCAACCTTCTACACACTTGCTATTCAATGATATTCGCACTTATGCACACAAGAGAACACAACTCATACTCAATACACTAACCACACTTCACATACTCCTAATACTATCCATACAATCACTTCTTATATATCTGCCACAAAGATTTCATCATAACAAAGTTGGCTAGAGGAAAAGAATATATTTTCAATGTCGGCTCAAATTCACAATTAAATTTTCAATGTGCACCCACTGAGGCTGGCCACAACATAGTGGGGACCCAAATTCACTTCTCCAAATCAAGAATACTCCAATTAATCACACCTTAAACATCCACAACATGCTAGCATCAACATGTCGACTGAGAACAAGAAAAATCGAACATGCGCAAGAGAAGATCTTTAATCATGGGCTTGACCGGATCATGTGGATGTACCACAAAGATAGAGGATGAACTAGAGACATCTAAAAACACCAAGAAATAGCAGAGAGACATCTATGACAATCAAGATAACCAGGAACATACAATCTTCACTTAGAAACTCTGACAAAGACCAAAAAAACACTGTTAGACAACAACTTGCATACGAATTCATGCGTACCTCTGAAACTTCCAATAGATGATCTAGACACACTCAACAGTAAGCCCTTTGATCCAAAACAACTAGTCGTTTAGGTAAATAATGTAATGCCTTCATGACCTGCACAGTTCAGCATAGTTCCACTAGGAACCTAGAACACATTAACTTATAATTTTCTCAATATCCTCGACATATACAGTACTTAGAACATCAAATTATAATAGTGTTGACATCAATGACAACCGCATATCAGCACCACATCACACAATCCAACAATTTCCCAACACTTCTAGACTCTAATCATTACAATTCACATAAAAAACATCTTTTTACACATCATGAAGTCTAGTTTTGAAGTGTTGTAAAGTATTGTAAAAATATTTCACACTTTCCTAGGAACAACTTCACTATTTATCTCTTCTTATGACTTAATTGACCCCTTTATGCCATCATATGCTTTAATTAAGTGTAATTTTGGATATTATTCCAACAAACAACATTAAATGAAACTTAATTCCTGACACTTGTTTTTAGGTCCTAGGTGGGACCCATTCACCATGGGTGGTGAATGAGTCCCCCTTGGCCCTAAATTCAAAATATTTTAAATTTCTTTGAGGAATTTTATTAAAAATCACTTGATGTTAGCCTATGATGAGGTATGAACGAGAAAATACAATACAAGATTATATAAATAGGCATTTTTCACTTCATTTTACATCTCCCAAGCAATATTTTCTCATCCAAGCATTCAACCATCTTACAACATGAATTCAAGCAATATTCAAACACTTTGAAGCATCTGTTGACATTACTTTAGACTTGCATTATCGAGGGTTTGGTGAGTTAATATCATTTGAATGTTATTAGTTTATCTTTCCTTTACATTTAATTATTCTATTAAGGGTTTGATTACTGCAAATGGGTTTTGACCAAGAAAAACCCCTATTTGCTAACCCTCAACCATTTTTACCTTTTGCATGTGTCTTTGAAGAGTTAGGTATGTAGATTTATTAAGAATTTATGTGTTGAAAAGTGGAAAGAAAATTCAACTAAGTGTTTCAATTCAACTTAAGTGTATTTCAAGCTTGAAGAAGGTTTTATGTCTATTTCTAGTAGAACTGACTTTGGCAACCCGACAACCAGACATTTCTAGATATGGTGTTGCAGAGTTATCTTTTTATTTTCTAGAATTTGGGAGAGGAATGATTCACCATTAATGGTGAATGAGTCCCACCTTAGGAATAAAAATCTAAGTTTTGTTAGATTTTGGATCCCAACTGTTAGAAACCAGTTCTCGACATTGTTGTACTAGGAGGAGGACTAATTCGCCACCTTGGGAGAATGAGTCCCAATGTGAAAAATCGGTAATTTCCATCAACATCCAAAACACTCCAAAATCATCACATTTCATCCAAGTGCACTCAGATTCACCCCTTCTCTTTCTATTCTACATAATTTCTTCATTTACTTAGTTATTGCATTACACAATCTATTTTCAAACATAGCTGTAAATTGCACTTTTTCATTCATTTTAGTTAAGTTTAATCAGTCAATTTCATTTAGTTTACTTCATTTAGGCATAACAACATCACACATAACATTAATTGAATGAACACCATGCATTTTTGGGTCCTATCTCTCTCCTTTTAGGTGAAAAACCCTAGAAGAGCTAGAGTTGTCCATAGTGACCCAAAAATCTATAGTTAATCTACTTTCTTTAAATGTAGTCTCAGAATTTGGTTTTACTATTTTACTATTATAGAAAGATTGTATTTTAATATTTGGCATGATAGTCTAATTAGGTCAACAAAATTAAATTAATCATTGATCCCAATCAATTTCTAATTCATAAAAGGATCAGATCCAAGGTTGGTTGGCTCACCTTCAAGGTTATAAATCAGTCTAATTTCATTATCAATTTTCATGCTAATTTTCTTTGAAAAAGTATTTATGTTAGTGATCTATGCATTAGACCTAGGATCCCTTTTTCAACAAAATCATGCACTCCCTGAGGTTTGGTTTGCAAAATACTCCATAGATTAGCATAATGGAGCTTTCTATTTTGTTAACTTGAGTATATTTTACATGACCAACTAGCATAACACCACTTTATTTCTAGTGGAGTCATGTGTTTCATGAGTGAACTAAGATAATGCAGCTTTCTAGCCTTGTGAAACCCATTATATTGTATAGAATCCTAGCATAACACAATTTTCTATCGAATAGATCTATGTGGCTCATAAATAATTTGGCATAACATAGCTCTCATTGATCTTTATGAGAGAACCATTATTTGTAACATTATATTTGTTGGATGATGTATGGTATTTGAAAATTTAAAAAATAAAACTTATGTATCTTTATCTTACTGACTTGAATCATTTTATCATACTCACCTTGTGTTTGTGTCTTATTTTATATTTAAATTATTTTTTGTGTTGTGTTTTTTTATATTTCTACCTTGTATCCTTTGTGTGTTTACTTCTTGTATTTTCTTTGTGTCTTTGTGTATGCTTCATGTATTCATAGTTTATGATTTTTGTTTTTCATGTTGCATTGCACCTTATGTGTGTGTGTGTTTATTTGTCTTTTGTATTTTTTTTGGTAGGATCTTGAGCCCAGGGCTAGCACATACCCTAGATTTAGTTTTATCCTACATCTCCAATATATGAAAAAACACCTTTCTTGGCTTATCTTTACTTTAGGTAAGAATGAGCATAAGTTCATACTCTCACTAAAGTGGGGGATAAATGTAGCATCATAAATTGTCACCCTAAAAATTTTAGACTATGTTTAGCTCCCTGTTATTTTCCTAGACCTAATTATGCTCATGTATTTATCCCATTTTATTATTGTTTACAAAAAATGAAAATAAATTAGGAATACAAACTAATTATTGATTGAACGATAATTGAAATTTCAAAATAGGTCTAGTTTAGGGTGTTACCTCTCTTGACCAACCTGTTTTGTCCCAATTTTGAATATGTTATTGTTGAAATTTTTACATTTGATAATCTAAATTCATTTGTTAACCTTTTATAAGTTTTTTTTAATAGAAAATAAATAAATGCATATAAATACAAGTATTATTCACCATTTAAACACCTAGGAAATTAAATTCCAATTGTGCATCTTAAAAATAGTCAAGAGAAAAATAAGTAGAATCAACTATATTTTTCATCAATCAAGATTCATGATTGGTAGTGCATCATGTTGATAAGAAAGATCATTCATTTTTTATATTTATTTTTTGTGAGTACTAACACTTTTAGGACATTCAATAAAGAATCCAATTTTCCTTGTCTGAGATAAGTACCATGTACTATGTTGATCAAGGAAAGAAAATCAAAGTGGGATGTTTTAGAACTTGCCATTTTGTCACTTTTTTCTATCTATTTTCTTCTTCCTAATCGAGGGTGATTACTCTTTACATCATTGTAGTTATTGTGTATGTGGAAACACAAAAACAAGGTTTGAGTTAGGTAACCCCCATATGAAAAAACCCTTTCTCCCCTTTCTCTAATGTAGTTGGTAAACTTGAAGTGGATTTGGAAGAGGATTGAAAACATAATTGCAAGATCAAGAATTCAATCCACTAATTTTCTCAAATTAGGATAAGAAAAATTATTCATGAATATAAAAAGTTATGAAGCTAAGTCTAGGAAGGAAGAACCTACATACTAAGACCTACCAAGACCTATTCATAGATCCAGAAAAAATAAGCTTTTCTAGTCTAGGGAGGTACCACTGTTGACCATTAAATTTAGGCCACATTTCTAGTGACAGGTTCCTCTCTAAATCTCCTTTTTAGATTTATAATTATTTTTCAGCTTGAATTTTTAGCTATGCAATAAATTAAATTTTAAAATATAGGGCTTAATTCAAATAGGATTATTAAAACATGCATCAATTTATCCTCTTGAAAATTCAAAAGAACCAAACCTTAAGAGATTATCTCTCCCTTGTGGCAACTAGCCAATCATCGAACCCTAGTTGCTTTGTGTTTCAATGTGGATTCAAAGTGAAAATAGGTTGATCCTAATTAATCTACTTGTTTGATGTAAGATCTATTTTCCTACTCTACAATTTTAAAAATTATTTGAACCACATATTTTTGGGGATGAGGTTTATAGGCTACTCTTGCACTCTTAAGGTCTTTCACCTAAAAGGAGAGAGATAAACACCACTTAAAATATTTTTGGTTCACTCAAACTAAGATATGTATAATGTGATTAATGCTAAATGAGTTTATCTAAATGGAACTAGATGATGAAATTGATTGATTAAAGTATGCAAACCTAAGAAATATGTAATGTTTGAAAACACAATGTGATATGTGGAAAATGCAATAAAGAAGTAAACTAATGCAGATAGAATTAAACAAGGCTATACAAAGTGCACCTGGGGATCTTATGATGAATCTAGAGTGTTCTGAATGTTGAGAGAGATCAGTGAAAATTGCCAATGGGACTCATTCACCACTGATGGTGAATCAATCCTGCTTCTAGCAAAAACTTCTAGGAACTGGTTTCTGAGTGTTGGGATCCAGAATCTCACAAATTATAATTTTCTAGCCTTAAGGTGGGACTCATTCACCACTAATGGTGAATCAGTCCTCTCCCAAAATTTTATGAAATCAAAGAGCAATTTTGTAGCACCAGATCTGAGCTTGTCTGTTTGTTGGGTTGACGGAGTCAAATCTCCAGAAAATGGACTATAGGTTGTCTCCAAGCTTGAAATAGGATGTAGTTGAATTGAAACACTTTGTTGACTTCTTGACCACCTTTCAACACCTAATTGATTGAAAAATATGAATACACAAGTCTAAAAACACGCATACAAAAGGGGAGAAATGGTTAAGGGTTAGGTTATAGGGATTTTCGTTGGTCAAATCCCACTTTGGTAATCAAACCCTTAATAAAGAAACAGAATGAAATGAACAAGGAAAGATGAATAAACAACATGCAAATGTCCTAAAATCACAACAACCTTGTTGAAGAAATATGAAGATGTGTCAATGGCTACTCCAAGATACTTGATTGATGCTTGATTGAATGATGCAAAGTGTTCAAATGCTAATTGATGTTTAGTGAATGCTAGTGAATGAGGAGATACTTGAATGAAATAGGTGTAAAATGAGAAGAAAAATACTTATTTATACAGACTTGTGCCTTAGTAACCTGATGACACCTCATCACAGGCTAACATAAGGTAATTTTGAATAAAAACATGAAAGAAAATTTGAAATATTTTGAATTTTGAGCCAAGAGGGACTCATTCACCACCCATGGGAAATGGGTCCCACCTTAGACTTGAAAATGGGTGTCAGGAATTAAGATGCATTTAATGTTATTTTTTAGGTTTACATTTAAAAATACACTTAATTAATCCTTATGAGTGCATAAAGGGGTCAAATAAAGCATAAGAAATGTGTAAATAGTGAAATTAAGCCTTGAAAAGGGTGAAATATTGTTACAAGACTTTACAACACTTCAAAATAGGACTTTATAAGTGATGAAAAGGTGATTTTTAGGTGAATTGTAATGAATATAGTCTAGAAAAGTGTAGAAATTTTTTACAACACTTCACAGCACCTTCACAAGATGTCATAATTTGAATTTTAAGGACCTAATGTGAATTTTTAAGTCACATTACAACATTAAATCAAAGAAAAATAGACCAAGCATCATGAGAGAAAGACCTAAAAGACCATGAAAATGTCAAGGGGCCATTTTTCTACGACACATTATCAAACTGACAACTTTAGAAAAGTCTACCTCAATGATGATGAGTCTTGTGATATCATTGGAAAGGGATATTAAAATTAAAAAAGGTAATAGTTGGTTTCTAATTCATGTTCGAGATGTCCCTTAACTTTGAAGAAAATTTATTTCATCTGAACAATTGGATACTCAAGGATGTTGTGTCACTTTTAAGTCAAGTGCATGGAAGATAATTAAAGGAGTCTAAGTTATTGCTTGAGGAAGAAAATAAGGTAGTTTGTATGAGTTATATGGTTATACTAAACTATGATCTATAATGGTAGTTATGGATAGCATAACAGAGCTCTGGAATAAAAGGCTCCATGACATTAGAAAAAAGATAATGAGATTTTGTATAAGGAGGATTATCTTCTTGGTCAAAAATAAGTAGATTTGGTGTTATGTGAGCATTACATATATGAAAAGAAGAAGAGAACTAGATTCTCCACCAATGAACATGAGAATAAGTCATGACCATTGGAATTAGTACATTCATATATCTTTGATCCCATAAAGGTATCATCAATTGGTGGGTCAAATTCTTTTTTAAGTTTTCTATATGATTACACTAGGAAGGTTTGGGTTTATATGATGAAAATAAAGTTTGATACCCTTGGTATGTTACAATTTTCAAATCACTTATAGAAAACCAAATGAAAAATAAGTTAAAGTACTTAAAAATTGACAATGGGGGTGAGTACAATTCAATAAAATTTAATCAATTTTATGCAAATAATAGTATTGAGAGGATTAAAACTATTCATCTAACACCATGAAAACATGATGAAACTAAAAGGATAGTTAGGATCATTTTGGAAAGAGCACATTGCATCCTCTAAAACAACAGGTTTAGGAAAACAATTTTGGGTGGAGCTATTAAATACAATAGTGTATTTTATTAACTAAAGTCAATCTTCTTGGTTATATTTCAAAGTTTATAAGGAGAAGTGGTTACAAAATATGATTTCATAGTCATCTATGGGTGTTTGGTTGTGAATATTTCATTCACATTTCATAATAGAAAATAAAAAATATTAATCTTAAGTTAAAATGATGTATCTTGGTTGGATACAAAGATGAGAAATATAGCCACATTTTGTGGGATCCAATTTACAAGTTACACAAAGTTAAATCTGATCTTCAAGAAAAAAGGAAATGCAAATATAAAAGAAAAATGCATATTATCCAAGGAGTATGTTCTAGTAAAAGACATCACAAATAAGAGTGATGTGTTAAAAAATAAGTAGATTGCAAATCAATGATAGGAACAAGCATAATTTTAGCTCAAAAAATTTGATCATAATGAAAAACAAGATCATCCCACAAGTAATTATGAGGAGGGTACTCCATAGGAATTTATTCTCCAAGTCCAAAGGTCCATCAAGGAGAATAGGCCTTCAAAAAAATGTAATTATTTCATTCAACATTTGTTGTTTCCTAATGAAGTTGAATGCACTACATTTGAAGATGTGTGTGAAGATAAATATTGAAAATAGTGGATGGAGGATATGATAGATGAATTGGTGATCAAGGGTTATGATAAAAGTGGTACTAATTTGACATAATAAATTCACCAATTAGGAAAATAACTTTTATAAGTGCAATGTTCAGTTTGGAAACTTTATATGACCTTCAATTGGAGTAACTTGATGTTGAGACAACCTTCCTACATTGTGACTTAGAAGAAGACTTATACATAAAGAAATCTAAAGTTTTTGAGAAAGAAGGTATAGATAATTTAATTTGCTAATCTAATCAAATCTTGTATGGGTTGAAATAAAATCCATGAAAATTGTATTTAAAATTTGATTCATTTATGGTTGAGAGAAAAATCAATAGATGTGAGTAGAACCATTATAGAAAATGGTGAATTTGTGTTGTTGTTATTGTATGTAGACTATATTCTAGAGACAACAACTAGAAGGGATATAGTTAGCCACTCAAAACAATAACTGGAAAAGATGTTTTCAATGAAGGATTTGGGTGTTGTGAAGCAAATCCTTGAAATGAATATTATTAGAGATAGGAAGAAAAAAACTAAATTGTCACTAGAACCTCTTAAAATGGGGGAGATGCTATCATATGTCTTAGGACATAGAGCACACCCACTTCCAATGATTCAACTCAAGGATAACCCTAGAGATGTCAATGCAAAGGAGAAAGAGATCTTGAAATAGGGTTGTCCTAGGGGCTGAATGTAAACTAATGAAGGGTTCACCACCAAATTTAGACTTGGAAAAGGGAAATGAAATGCAAGATGAAATGAAAAACTCTAATATGATGCAAACTTAAACTAAATGACTTAAAAATGCATATAAAACAGAATAAGAAGTTGTGAAATGAAATATGTGCACTTTGGTGTCTGAAGATGACTGGAAGGAGCTCTGAAATGTTGAATTTTTTTTACTTTTTGACCTAGTGGGACTCATTCACCATTCTAGGAGAATCAGTCCTACTTTTGGAATTTTGCACAAGAGCAGGTTTCAAACAAAAGGATATTTGAATTTGCAAAAAATATTGTAAAACACCTATAGTGGGACTCATTCGCAACTTGTGGTGAATGACTCTAGTTTGGATTTTATAGACCTTCAAGGTCTGAATATAGTATTCACTATTTTCTCTTTTTTTTTCTCTTTGTTTATGGATCCAAAACCCTGATTTTTGGGATTGTGACTTTTTTGTGAAGATTACAACCTTGCAAATGGGGAGATGACTCCAACAAATTTCTCCAAGCTTATAATTTAGTATTCAATGGTCCTCAAGTCTTGAAAGCACCTAGATCTGCAATCACATAAAGAGAGAGATCAAAAGTGTCGATTATTAGGGAATAAGGGTTTTCCTTGGTCAAACCTATAAGGAAAGAAGAGGTATGGAAACACTTTCCTAACATCAAAACAATAGGACAGAATGCATACAGTACTTTTAATTTTCTAATTACAGTCCAATTAAGACACACATGAAAGATTTATAGAAATAGAACAAATGCATAAAGACAAATGAACACCAGACTTATGTGGGAAAACCCTATCAGGAAAAAACCCACCACACCAAGTTGAATCTCTTTGTATTTCAGTAATAACAAATTACATACAAATCAAAGATACAACTCTCTGGTATTAGTTTACAGTAGCTTCATTTACTGTTCATCCAGTTACAGAAAATGCTCTCAAGAATCTAATCTATTCATCCTCAGAATTAATCTGCTTTTATCTTATCACATTTTGATTTTTGTCTTTTTTTCATCCTTATCCACCATTACCAATCATAGAAAATTTCCTTTCGAGCAATTGATTTTTCCCTGCATGTTGTTCAACTCCAGCATTGCAACAGTTAAAAAAATCTAACTGCCAACCATTTAAAATTCACTTACTTTGATTGGTCCACGAGGCTCCACATAGGATGGTCAATCTGGTCAAAGGCATTCAAACTTTGTTGGCATATCGGTGAGACACCAACAGTGTCTCCCTGATGCCACAAAGTCTTCATATCGATATCGGCATAAGTCCCAATAGTCAACAAGACGATGTAACGAATGCCATGAGTCATACCAAATCCATCGACATCCATTTCATTTCTATCGGAAAGACATTTTACCAATGCTCACAAGTCATATCGATTTCAACTTTGCCATCAGCAAGACCTTACCATTCACCAAGAGTTCTCATTGAGTCTCCTCAAGTTTCACCGAATCACCTGATAGTCAGTAAGACATTCATCCTTTGCCGAGACTTCACTCCGAGCACAACCAAGTCTTACCAAGTTGGCAAGACATTTATCTTTCACCAAGACCTTTCACCGAGCACTCATGTCTTACCAAGTCGGTAATACATTTGACCTTCGCCAAGACCTTACACCGGCAAAACATGTCATACCGAAGCACCCAAGAGTCGGCAAGACTAGGCACCCATCGTCAATACTTCATACCAAAGTCTTTTTGTCACCGTGAAGGCACCAAGTGAATACTCCCATCGGCGTGACCTTCCAACAGTCGCTGAGAGACCTTCTCAACACCCTTGTGTTACCCTGATAGTCATATGCTATTGGTGAGACATTCTCCAGTCACTGGGACTTCTCCCCAAAGCCCGATAGAAACCTACTGTTGGCCAGAGGTCTCCATTCGATAAAAGGTCACAACGAATGCTTCTTGTCACAATGATAGTTCATTCAGAAAGACACCAACTTTGTCTCAGTGACTTGGAACATTTCAAAGGATTCATAATAGCTAGTCGGCCAAATATGATTAATGTCAGAGTGACTTTACCCTCTAGGAGTTACATGTCAGTATGGACAAAGGGAAATATTCCAACAAAACCCGTTGTAGGTAATTAAACCAAATGATGAGACAATGAAACAAAGGCATGAAACATGAACAAAGAACATGAATCATAGAAAATAAAACCTAGAATGTTTTCTTGTAAATGATGTCATGTAAATCTGCAACTCAACTTGAAATGGCCATGAAGGATGTAGATCTTGATCTTGACAATAGGTGTAGAGAAATGCTTGATCTTGGATCTTCAATGCTACATCACAACACTAGATAAATAACATGCTTGATGCTTGATATGCTTGAAATGATGATGGATCTTGAATTGTTGCAACAATTGATGAATAATTTTTCCCTTGAATCCCTTAAAAATGATCTTGAATGCTCTCTTGATGCTCTTGTGAATTCTTGGAATGCCTAAATCTTGCTTTCTTGGCTTGATAACATGTACACTTATATGAAATAGTGATTTGAAAGCTCATTTATATAGTAAATTCATCTAATATCTAGTGTATTAGATTCCAAAGGCCGACATACATAAAATGTAAACTTAAAACCTAAATTTTCCCACTCAAAACCTTGAAAATACGCCAAATGGGACTCATTTGCCAAGCTGGGAAAATGGGTCCCACCTGGATGGGATTCATTCACCCAAAGTGATGAATGGGTCCCACATGGCCTATCTTGATTGCTAAAGTGTCAAAGAGTGTGTAAATTAAGATTATTTATTGATATTGTTGGGTTTTTTATTGAAATATTCCTTGGGATGCATAATATATAGTCTTAGGGGCCTATTAATGATGATATTAAGGTCATAAATTCAAGAGGGGCCAAAATTCAATATGAAAGTGTAAATAATTTACTTTGTGTCATTAAATTAAGGAAAAATTAGGTCTATTTAGCTTAAAATGACCCTAAATCCTATGTGAATGTGTACAACACATTACAACACTAGATTAGGTCCACTTTGTTTACAAGCCTCCTAAATTTAATGTGAAAGTGTAAATAAATGCACTTTACATTATTAAATTAAGGAAATGTTAGGTTATTTAGCTTTAATAGGGGAAAAACCCTAATGTGGATGTGCAAAACACATCACAACACTAGATCAAGGTGATATCAATTCCAATTTATCATTAATTATTCCCGAATTAAGCAAGGAAAAGGCATACTTCTTCTGTTGCCAAATTTAGCCCCCACTTTAGTGAGTGGAAGAACTTGCTTCAAACTCGCACTAAAGTAGACATTCAAGAGGGGTCAAAGTGTACCGATGCATATGGTCTAGGATAACAATGATTGAGGAGGCGGTCAAGCCCACATGATCCAAGATCCTATGTGAAACCGACATAAGCACAAGAGGACATGCATAAGGTGTATGATATGCAACATCAAGATACACAAACATGTAATGTCAATAAGTATAATAAAGAAAAACATAAACAAGAAAAAATAAAAAAGAGGTGCATCAAGCTTCAACCATTTGTCCAACACGATGTGGATCAGATCTAGGTTGTTTTTCCAAAAGTGCATGCTCACTCTAAGGATATGAAACTTTAGGTTTTCCACTAGGTGAGTAATCGAAGAAGGTGAGACACATACGACCGATATGTGCTCACACACACATGCGAGTGGATAAAGGAAAGTCATGCCTCAGATAGGCCTCTCGTCCAACCATACCAAAGTTATACCTCCTGATAACTTTGATAAGGTGCCACACAAAAATGATCTTCAAGCTTCATGAGACAAGAAAATATTCCTATGCTTGGATTTCATGAACAAACAATGAACTTGTTTCATGAGGCAAGAAAAACACCGTATGCTTGGAACTTATGACCAAACAAGATGGCTCTATAGGCATGAATAGTGTGTTATGCAAGGTGGCCATATAACAAAGAGTGTAAGGTACATCCAAAGGTATTTTTTATTAGATCATGCAAGGTCTCTTCTTAGGGAATATTGTGCCTAATGTCTCCAAGAGAGGAAAAGTCAAAGAAATATCATGCTCTCAGAGGAAATAAAACTCAATGATGTTGTGAAGAAGAGGACTCATCACAAGAAGAAAGAAAATTGCACAATGAAACATGAGTGTTGATGTATGCCCCCACTTTAAAGTGTTTGCTAACACAGTTACTGTGAGAAATTGCTTTAAGGAGAAGAAGACATGAGAGGTTATTCAGAAAGCCCTATGCCAAGTAATATGTTTTTGAATCAAACTACATCATGAATAAGTATGTCACATGTGAGTCAACTTAAGGCATTTCATCCACATTCCAAGATTGCTCTTATATGTACATGAAAGGCGCTCAATTAGCCAAAAGAGACAACGATAAGTGACATATAGGGAGAAGGATACTTATCCCCTTTCCCCCACTTAGTGCATGACAAGGATGAGCTGAATAGGATGAAAATAAGTTTCAATTAGAGGAACTAGGTGCTTCAACACATGGAAGAGCACCATGGTCCCTAAGATGTTGAATTTTATCACTTAAAGCCTTACATTCATTGGTAGCATGACCATGCACTCTATTATATACACAAAATGAAATCTTGTAGTAAAATTTCTTTCATGTTCTTGAATAGAGAGTTACCAAATGATCTTGGAGAAGTCTTGACAAGATACCCTCTTGATCAAAAGTAGAATAAATTCCTTTATTTTGCAACAAAGATGTCTCTTGATTAGTACAAGGTGTCATACCTACACAAGACTCTTTAGATTGTAAGATTTTGTTCTCTCCTTTACAAGAGGGTGTAAAATCTAATGAATTCAAATCATTAGTGTTTTGCGTGATGACATTAACATTAAGCAAGGAATTCTTTGTTTGTTCTAGTTCTTGCAAAGGATAATAATTAGGAGCATTGATGTCTATTAGTTTAGGATGCACTACTGTTAAAGTTGGCTTAGAAGAATCTTTTTGTAATAGTGTTGATATTGAATGAAGGCTTTTTTTTTCTTTCAAGAGAGAATAGCCAAGAAAATTAGTCATTTCTTGTGTGTGAGGCTCTATAGGGACGTGGATACCTTGTTCTCTAGCACAACATCCTTTTCCACTATATCCAAGTTGTTTCATAATCTCATAACCTTTTCCATAAAGATGCTTCATCTCTTTTGGATTCAATGGTTGCTCATAATTAATTTCATCAAAGTTTGTTGTGTAATTTGTTATCTTTTTCTCTAAAGTGGTTGAGGTGGATGCTTTCGAAGGATCTTTTGAATTTTGTGTTGAAATTACCAATTCTTCTTTTCCCTTTTTAGAGTCTTTGTTTATGATCATGTATTTTCCCATGAATTTTGGTGTGAAATCTAAAGAGCCCCAATCATCGTCTAATAATTTTGTGATTCCCTCAATATATTTTTCTTTGTATTTCTCTTGCATGGGTTCTCTTTGTATAGTTTGTGTTAATGCTTTCAAAGGATTCTCCATGTTTTTTGCATTGTTCAAATAATTCTTTGGGTCAAGGTCACCTTCGAGTGTGTGCACTTTGTTGTTGTAGACATACTTCATTTATGATGAAGAGTAGAACGCACCCAATTCATTGCATGAATCCACGATCTCCCTAAAAGAAGGTTATATGAAAGATCATGAGGTATAACATGGATCATTGTTTCTAATGTGTCCTTTCTATCTATAATAGGAAAATTGATCACACCAAGCAGTTGTTTTCCTACATTATCAAATCCCTTAATAGATAAAGAATCAGGTTGATTTTTCTACACCAGGCCTATCCAAAAGGGTCACACTACACACATTAAGGGTTGAGCCATTGTCAACAAGATTTTTATTTATCCATGTCCTTTTATATTGATATATTATTATGAAGGATTCATTTTGTGTTTGCACTTCCAAAGGAGGGAGCTCACTTGGGTGGAAAAAAATGCCAACATTTATTTCTTGAATCATGGCTGCTATGCCATTCAGTTGTGCATTAGAAGAAATAGAAACTTTTTGTAAAGAAATTTGAATCATGTTATGATAATGAGGGGAGGCTTGGATAAGGTCCCATGATTATATCTTAATAGGAGTATTATTTAGTTGTTCAAAAAGATTGTACTTCCTTCCACTTTGTGAAGGAAAATGAGAGGGACTTGGTAAGATAGGATTAGGCAACAATAGGGGTGTTGGAGGTGTTTTTTTTGGTTGCAGATTGCTTCTAGTGTTATATGTATGAGAAATGGTATTATGACTTAGCTACTGCAAAACAATGTTCTTAGGTGGGTAAAGGATAAGTTCAAGTTTATTTTGAGTTTTCTATTTGTGTGAAGGTGGGTAAAGGATTAGAAGGTTCAAAGGATGTCCCATAGGATATGTAGGAGGCCCATTAATAAAGAGGGATCTAATGGACACTTGAACATTCATAACCTCAACAGTCTTTGTTTGTCATATTTCTAATCAAGGGAAATCTAAGAACACCTTTTTACCATCACTTAAGGAAGCCACATTACTATTGTTGTCATTTTTTCACACCATGATATCCTCCCTAGGAGGAGAGTTTTTAGGAGAACTACAAACCAAATGTTCTTGACATTCAAGGTTTGGTTCTTCATGAAGGAATTCATCGCAAGTAAGGGAATGACCAATTATGGTTTAATTGTCTTTCTCAATAAGGGTTTCCCTAGGTGAAGGGGGGAAACTAAGATTCTCATGACTTTCATTGACCAAAGTATCTTCTTCAAAACTAGGAGGGATACTAGGGGAAGAACAAGTATGATTTTCATGGTCATTTATGATTTCATTCCTTTGTTCCCTAATGTCTTCCAAAATAGGATAGGTATGGGAAGGATCATAAAGAGGGTTGTTATAGACTTTAAAGGTTTGATCATCTAACACCAAAATATCCTCATCATTTACAATCTCATCCTCTTCTGCTAAATCATTTTGACAAGAAATACAAGAATGGACATTAGGTAATGTGATGTTTAGAAATTTGTTTATGATTTCATTCTCTTGTGCTATAATATCTTCCAATGTAGGAGAGTTTATAGAAGAGATTTCAACAATGTCATGATTCTTAATGAGTGCATCTTCTAACACTAAAATGTCTTTATCACATGTAGGAGAGGTATTAGGAGAAGAGAAACTATGATCATCAACATTGTCTATATTTCTATCTTCTTCTATCACATCATTCCTACAAATGGGATAGATAAGAGGGGGTGTAGGCTTAAGGAATATTTCAACATATTCACTCTCTTACACCAGCAGACTCTCATTACTAGGGAATGCATTAAATGAATGAATAGCGTGCTTAATGACCAATGTTTTCTTTACAAACTTAGAAAAGATCAAAACTAACATTTTTGAACAATAATGTATTTAAACTTAAAATAAAATATAAAGGCCTAGAATGAAATGTGTAGATGCAATTTTAAGATTTCAAACAAGGTAATTTATTGATTACACAATGCCCTAATTTAAAAATGAGATGTTGTAAATGCAAATTTGGAATGAAGCGATGCATGAAATGAACCAATTTAAGCTAGATTTAGTGAAATACACGTAACAGAAACTCAACCAACTGAAATAACTAACTAATGGCAGCAAACTAAAGTGTAAAAAAAAGGATTTCAATGTTGTAAAATGTAGTTTTAGATGTGTACTGAGACCAATTTTCCTAGAGGGGTGAATGAGTCCCAATGAGGATTTTTTAAAAAATTCAAAGATTTTTAACTGATATTTATTCTTTTTTATTTTGTATGATGTGTAACCTAAGTGAAAATGTAGTTTTCAGATGATTTTCAATGATTTGAGATCAAAAAAAGAAACCTATATGCACTTTCACTAATGAATTTTTTTATAAAACCTAATGTAAAGTTAATGCAAGCTACATCTAGGATGATGATGTACTCCAAATCAAAAAAGAAGGCATTCTAAATGCAAGTTCACCAAAATGGAACCTCTTAAAATGGGGGAGATGCTATCATATGTCTTAGGACATAGAGCACACCCACTTCCAATGGTTCCAGTCAAGGATATCCCTCTCAATGCAAAGGAGAAAGAGATCTTGCATTATGGTTTTCCTAGGGGTTGAATGTAAACTAATGAGGGGTTCACCACCAAGTTTAGACTTGGGAAAGGCAATGAAATGAAAGATGAAATACAAAACCCTAATGTGATGCAAAACTTGAACTAAATGACTTAAAAGCACATATAAAATAGAATAAAAAGCTATGAAATGAAAAGTGTACAACTTGGAATCTAAAGATGACTAGAAGGAGCTCTGAAATGCTAAAAATTCTAACATTTTGACCTAGTGGTCCACTCATTTGCCATTCTAGACAAATCAGTCCTAATTATGGATTTTTTGGAACTTCATTTTCCACTTGTAGCGAATGAGTCCAATTTTTATTTTTTGGAAATTCAAGGTCTGAATCATGTCTTCACTATCTACTCTTTCTATTCCCTTATATTTCCAGATCTGAAACCCTAATTTTTGGGGTTGTAAGTGATTTTTTGTGAATATTAGAACCTTGCAAATGGGGATACAACTCCAACAACTTTCTCCAAGCTTGTAACCTAATCTTCAATGATCCTCAAGTATTCAAAGCACATAGATCTAAAATCACACAAAGAGAGAGCAAAAGTGTTGATTGTTAGGGAATAGGGGTTTGCCTTGATCAAACCCCTTGTAGGTAATTAAACCAAATGATGAGACAATGAAATGAAGGTATGAAACATGACAAAATAACATGAATCATGGACAATAATAATTTGAATGATTCCTTGTAAATGATGTCTTTTAAATGTGCAACTCAACATGAAATGGCCATGAAGGATGTAGATCTTGATCTTGACAATAGGTGTAGAGAAATGCTTGATCCTGGATCTTCAATGCCACATCACAAAACTAGCTCAATAACATGCTTGATGCTTGATATGCTTGAAATGATGATGAACCTTGAATTGCTACAACAATTGATGAAGAATTATGCCCTTGAATGCCTTACAAATGATTTTGAATGATCTCTTGATGCTCTTGTGAAGTCTTAGAATGCTTAAGCCTTCCTTACTTGGATTGATAACATGTAGACTTATATCCCATGTATTAGATCCCAAAGTCTGACATACATAAAATTTGAAATTAAAACCCAATTTTCCCTGCTTAAAACCTTGACAATAGGCCAAATGAGACTCATTCGTCATGTTGGGAAATGGGTCCCACATGGATGGGACTCATTCACCCAAAGTTCTGAATGGGTCCCACATGGCATAGCTTGATTGCTAAAGTGTTGGGGAGTGTGTAGATTATGCTTATTTGTTGATATTATCAGGTTTTTTATTGAAATATTCCTTGGGATACATAATATAGGGTCTTATAGGCCTATTAATGATTATATTAAGGTTATAAATGCAAGAGGGCCCAAAATTCAATGTGAAAGTGTAAATAATATACTTTACATCATTAAATTAAGGCAAAATTGGCTCAATTTAGCTTAAAAGGGCCCTAAATCCTATGTGAATGTGTAAAACATGTTACAACACTAGATTAGGTCCACTTTGTTTACAAGCCTCCTAAATTTAATGTGAAAGTGTAAATAAATACACTTTACATCATTAAATTAAGAAAAGGTTAGGGGTATGTACAGGATCATGATGGCCCAAAAAGTGGTGATATGATGGGTTTGTGTAGGGTATGTAGCTCACAAATTTTTTTTATCCAAAATTGATGAAATGAAAAGGGTTTTTAAAGGAGATTCTCAGCTTTCCACCAATATAAATTATGCTTTACTCTGAATTTAATAAATAATTATTAATTTTCTATTTGAATTATTACTAAAGTCCTGATTGATAGGCTGATTGAAGAAAATCTATAGCTTTCAAACGGTATCACATTTTTTGAATCCAAAATATGTGTCACATTCTATGCTTTGAATACTATAGGATTAGAAAAAAAATCATGAACTTTTGACCAAGTTAAGGTGGTTAGACAGAGTTTTTATATTTTGTAAAAGTTGTAATAAAAAATTCATAATTAATTATTTACTTGGAAAAAAATTACCAAAAAATATGCATCACATCGGGACATGATTCCTCTACTTATATCTAAAATCTTATAAAAATATATTATCATTTTATTATGGTTAGTGTGGTCAGACAAACACCTACTTATTTTTTCCATGAAATTTAAGTGCTATTGCATTGAAATTTCAAATTTTCACCAAATAGAATTTTTTTTAAATAAACCTAACTTAGTTTAGAAACTAAATTCAATTTGATATAGATTCTATTCTTACAGATTTTTGAAATAATATAGATAACTTATTCAAATTTTTACATCAAGTTTCCTAACTCTGATTTTTTAAAAAAATTTGCCACTTAAGGGCTTTTTTTTCCATGATGATCCTACACATACCCTTAGGTTATTTAGCTTTAATAGGACCCAAAACCTAATGTGGATGTGCAAAACACATCACAACTCTAGATCAAGGAAATATCATGTCAAATTTATCATTAATTATTCTTGAATTAAGGAAAATGCATATTTTCTCCCTTGCCATAGTCACAAGAGAAATATTTTGAAAAATCACCGAATAGGTTGAGTATGAGGGATGCTAAGGAAATGAGAAAAACTCCATCTCATCACTTTAAATTATATTTTGAGATGTGTCCCAAGATATAAGAATAAAAAAATTCATCAAAAGGGTTTCTTACTTCTTTTCTATTGGGAGTCTTATGTACATAATTGTTTGCAAAAGACTTGACATTTCTCATGTAGTGGGATTGGTAAGTAGGTCTATGAGTAATCCAAGATGAACTCATTGATTTTTTTTAAACTAGGTTCTAAGATATCTAAAGAGAACATAAAATCATGTATTTAAGTTTAAAGGAGATGATACATAATTGCAAGGATATATTAACTCTAACACGATTGGTGACTTGTATAAAGGGTGATCTACCATTTGATATGTGTTTACTTATACATCTATACTGATCAATTAGGTTTATAGGCTACAAAAAATTGTGGCTCTTTCTAATATGGAAGAAAAATACATTGTAATAAAAAATGAGCTAAGGAGATAATGTGGTTGCCTAAATTATTGCTTGAATCGAGAAGTAGACAACAAGATTTCATTTTATATAATGATAATAAAAGTGCAATTCATCTTGGAAAAATCCATCCTTTTATTCACGAATGAAGCACATAGAGCTTCAATAACATTTTACTTGAATTTTCCATGAACAAGGTAAGTTGAAGATGGAGGAGATTCATACTAGTTTGAATCTTATAGATGCATTTTCTAAGGTTGTTTCAAAAGAAAAGCTAGAGTTTTGCAAATCTTCTCTTGGTCTAGTATATATGTGATAATAAGCCTAGAAAAGTGAGTGACATATTTGAGCATTAGTTGTAGCTTGGATGGATCTTCAAGTGGGAGATTGTTTAATTGTGAAGTCTATCTCTTCACTTATATTTGAATATTCATTTCACATTTCTTATCTTTTTTCCCTTCAACTTCAATGATGAGTTCTATTTCAATGAGGGGAAAAAAAAATTCACAACTCAAAATGTGTTTGTTGTTGTTAATAATAAAGAGATGAATACACTATTTTTCCATGGATGTAGACAAATTGATGAACCATGTTTTTGTGTTATCATGTGTGTTAATTATTAGTCGATATTTTTTATATTGTAGAAAATATTGTGTTGTTCATTTATCTATAATATATTTTAACATAGGAGAGGTGAATAGTTCAACAAAGTGGCTAAAATAAATTTATGTAGAGATGAATATGTTGTCACTCTTTCTCTTGATGCCCAAAAATGGTGGACATGCTTTCAAATTTTGGAAACATAGAAAAGGTGTATGATTTGAGTTTGTCATATTTTTTAGGTTCATGTAATTTATGAAGAAAAATTTCCTTTAGAAGTGCCTTAGTTCAAGAAGAAGCCATTACTATAAATGTTTGAAATAAGTTGGGAGAGATTTATCAATCTAAATTTTTGGTGAATAATATTTTTATATGAAATAAGTTATACACACTCAAGATGAAGGATGGTGGATATATATCCAATCATGTGAATATTTTCAATATAATTATGACATAGTTACAATTTATTGGAGCAATGATGGAGAAGGAGGATTGTTTATGAATTTCTTATGTTCTTTGCTAGGTTCATGGGATTTCCTTGTTATGGGTGTTGGGTGTACTAACCCAAAGTTCAAGATGGATGATATGATGCCAAATTTTTCAATTATGTAGTTTTTTTAGAATTGTAAAGTTGAAAAGTGAAGACCTTTACCCATTTACTCTAAGTAAAATAACTAACATAGATTGGTGTAGTTCTATGTAAAAAATTTCAAATTATGCTTGGCTTGATTTATTATGACCTCACACATCCCAAGGTCTCAAATCCTATTTTCATAAAAAAAAAATGTATTTAAATTTCCAAGATGATGTCATGTAAGGCCACTAGGTAATTGATAAGACAATGTTTATTGTCAATTTAGAAATGGTTGTGGTGGATGGTTGATTGGAATTTTGTGAAAAGACATGTGTTATGAATTAGGATCATGAGGTAAGTTGATTCTAGTTTTCCTATGCCTTCACAAAGTCTTGAAAAGTACTCTTTGGACTTAAAAAGCCTCCAACAATACCAATCTGTTCATTTCACATGTCAAATTTCTGAATGATGAAATAAAGGGCTACAGTTGAATCAAACATTATCTTAATCATGTTGATGAGGAAATAATTTGAGATGATGAATTTAGGATTGATGAAATGTACTCTTGGTAAATACGTTAATAAAATGAACATTTGATGACATATTTATGTCTCAAAATAAGTTAGAAATAACTTATTGGATAGATTCATAGTGTTGAATAGTAAACCAACATGTATGCTAGTTTCAATATGATAAAAATGAGCAAAGAAGATAGTAGCAACAATGTAAATCCAAAATTATATGAAAAATGTTGTTGAAAGTTTAATGTATTTGATTACTACAAGGCTTGATATAAAATATGTAGTGATTTTAATTTTTAGATGCATGAAAAAATCGAAGCATACATATCTAAAAGTAACAAAAATAATATTATGATATGACAATGGAATAATAAATCATGACATTTGGTTAGCGCATTTGTAAACATCGGTCTACTTGCATAGAGTGATAGTGATTGGACATTATCAATTGATTACAAAAATATCAATTTTAGATATATTTTTTCATTTTGGATCTAAAGTTATTTCTTGGGTATCAAAGAAGCAACCCATTGTCTTACTGGTAATAACAAAATTTTAATATGTTGTAGTGACTTGAACAAAATGTTAGACAATTTAGATGAGAAGAGTATTGATAAGTCTAAATTAGAAACAAAATGAAGACTCTTATTTTTTTACTTTCTAACAATAATTTAGTCATAAGTCTATCAAAACATCTTTTTCTTCCACATAAAAGATAAACAAATTGACATCAAATTTCATTTCATATTTCATTAGAAAGTTTATAAGAAAATCGATTTGAATCAATTGAAAATTTTGTAGATCAAATGAACAATTTGCATACATATTTTCAAAAGATTTGACAAAAGAAGATTAAAAATGATTCAAGCAAAATTCAGATTTTGGAAATCAAGCTTGGGAGGTGATGGGAATAAGCCTGATTTATTACTCCTTCAAATATTACATGAATGATAGCTCTCCCACTTACAATTTAACAATTTTTATATTTTTAATATCTAATTTAGAAAAAAATTAATAAGAATAAATTGTCTAAAATACCATAAAATAAAAGTAATTGAATTAATTTTCTTTTACAAATTTCATTGAAAATATATAAATCTTATGCCATATAGGAGATTAATTAAAAAAAAAACATTTTAACCCATAACACTTTCTCCTTTATTAGCCGATAGGCTATTCTACGTGGGGGAACCCCACCGACATTTCCCCCAGTCTGACGTCGCCGGGGAGATCACAGTGGGCTTCCCCAAGGGTTGCCGAAGGCGCGGCGTAATGTGCAGAGGCCATGCGTAACGTGCACGCCGTGATGGGCGACTGAGGGATCCAATGTGGAGTGACAGTAAAAACTATTTGATGCTCTAATAAGTCCGTCGAAGATTCTAAAATAGTGACATTCAAGTGTTTGAAGGTTGTAGCTTAGAGATGCGGAGTGTTTGAAGGTCATTTACTTCTGTTGCTACTCAAGATGGTTTTCATGGAGCGATCATGGGGAGAGCAAGTCTTTTGAAGGAGAAAACTAGTGGGGAAAGAGAACATGTTATTAAGCAGAGTCCTGGTCCACCTAGACTGTAGGCTGTAACTTCCCAAAGTTAGAGGCCCTTGCAGAGGAAGCCTCCTGAGCCACTACGGTGAGCTGTGGCAGATTGTTTGTCCTCATCTCACCAGTGTACCAGTGCAAGAAAGCCTTTCTCCTGAACATGGCAGTGAACTGCTCACTCACACGCCTAAATATCTCTTGAATGGATGTCAAGTTCCCAATGAAGGTTGAAGCCATAGACATGCCCCTGGGAGGAATGTCACATACACTAGATTTGAAATTGTTGGGGATCCACTCCAAAACGTAGGATGAGTTCTTGTTCTGCACATTGATCATTTGTTCATCCACTTCCTTGGTGCTCATTTTGCCTCTGAACATGGCTGAGGCAGTCAGGTAGCGGCCATGAAGGGGATCTGCTGCACACATCATGTTCTTAGCATCCCACATTTGTTGGGTGAGCTCAAGGACGGTGAGTGCTCTGTATTGTTGTGATCCACAGGAAGTCAAGGGAGAAAATCCCACAATGAAGAAGCGCAGGCGAGGAAAGGGTATCAGATTCACTACTAATTTTCTCAGATCTGAATTCAGCTGCCCAGGGAACCAGAGACAACAGGCCACCCCACTCATGGTGGCCGAAATCAGGGGGTTTAAATCTCCAACTACAAGAAACAAACCATATAAAGAACCATCAGTAAAAATGATTAGTGTTTCTGAACAGGTTCTCAAAAATTTATTTCATAAAAAAGAATGTCATCTGATGTCATTTATTTATACAAAAATTAGATTAGAACTTAAACAGACAACATTTGAAGATTAAAATTTAAAAGCAATATAGATACTGGAGGCGCACTCATTGGGCGTGATATGACTTCAAATCCTATTATAAAGCTATTATACAGTAAGCATTATAAAGCTATTGATACTTCAATAAATACTGCATCATGAAGCTTCAGGATAGGCTTGTATAAAGCTCCTCTGCATTTTTCTGTATCTGATCCGCTTGCAATAAAGTTTAGATTGAGTTTTACTGTATAAAGCTTGCATTAAATGTCCGTATGAGCTTCATATTGAATTTGATTGGATTTGTGTAATGTGATCATTTTTGGTTACTGATTCTAAGACACAAAATTCTGTCTCAAGTGTTTTACTCTCATCCTACTTGAATCCCGTGTTACGAGATACTGGAAATAGGATGAAAACAACTTCGGCTCTTCTTATCTACTTAGTGTGAGAATCAACTGACAAAGGCAAACATAGTATTAGCTTAAAAATGGTACCAATCATGTCATTGTATTGTCTAATGAATGGTACCACATGATGTATAATTTACCAATTCATTTAATGTCATACTGTCATAGTCAGATGAACAAATATATATACAAATGAAGTTTGACAAAAACAAAATATGAGCAGGTTGTCTAAACTGGCATATCCAGTGATATAAAAATCCTTTGTTAGTTCATCCCTGTTTCATAGGAAATGGAAAATGTGAAAGGGAAACATAAATGTAAATGGTATTGAGACTTGAAAGTGATGTTTTAAGATGTTTGTTAGGTTTAATTTTGGTTAGGAGATTATGGGAAACATAGCTTGGATTACCGTATTGCAATTATTTTACAAGGGAAATAAAGCTCTTCGTCCTGAATTAAATTTGTGCGAGCATAAATGTAATGACCGGGGGTTGTCATCTTTGAAACCTGTTCACCAAGAAACCAATGTTCTTAGAGTTTATCTTTTCTAGGATTGTATCCAAGTTGGTTAAAACTATGTGCAATACACAATAACAATTTCAAGATCTATTCATAATAATTTCTGTATTTTGATATGTTGTCTCAAGCCCTGCATTGAGGTGAAATTTTGTTCAGTCCCCGTGTGAGGTGTTTCATTGATTTCGTGATGTGCATTATTCCTTTTTTGTATCTTCTAATTCCTTCTTAGTTTTATGGTAGATGTGTTTGTAAGCCCTAAATAAAAATATGAATATGACGTATATTTATATTTAGAGAAAATTGAATGATTTGTAATTTGTCTTTTTTTTGTTGATAGTTAAAATGTGTAAATTCTTGGATTTATACACCTTAACATTAGAACTTTAGTCTCTCAGTTCAACCCTATTTTGATGTCATTTTTTGTTTCATGTTTCTAATAACACAGTTTGAAGTGGGTTCTTGTATTACAGTTTTTTGGTTGCTTACCCCAAAGAAATGAACTTCATTTACCTTGTCTATTATCCTACTTTAACTGTAATGTGATGTCATATGTTGTTTCTTAGGGTAAAAATTTAATTATTTAAATAGGAGAACATGGATAACACAGGTTGGATGAGTAACATGGAACAATTTTGCAAGGATAACACATTTTTCACCTGCATAAAAATTATGTTTTCTGGATGTTGTGCCTTTTTTTTGGTAAGTAAACTTTTACATCAAAATTTTAAGATCAAGATTAAGTATTGCAGAATGCTAGATATTATATGGCCATGGAAGAACGATATCAAAACTAGAAGTTAAATCTAAAAATATTTCCTCATAACGAGATCAGAGAAACCCAATATAGATAGGTGTTATATGTCAAACATAGAACCTTAGAAAAGTTGTTAAGGACATTCAATCTACAACAGTACCATATGTCAATATAAAACAGAGAAGGAAAGACAAAAAATAGATAGCATAAACAAGAGCTCATAGGATTACATTCTTTATCCTTGAGCAGTAAAATCCTCTATGCCTTTGATAGGAAGATCTAGAATTTCCTCTGGTGATGGCAATAGTTGAGTGTGTTGAGATAGAGAAAGAGAGAGAGGAGGGTAAAGAAGTAGAGAGGGAAGGATAGAGAAAGAGAGAGAGAGGAGGGAAAAGAAGTAGAGATGGAAGGATAGAGAGAGAGAGGGGGGGGGAAAGAAGTAGAGAAGGAAGGATAGAGAAAGAGAGAGAGGAGGGTAAAGGAACAGAGGGAGGTAGAGAGGGATAAGTGAGATAGAGAGGGATAAGTGAGATAGAGATAGGGAGGGAGAGAGAGGTGGGATAGAAAGAAGTAGAGAAGGAAAGAGAGAGCCAGAGAGAGTGAGAGAGAGAGAGGGAGGGAGGGAGACGTAGAGAGGGATAGAGGAGATATAGAGAATTAGTGGGGGAAGGAGAGAGAGGTAGAGAGGAATAAGTGAGAGAGGGAGAGAAGTAGAGAGGGAAAGAGAGAGTAAGAGAGAAATAGGTTGGATGGAGGAAGGGATAGGTAGAGAGGGATATGTGATATAGAGAGAAATAGATAGGGAAAGAGAGCAAGAGGGAGAGAGAAGGGGAGATAGAGGGAGAGAGAGGTATAGAGGGATAGGTGAGATAGAGAAAGAGAGAGAGGAGGGTCAAGAAGTAGAGACGGAAGGATAGAGAAAGACAAAGAGAGGAGGGAAAAGAATTAGATACGGTAGGATAGAGAAAGAGAAAGAGAGGAGGGAAAACAAGTAGAGAGGAAAGGATTGAGAAAGAGAGAGAGAGGGGAGGGTAAAGGGACAGAGAGAGGTAGAGAGGAATAAGTGAGATAGAGATAGAAAGGGAGAGAGAGGTGGGATAGAAAGAAGTAGAGAAGGAAGGAGAGAGCCAGAGAGAGAGGGAGGGAAGGAGAGGTAGAGAGGGATAGGGGAGATATAGAGAATTAGAGGGGGGAGGAGAGAGAGGCAGAGAGGAATAAGTGAGAGTGGGAGAGAAGTAGAGAGGGAAGGAGAGAGCAAGAGGGAGAGAGAAAGGGGGATGGAGGGAGGGAGAGGTAGAGAGGGATAGGTGAGAGAGATTACTGCTTTCTTCACATTGTCCACTACTTTCATGGCCATAAATAATGTGGACTAAGCCTATTGGCGTAAGTATTGCACCTCATTGGGGTTTCAATGGAAGAGTTTAGACCGGAAATGACTCTTGAGAAAATAAAAGAGAGATTCACTCCCTTAAATGCAATGCATATATCCTTAGATGAGTGCTACATTCCATAATTTGAGGTACTAGAGTCAACACATTGTTTACATTATCTTTTAATGTAGTAATCTCTACATTCTTCTCCTCAATTTCTTAATTTTTCTTATTGATCTCTTCCTATAGCCTGAGTTTTTCTCTATTCCATTCTTCTTCTTTCTCCTATAATTCTCTCCATAAATCCAGGGCTATTGATTCCCATGAAAAATTAGGAGGTATGTGCTTTTCTACTAGGATCTTCCCCTATGTTGGTTCCTGATGTTCAACTCGCTCTACAATACTAGTGAGTTTTTCCAATCCTATTTTCCTACCCCTTAGGAGTTTCTGCCTTCTTCCTAGGTTTCCCTTTGAGTATATGGATCCTTCTTTTAGGTACACCAATTGTAGACTCAGTCAATTTTGATTTCCTTGGAGGACTTTAACTTTTCTCAGTGGTTGTAGGATGCTCAGTTTCTTCATTTTTTTGCTTCCTAGAGCTAGGATTTACCTTTTCTGGTTTTTGCTTCTCATTCTTCCCTTCGCTAATTTCTAATTTTCTCATTTTTTCTTCCTCCTTTAGAATAGTAGCCATAGTACGAATTGTGGTTTTAAGGAAAACATAGACATTGGGGTCTGAAGATGAACTATCTTCATTTGCATGTTGGGATTCAGAGCAACTAGTTTCTACTATAGGTTATGTTGCAGGAGGGTTTGTGCTAGAAATTTCCCCAGAAGTTGAAGCTCCACGAGTGAGTTTAATAATCCCTCATCCCCACTAACCCTATGAGTTAGGGGTTGATCTCTAGGACCCACTTTTTCTAATATGAACTTATTAATGTTCAAATATTCATCCCATGACATATTAGACACATCTTGAAAAAAAATTTCTACCTGCAATTTAATCAAACAATGATGGGAAATAGAGTTTTCCCTACCTTTTCTATGTCTCAATAGTCATGATTGCAACAAGATTGCACAAGACTTTTTCCACATTCATCTTCCTGCCATGTCTCGTGTGATTCAAAAGCTTGAAATGCATAGAATGAAGATAGGATTGGCAACCCTCACAGGTAATGTATTTGATAATATAAACATCAACTTTTTTCTATGTTTCTGACAAAGAAAGTATTCTTGTTCCTTGTTTGTTTTAACAAGTGGAGGATCGCTAGGCTTGATGAATTCTACTCTAGTTGATATAGCACCCCTAGAGGCAGGGTAGGGCTCTCCTTCAATAGGAAAACCTGACACTTCAGCAATCCTTTCTTCAGTGGCTATAACTTTTAATCCTTTCACCATTTCCTCAACATTAGAAAATGTTTGTGAAAATTCTAAGAAAATGTCATTATTAAAACTATTTAACTTCAGAAAGTAATCTATCCAACCATAATTCATGAATTCAAGCTCAAAGAGTGCATCTTGTAGGATTACCTAGTGAACTGTTGGTTCACTTCTGATTAACAGACCTCCCATTGAATCCACTCACACTCTAGAAAACATCTTTGCAAAGACTTCTTTCCTTCAATCCTTCAGCCTAAACCCAATTTCACTTCTACTTCCTACAATTCTCACCAATACTAACACCAATGTGGTATTACCTCTCAATTTTACCTTTTTAGTGGCATTATGATTCCAACTAAGGCAGTAAAGAAGACATAAAGGAGGGGTATTATCAAAGAAAATGGCAACGGCTTAATGTCATATCATGCATGCAGAACGTCACTTTAACTTCATCATTTCAAATTTACTGTCATGCTAGTGCATGAAATATGACTAATGACATGTATGACATGTAGGTTCACACTTCCCCCCCAACCTAAATAAAAGCATGTGTTTGTACAAGTTGGAATGGAAGTATGATATAACAAGGCATACTAAGAAGATTCGCTATGTGAAATATCAATATTAAAGTATAGTAATCAAACAAATGCATGTAAGGTAATTAATATACATTAAGCATTATGCACGTACCTAAAAAGTTGGAATGTCTTTTCTAAAAAGTATGGAAGGAAGTACCGGTCATTAGAAAAGTATGGTTGAGTTGTTAAATGAAGTGATGGTGGAGCAATGTGGAAGAGAGAGAGGGGTTGGAGATGAATACGTGGGTAGTTTTATTGATGGAGAAATTAATTCCCACAAAAAGTGGAAATTTTTATTATGGTTGCATGCGTACCTTTGACTTAGAGCCAGAAGGTTGAACACTAGGTCCACTTTCTTCGCTGTAGGAACTTCGGAGTTCTAGTATTCAATAAATTGTTCCATGAACTCCTATTTTGAGGCAAGCTTATGGTATAGCCTGATATGATGACCATTGACCAAGAGCTTGAACCTGATAGGATCAACTATTGTAAGTTGAACAACACCATTGGGAAAGACCTCTACAATCTCATATGGTCCCAACCAATGGGTTTGAAGTTTTCCTAAGTTGTCTTTATACTTGGAATCATAAAGAAGTTCCCAGTCACCTAGCTAGAACTTCTTTTCTTTGATGTATTTATCATGTCATCTAACTCTCTGGTTATGCACCTTCTCAGCATGGTGGAGAGCTAATTTCCTCATCTCATCTAAGGTATTTAGTTGCATAATCTTGTCCTTTTGTGCCTCAGATATATCTATTCCAAGGTCTATTTTTGTACAAAGAGTTTTTTGTGCAAACTCTATAGGCATCATTGTTGTTTTTCCATATAATAGTTCAAAGGGAGTAAAACTAGTGGTGGTTTTCCAAGTGGTTTTATAGGCCCAAACAACTTTCGGCAACCTATTTGCCCAATATTTTCTCTGGATTGCTACTATTTTAGTTAGAATAGATTCTATTTCCCTATTTTTTACCTCAGATTAGTCATTGGCTTGAGGGTGATAGGGTGTAGATTTTTTATGCTTGAAATTATACTCATTCACCAATGTTGTGACAAGAGTGGATGTGAACTGAACCCCTTGATCTGTGATTATTTCTTTAGGAACTCCATAGCATGTGAATATTTCTTCATAGAGGAATTCTAAAACTTTATTGTCCCTAGCGTGTTTAATGGCTTTGACCTCAACCCATTTAGTTGTATAATCAGTACAAACTAAGACATAAGATTTTCCATTTGATGGTGGATCAATTGGACCTACAAAATTAAATCCCCATTTATCAAATGGTGTGATAACTACTTGATGGTACAGAGGCATATCATTTGATTTAGTTGGTTGGCCCATCCTATAACACCTATCACATTTTCTAGTGTATTTTCTTACATCCTTATGAAGTGTAGGCTAGTAATACCCTATATTGAGAATCTTCATGGCTATTCTCTTAGCTGTAAAGTGTCCCTTACAGGGTTCATTATGGCATGCATATAGTATATCATAAGTTTCATCCTCTTATACATCTTCTCATCACATGATCTATTCCAGTATAGAATAAACAACCTACCATCCATGAAAATGGATTTTTTTTTTCAATAAGAAACCTTCACTCTTTTGGAGAGAAAAAAGGGGGAACTCTTCCCATGACAAAATAAATGGCTATATCTACATACCAAGGTGTGTGGACACTGATGGAGAACAAATGTTCATCAGGAAAGGAATCATCAATGACTTGATATTCCTCCGATGTGGTCAATCTAGAGAGAAAATCTGCCACAACATTTTCCTTACCTAGCTTGTCTATAATGGTGATATCAAATTCTTACATTAACAACAACCACCTTTCTAACCTTCCTATAATAAATGGATTTTTATAAGGTATTTTATGTATGCACATGGTCTGTATGGAAAAAGATTTGGTATCCTATGATATAATGCCTGAACTTGTTGAGAGAATAAATGACTGTCAACATCTCCTTCTTTGTCACTATGTAGTTAAACTTAGCCCCTTGTAGGTTCTTGTTGAACAAGTAGATTGCATTATCTATTTCTCACTCTTTTTGTCCTAAGATATCCCCTATAGCATATTTAGATGCATCTATGTGAATATGGAAAGGAATTCCCCAATTAGGGCCTTTGAGCATGAGAGCATGGGTTAATGTTGTTTCTAAATCAAAGAATGCTTTATTACAATCCATTTTCCATTGGAACTCAACATCTTTAGTTAAAAGATTATAAAGTGGTGCTACCATCCTACTAGAATATTTTATGAAGCGCCTATAGTATCTTGCCTGTCCCAAGAAACTTCTAACATATTTTCACTTGTCAGGAATAGAAAGATTGGAAATTACCTCAATTTTGGTTGAGTCTACTTGAATTCCTTTATGAGATATATAATGGCCAAGTACCACTCCTTCCTACATCATTATAAAGCATTTATCACTATTTAAGGATAGATATGGTCCCCACATCTTTTCAATACCTTTCTAGGTTTTCTAAGAATATACTCATAACCTCTCCTTGGAAGGTTGTAGGTGCAATGCATAGATCAAATGGGAGTACAAAATAGGCATAAGTCCCCAAAGGACAAGTGATAGTTATCTTTTCTTGATCTTTAGGTGCAATTTGTATCTAATTATAACCACTGACTCCATCTAAGAAGGAAAAATACTACTTACATTCAAGTGAATCCAATACTTGGTCTATAAAAGGAAGGGGGAAGTGATCCTTGTTGGTGGCAGAGTTCAGTTCTCTATAGTCAACACAAACTCTCCATTTACCTCCCTTTTTAGGCACAATTACCAAAGGGGACACCCATTGGTTGTCTGAGATAGGGTAGATAAATCCTGCATCTAATAAATTCTATAGTAAGAACCTCCCTCAATGTAAGGTTGATTCTCCTTTGTGGTTGGCTTACTAGTGTGTAGTCATCTCTAATGTAGATCCTATGAGTGCAGAGTTTGGGATATAATCCTTTCATGTCATGGTAATCCCATGCAAATGCATGTTGATGCAAATTTAATAGGTTTTTTAGGGACAACTGCTGCTCTTGACTAAGCTTGTTATTAAAATTCAAATGTTTCCCCTCTGAAACTTGTACTTGTGTGATCAACTCAATCATAGTTGTTTCACTAATGCTTGGAATTTTTAATTCATATGGTAACAATGTATGAAGCATATCTATTGTAGGATATTCAGGTGCAGGAGAAATTGGCAGAAGTATCTACAATGGACATGCAAAACTAGATTCATGAGTGGGTGGTTCTTCATGCACTTCACAATAGTTTTGAATTATATGGGATAATATTTTATCTTCTTCCTGAAGCTGCATAAAAGTACTTCTTCCTATCATCATGAGTTGTGCCACTGAATTAACCTCCTCAGCCTCTTCTCTAACATGTGGCTAGATGGGGTGGTCCATATCATGGGATGGTTGAGTAGGAGGATAAAGGATAAGCCTTTTAGTGCTTCTCCCATCAGAAATAGCCATGCCCCCTTACTGACATCCAATGTAAGCATTTGATGTAGCTAGCAATGACCTTCCCAAAATAATGGGATACCAACCTAATGTAGCTTTAGGGGAAAGGATCATGAAGTCTCCTAGATATTCCCAAGAGTCTAGAGTAACAACAAGGTCTTCTACTATACCATCTAGTTTGATAGTGGAACTGTTGGCAAGCTGCAAGAGTAGGAGTAGGTCTCAGATTCATAACATTTAGTTGTTGTAGGATATCCTTAGTCATCACATTGATAGCTACTCCAAAGTCTATTAGGGCATTCTTTACTTGGGTTCCATTTATAATGACTCCAACTATAGAACTACCTAGGTTAGTATATTTAGGAATAGTTACTTTCCCAAACATGATATCTACCAACTTCCCCACAACATGAACTGTGGTGGGGTCCTTTTTCCTCCCTAGCTTTTTGAGACGTGCTTCCTTAATTTCCTTACTATATATGGGGACATCTTTTATGGCCTGGAACAAAGGTATCTTGACACATATGTGTTTTAACTGATCCAGAATATAAAAGGCTGTTTGTTCCTTTTCTTCTTCCACATGAAGCTTTGTTATAATAGGAGTGGAAGGAGATGAAAAATTGGTTCCTAAATATAGATGAATGTCACTCACACTCACAACATATGAAAAACATTGGTTGGGATCTACAGAGTAAATTGGTTACTGATGTGGTTAGTTATCTAGGTTAGGTGTGGGTTGATTTGATAAATAAGTAGGTCTACCTAGTGTGCTAATGTTTGAGTTAGGAGGAGGAATTATGGTAGGTTGTTGAGGCTATGGAGGAAGATGCATGTAACTAGTTGCCTGGTTTGTCCTTTTTTGTGCTCCCCTCCATTGGGATGTCAGTTTCCAGTTTCCTTGAGGTTGCTACAAATTCCCTTGGGGTTGTTGTCAATTCCCCAGGGGTTTCTACCATTGAGGTGGAGTTTTTTGGTAATTGGGCCAAGTATTTGGAGGGTTGTTCCAAGGTTGAGGTGGATAGCCTCCAAAGTTTGATGGGCATGGGGGTTGCCATTGATTATCGGATGCATAATAATTCAAATAAGGTCCACTAAAAGATAATGGGTCTAGTGGGATAGCTTGTCTTGGAGCCCATGGACTTCTTTGAGAAATGTAGAAAAACTAATCATCATCACCCTGAATTGGCTTGAATTTTGATGGAATTTCCTTTTTATCAATGTTAGCTACCATTTTGCATCTGTAGGGTATGTGCAGGATCATCATAGAAAAAGCATGCCCTTAAGTGGTAAAAAGTTCAGAAAAATCAATGCTAGGCAACTTGACGTAAAAATTTGAATAAGTTATCTATATTATTTCAAAAATATGTAAGAATATAATCTATAGAAAGTTTAATGTAGTTTCTATACTAATAGGTTTATTAAATAAAAATAAATTAAATATATTTGGTGAAAATTTGAAATTTCAATGTAGTAGTACTTAAATTTCAGGGAAAAATAAGAAGTAGGTGTCTGTCTGACCACCCTAACCATAATAAAATGATAATATTTTTTTATAATATTTTATATGTAAGTAGAGGACTCATGTCCAAATGTGATGCACATTTTTTAGTAATTTTTTTCCAAGTAAATAATTAATTATGATTTTTTTATTACAAATTTTAAAAAATATAAAAACTCGTATGTCTAACCACTTTAACTTGGTCAAAACTTCATGAAATTTAATTTTTCTTTTTTTAATCCTATAGTATGTGAAGTATAGAATGTTACTCATGTTTCAAATTCAAAAAATGTGATATCGTTTGAAACTCATAAATGTTTTTCAATCAGCCTATTCATCAGGACTTTAGTCGTAATTCTAATAGAAAATAAATAATAATTATTTATTAAATTCAAATTAAAGCATAATTTATATTGGTGGAAATTTGAGAATCTCCTCTATAAACCCTTTTCATTTCATCAATTTTGGGTAAAAATAAGTTGTTAGCCACATACCCTACAAATACCCATAATATTGCCACTTTTTGGCCCATCATGATCCTGCACATACCCTGCAGTCCCTCTTCTTTTGCCTACTAGAAATCTACTAGAAAATGAGTGATTTGAATCCTTGAAAGTCCATTAGTGAAGGATTTACCCATAGAAGATTGGTAACCTCTTGCTTTCTTTATAGCTACCCTTTAGTAATTTTAACATATCTTCTTAATATCATCCTAGGGAACTTGGGTGATATCTCCTTCTCCCATCAAGTCTAGATAATCATTGCAATTTTCATTGATCCCTATAAGGAAGAGCAACTTTTGAGACTCTTCATTGAGTGCATAATGTGGGGATTTCTACAGAAAAAAACAAGAACCTTGAAATATAGTCCTCCAAAATTTCATCCTCCTATTGCATCCTAAAGATATCATCTCCTCTCATATCATAGCCTCTATAGTATTCTTTATACTTGTCAATAAACTTTTCTTTCATATCATCCCAAGTTTCTACGGTATTCCTAGCTAAGCCCATAAACCATCTTAATGCAACTTCCTTCAAGGTAGTAGGAAACAATTTAAGCCTATGACCATCAATAGTATAATCATAGCTTATGTAGAGGATATCAAATTCAAACAAGAAAGTGTCAGGGTCCTCTGTTAGAAGCCCATAGAATTTAGGAAGAACTAAAGCAAGGATGTTCTTGAGGTTATCAACTTCATTTTGGTGAGTGATAGGGAATGGAAAAGTTGGATGGTTAGGTCTATTTTGGCCAACCATAGTTTCTTGATGGATTATCAAAGAAAATGGATTCTAAATCAAGTTTTGGGCAGCTTGCTCTTCAAAGGAAGTTTTAGAACTGGTCAAATTGGGAAATGCATCAGCAAAAGGAGTTTCCTCTTCTTCTTCATCATCTCTTGGAAATTTTTGAAACTCAACTAGTTGGCTATTAGGCTTAGGGTCACTAGGAAGGAATATCCCTAGAGAATCTCTTCTCCTACCCCTATGCATGTGGTATGAACTCAGTATTAGCCAACTCACAAAAAGAATTGGTGAAAGAATAATAGATCATTACTCTATGCAAATGAAGGGTATGCTAAAAACAAACTTCAAAGATACTAAAAACAAGAAAGAAACTAGAGATTATTTTTAAGAACTTCCTATTTTGACACCATCCCCAACAATGGCACCAAAAATGTTGGCATCCTCTAATGGTTCAAAAACTAAGCCCTTAAAGCTATAACTTAGAGATTAGATATCTACACTAAGTAGTTATCTTGTCCATCATGAAGGTTCATTTCATTATCAACCCAGGGACATGAACTTGAAATGGGTCAGCACTATCTATGCACTAGGACTCAATTGTAGTCATCCTTATCCTATAAATAGAGAGGAAATAATACTGAAAGTGAAATGCTTGAAAGGAATTAGCATAAATCAACAATTAAACTGAACTCAAATGAATGACAAAAACATAAGCATTAGCAAAAAGGCAGGAAATTACTCTATCTTCCTTGGCTACAAGAACATGCATAGAACGAAGTTCTAATGGCTACAGGAATAGACAATTGCTAAGATTGTAACTAATTGCTGAATCAGAAAAGTAACTATTGAACTAAATGGATGGAATTATCACCAAGTGTGACCCCTTGAATGAGTCTTCCCAAAACTAACTTAGATGCAATGAATTAAAGTATCATTTTATTCATTGAAAACATTGTTACATCGTAATAGCAACATGACTATATTCCTTGAAACTAAAAAATGAAAGTACAATATCAGAATGTCCAACCTGTCAAAGAGGAACATCTTATCATTATTTATGGAAAGAAATCTTCTCACTAACTCTAACTAACTGGGCAGTCGACTCCAATAGACTACGAGGACACCCTTTATTGAAAGCATGAAAAAGAGGAAGGAGGTTATGCATGCACAAGATTTAGTCAAACCAATCTTGCCTCAATGAGGATCTACCATAGAAACACCTCCTAAATCTACACAACTAATAGACATGGGCATTTAAAGTTTAGTTATAGCTTCCACACAAGCTAGAAGTTTCCAACCATTGACCTTTTTAATGTCCATCTCTTTTTGAATTCTTTAGCAACCGGTAGCTGGCGTGAACTTCTTCCACCTTGCAAGCTCTATTTATGTATGCATCTTAATCTAAACTTGCATTATGACATTAGCATGCACAAGACAATTGTATATCTATAATCACCTTAGAATAACATTCATTCAATCACATGTAAAAATTAATATAGATATATCACATAGTAGGTTAATACCATCAAAAGTTACAAGGATAAGTTCATGTCCAAAGTTCATAAGTTTATGGAAATAACATAGAAAGTATTAGTAACTAGGTACTAAAACCCCATAGTAAAAATAACAAACATATGATAAATCCTAACAAAAATGAGTCATTATTTGGACTCATCAATCATCTTAGCATAAATTATATTAAAATAGCTTGCATCATGTTAATTTACCATTTAAATCATGTTTAATCACACATCTATCAATGGTTTTGTCAATTCTCTTCAATAGAATCGATCGAAACAAGCTTATTTATCCACAAGATTGGGAAAGGGTCGCTAGTCCACGTCAATGTGACACCACTCTCCCAATAGGATAAGTTTCAATGGATTAGAATAGGTGTTCTTAAAGCTTTTCTAGTGTAATATGTTAATTTTTAATGGATGCTTAGTTTAGTTTTTATTGATTGATCTTACTAGGATTGGTGTTTAGTTGCTCAAGTATAATTTATATCCTCATGAATCAAGTGTAGTCAGCCCATACTAATCCATCGGTCACATTTTGGCACTAGAAGGAGGGCATAACTAATCAAGTTTAATCAATTTTTCTCTCAAAGTTCATTTTTTTGGTTTTACATATACAATGACTCTCTAGGAAATTTCAATGACACCTTTGTTAGGCATCACTATATAGTGACACTCTTTCCACTAGTTACAATGATGCCTAATTAAAATACTAGAACTGATTAAAATAAATTGTGATGCTAATATTTTTTAGAAGTATCAAAGATTTAAAAACAATGACGTCTCCAAATAGCGATTCTATCAGCATCTCTGTTTCACTACATAGTGATGCTATTTTTCACCAAAGCAATGCTTATTTGACTTATGGTGATGCTATCATGAAAATTGAGGCTTTTACTGGTAAGCAAAAATAGTGAGTGATTTTTAGCATGTACTTAAAAAAAAAAAAAAATTCTCTACTTTTCAAACACATCACTAACTTCTTGATTTTTTAGGCTAACTAAGTTTTGTAGGTTCGGACAATACAAATTGAAGTGAAGAAGCATATTACTATCATTTGAATTATAATTGTAACAAGTGTTGTGACACTTATGTGGAAATTATAACCCATTTATAATGCTTTTTTATTTCACACATTAGGACCAAACTAAATTTCTTTTGGTCTTTAAAATAAACATTCAAATTAGCGAGAATTTAACCCTCACATCATTTTGTTTGTTGGATTAAAATTGAACAATACAACTTTCACACTTAAAATTGGTGTTTAAAATGAATTCATTTTGCTATGATGGATTAAAATGAACATGTTTTGATTTGTCTATGTATTCTTGTCATGCGTATCCAATCCCCTTAAGTTTTGTGCTATCTTGGGTGAAGAGAAACACACAAGTCTACTTTTTTACTTGGAAGCACTTATCCTCTCCCCTTGTTCCTATTGGAAATCTTGGGTGATGAAATGCATTTTATACTTCAAACATGTGTTACCTTTAGAGGTCCTGCATCCCAACTTGTGAGAAGGAATGACCCAAGTGGTTCTTTCATTTTAGTCCTCAATATAAATACCTGGCATGATGAAAGTCATTGACTAGCTAGTGTAGTTACACTATACCAATGATCATCTCATCTAGTATCCATGTGATACATCAAAACCCTTAGATGTTTCTTAGGGTTGTGAGACCTCTTTATTGAGTGAATTCACCACATGTATAGCATAGTTGGTTTACCCTAAAAATATGAATTAGGAACCTTGTTATTAGTGGCTCATCATTTCCCCTGAAGTGTATTTCAAGGTAGTGCATATGACTAGCATCGTTCCTAGAAGTTACTTACCATGTCTAATTTTTTATTGAGGCATAAATCAAATGGGAAAGTGACTCCTTTACTTGGCATGCCAAGATGTTACATTTCCCTGACATAGCCTATTTTTCTACTTCATCTTCATGAATTAATCATCTCTTTCGATGATGGTAAGCCTACTAAGAAATACACACCTATCTAGGATTGTTCATGCTTGTGAGTTAGTTTAACACTTTCTTGGTTCTAAAAAACTTAGAAACAAACATCAACAATTCTTTTCAAAATTTCAAACCCTTTGGTCTAAGTATGGATCCCTTTAACAAAACCTTGATATTGATACTTTTCCTAAGGATTTATTCTTAGAGACTTCAAAATATTTTTCCTTACATCTCAATCCATACTTCCCAAAGTCAACATAAGTAACTATTCCCTTAACTTCATGATTTTCACATAATGGACTTTGTGAGATGAATGATGTTTTTGACATAGAAATTTAGTGTGAACTTAAGAAAGTCAAGTGTTTGTGGTAAAAATAAATTTATTAATCCAAGATTAAATCAAATGAACACACCACATTGATGTATGTTCAAACATTGATTCCCTAAGACAAGAAAATTGAGATAACAAAAACATTACAAAACATTGATTCCAAGTTCCATTGTCCAAATCATTTAGTTCCATTATCCAAAATCATTGAATTTCACTAAATATTAAAATCATTGGGTCCTATTTCCAAAATAATTTTATTCCTATTTTACCAAAACCATTGAGTTCTTGGAGTACTATCACTTTAGAGGTATAGCATGTTTCTCACTACCTTGGTCTTGGAAAACAAAGGTTCAATCTAGGTCAACACTGGGTCAAACATTTCATCCATCCTTCATCATATTTCATCCTTCACTTCACTAAACTTTGCAAACTTTTGAACACACCAAAACTTTGGACTTCGACATCAATCAACCCAAACCCTAACTTAGCTACTTTGTATGTGAAATGAATCCTTTTCCATAAATTTGGTTAAGTTGGTTATCATTTGAGGACTATTTTATCTTGAAGGTCACAAGTCCACCTTAAAGATTCACAAGTTCCTTAACATCCTTTATCCAAACCTCAAACAATCAAAACTTTAACTCAAAATTCTTATCCCAAAACATTTGCAAAATCACTTCCCATATCATTTATCCTTCCATATCCCACTCACATCATTTCTCCAAAAATACTTAGAGCATCCCTTTTACCAAAATTTGAGTCAACTAGAGAGTTTAAACATTAAAAATTTTAACACAACTCTCCCATAGGTGACCCATAGTTTATGGTAACAACAAGATCGCAACACAAGAGAATCATGGAGAAAACCAAAGTCTCATCCACCATCAGTGATACCAACCCTCAATAATTCAATCCCAGAGGTCATTCTACCCCCTCACAACAACCCTAAGATCCATTGGGACCATATGAGGTAGAAGATGTCATAAATGATCCCCTTGAGCTTACTAAGTAAGAACTCCTTGAGTATAAAAAATAACATCAAGCCTTAGAAAATGTACCTCCAATTTCCCCACCTTTTTTTGCACAATCATTGACACAAAGCTTTACTCCATCTACAATTCAACCAATTCCATCCCTTGTGCCAAGTCAACCCTTAACATCTAGTCTTGCAACTAGGCTAGGAACCCACCTTGGTCTCACTTCATGTCTAGAAACAAACACAATTGCATGGGTACTCCCAACATTACCATTCCATTAAACACCAACCTTCCCAAAAAACAATCTAGATACCAATATTTGGAAAAAAACTTATATTCCATGATGCCACAATAACCTTGACATTTCGAATGAAACCATATTCATCCATCACCAAAAATACCCCAAGTGTGCCTAATGTTACACAGGTAATTTGAACCAAGTACCTCAAATATGACAACAAGGGAAAGTTAACAGCCTCATGCAAGGGAAATTCTTAACAAGTTGTTCCATCAACCACATCAACACATCAAAACAAGTGGTTACCCAAGCTACTCAATTCAATCCACCATCCATAATAAACCTATCTATCATCAACCCAAATCAAAACAACACCTTGGTTACGAATCCCACCAACCAAGGTAATACCTTGATCAAACCTCAAATACAAGGGAACCTCCTACCCATCTGTCAAGGGAACCCTTTCAATCAATTACAAGGTCTAAATTTTCCATTACCATCACAATATCTAATGGCACCAACATCATCTTTCCCCTTGGTCCCTCACATCATGAAAAATCAAATGGGACCTTAATCTTACATTCCTCCACCTCAATCCACTATGATACAAGGAATGTTGAACCAAGGGAACCCCCAACCTCTCATCGAAAACCCACAACCTATGCCAAATATAAACACCCAAAACCCATCGCAAATGTCCCAGCAATCAACTGATCCTACATTGCAAGCACATGCCTTAGCTTTACAACAGGCACAAAAGGCTTATCAATAGGTCATCCAACAACAACAACAACAATAGCAAGTAGCCCTAGTATCACAACAACATCAAGTAGCTTTATCAACAAAACAACAATAACAATAGCAAGCATCCTTAGCATCACAAGAACGAGCAGCCTTAGCAACACAATAACAATAGCAATCCCAACAAGCAACCTTAACAGTACAACAACAAAAACAAGCTAAACATCAAGCCCTAGTCTCACAACAATAGCAACAAGCCGAACAACAAGCTCAACAATATGCCTAACAACAAGCTCAACAGTATGCCCAACAATAATAATTGCTCATATAACAACAATAGGGTTTATACTATAACCCTCAACAAAACATCGTCAACCCAAAAATGTTGGGAATATATACACCTTTTCCAATTCACAATATCCTACACCACCATACACACCATACAACACCTCTTCATATCAAAATCCCATGTACAATCTGTCTACCATCCCACAATACACAACATATGTTCCTCCGCCAAACTCACAAGGTGATGTAGCATCGCAACTTAAGGTGTTCACACAAGAAATTTAGGATATTTGGATGGGAAAAATCAAGAAGCCCCATACACAACAAAACCTATTTCCATATCCATTCGATCAAAATATTGCAATGGTACCTTTCCCTCTCTTTTTTGAGGTTTCCAAATTTGATAAATACAAGGGGAGAGGAATTCTATGGATCATGTCATGGAATTCAATTTCATGTGCATGGAGGTGGCCTATAATGATTCCTACTTAATGCACCTCTTCCCATAAAGTTTAATAGGCCTTTCCATGGATTGGTTTTCATAGTTACCTCTAGGCATCAAAACCTTCCAAGAAATCATTCATAGATTCATAGATCACTTCTCCTTCAATCTTGATATGGATGTGAACTTAGAAGAGTTATACACACTCAAGCATCTGAACAAAGGAGAATCCTTTGCTAACTTCTTACAAAGGCAAAGGAAAAAATCTAGTAAGAGCAAGTATAACATTCCCAAAGAACATGTTCAAGTGGGGATTATCATAGAAAATGTTGATCTAGATCTATCCATCCACTTAAAATTGCAATGTATCACCACTTATGATGAGCTTTTACCTCGAGCCCTCAACATCAAGCGAGCTCTAAACTCATAGGGAAACACACAAGTATATAGAGACAACCACCCATCCACTAGTTCTAACAACAAACCACACTTTTGGGCCATGAACAAGAATGTTACTAGTGATGGTGTTGTTGATGAAAAGGTGGTCTTAATTGCTCCTAGGAAAGAAAACACCCAAACCATGAATACACAATAACCATACATGTCACATTCAAAAAATCAAACAAAAATCAATAGTGCAAACACTCAATAGGGATAGCAAAGAACAAATAGTGCTCCTAAGTGATAATTCACTCCCTTAGCGGAACCTATGGAGGATGTGTTGAAAAGTTTGATACAGTCTAATCTTATCACACTCCCAGATTTCTCAAACTATCAAGAGCCACAAGTCAAACCTCGTAGCTATAGAAACAATCAATTTTGTGAATTTGATCAATACAAAGGTCATAACACACAAAAAAAAATTAGACTAAAACATCTAATAGAACATCTTATTGAATGAGGAAACATTGATGTCGATAAAAAATATGGGAATGAAAATCTAAAAATTTACACAAACTCTATGCCTAATCATACAAAAGAAAAAGATTTAGGAAAGGCCTCAACCTCAAAAAATGTAAACCATACCCATGATACTATGGTGGGACATATTTATTTATCAGAACATGAGGAATCAAATTTGTATCGAGATACTATTTTGAAACAAATTCCAAACCCATCAACAATGTTTAGCAATATTTTATTTCGTAATGAAATCAAGTGGATATTAGATTGTGATATCTCTCCCACGTATGACTCAATGATTGGGCATGTTTAAGAAGTTCCAAACGAGCAAGAAATATCCCTTATTTCACCCATACTCACAAATTGTTGTGAAGAGTTTTTTATCAATGATGTATCATCCACCAAAGGATCAGGTCAAGAGGAGGCTCTTTAGGATAATGAAAGGTACTCCAAATTGAGTCATGATCAAGAACTCCTATCTCTAGAGTTTCACCAAGAGTTGAGGGACATCTTCCAAACTATTTTAAACTCCAAAGATGTACTTGATATCACCCCTAAGATGTTTCTTTCTGATGGACATATAGACATTCTTCATCTAAAACAAGAGTCCAATCTTGGTATTCCTATACAAGAACAAGAAATGGTCAAGATTATTGATTCTTATAATGATTTTGCATCATTAACATCTTTTGAATCAACACAAACATGTTTTGAAGCAGTATCAATAGATAATAATATCATAAAATCATAGCAAACGGTTCATATTCCTGAGCAATAGCAACCCGTGGAAATATCATGTGTTCATGACAATTCATATTCGGTGGCTATGGATCAAAGGATAAATTATCAAGGTGAAGGATTAGGTATTATTAACACCTTCACAACATCGTGGGAAATCTTAACTACAACAAACATCAACATATGGGGCACAAATAATCCTTATGATGAAAATACTATCAACACTGCAACTAGTCATATATTGAGTTGGAATTCACCCATCATCTCATACACAAATTGGGACCAACATAAAAAGAAGAATTCTTATCAAAGAAAGATGAATATCATCAAAGAAAATGAAGCAGTAAAGAAAAAAGGACAAAGCAAATACAACTAGATACAAAAGAAAAATAAAGAAAATCATTCCTACAAAACTCTATTAGTCAAAGAAACTCTGGGGAAAAATCAAAATGGGAAATGTATCCATCAAAAGCATCCTCAAATACAAAAGCAAACTTCTCAATCAAGGAATTAATTATATCTAGTGGTTCGTCCCAATTCCATGAAAACCTCCATTCCCATTCATCATCGCTCATATTCCCAAGATTGGAGAGTCAAAGGTTCCAAAACATCGACTCATCCATCTGATATTCCTTCATGTAGGACACCATACACTCCATTCACAATATCCAATTCTCGCATTGACCATGTGTTGGAAGCTACCCTTCATCATAAGGATTCTAAAGGAACTTTATTGTGATTTGGACTCATAGACAAGGTTAATTTCGGTACTAGCAAGTCAAATAAGAGTTCTTCAAGATTGCATTCAAGTGGTTGTATATTAGCAAAGTAGCTTCTTCAAGTAGGATATTTCTAAGACGTTATGATAGTGGCCTCTACATCATTCCACCAGGTGGTTCAACATAAGGGTAAAATTTCAAAAAACCAAAAAAAATCAAAAAATCAAGAAAATAGTATAAATAAAAATTATCCTAAAGTGAAAACCACTATGGTGGTGCTTTAGGCAAGCACTATGATGAAAACCTGGAAAATAGGTGTCATGAGTAGAATCGAGTTTCTATATGATCTTGCTCAAACAAAAGCATCTCATCCTTGTCATGATAAATCTATTAGAATTAGGAAGATCTAGGAGATAAGAGACAAGCACACATGAACAATGCAATATTGTATTCAGCTTAGTATAAAAAATAAGCTCAAATCCTCATTATAAAGAATGAGGGAGAGAAAATTCATGCTACAAGAATAGGCAATCACATGCCATGGATTGAGGAGAGGACTCTTCATCCTGTAGTGGTGGCGAGTTGCTCTTCTCCATACAAGGGATAGGTGTCAAGAGAGATTGGACACCTCTCAAGACAACTCAACATCCTTGACACCTCATAGGAAATGAGTCAAGGTTCAACTCCAACAACTAAGTATGCTTCAGTTAGCCTAACTAGAGTAGAATACACTAACACCCCCACTTAAGCATAGTTTAGGTGGGTATAGAAGAAATGAAGATATGAGTCTCAAGAACAAGGCCTGATAAGGTACTCATTTACAATGTAGTCTTTTACAAATGATGGAGAAAGATAGAAAACCCAATGGGAAAAAATTATCCTCCAAAAAAAGACCTTTTCAATATTTTCCTCTTTTTGTGATTTTCTTGCTCCTTGTATTTCTTTATCCTTAACTACATTTGGCTCCTTTTGTTGATTTGGAACCATGCTTAGTTATGATTTTCATCTTTTTACAAAATTGAAAGAAATTTGGAGTGGATTTTTAATCACAATTCTTTGAGACCCCTCTTTTTAATATTTTTGATTTCCCCCTTTGTTTGGTACTTTATTTTAGTGCATATATTTGCATACAAGAATGATGAAAAATGGTACTTTATATTATTGTGAAATCATCATCATTGAATAGAGTTTTAAAAATAAAATTTTCACCCTATTGCAAATTTACACCAATAAAAAAAAAGTTTGCATTTACCAAATTGAGAAAATTAAAAATTTTAAGAAGTTAGAGAGAGGAAAATAGAAAATAATTAATCCCTCATGGGCTAGAAAGAACTAGGGGTTGAAAACCCCATATGACTCCCCCTATAAACACTTTTACCAAATTCATTGCACAAGAAAAATAATTCCTCTTTTACAATTTTTTAACAATGGAAAAATATTGCACCTCCCCCATACACATCCCCTTTGTCGCATTCATTGCAAAAGAATATTACTCTTTTACAAATTTTTAATTATGACAAGAAACGAAAAAATCTCCCCGTTGTTCAAACTTTTGATATAAATTGATGGTGATATAGAAATTTATTTTAACCAAGCACTAGATTGTGAAAACAAATTTAACTAATAAGCTATCGAAAGAAAAAATTTGGGGAAGAGAGGAATATTTGACTAAGTCAAAGGGACGGAGTCGTGTGGATGTCGATGGAGGAGTTTTTGATTTCTCATTGAACTTGCATGGATATGCATGTGAGATCCAATGACCGCCACTATCACTTTATTGCCAGCACCCAGTGCCCAAATTTGAGGTGGCACAACCTCCAAATCGAAGATCCATGCAGTGAAAACACCATCAACAAGGTGGGTGACATCAATGTCATAGGTTCAAAAACACCACCAAAGGTACAAATGCTTGAGGGTTTACGCCATAGCCTAAGCCTTCACGGTGTCCCCTCTCAGGAGTCCCATGGTCTATCAAACACCCTATATGAAGGCTACATGCTTAAAATCATGGGCTAGAGGTAAAAAGCGAGCCTCCAAACTCAAATGCCTCCTCCCAAATGCACACCTCCCAAATGGTCCTCCAATAGATTGCACAGCACAATCAACAAGCATGTAGATTTCCAACACTTGAGAGTGCAGATTCAAACAAAAACCTCAAATGTAGCAAGGGTGCAGAGAGGAAATGGTGATATGATCAAAGAACTATCACCTTTCTACTTGGAGATGACAAAAGAAAGACCTTTTCTACTCAAATTTGGGGTTTGCATTGCTCACCTATAAATTTTAACATGGAGAGCAATGAAATCTAACAAAATACAATAATTTTGTTCACCTTACTATCCTGAAAATACCTCCTCCCTCCTTTGATACCATATTAAAATTAGGAAGATCTAGGAGATAAGAGACAAGCACACATGAACAATTCAATATTTTATTCAACTTAGTATAAACAATGAGCTCAAACCCTCATTATAAATAACAAGGATGAGAAAGCTCATAGCACAAGAATAGGAAATCGCATGTCATGGATTGGGGAGAGGACTCCTCATCCTACAGTGGTTGTGAGTTTCTCTTATCTATGCAAGGGAGAGGTATCGAGAGAAATTGGACACCTATCAAGACAAATCAACATCCTTGAAACCTCATAGGAAATGAGTTAAGGTTCAACTGCAACACCTAAGTAGGCTTAAGTTAACCTAACTAGAGTAGAATACACTAGAAAAATCCAATGTTCCCTTCATCCATCCAATCTAGATTTACAATATATTCTACTTTATCTTAATCTTGACAAAGATTCAAAGTATACTTCAACTCTACTCATGGAAAAATTTTGATAGGATTTTTACCATTTTATCTCATGAAGTCCCATAGGCCATATCTATCATGATAAAACTCTATTGAAACTCTTCACGTATATATTACCTATCTTGGTTTTTCCATTGCACTATGAAGCATTGTTAGACACTCAAGGCAGGCTATTGCACTCTTGTTTCCAAATAACTATTTATCCATATCTTATATCTTATAACATGACATCTACATCATGATCTAGGTATCATTTACCTCAAATCTCATCAAAAATCCCACAAACATTCATAAAATCTCATCAAAACCCAAAAACATTCATAAAACATAAATATCAAAAAATTAAAAAACATTTAAAATCCTATAAAACTAAAATCCAAAAAAATTCAAAAAGTTGTAAAGTCAAAATCCCAAAATGTCCAAAACACATCAAAATCCCTAAAAAGGTCAAACATAAAAAATCCATAAATAGTACCTTGTAGAACTACGTGTCTCTAAGCTTGAACATAGGAAAGGCCATCATTGATGTGCCCCTAAGACACCTAGGATAGTCTTTAGGAGTCTGTGATAATAAACTAACATTCCATCGATTGTTCATATCTCATTTTCAATAATCAATTTAGTCAAACTAGGTGGTCTCTATGTGTATAACGTAGGCAAGGCTAATCCTTGATCAACCCCCAAGGCACCTAGGATAGTCTTTTAGGTTAGGTTCTTGGTCAAAAATCAAAAAACAAAAAAAAATTCAAATATTGAAAAACCCCTAAACATTTGAAAACTTAGAAACAATCCTAAACATCCAAATATTTCAAAAAACACAAAAACACCAAATATCCTTGGAAAACCCTAAACAACCTCAAATAACTAAAAAACCAAAACATTCACATAAACTTTAAAAAAAAAACCAAAAATAACCTCAAAACATTTTCAAAAATACCAAAAGCATTGAAATATTCCAAAAAATCCAAAACCACTCATCCCATCTTGCTTTCACCTATAATAAACCTTCACCCATAATAAGTCAAGTCATCACCTTCAAAATTTGGTGAAACAAGTAGAAAACAAGTATCGCAAGTCATAAAGTGAGAACCTAATCATCAAAATTTAAAGTCTAGATCGTAGGAGAACGAGTTAGTAGAGTTTATATTAAAGGATTATCATAAACCTTATCCTAATCAAACCACCTGATCAACATGTCCTAGGATGCATCCTTCTTGTGATGGATATCAACATCAGAAATCACCTTAGCTAAATTAAAATGGCAAGAGATATAGATAACACTAATTGTTTTTCTTTGATCTTTTCTTATGATTTATCTTATTGACCCATTATGAGGACCTCTCAATGATTTCTAAATGATTTAGAGAGAAAGGAATGGGGCATCAATCATTATCTTTCATTTGTTGTGCTTATGGGTATTCTTGTAAAATAATCTTGACACATACTTGCTTAGTTGTGTACAGGGAGGTTGTTTGGAGTAGATTGTTGACTATTGTGTATGCTTTGGTCCAAGATATTCTAAACTACTAACCTACATTCCGTTGAGGTTTCTATATTTCGAGGTGTGAACAAGAATTATCATATCTATTTGTAGAGTCAAAGTCCATTACAATAGATACGTCATCCTGGTTATCAATACCTTGATGCATCATTTCTATGTGTTATATAAAAATAAGGAATAATGGAAAACCCCAATCCCAAGATATGAGAAAATCATCATGCATCATGCATCACTATCTCAAATAAAGTCTCGGTGGATCATAGAATTGTTGGACATTTTGAATCTATCTTAAAATCAATGGTCAATCCATTCGTCATCTTCTTATTCTTCTATCTTTAGTAACATTTATATCCATGTATCAAATCTGTGTGATATATCAAAATATATATGAGGCTACCCATGGTTGATGACTATAAATGCATCATCAAATCTGTCTACATCGGACATCTAAGCCTTTTATTCCTCTTTGCACTTGCACCTATATTTAACCTTTGTCAAGAAATCAACCCAAAATTCAAAATTTCCACCTGATTTCTCATTGGGGTAGGGAACCATATTATCCTTCCATTGGGGAAATAGTAGGGAATCTAAAAGTCAGAAACCATTGGCAACATTTTTCTTTAAAAACTCGTGCATTCCACTCCCTCCATAGTTTCCAGATCATCATTTCCAGAATTTCAGACCACAACTTGGCCATCGCCAAGCCTTTTCCCATAGTTGGCCAACCTTCAAACACAGCTCTCAGATTGTTCTATAGAAGACCTTGCCAATTCACCTTGCCACATAAATGGTGCCAGCAGTCTTGAGCAAACTCACATTCCAAAAGGATGTTGTTTGTTTTTCTTCTGTATCAAGCAGAAGACACATCTATATGAACCCATATATTTGATTTTACAAAGATGCTCACCTATTAAAATAAGACCATGTAATATTGTCCAAGCAAAAGTACTTACTTTGGGAAGGGAAATTTTTTCCTAGAACATTCTACTTGGCCAACCTACCACTTGTTGTTCTTGATAGTAGTTCATATCCTACTTTGGTTGTGTATGATCTTGACCTAGGCACACACCCTCTAATCTTGTTAGGAATTTCTGTGAGAGAAATGTGCCTCTTAGCCAATTCTACTTCTAAGATTAACTGTGCACCTTCCCCCAAAATAATAAAATATGTCCAAATGTAAAAAAAATTTGTCGATTTTGTCTTCGATGATGACAAAGTCACACACTGATGCCCCCCAAGCCTCACTTGTCACCCTAGCCACCTCTTCCATGCTTGGGAGACTAATTAAGAATTCATAATCATTCCAAGAGTTATGCCAGAAAGAATCCTTCCAACCATTCCCAATCACCCATGTTAGATGGTTAGTTATCAATGATCTACAGCCAGTTAGGAAAATCCACATTATAGACACCCATCTTGGGTTGGCTATTGTTAGGATTCGCTCCTCTTCCTATGAGTCTAGGTACTTCACCCTCAATAATCTTCCCTATTGGGATTCCTTGTTGACGAAAATATTCCACACTAGTTTCATGCCAAGTGCCTTATTCTACAACTCCAAATCTTTAACCCCCACTCCACCATTTCCTTTAGACTACTTCACCCTCTCCTAGCCTATTAGAGAAATTTGATGGTGTTCTTGGGCCCCATCCCACAGGAGCCACCTCTATATGCTAGCTAGCCTCAATGCTACATTTTTAGTTAATGCTATGCATACCATCGTATAGATAGCCACCACAGCAAGCACCAATTTAACCATCGTGATGCGGCTTGCAAGTGACAACCACCTCCCATGCCATCCTTCAACTTTTCTTTTTCTTTTCTAAATCGTATCTTCCCACAAAGCTATCTTAGATTGGCTATAATATAATGGAATACCAAGGTATTTTGATGGTAACATCCCACTATTAAAGCCCAAAATGGCTTTAACTTCTCTCTACCTATGCTTACCCATATTGAAACAATATACACATTTTTTTTCTATATTTACGAGTTCACTAGCTTCTTTGCTAAAACAATCAGTTGTATTTTGCATTTCTCTTGCTTTGGCTATAGTCCCTACCCAATACAATAACATGCCATGCACAAGAAGGTGGTGAGACACAACAAGGAGTGATTTTTTTATCTTAATCCCTTTCCAACTTTGACTTTTGCACATATCAGAGATGTGTTTGTTGAATGCATCTACCGCGATGACAAACAAAAATGGTGATATAGGATCTTCCTAGTGAAGGTCCCTAGCACATTGAAAGAAATTGATTAGAGTACCATTAATTAGTACCACATAATGTGGGGTTGATATAAAACTATATGTCCACTTTAGTCATTTCTCATTAAAACCCATTTTCTCCATTACTTTGATCAGAAACTGCCACTGGACCCTATTGTAGGCTAAATACTGAGATCTAACTTGATAATCATGCCTCCTTTGTTTGCATTTTTTAGGGAGTGAATTACCTTGTGGGATACTATGATGCCATCTGTTATGCTATAGCCTAGCATGAATCTGCTTTTTTTACTTAAAGTTATCTTTGGTAAGACCTTCAGCTTGTTACCCATTACTTTAGTGATTATCTTATAGATAGAGTTACATAAAGAAATTGGTCTGAAATCAAAAAAAAATTCATAGTCATCCTTCTTTCGAATGGAAACAATATTGGTGTTATTTGGATCCTTCAAAAAAATTTCCTTTTTACATGACTCCTCCAACACCGTAGTCAACTCACTTCCAGCAAATTCCTATCAAGCTTGATAGAAGATTGTATTGAATCCATCTCGTTTGCGTGATTTTTTTGGCTTGGATTGGAACACTACCACCTTTACCTCTTCAATGGTGACACGAGCATTTAAATGGGAATTGTCTTCATCTGATACTATACAACCCACACTATTTATAAGGCTGGTGTTCAACTATTAGACCATATTTTGGCCCCCCAACAATCTTTCAAAAAATTTGACCCCCATATTTTGGATACCCTCCTCCTCCGTCACGAATTTTCTATTTTTGTCCTTTACCTACATTATTCTATTCCAACTTCATTTTACGTTGGTAGTATTGTGGAAAAAAATTGTATTTAGATCACCCAAGTCTAACTAATTTTACCTAGAGTTGGCTTTCCAACAACAATTTTTGTGGGAAAGTATTTCATTGTACTCTACCAATAAACTTCTTTGTGCCTCAAAATCCCCTAGGTTCATGCTTTCTTTTAAGACTTTTTCTCCTAGCCTTTCTTTCTCTTCAGAAATATTCTTAAGAACCTTGATATTCCATTCTCTCAATCTCTCCTTTAGCTTCGTCAACTTTTTCATGAATAAAAATATTTTGTGCCTTGGATTTGAATTGGTTCTTCCCACCAACCTTTTACTAGATCTAGAAATATTTCATGTCTCAACCACATCTTCTCAAATTTGAATTGGCATCTTGTTGGTTTTGAGTTTACATTTAGGTAAAGCTCCACTAGGGAATGATCTGAAATGAAATTTGGTCCGATTGTTGCTTTCAGGAGCAGACTTTCCTACATCCATTCTTCTAAAACCAAAAATCTATCCAATCTCTCTACAATATTGGTGAACCCTTTCCTGTGATTTGTCCATGTGAACAAAGCATTTCTAGTTTTAATATCTATCAAATATTTGATGTCCACAAACTTGGAAAAATCCTTTTGTGCTTGACACACCCACCTACAACCCCTACTTTTTTCACTCAAGTCCAAGATGGCATTGATGTCCCCACCCATTATTATATATTCTTATTAATGGAATCCCCTCTTCACTTTTTTCACCTCTAGAGGGTTAGGAAAATTTTATCCCCTCTCCCCTTATCTATCTATCCTTACAAAAATGGTTTGGGATGGATCCTTACTCATGAGAGATTCAATGTGAGTATTTAGGGATGGAAAGTGGCTAGGAATATTGACTATTATTCCCATCTTCATTTGTTGGATGATATCTCCTTAATGGTTGTTACTAAAATCTATGAGTTTCTCAATTTTTGGAGCAATTTGGACATGTTTTTGCAATATCCTAGTTAATATAATAATGAGAATAATGGTATGTGTAGGATCATGATGGGCCAAAAAGTGGTGATATGTAAGTGATATGATGCCCCATGTGGATGACGACTTTTTTTACCCAAAATTGATGAAACGAAAAGGGTTTTTAAAGGAGATTCTCAGCTTTCCACCAATATAGATTATGCTTTACTTTGAATTTAATAAATGAGTATTATTCATTTTCTATTTGAATTACGACTAAAGTCCTGATTGATAGGCTGATTGAAAAACATCTATAGCTTTCAAACAATATCACATTTTTTGAATCTGAAACATGTGTCACATTATATGCTTCACATACTATAGGATTAAAAAATGAAAAAATGAATTTCATGAAGTTTTGACCAAGTTAAGGTGGTCAAATATATGAGTTTTTATATTTTTAAAAAGTTCTAATGAAAAATTCATAATTAATTATTTACATGGAAAAGAATTACAAAAAAATGTGCATCACATCGAGATATGAGTCCTCTACTTATATCTAAAATATTATAATAAAATATTATCATTTTATTGTGGTTAAGGTGGTCAGACAGAGACCTACTTCTTGTTTTTTCACATAAATTTAAGTACTATTGCATTGAAATTTCAAATTTTCACAAACAAATTTTTTAATTTTTAAAATATACCTAGCAGTTTAGAAACTAAATTCAATTTTCTACAGATTCTATTCTTACATATTTTTGAAATAATATAGATAAATTATTCAATTTTTTTATGTCAAGTTGCCTAACCCTAATTTTTCTAAATTTTTTGCTATTTAAGGGCTTGTTTTTTCCATGATGATCTTGCGCATACCCATAAGTAAAGTATATATTTACTTAATACTCCATTTCCCATTCCAAAAATATTTTCTCTTATCTTATTTTTCAATATTTGACATTTTTTCTTGGATTGAATTTGTACTTTTTGGGTCCTCCTAATCATCTTAAATGGAAGAGGATTCTTGACAAGTTTATAATTTGGTATCTCAGTCAAATTTCTTCTGGTTATCTTTTGTTGGGAATATTATTCTCTTAAAATTGGTATTTTGTGTTCTTCTTGTTAAATACTTTAGGTGTTTTTGGCTTCTAAATTTTTTAAATAAGTTTGATTTACTTTGTTGGAAATTTATTTAGATAGGGAATCTAGGATTTCAAAAATGGAGTCTTATTAGCTTGGATGAATTTTATAGGCCTCAAAAGTTTTTGGTCTTGGTGTTATTCTTTTCAAATTGAATTGTGAATCCTTGACTACTTGACTTTATTGGTGATGGTCTAAGCAACAAGATTAGTCTTGGGAAAAAAGTAGTTTGCATAAATATTTACAGTGTTGATAATTCTAAGGAAAGGCTCTATGATTTCAAATACTATTAATAAGTGTGTTTCACTTTTTCAATAAAGCCTCTTCTATATTGTAAATTTGGATCATAATTCTCTTTCTTGGATAGACTCATGGGATTGTCGCCCCTCTATTTTCATATCCTTCACCCATATGCTCCCTTTAAGTAAGCTCGTTACTTATGTTTGTTGATCTAAGGTATTATACTTTAATTCTTCTCACTTAGTGAGGTATTTTCCCATTTAACATTTTAAGGATTAGAGTTATCCTTTCTTAGGAGGAAACCTTGATGTTCATGTATCCACATTTTCTAGTTTAGAAGATCACCCATGTTGGTCTCTAGAGTAGATTGATGTTTTGTACTTAGGGATATGATCCTCAAGGAGATTATTTAATTTTTCATGGATATCAAATTTTGCAACATGAAATATTCAAGTAAAGAAACTCCATATAATGGAAAAGGATTTGCAATAAGTATTATTTTCCTAGATATGATTTATTCATTTCACTTTTACATCAAAATAAATATCTATGGCTACTCCAACTCAATGTAAAAACTCCCAAGGAATATAAATTGTATGATATTTTCATTAAAATTTATTTTCTAGGTAGATATCATTAACCAAAATTTTTAAAATAGAAGTAGTGTATTATTACATCACCTTCTATAATGATATAATGATATTGTAATCATTTTGTGAAGTCACTAAGTCTCCAACTCCAAGCTCAAAGACTTATAACTTGACATGGTTTAAGACTGTTATGATTACATCTCAATCTACTACTTAGAATACATGAAGAAAGCAAAAAGTAGCAAGTAGAATAAGTTCACTTACAACCCAAAGATCAAGATAAAAGAAATGAAGATCCATAATGAGTCTAGGAAGTCAAAATTTGATCGAAAATTGTTTCATAACAGTGATAGAAAAATTTTGTAGCCATATGAAATTTTATATAAGAAATTTGGAACATATGTTATGATTAGACAAAAAATGGAATAATAACACACATTAAATGGAATTATCAATCAAGAAAATCAATTAGAGTTAGCAAAATATGATCATGAAATAAAATTTTAGGTTAGAAATTAGACATATGGAAAAGAAGACAAGGGATCTCACTAATTGTAGTGTAGGAAAATGTATCCCTTGTTCACACTTAATTTGAGAATAATTTATATTATACTAAGCCTAATTTTGCATTAATTTTGTGTTGTAATGTGTTTTACACATTCACATTAAGTTTACGGCCCTTCTAAACTAAATGGGCCTAATGGTTCCTTATTTATGGTGTTGTAAAGTGTATCCTAGCATTTTCACACTAATCTAGGGTTTTATTAATTAATTGGGCTTATTTATGCCTTAACTGGTCCTATTTTTCATTCCTTATTAATATCATATTTCCATGGATAATCCTAACACTTATCAAATAACCAATCATAATTCAATGTTTTGGGTCACGTGTTTCAAATCTAGTGATTTAGGACTCATACACCACCTTGGGTGTATGAGTCCCACCTAGGTATTGGGAGCTAATTTTAAATTTCACATTAAATAGGACATCTCTTGGAGTTTGTGTCCCATTTTTGAGTGATTGGGACTCATACACTACCTTGGGAATATGATTTTTACTCTAATCAGGACCCATTTTGAATTCAATTCTTGGTAGGATTTTATCCTCCTAGATATGATGTCATCTTGTAGTGTTATAATTTTGGGAAATTTGGCATAAACAAGTATACATACAAAGTTATTTCACATAGTTTCATCCAATATTTTCATAAGTAATCAAGAGCACTTTCACAAGAGCACTCAAGAGCATTCAAGAACATTCATGAGCATTCAAAGGCAGATTTGAATAAGATTATAGCAACAATTCAAGATCCATTATCATGTCAAAGGCTTGATGCATCTATAGACACTTAAAAATGTCTTGAATGATATCGTGAACTCGAATCAGATATACTAACACCATTTCCTCCTAAAACCCATCCTCTTTTCACTTAATTGATTAAATTTTTCTAACTATTTAATTAATTACATCATTTTCATCTATTAACCTGATAGATCGATTTAGGTTATTTCACCCCCTTTTATGCTAAGATTTCATCTTATTAAATTAAATAAATTAAAATATTTTATTTGATTGCTAAATTCCACTTATTTAATTAAATAACCCTAAGTTATTTAATTAAATGTCATATCATATCTCCCATTTTCACTAAATCACTTTAGTTAATGAATATCATATTGTAACTTAGTGAAAATGTTAGGTTAGCATTATAAAGCATAAACAACATAAACCCAAGTAAAATAATGAAGAACAAGGGAGTTAGAAAGCATGAAAACAAAGAACAATATTACCTAATGTCTTCAATCTCCATGAATCACCTTCATTGCACCTTCTCCATTTGTTGCAAGTTGATGTTTGCCTTTAGATTTGTGATGAGCAACCTATGACTATGACAATGTCCAAAGAAAATTTTTAAGGATTCTAATATAAAAGCTACACAATGTAAGTATGCAACTATGAAGCAAGCCTAAGGTATGCATAAAATAGCCTATGAAGTGTGAATTCACAATGTACAGAGATTAAGAGATGATAAATGAGACCAAAATTGTATTTTTTATAGAAAATCCAATTTTAGATAAATGGCCAATATTGAAAATTGAAAAATTCCCTAAGATCAATGTCTGAGATTAAATGTGACAACCCACAATTAGGGTTAGGGAAATATTAGGGTAAAATTTGAAATGGGGTGATCCCACAAAGCTAGTTTACAATTTCTGGGAGATTCTAATTTTTGCTGAAATCACATATTTTTAGAAAATATAATGATTTAAGCCTTAAAAAGTTCCATTTAAATCATTCCAATTGAATAGGGTTTGATCAAACTACCTTAGATCAAACCCCCTTGGATAGAACCTTGCTAGTTTTAAACCATACCTATAATGAAGTCTCTTTTACACCTATCAAAATGCTGATAAAAAGCTACTTTTGATTTACATTTTGGGAGATAAAATGAATTCATTTAATTATTTTTTTGTAATTATGTAGTCCTTATTATAAGCTTCTCAAAAAAATAATTTTAAATAAATTTAATTTAATTATTATATTAATTTTTTATTTCTTGTAAATGTAGGTTTTTCACCAATAATCAAGCTCTCTATTATGTACATGTGGAAAAATTGAAAAATATGAGTGCACCATATATTAAAATCCTTGATCCAACAAAAAAAATTGAACTTTGATACATAAAAAAAAAATTATGTGTTATATAGTTTGTCTATGTCTGAATTGTAATTGGTTTGACTTTGAAACTTGACTAAGGAAAAAATATTCAATAAAGCACTATGAAACCAATTGGAATCACTAGATATTGTAGTTACAAATATAAATTCAAAAAAAAAGAATTTTATCCTTCATGGAAGAAAAGTTATGTGTTATACGGTGAGCGCCATTCCTTAAAAATGGTGTTTATTGAAAAAAACTAGTTTTTGAAGGAGATGGAAAAAGAAGTGCAATCTCATTCCAAAAAATTTGAAAAAAATATATTTAGAATCTCTAGACAAAATTTCACAAATCACTAGTTTGCATCATCTTCAAATTCCTCTTGGTTTACCGCTATAGGTGCCCAAACATGAAGATTTAGTTAGAAAAAATTAGTTTAGTGTCTAATTTGGCCAAAAATTATAAACCAGTATTGTGGGATCACCCAATGAATGGTTGAGATTTGATTTTAGAACAAAAATGCATATGACAAGAGGGAATATTGGGCATAGATAAGGAAAAAGCTAAAAAGTCAAATAGTTAATTTAGAATTATTTGATTTAAGAGGGAAAGTTGACCTTTTGAATTAAAAAATAATTTAATTCAAAAGTGGTGGGACCATGTGATAGAAAATTAGAAAATGGACAATTTCAAATAAATGATGTTATTTAAAATTAGAAAAAGTTAGAGTGGACAATAATTAAATAAATTAAAGAAATTTATTTAAATATAGGAATTAATGACATATTTAAATAAATAAATAAAATTCATTTAAATAATCGGGACAAAATAATGGACAAGAAATAATTAAAAAAATTTAAGAATTTATTTAATTATGGAAATACATAAGAAATTAGTGACATATTTGAATAAATAAATATAAATTATTTATTTAAATAGTCAGGAAGAATAAAAGAAATGAATTAATTAAATAATTGAGAATTATTTTATTAATAGTTGAATTTGGACTATAGGACATAATTAAATATTTTAATTATGTTGAGACAAAGTATGATAAGACAGAAAAATGTGGTTTGCAAGTCTAGGCCATTTTTATGTGTCTACATATATAATTCCCATAATTGACATAATTAAAACTTTGTTTAAATTATCCAATTACTAATTAATTCTAATTCCTCCCACTTGCAATAGAATATTCCAAGGGAATATTGCTCCTTTGTACATTCCTTCAAAATGGAATATTCATTCCCCTTTTGCACATTAAACTTTATTTTAATTTGCTAAATATCTATTTCCCTCACCAATGAGAATATTCTCTTTTTCTCACTCATTTTAAAAAAGGAATATTCTCCTTCATAACAAACTTACAAGACTTCTTGTGCAAGTTAAAAGTGTGTTTTTTCGAAGGAATGATAACCATTGATTCTTTCCTTGATCCATGTGATAATTGATTTCCATCCATTGATAAGAATCAATGATCCATGTTTCATCTTTCCTCCATTTTTGACCATTGATTAACCTTTTTGATCTCAACCCTTCCTTTCTCATTTGTCCTCCTATAAATAGGTCACTATTTGGAGACAAATGGATCCATCTTTTAAGATAAAACTTATGCTATTAAAATCACTTTCCCTTGCACTCACATTTAACATCATTTTACTGTAATTTACTTGCATATTAGCTTAGCTTCCATTAATGGCTTTCATGATAACATAAATGCATCCATTTAGTATATTATGTAATTAGGGTTTCAATATTTTAAGCTTAAAATCCATTTAGATTAGCTTTGCACTCACCCATTTTGATCATCTTAGCATAAATCATATTGAAATAGCTTGTATCATGTTAATTTAGCATTTAAATCATGTTTCATCACACATCTGTCAAACATTTTGTTGATTCTCTTGAATAGAATTGATCAAAACAAGCTTATTTATCCATGGGATTGGGAAAGTGTTACCATTCCACATCAATGTGACACCACTCCCCCAATAGGATAAGTTTCAATGGATTAGAATAGGTGATGTTAAAGATTTCATAGTGTAATATGTTATGCTTTAATGGATGTTTAGTTTAGTTTTTATTGATTGATCCTATTTAGATTGGCATTTAGTGGCTCGAATATGCTTCATATCCTCATGGATTAAGTGTAGTAAACCCATACTAATCCGTCGGTCACAACATCATACATGCGGTTTTGAGCTAATGTTGTTATGTATTGTTCAAGATCGATTCAGCTATTCAAAAGAAATATCTTTCATCAAGAATCATGATCAAGGTTTACATCCATTGGGGCCACTTCATTCTTGTTTGTAAATGCACAAGGTTCCAAACAAGGTTTTATTGTTTCACCTTATGTTTCATGTTCATTTCATTTATGTTTCATTTCTCATTAAGGTTTGATTACCAAAACGAGGTTTGAGCAAGGAAAAACCCTATTCCCTAACAATCAACAAGTTTTTTTCTCTCTCTACATGTGTGATTACAGATCTAGGTATTTTAGAGATTGAAGATCTTTTGAAGACTAAGTTGCAAGATTGAGGAAAGTTACCAAGTTTTTCACAAGGTTTTTGTCTTCACGGAAAGTCACCTATAGGCCCAAATTCAAGCTTTCAAATCCATAGATCTGATAAGAGAAAAGCCACAACAAATCATTGGAGGATACTAGAGTTTCATCCAAACACTAATACTAGGACTAAATTGCCACCTTGGGCATATGAGTCCCAATACAACACTTTTTTCAATTTTCAAGAGATCCAATTCAGTCATTAAGAGATTTCAGTTTTTGCATAGAAACCCTAGTCTAGGACCAAATCACCTAGTCTAGTGTATGAGTCCGAATGATCATTAAAAGTCACAATTTCAAGATTTTGAAGCATTTTTTATCACATCTTTCTTCCAGGTACCTTTCTATTTCATTCTCTTTTATCAATCTAATTTAAGGTTCTTAATTCTCTAGGTTTCATAGCTAGATTGGCACATTGCTTTCATTCCATTTCTTTCTAAGAATTTTCTTAGTGGTGAACCCACTTTTTTTACTTTAATCACACCCCTAGGACACCCTATTGTAGATCTATTTCCCTAATTTCATTCCTAGATTGAGATATCTAGGGTTTCCTTGAATGAAACTAGAAAAAATAGGGTTCCCTAAGTTTTCCATCTCATAAAGGGTGGTGGAACCCTATTTTCTTTGTTTCACTAATTATGATTAAAAAATAAGATCTATATGATCAAGCCCATCCTAGGTTGGTCTCGTCCTATGCCCCTTACAAATCCAAGGGGAGAATCCAAGTAATCTCTTTAATAGATTAAGAGGAATTTGAAATTTTCCTTTCAAATTTTTATAATATAGTAATACAAATGACACCATCATGAGCACCAAGCTGGCCTTCCACAGTACCCATTTATGGTGTTGACTCTTCATAGTTGACCACCAAAACTAGACAATAATAATCAATGATAAGAACACCATAGCAATGACCATGAGATAGGAAATGAATGGAAAAGTAACCAAAAGGTTTTCTGAAATAAGAAATGGTTTGATGATATTGTCTCCTCATCATAAAAGTCCCTTACAATAGAGAAAAAATTATATGCTTGCATAGCATGAGATAATGATCTTGAGGAGGTGGAAAGGAAGAAAATATTCAAATCAACTACCAAACAAAATCCCTTAGGAATAGGACGAATTAACAAAATAAAAGTTAATATTTTTTTGCACTCTTGTAGTTTAATTCAACCTCCTCATTACTCTTGTCAGTAACAACCACCTTGCCCTACTTGGTCCCCAATTCATATCTTTTTTTTTCCCTCTTCTAGCTCCATGCCCTTTCGTTCCTCCTCATAAGCCCAATTCCCTCATCACCCTCCATTCCCATTACCTCAATTCTTAGTCTTTTGAATTAAACAACAACAATCCTAGGAAGTAATCATCCTTAATGAATATGTTGAAAATGTTACACATGATAAATGCACAACTAAACAAATATATTGAATGGGAAAATATATAATTAATGTCTATCAATAAACAAAAGATATTATCACTATTAAATTTAATTAAAAGTATTTAATTTTTAATAACAAACTATATTAAAATTGTTGTATAATTATAATAGACTATACGGATAACTATTATAAATTTTTAAAAAATAACTCTAACATGAAAATTAATCTTCTCAATAATTTTAAAAAAAAAATGATAATTGTTGAAAATTTATAAAATATTATATAAAGAAAAAAACCTTATGTGATTAAGAATAAAAATATATGTACAAGATTGCCATATTAGCATGAATAGTGCTGACAAAATGTTCATAGTGACTGTATTCGTGAAATTTAAACAAATATTCAAATAATGTATCATAACGGAGACAACCCTTAGACAAAACTTCCTAGATAGGTGTGACCTATTAGCCTACCCATCAATGCTTATCTTCGTCCTGGATTGTTTTTGTGCATTGGGATATTCTTTTGAGTGTCTTCCTTTCATTGTTTGCTACTATATGGCTCGGAGGTGGAGGAAGATTTTTTATCTTGCAATGTAATCGAAACTTTTGGAATGCCTGAATGCACTCCATAGAGACATCATATTTAATCAAAATACTTTTTAATGCATGCCACTTTACCTTCGGCTCGTTTCCCTTCCCCTTCGTCTTCCACTTCCCGTTTCCGTTGCCCTTCCTCTTACTCTTCTCCTCCTCATTCATCGCGACGTCTTCCTCTGCCTCTTTCTTTTCCATATAATCCTCAACGATATTTCTAAGTGAGCGCGACGGCGGCGGCTCCTCCTCCTCCTCCTCCTCTCCATTCACTTTTGCGGCCTCCGCCTCCTTCACCTCTGCCCCTGTAATTTCCGTCTTTCGTTCCTCCTTCAGTTTTCTCTTCGCCCTCTTTTCTTCGTTTGCGTTGGGCGTCCCAGCTTGCTCATCTCCCTTATCTTTCTCCTCCTTTTTTGCCCTCCTCCTAACCTTTTTCTTTTGCTCCGACTCCGGACCGGTCTCCACGTCTGACTTAGACTCTGTTTCTATTGGTGCCCCCATATTTGGTTCGTCAGTATTTATCGAATGGCCATTTAGGAACACAAGCTCTTTCCAGTTCTGCAAGGCAGACGAAGCACGTAGGAAAATCAACGCGTTAAAACATTCCTGAACTGGCGTAACGAAAAATTAAAGAAACCAAACTTACCTCGATTATCTCGTTGATTTGGTCCTTCCATTGCCAACAACAAAATATCCATACAAGAAGTTGCACCTGCCAGCCAGCACACTTTCTCACTTGCTCGCTTTGGGAAAGAATGTTCCACGCCACACGATGGTATGTGAGGAACCGTTTCCATTCTCGTGGAAGTCTTCCGGAATCTTCTGCCACTCCACTCAACCAACTTATTGCATCCCACTCTTTACGGCTATAATTTTGCAGCATGACCATCAGTGGTGTCCTTAGCCGTCGTATTGATTTCTTATCTTCGAGACCTGATGAAATGCTTAAAAAAAGTTAGAACAACTACATATATTTATTATTTCTAACTGCTATATGTATTGTATAAATACCCTAGGCTACTTTCAGGAGTTTTAACTTCTCATCTTCGAGACCTGATGAAATGCTACAACAGTTAGAACAATCTCTATAATCACATCGAATACTTCCAGTAAGGGTTTGAATATGAATAATTGTGCGGTTCCCTAAATTTCTTAAAATAATAGGTGTATGGATGGTGTAGAACGCCTACGCTACTTTCAGAAGTTTTAACAATTACCAGGCTTGCGTCCAAATAAGCGATTCGTGAAACTCATCAGTGGTGCCAAAAACTGGAACAGTTTTGATGAGAAATCTGGACAGCTTTCTTTACAACAAGGATAAATATCCAGAGCATAATGACATCCACTGCTACCTGTTTCAGACACAAAATGTTCCATCCCTATAAAATAAACCAGTTTGAATCAAAATGAAAGTTTGTATCTATTTAACCTTGAATTGAGATTTTTTTAATTTTACTTTTTTAATCCTAAAGATTGTATTTTACCGGGATTTATCTCGTTGGGATCTTGTTTTCCAATATTTGAATCGTGATCCTCATCGTAGAGTCCTTGGAAGTCCAGTCCTAGCTGCTGCTTCACAAATTCCTTTATTTCATCGTCGTTAGTATCTGGCAAGGCTAAAGGCAGCTGAACTATTTTGCTCAGATATTTCTCCGCCAAATCAGCTGGATCACCGTTGCTATCTTTATACTGACTTTTGATGGCTCTTATAATCATTTTCTTGTCCATTCCAAGAATCACGTTGATTTCACAATCTGCTAACACCAAATTAACTGCAGATAGTACCTGGGTATGCATTATATAATTTAGCAAAGTACGTCACTTCAGTCTGGAAAATACCACCATATTTAACATCGAAAGGAAATAAACTGATTGAAAAAGGAAATACCTGCAAGATAACTGTGTCTTTGCACCTATCCAAGTCATCAACAAAGACAATTATGCGAATATTATCCTCGCAAGGTGGAAGTGACTTAGGAATGGAGGTACCCCTAACGTTGTCGGGACGGAGGCCACAAAAGCTCCATAACCAGGCAATAAATTTCCATAAGAAAGAGGGTGTTTCCCCGAGCTGCTTTTTTGAAAATTTGATATCAGAAATCACTTGATGCTGGTAGCCCAGATTTACACTATGGTTCGGTGGGCTTAGATATCCCATGATGTGAGCACTAACAGGTTTAAGCACAGAATTAATTTGTTTCATTATAGTTGAAACAACTACCACTATAGTTAGGGGTATGGACCCATATTTTAATTGTACCAGTTCCTTGTCTTTCGATCTACTAAATAATCTCCACAGCACCAACGCAGCCAAACCGGAAAGAACTACTGCAAGGATACATGGTAGAAACAACTCAAAAATCATTTTGTTTCGTTGTTCCTTCCATGCATACTTCCAGCGACACTTTAGTCTCTGCGCACTTGTCATTGACTCTTCTATGGCCTTTGGTATTTCAACAGCCAGACCTGCCCAGGCTTCTCGCTCATTTTATATTGCCATGCGTTGTAGCCAACGGTGAGAATACTCGGAATATTAGTCAAGGAATATCGATTGCTGCTCGAATCTGATTTTTCCAAGTCATACTGTGAGAGAAATCGAAAAGGCTATGAATTAGCAATGAATTTCCCCAGACAATGTTATGCTATCTAAACAAAAACAAACGCCAACAGTTTTTTAAGGAGAAAAAAATCACCATTGTTTTGCGATCCATGAGTGCTAATGATCTGTAAACTTCATGGTATTTCTCTTGATAATTTTCTAGAAAATAAACCAGCCGATCCTCTACCTGCAAAATACTATTATGATTATAGTCCATTCATAGCAATTTCATCATATTTGATTAATTATATAGGTAAATTAAAAATTTACTTACAGGATCTTGTAGATCCTCAATTTTAAAACCTTCGACTGCGTTCTTAATTTCATCAAATTTCTTTCGACCTTTCAGGGATGGCTCCAACTCCATGGAGCCGGGAAAGTCCTCTGACACTAATAAATCTGGAAACGCTAGCTGAGCTCCCATTTTTAGCATAATGATTTCTGTCTGTCGTGTAATTTTTTGTCAACGACTCGTTATTGTACGTCAGATCTTATATAAAATATATGGCACAGGACCTTGCAAAGATAACTTACCTGAATCATTAAGCTGGACTTGCCGATTCCCCAGTCACCTAAGATGCCGACAGTCACGGGTGTTTTAACGCATGGGTTTAAAAATAGGGCTGCCAAACCTTCTGCAAAATGTTTTCTTCCTGTTCCATCAGAGTTCCTATTAAAAGATGATATAAGCTATCCCGATATAATTTCTAGGTTACTGTGATTAAGGCCGTAGAAAAACTCTTAAAGAGTCCGCTAAAGAGTATCTCTAAAACAATATAACGCAAAATCAATAGAATGTTTTCGGCGTACAAAACCCAGTATTACCAAGGGAATCGTGGATCGCTGGTTGATCTCGGCCTCTTTCCGGCATCTTTTTAATCTGGCTCAGAACTGTCGTCTCAAAATAGGCCATAGGCACCAACAAAATTAATTTAGCCAACGGTTAATATTATTATGAAAATATAAATGGTTTTCTAGTTTAAAGCACTCTTAGATTTTTTTCTTCAATATCCAATTTTGAAATAAATAAATCCACAACTAACAATTGGAGAATAAAAGTGTTTTGAGAAGAGCTTACATTTCTGGACGCTCTGGGAGGGGTTCTCGGCAATCTTAGCAAGATTAGCGCCTCTGTTGACAAGTTCGCATGCCATGTTGTACTGATTGCTTCTAATGGCGCTTTCTAACAAATTGCTTTCCTTCAAATTTTCTCTCACCTCTTGAAGATACTTCTTCAAGTTCACTTTGTTTGATGACTTTCCACTTGCTTCTTCTGCTCTACCGATACCAGTTGCGGAAGCCCACAGCAGAAGGGATTTCCCTTCTTCAGATTTGCAACTATCCAGGAGTAACCTAGCCATTTTTTCTGCTGCGGATTCCTCAAAGAGCTCAACCGCATAGTGTAGAGCAGTTTTACCCTCAGAGTTGCGCTCCAAAACAAGGGGAGAAGTCTCTCCTTGACAGTTGTCTAGGAGTTTCTCCACCACGTAGTAATGGCCTCTCCTTGTCGCTTCGTGAAGAGCCGTTTGCCCCAGAAGATCGGGTTGACCAATATACTGTCTTCGTTGCTGCTCGTTGCTTAGTTTAGACAAAAGAATACAAATCATTGTTAGACTACATCCCTTCGCCGCTGCTTTATGCAAAGCTGTCCTACCCTGCTCATCCTGCGAATCAATTATCTCCTCCACTCCCTTCAGTGCACACACATCTCGGAATGCTTTAGATGTCTTCCCCTTCACGGCAAAGTGCAGTAGATTTTCTCCGCTTTGGTCTCTTCCATCCGCTCTCATCTTGCATTGATCGATAAGGAATTCGCAAAGTTGGGTGTTGCCGTGGAAAGCTGCAAAATGAAGAGCAGTGGTCCCGTATTTATCTGCAGCTTTAACTAATTCTTTTCCACTTTCAAAATTATTCACAAGCATCTCGGCAATGTACCTCCCAAGGTTTTTGCTATGGGATTGGTCTGCTACGTAGTGCATTACCGTTCTCCCCTTATGTAATTTCTTTTTGAGGCTTTCCATCAAGAGATCTAATTCAGCTCGACTCTCTACACGATCTCCAAACTCGGTAACGATACAGCTTAGGATGAAGCGTGTAACTTCCGTCATTTTGCCCTCGCAGGATAACAATAGAGCCACTTCTCTTCCTTCATGGCTCAACTTCACTTCAGAGTACATACTTGGATCGAATGAATCAACTGCGAGAGGTAAAACGACAATTAATCGATCTTAAAATCTTCTCTCTAATTGGAAGGGCTAGACATAGAAGGTTGAGGAGAGTAACCAACTTACCTGATTCTCTTGATTTATCTGTTTCTATTAGCAACATATGCTTCATGTTAGGCCTGTATTCTTGGCATCCATAGCCGGAGCCATCCGCCCATCCATCCAAAAGACGTACGATATCCCTACGACCAAGGATGCCTTTTTCTTTAATCTCCCTGAGATGGCTCTTCACCTCCGTCACAGAAGCCAAACGCCACTTACCTGATGGTAAATCCTTTGCTTTCCCATTCCATGCTTGCTTCTTGAATTCCTTAGAAACAGTTATGGATTCCATCTAAACTCAGAAAAGATCGGCACTTGGTGAACTTACCTTTGCCATAATATGTAGCCTATTTATATACTTAAACCACGTTGATTCCATGAACCAGCTTTTACATCAGATTACATCAAAGTTTTAATGCAGATTGCCATATTCCACAGAAGTCTAAACAACTGGACACCATTGTTGAAAGGTCGAAAGCGAGACATCAAGAGCTATTTGACAAATAAAAAGATAATTGAAGTTACCGTGCGTCCGACAACATCTTAGAATTGACAATATCTTAGAATTGTCTTGGCCATTTGATAACAAAATAAAGATTCCATTTTAACCGTTCAATATGAACGTCTTAACATTCTATAGGGGAGGTAAAAATGGATTAATCCTCACTCACATTAAACATCTACTCTTACGAAATGATGGATTTACTGTCATACAAAACATTCGTAAGCGAGGACAAAACAAAGCAATATTGAAAATCATGGTTGCCAGAAAGTCATGCTTATCGCCTTTACACCGAAAAGGACAAATCACACTCATCGCACGTTACATTCAATGGACCCTCCATTATAAATTATTCGAACCCTATTTAACTTGGTTAGTTGGAGTAGTTATTGCAATTGAATGCTATGCCAAATGACAATCGGTAAGGATGCTTTACAATTGCTTGGTTCGAGTAGTTATTGCAATTGAATGCTATGCCAAATGACAATCGGGAAGGAGGATGCTTTACAATTGTAACCATTTTGTTTTCAAGTCAAGGGCCCATTTTTGTGGGGACATTTAAAATTAAAACATAAACGGCAAAATCACATTGGAAGGTAATAATGATGTACATTTGACCACAAGGAAATTTCTTACCGTAATAAACACTAATTTAAGTCCGGAATGCACACATACTTCGATTATCTTATTATTACTTTGCACCTTGTCTCGAAAGGTTACAACTCACCGAGCTTTGAATGGTGAGAATCCAAACAGTAGGTTTTCATATGTACGTCATTAAAACACTAAATATGTTTCCATCACACGTTCCGAACAAGATACCTATTTTGAGGCATTCTTCTTAGTTGGGTGTTCTATGTTTTAATTTAAATACGTCGAGATAATTGCGAAAAAAAAAAAATTAAAATTAAAATGAAACAATTGTTTTCTTTTGTGTGGAAAAATTCTTCCGTCTAGAACAAGGCGATACTTAATCACCACATTATTCATAAAATTCTTTTTAAAAAGATGGAGAGAACTTTATAGAAGTTAGTATTTTATAAATATTATTTTTTATTAGACAAGGATAATATTTATAAATATCATTCAATTTATATTTGGTAATTTAAGAAATTGACTATTTTCAAAGAGGATTGTAGAAGTGTAGAAGTTTTAAGGAAAATTAATCACTAAAGACATTCAACATTTCAATTTTATTTTATATGAAAATGTTAAAATTTACTACATTGGCTTATTACATATGTAATTGTAATCTTCAAATTTGTTATGAATAATACACATCAAAGTTAATATCTATTAGACACAAAAAAAATTAAAAGTAGTGTCATTTTAATATTGATTTCATTCTTTTATAAAAATAAATAATTCACATTATAAATATTATATTTTTATGATTCAATAGATCAATACTACAAAACAATGATTACATCAATTCAAGACCTCTTTGCAATAAAAAAGTAAAAAAATAATGTAACATTACAAATATATTTTTAAAATTTTCATGTAAGTAAGGTACAGTCAAAGTTGATTTTTGAAACTGAGGGGAAATGAAAGTAGTATCCAAGAGAATATCAAAAAGCAATATTGAAGACATGATAGATGTAGAAAAAAAAAGAAAGGAAATAGAGCTAACAAAGATATATATGCTAGATGTAAGGTTAAAATAATAGTTTAAAAATTATAATTATAAAATTGACAAGAAGAAAATATGATGACACACATAGTGATGATATAATCTAAACTAAATGTAGACTTATTGAAGTCAATTTTCTTTGACTATTTAATGAAAGTAAGCATGGAGTGAAGCTTAAGACCTACGACCTTAGCAATGATCTTGTAGGAGACATTTAGTAGTGTTATGGAAAACTAGTTATTGATTTCTTTATGGTTACCAACCTTAAGTATTAATTTAATGTTTCCTTTCATTATAAGATTATTTTATGCACCATATTCAATGGCTTCAAGATAAACATTATGCAATTCATTTCCATCAGTATCCTAAAAACTTCTATAAAATTTGCTTAAAAACCCATCTAAATTGGCTACTTTATCATTAGTCATAGAGAAAAATGTCTCCTTAAGACTAGCTTGATACAAGAGGTGGTCACAATTTTTTTTTTGAGAATTAGATAACTGATAGGAGATGGGATCAAGAAATTTCTATAAGGAAAAATGTTCAGTAGGCATGCAATCTTGAGACAAAAAACCTACTCATAGTACTAGACAAAATATTGAAGAAAACCAAATCTACTTTTTTTTTTGGTGTGAAGAGCTCATAAATATTGAAAGAAATTTTTTTTGACCCTATCCCCAATATTGAGCCAATGTAGCCAAGCTTTGATTTGGCTCCCATGAGATAAATGAGCATTAATAACCTATATATATTGTCATCATTATTCTACTAGAAGCTAGGTAATAAAGTTAACCAAACAAGCTTCCAAATAAACTATTGTTTGGTGGAGCTCATAGGTAGTGGATTTTTATAATTCACAGAGAAATGGAAAACTAGCTCCCATAAATGCAAAGAAACTACAAATTATAAGTAATGGCATCATTCTAACATGTTATCCAATTAACCCCATGTAGATGATGTGGCTCCAAATTTTGGACACATTGGATATGAGTTGACATGTATTTATGATTGAGAAGAGACATGTTTAGGAAAAATTAACCCTTCATTATTTTAGGCTTGGAAATATACCACTCAATATAGAAACATGTCAATAATTATTGAAAGAAGACAATATCTACCAATGGATCAATTAGCAATTAATAACAGTTGGAAAATTAAGGAAAGATTAAACTAAAATCATAGCCTAATTGAGCCACTTTAAGAAAATATTAGGTTTTGCTCTCAATTTAGTCCATGTGTACCATGTCATATGATCTTAGTAAAAATGAAAATTAGGGTTGAAAAGACCCAGTTTATTATGCATAAAAAACCACTTGCCTCTCTTTCACAATTTTTCAAACACATAGGAAATCCTCCACATTTTTCATTAAGTCATCTCAATTATAACTAAATCCCACATAAAACCCAAGTTGTGGAAAGAACTAAATTGTTAATCCATCTCCAAAGGGAAGATATCTCAATGACATCATTGGAGACATAAACATTAATAATCCCAAATGAATGATTATTAACATTGAAAAGATCCCATAGTGCATGGTTGGTAGGGTCACATCTATGATCAACTATTAGTTGATACCGAATGGGAGAGAGAAAGGTGAAAAATCCACCATAACTAGCTTCATGGTTGCTACAAAAAACTTGCTAGAAGTTCAGATAACATGGCACATTATATACAGATAAAATTACACTTTAACCTCTTGAAGGAAAAGAATGTCTAAACCTATAAATTACAAATGAATATCATAGATAAATTATTCACATGGGAGGCTTATGATACCTCATATATTTGAGAAAATACAATACATTTAACATGTTTCAATAAGTATCTCCTTATCTAGCCCCTTGAGAGTAGGATAATTATTCTATAAAACTTCATCAAAGGCCTCAAAGCTTCAAATTTACAACTTGAGTTGTGTTTTTTTTTTCATCTTCTTGGAACATATTCACCATCCTCCAATCATGAAAATGAGCTTTAAAATCTCCTCTACCCTATGAGAAGAGGAGAAGCATGTTGGGTAGTAATAGATAATGGTGCAAAAAAATCTAATGTGACAAGAAATGATTTAAAAACTATCATCATATTCAATTTTCTACTATCAAAAGTTTTTAAAATAATCAAAGTTGAAATCCATAGGCCCATAGGCTTGGAAGGGCTTTAGAACTACTTGATTTTTTTTGTTTACAAGAAACCACTTGATATAGGTGGATACTTGTTGTAAAAAATTGAAGTGTTCCACATGATCCAAGTTTCATTGTCATGTTTAAGAGATAAAAAATTTGAACCCAATGTAACTTGAATAGGCAAAAAAGGAGCTCATGCGCTCAAGTTATGCCTGGTGAAAGTTGAGGTCAAACTAGGTATAGAGGCTAGTCAAAAAGGTGAAAAAATTGATCATTTCATAATTTATAAAAAATCAACATCAAAGTGAAGGGCTCATCGAGATGATTTTGATGCCACTTATTTCGCGTCAAATGGAACTTGTACACAAAAGATATGCTCAGTCAAAGTTGGCAGGAAAAGGTTGACCACAACTATACCCTTGATGATGTCATCATGACATCAACATGTCAATGTGGCATGGTGACAAGGCAGTCGGATGGTATGGACCAGTCACGGGTTAACATGTGGCATTAGTAGGTGATGATGTGGATGAACCATATTTTGGCACATGGCATCAAATGGGAAAACGACATGATGACATGTGGAAACCAAGTATCAAATAGAATGGTGCCAAATGGCCCAATCACTGGGTGCCACATGGCACCCCTATCAACCTCTAGTGGGCATCAGATGAAACTATTTCCAAAAGAATTTTGGTTGTTTTTCTTACGAAATATTTTCTCAACTAGTAAACCATCTAACAACTTCAAGATATGGTAGGCGACATTTTCTATTTGAAGACTAAAGAAGGCATAAGGATATCATAAAGTTGGTTGGTGGTTTTGAACCCCCAACCACCCATTTGGTAGCAAAACTCTCCAGCAAAGTGCCAAATATTTGGTGTAGGAGAATTTGGGGCCCCTTCAATTTATTAAGGGTCGAATCTTCTATATTTCAAAATAATTAACCCCTATAACTAAGGATATCAAAAGCCCAATTACATGTGATGACTAAAGGGCTTGAATAATATTAAAATGATTATTTAAAGAACTTTAAAAGATTAAATCCTAGTTTAACAAGCTTATAAAGGGCTTAATAGGATTATTAAAGACTATCAAAGGGTTATTTAGGGGTTGAGTTTATTTTCAAAAGATTATTAAGCTTTGTAAGGGCATATTATGTGATATTTTATTATAAAAATGGAAGATATGGGTGATTTTATAAATCATTAGGTTTTTGGCCAAATTGAGTTAATTTCATGTATAAAAAGAGGGGTTAGATGACAGGTTGAGTAGTGGTGATTTTTGTGAGAATTTCTTGTAGAGTTTTGTTCAACTTTGTGCTTTGGAGGAATGCTATTTTGCCACACTTGAAGGAGTGGAACATTCTAACTCTTGTGAACCAAGATATTCAACACTTTATTTTGTTGATGCCTTGTAATATGTTTGGAGCATAATTAAGGCTCGGTCACTCTTTAGAGAGGGAACTGGAGACATAGCCATATTGGAGAACTCCATTATGAACTTGTGTTTTATCTTCTATCTCCTTTCTCTCTTCTATTATTCTCATTACTTTAATTTTGTTGTTTAATCATTGAGTGTTTGTTTAAGCATTTTAATTATGAAATTATGTTTTAAAGACCTTCAGTTTAATCATTGTAAAATGTATTATTCATGTGCAATAGTCCTAGATCCTAACATCATATCAAGTGGTATTAGAGCTTTGTTGTGACTAGTGTTTGTAAAGGTGAATGATAACACAATCCAGGAGCTCGTGAGGTGAAGGCACACTTGTAGAATATAATCCTGAGATCGGTAAATGAAGAAATTTTCCAAGGATGGAAGGATGAAAGCTGGAAAAGTATTGAGCTTGATGAGAAGAGTTTTCAATGAGATTTTCTCAAAATGAAGGCTATGGTGGAAGAGCTCTACCAAGAAAGGCAAGAACGGAAGAAGCAAGAAAAAGGAGATTCATCGAAGTGAGACAAGAATGAACATTAGAAGGACAAAGGGAAAAGACTAGGAGGTGGTGATGAGCCTCCAGAAACTCCTTCTCCATCTTCTCCTTCTTCTTCTACTGATTCTACTTCTTTTACTAATTATTTCAAGGGTGCACATAAGCCAAAAATTAAATTGGATTTAAAATTTGATCTACCTAAGTATTGTGGGGAATTAAATGTTGAGAAATTAGATGACTGGGTTCAACAAGTAGAAGTGTACAATAGAGTTTAAGGTCTCTTAGATGATGCTTCTATGATCCAGTTAGCTACTCTTTGGTTGGGAGAAACATCTCACCTAGTGAGAGAGTAGAACTCAAGAAAAAATTCCACATGGTAGAATCAATTTAACTTGGTAAAAATTTGTTAATTCTCTTAAAAATCAATTTTATCCCCTAGTCCACATGCAACAATTAATGATGAACTGGAAAACTTTTAGGCAAGGGAAAAGTCAAACTATCCAAGAGTACACCCATAAATTTAGGAAAAGGTTGCATTGAATATCCCATTGTACACCAAGGACACTTTTCTTAAGTTCATAGGTGGTCTTCACTCTTATCTAAGACTTTACATTTTGTTTTTGAATCCTAATAACCTTAATGAAGTATGTGTACAAGCCACACATTTAGATTCAAGAGGTAAGGTACTTTCATTGATAAGTCTGACAAGAAGCAATCTAAGCCTGAAGGTAAATATAAATATTAAGGAAAGGGTAAGAAGATAGCTACAATTAAGAAGAAGGATGATAAGCTCACATGCTCTCATTGTGACAAGAAAGGTCATGATGAAGATCACTACTGGTAGTTGGATCTAGAATTGAAGCCAAAATGGGCTCATAAACAAAAGGGTAAAGAGTCTGCAAATGTTGTTATGGATCTTGGTTTAGAGTCTGAAGATGGAACTAAGATAATAGCAATGGGATTGAAAGGTAAGGCTTCTGTTACCAATGTTTATGTTGCTATTTATGCTTCTACTTCTCAATTCCATGTTGTCCCTGGAGATAAGAAAATAAATGAACCTTTTTACTTAAGGGTTGTTGCTAAGCACACAAAAATTGATACTCTCATAGATAGTGGATCTCAAATTAACTTAATCTCATAAAATGTTGTAAGGAATTTGGGATTGAAAACTACACTACATCATAAACCTTATCCACTAGGTTGGGTTTGTGAAAATAATGAATTGCAAGTAACAAGGCAGTGTGTTTTCAGGTTCTCAATCATAAGTAAGTATGTTGATGAGGTGTAGTTTTATGTGGTTCCACTAGATGTCTATGGGATAGTGCTAAGTAGCCCATATTTGTATGATCAAAAGGCTATTTTGTACATGGAATTTAATCATTATCACTTGTTTAAAGATGGTATCAAGTATATTATGCATTCTTAAAGAATCAAGACTAGTTGATCTTTTGCAAACATGGGGTAATTGAAAAGGGTGATTAATGGAAGTAAAGATTTGTCTCTTATGTCTATTAATTCAAGTGGTTCTAGACATGAACTTGAGTTAATCAAATCTAATCATATGTTTAGGATACACTAATAGTACATCATGAGGAAATAATAAATGAAAGCATTGATGATTTAAGTCTACAAGTTTTGGTTGTGAATTTGGAGATTCCCTGGGGTAAAAATGTTCCTAGTGTGAAAGATAGACATATTGTTGCTTCATTTTCTTTTGTATTTGCATTATTATTAAGCTTGATATTAATCAGTGTTTATTGGTTAATGGTTATAATAGTTGATGTAGATGCTTATGGAAGTGATAGAATAATGTATGTGTTCATTAGTGTTATTGCAATCCTGATTGTGGTGTTGATCTAGGTGTATAGATGGACAGGTGATACAAGACAAGTGGGGAGGCCATGCCCTCACTTAAATTTTGAATAAATGTAACTTTTGGAGGTCCAAAAGCTCTCTAGTGGGGAGGACTTATCCAATTGGATACATATCAAAAATTGAAGTGTTCCACATGCCCTAGATTTAATCGCCATCTTGAAGAGATAAAAAATATAAACCCAATGCAACTTGAACATGCAAAAAAGGAGCTCGTACGCTCAAGTTATGACCAATCAAAGTTGGGGTCAAACTAGGTATAGCCTGGGCTAGTTAGAAAGGTGAAAAAATTGATCATTTTAAAATTTGTTGAAATCAACATCAAAGCAAATGGTTGATCAAGACAATTCTGATGTCGCTTGTTTCGCGTCAACCAGAGCTCATACACAAAAGATATGCTCAATCAAAGTTCATAGGAAAAGGTTGATCCGAACTGTACCCTTGATGATGTCATCATGACATCAACATGCTGACATGGCATGGCGACAAGGTAGGTGGATGGTGTGAACTAGTCATGGGTTGACATGTGGCACTAGCAATTGATGATGTGGATGAACTATATTTTGATGTACATTGCATCAAATAGGAAAACAACATGATGACACATTGCAACTAAGCAGCAAATGGAATGGTGCCACATGGACCAATCACTAGGTGCCATGTTGCACCCCTTTCAAACTTTGATGGGAGTTGAACCTGTAAAAACTTTTTGATTCCTTCACTTAAACAAAATATCTACTCAACCAGTACACCATCTAACAACTTCGAGATATGATAGGAAAAATTTGTTGGAGTTAAAATGACACTGAGAGGGAGGGGTGAATCGGTGTCTTAACAGATTTTGATAGATTTTCAAAAATTCAAAAACATAGCTCAGATTTGATCTTAATATTAGTCTAATTAATGTATTCATGAGTTGAATGTAATCATTCATAAATAGAATTGAGAAAATTAATAATCCCAACAGTGTACAAAAACAACACAGTAAAGCAGAGAGAACACAGAAGAAAAAAGTGACACAAAATTTGTCGAGTGGAAAACCCTCCTGGGGTATAAAAAGACCTCCCTAAATGACTTCCAAGCTTAATCTTTTAATCAACTGTTCACATTGCCTTATAGGCTGATTTTTGAGCACCCACTCAAGGAGCACCAACCCATCGTTTAGAGATATCTATCTCGAGTACCAAACCCTCAAATTAAATTTTGAACAATAGTAATGATTCAAAGGATTTCTCTATTTTCAATAAAGCACATATCTCTCTATTTTCTCATATACAAAATACCTTAAAGATTCAATAATTGAATCCCTAAATTACTACGTAGAGAAGAAATTTTACAATCTTTGCATCTTGTTATTCAGATTTAATTGCAGAATTTTTTTATACATTTTCATATAGCCAAAGAATGATAATCTTTAGAATTACAACAACAGTTGAACATAAAACTAAGTTTTCTACTTCTATATATACATCTTGATTTAAATGCTAGATAGGTAACTGTCTTCAAGAGTAATGGCTGAACAACCAAACAAAACAAGAGTTGTTTCACCCAGCTAAGAGCCGTTGTCAACAAGTCTGTAACCTGTGAGATTATTTCTCTGCATAAAATGCAAAACTGTGCACCACATAAAATCATAACACCTAATGTATGAAAGACAATACTCAGTCAGCATCATTTGTCATATTAGTAACAGAGATGTAGAGAGTAGTTAAAGAAAATAGTGATTATAAACCAATATGAGCAGCAAGAAACGCATAAATATAAGTACCACATAGATCAGCAACTCCCATGGCTCCATCAACCACTGTCAAGCTTCCATATACCACTGATAAAGTTGTTACAGCCAACAACAGAAGTAACAAACAGTTTATGGAACTCTCTCATGATGGTAGCCAGGCTACGGTTTGAAATCGAGCTAAGAGAATAGGCTCAAAAATCTTTTCCCCAACATTCTTTTCACTCGATGACACATTATGCCCTTGTGGTTGTCGCTTTGACATACAGCTGCTAGAGAGACGTTTCATTGATAAAGTTTTGTTTTATTGAATTTCATCCTTCAGCTGATGCTTTCGCCATGACCCTTCGTTATCAGGAAAACCCTATAGAGAATTCACTTTATTTTGCTGAAGGCTCCGAGCTCACAATAGATTGCCAAGATATTAATGTTCTCACACCGAAAAAAACCTTTTGTCATATGTGCTTCGCTATAACCTACAACCTTCGGGAAGACCTCTCAGAGAAAACTTTGTCACACCAAAAAAAAACTTTATCCACTGAGTCGCTGAGACAATTCAATACCTATGCCAAAGGAATCTTTATCGCCGTCTTTCAACCTATGTTTTTCGCTATTACATATCATTATCGGGGAGACATTTTGTAGACTTCAATGTTTTTCCAAGAGCCATATAACATTCTTCTGGTCATTCAGACAAAAAGTATCTCTTACCAAAATGAAAACATCATTCGTCCTCGCTAAGGCACAATAAAGTCGGGGTGACCTCTCGTAGAGTACTCTTTCATACCGAAAGACCACATGATTAATTCTGTCACTGTAACAAATCGTTGTTGGGAAGACCTATTCCAAAGAGAACATCTCTCACCAATGAGTAAACTGTTCATCGAGACTTCTAGAAAGTCATGCCGATATGCAATTCTCCAATGGTGGTCAGTGTGACATTACACATTTGCTAAGACCCTTCATTGAAGCCTTAAGCTCTTTCCAAAAATTCCATTCAACCTCTTATTGGTGAGACAAAGAAAATTCATTGTGACCACATACCAATGGAAGAAAAACTTATGCCGATATGATCTTTCTATTCATCCTCTGGCTGATGTAACAAGTCAAACTCGCCAAGATGCATTGATGCCGATAGACCTTTCTGCTATCACCATAACAAAAAGAGGTCTTGCCGACAGCTGCCAGAGTGTTAAATTCAATTGACATGACATTAAAAATGTCTTGCCGATAGGAAACATAGACATTTCAAAAAGGATCGAGGAGACCCTGCCACACTCACACCAATATGTGTAAGCCTGTGATATGCAAAGAGAACCATCCTGACAAAGAAACCATCTTTCAAGCTTTGTCAGTCAAAGAAATAGCATTTATAACTTGAACCAGAATCCTTATCACCATGAATCATAACAAATGACTTTATGTAATAGCCAAGAGACATCAAAGAAGTGCCATTATAAATCATAAGAATCCAAACTTAGACTGATCATCAAAGGGAACTAACTAAAAGAGATTTTGTCATCAAGGACAAACCATAAACACAATTGAGATGCAACAAACTCCCCCTTTGTCCTTGATGGAAAAACACAAATGATTCTCCCCCTTTTTCCCTCAAAGACAAAGAATAGAAGAGAAGAATGTGCATTGCCATGAAACACAAATGAGAAGCCAACCAAAAAAATCATGAGAAATAGATGCAAAAAGAGTAATAGTGCAGCAACCAAGATGTAGGAGAGTTGTAAGTGAATCAAAACATATAATATGCTCCCCCTAAGTAGTAGCTTGGAGATTTAGTGAAGTAATGACTAAGAGATAACTCCCAATCGAAGTCTCAACCTTTCAAATAACTCTTTTGCTAAGGGCTTAGTAAAAATATCAGCCACCTGATCTTGAGATCCAACAAACTGTAAGAAGACTTCATTAGCCAAAACCTTTTCTCAAAGACAGTGAAACTTGATAGCAATATGTTTAGTACGAGAGTGCATAACAGGATTTTTTGATATATTTATCGCACTAGTGTTATCACAAAGAATAGAAACAGGTTTAGGAACTTCAATACCCATATCAAATAGAGTTTGACTCATCCAAAGAACTTGAGTACAACATGAAGTGACAGCAATGTATTCTGCTTTAGTAGTAGAAAGAGAAATAGATACTTGTTTCTTGTTGTGCCATGCCACTAATTGATCACCAAGAAAGAATGCAGCACCACTAGTGCTTTTCCTATAATCCAAACAACTAGATCAATAAGCATCAATATAAGCAATCAAAGAGAAATCACTGCTCCTAGGATACCAAAGACCATAATCAAGAGTGCCCTGAATGTATCTAAAGATTCGTTTAACAACAATAACATGAGATTCTTTAGGCGATTCCTGAAAACGTGCAACACTGCAAATTGCCTACATAATGTCAGGTCTAGAGGAAGTTAAATATAAGAGACTGTCGATTATTGATCTATATTCAGTTTGATTTGAATCAAGAGAATCATCAATTTTAGTAAGTTTGCGTCTAGTAGCCATTGGAGTGCTAATAGGATGAGATTCATCCATTTTAAATTTCTTAAGCATCTCTTTAGCATACTTGGTTTGAGAAAGAAATATTCCATTCTCACATTGAGAGATTTGAAGACCCAGAAAGAAGTTTAATTCTACTAACATTGACATTTCAAACTCATATTCCATTATCTGAGAGAACTTTTTACTCAAAGTGACATTATTGCAGCTAAAGATAGTATCATCAACGTAAATTTTAACAACCAAAATATCAGAACCTTCAGTTTTAACATAAAGATTATTGTCTACACCTCCTCTAACAAAGCCATTAGAAATTAAATGACTGTCCAGCCTAGAGTACCAAGCTCTAGGTGCTTGTTTTAGGCCATAGAGAGCCTTTTTCAACCTAAAGACATGGTTAGGATTATCTTTGCATATAAATCCTTCAGGTTGTTCAACATAGACCTCTTCATCTAAATAGCCATTCAAAAAGGCAGTTTTGACATCCATTTGATAAACAATAAAGTTTTTGTAAATAGAATAAGCCAAGAATATTCTGATGGATTATAATCTAGCCATGGGTGCAAACGTTTCACCGAAATCAATACCTTCTTTTTGAGCATAGCCTTTGCAGATAAATATAGCTTTGTTGCAAATAACATTACCATTTTCCTCCAATGACATTCTTGTCATTTGGTCTTGGGACTAACTCCCAAGTCTGATTTTCCTCGATCTGATCAATTTCTTCTTGCATAGCATTAAGCCAACATGATTCTATGAGAGCTTCATTAAAAAATTTAGGCTCGAACTAAGTAACTAGACAAAAAGCAATTTGTGCCTTTTCATCAGATTCTGTAGCCTTTCTTCTAGTTTGAACTCCTGCATTTTTATCCCCAATAATCTGATCTTTGGGGTGATATATAGCTAGAGTTTTCGAAGGAACATTTCATGCAACCTTTTTAGGACTTGCATTTTAATTTTTAGGGCTTGCTAATTTAGTAATAGACTTTGCTGTTCCAGCTCCTTCAGAAATTATTTCAAATTCAAATTCTTCTTCCTCATTATTTTGCAAAGATTCAGCATTCAAATGTGGTCTTTCATCAAATTTTACATTAACAACTTCAACAATATTATTAAGCCTTTTGTTGAGACATTTATAAGCTTTGCTGTGAGTTGAATATCCCAAAAAGATACCCTCATCACTCTTGGATTGAAAACTTCCAAGGTTATCATCATCCTTTTTGATAAAACACTTACTTCCAAAAATGTTAAAGTATTTGATAGAAGCAGTTTTTCCATACCATAGTTCATAAGGAGTGTGTTTAGATTTCACCCTAATCTATACTTTATTCAAAATGTATATAGTTGTATGAATAGCTTCTTTCTAGTACATATCAAGCAACTTAGTTTCATCTAACATTGTTCTAGCCATTTCTTTTACAGTTATGTTTTTACATTCAACTACCCTGTTTTGTTGAGGTGTTTTAGTTGCAGCATACTGCCTCTTAATACCATGTTGTTCACAGTAATCAATAAACTCTTGAGAGGTGAACTCACCTCATTTGTCTGATCGAAGGCATTTGAGTTTCAGATCAGATTCATTTTCAACCATTTTACAAAAGATTTTGAACCTTTCAAAGGCTTCTAATTTGTGCTTAAGAAATGTGACCCATACCATTCTAGTATAATCATCTACAAAAAGCATAAAGTATTTTTCACCATTAATAGACCTTGTTCTAGTTGGTCCACATAAATCAGTATGCACTAGCTGTAGAGGTTTTGATGAAGAGTGTTCTTTTGTTTTGAAGTTGATTTTAGTTTGTTTACCACTTAGACATTCTTTGCATATGAAATTTTTTGGCTTGTTAAGAATTGGTAAATCTTCAATGTTCTGATTCTTACTTATTCTAACCAGATTTTCAAAGTTTATATGTCCTAATCTTTTATGCCATAACCAGCTCTCTTCAATTTGGCCCATTAGACACATACCTTGATTATTTTCATTGCATGATGAGTCAAGAAGATTGTACGCATTTCCTTTTGTCCTCCTTCCAGCTGCAATAGCCTTTCCAAGCTTGTTCTTAATCTCACATCCCTGCGAAGTAAAAAGAACATGATAACCACTATCACAAATTTGACTAACACTTAGAAGATTGTACTTGAGACCTTCCACATAGTACACATTATAGATAGGAGTGTCTTCATTCAGAAGAAGTGAACCTCTACCTTTAATTTGAATACCAGAATTATCACCAAACTTAACATATCCACCTATATAATCTTCAAGTTTTATAAACTTGTCCTTGTCGCCAGTCATATGGTTAGAACATCCACTGTCCAGGACCCATAAGTCCTTTTTCTTGGAATGAAAAGTAGTTTGAACCAACATAGTTTGTTCAAAGTTGTTGATAGCCTTAGGTTTCCAAACCTTTTTAATTTTCTATTGTTTCGATTGCAGATCAGTTCTACACTATTTGATAGAATGTCCCAAAGTATTGCATTTAAAATATCTGGTCTATCTAACAAAACCATAGTGTTGCCTAAGACCAAACCTAGGTATTCTAGAATTCATAAGCCTACAAGTGCTCACCTTATGACCAAATTTGTTCCAGAAAAAGCAACAACCATAGAAAAAAGAATTAACTTTGTATGAAGGTCTATTACCTCTAAAAAACTTAACATGATCCTTACCAGATTCTGAGTGATTTAAACCTGAACCTTTGACTTCAGAAGAGGGGTTTTGTTTTCCTTTATCAATTAAGCATTCACCCTTTTCAAAACCAACACTAGATTTATCTTTATACATCTTTTGCTTGGTGAGCATCTCATTCAGTTTTAGAGTGCTTTCATATTTTTCAATTTCCTTCATAAGAAGGACTACTTGTTCGAGTTTTTGAATTTCTTGATCTTTGCAGCTTACAGTCTCTCAAAGACAGACTTCAACTCTTTTAGCTTATCAAATTGTTTCTTTTCTTCTAGGGCTGAAACCTTAGATTCAAATTTGGATGGTAAGGTCCTAACAACCTTTGTGACCACATCAAATTTATTAACCTCTTGACCTAGACCTTTCATTCCATTAACAACTTCATCAACTCTTAGGAAATATTCAACCACTTTCTCATCATCTTTCATTTTTAACTCCTCAAACTGATGTTTGAGCGTAATGATTTTTGACAGTTTGACTTTCTCATTCCCTTGATATATAGTTTCAAGTTTTTCCCATATTCCATGAGCAGATTTGCAATGCATGACTTTAATAAACACGTCTATAGTTAATCCACACAAGATGGCATGCTTAGCTCTAGCATTTGTTTCATACTTCTTTTTCTCAGTAGTATCAGTGGGAATAGTGGTTGGTACATTGTAATCTTCTAAAACAATGCTCCAAACATCAACATCAAAAGAAACAAGAAAAGCTTCAATTCTTATTCTTTAAAACACATAATCTGTTCCATCAAATAACAGAGCTCCGGTTATAGGGGCACTGTCTTGAGAATGTGCCAATAAAAACAAAATCCAAGACCAAGATCAATCCAAGGTAATTAAACCTATCAAAAGAACCTATGCTCTGATACCAATTGTTGGAGTTAAAATGAAACTGAGAGGGGGGTGAATCAGTGTCTTAACTGATTTTGACAGATTTTCAAAAATTCAAAAACATAGCTCAGGTTTGATCTTAATATTAGTCTGATTAATACATTCATGAGTTGAATGTAATCATTCATAAACAGAATTGAGAAAAGTAATAATCCCAATAGTGTACAGAAACAACAACATAGTAAAGCAGAGAGAACATAGAAGAACAAAGTGACACAAAAATTTTTGAGTGGAAAACCCTCCTGGGGTATAAAAACCACTCCCTAAATGCCTTCCAGGCTTAATCTTTTAATCAACTGTTCACATTGCCTTATAGGCTAATTTTTGAGCACCCACTCAAGGAGCACCAACCCCTCATTTAGAGATATCTATCTCAAGGAGTACCAATCCCTCAAATTATGTTTTGAACAATAGTAATGATTCAGAGGATTTCTCTATTTTTAGTAAAGCGCATATATCTTTATTTTCTCATCTACAAAATACCTTAAAGATTCAATAATTGAGTCCCTAAAATACTACATAGACAAGAAATTTTACAATCTTTGCATCTTGTTATTCAGATTTTATTGTAGAGTTTATTCATACATTTTCATACAGCCAAAGAATGATAATCTTTAGAATTACAACAACAGCCAAACAGAAAACTAAGTTTTCTACTTCTATATATACATCTTGATTTAAATGCTAGATAGGTAACTCTCTTCAGGAGTAACGGCTGAACAACCAAACAAAACAAGAGTCGTTTCACCCAGCTAAGAGCCATCATCAACAAGTTTGTAACTTATGATATCATTTCTCTGCATAAAACACACAACTTCCCACCACAGAAAATCATAACATCTAATGTATGAAATACAATACTTAGTCAGGGCATCATTTGTCATATTAGTAATAGAGCTACAGAGAGTAGTTAAAGTAAATAGTGATTATAAATCAGTATGAGCAACAAGAAATGCATAAATAAAAGTACCAGATAGATCTGCAACTCTCATGGCTCCATCAACCACTGTCAAGCTTCCATATACCACTGATAAAGCCGTTACGGCCAGCAACAGAAGTAACAAATAGTTTATGGAACTCTCTCATGATGGCAGCCAAGCTAGGGTTCAAAATCCAACTAAGAGAATAGGCTCAAAAAGGTTTTCCCTAACATTCTTTTCACTCGATGACACGTTATGCCCTTATGGTTGTCGCTTTGACATACAACTACCAGAGAGATGTTTCGTCGATAAAGTTCTGTTTTACCAAATGTCATCCTTCAGTTGACGCTTTCGCCATGACCCTTCGTTATCAGGTAGACCCTATAGATAATTCACTTTGTTTTGTCGAAGGCTCCGAGCTCACAATAGATCACCAAGATATTAATGTTCTCACACCGACAGAAACCTTTTTTCATATGTGCTTTGCTATAACCTACAAACTTCGGGAAGACCTCTCGTAGAAAACTTTGTCACACTGAAAAAAACTTTATCCATTGAGTCACTGAGACAATTCAATACCTATGTCGACGGCATCTTTATCGTCGTCTGTCAACCTATGTTTGTCGCTGTGACATATCGTTATCGGCAAGACATTTTGTAGACTTCAATGTTTTGCCGAGAGCCATATAACATTCTTCTGGTCGTTGAGATAAAAAATATCTCTTACCGAAATGAAAACATCATTTGTCTTCGCTAAGGCACAGTAAAGTCGGGTTGACCTCTTGTAGAGTACTCTGTCATACTGAAAGACCACGTGATTAATTTTTTCACCATAACAAATCACTCTCGGGAAGACCTATTCCAAATAGAACATCTGTCACCAATAAGAAAATTGTTCGCCAAGACTTCCAGAAAGTCCTGTCGATATGCGATTCTCCAACAGTGGTCGGCGTGACATTGCACATTCGCTAAGACCCTTCCCCAAAGCCTTAAGCTCTTGCCGAAAATTCCATTCAACCTCCAATCGGTGAGACGAAGCAAATTCGTTGTGAGCACATATCGACGAAAGAAAAACTTATGCCGATATGATCTTTCGATTCATCCTCTGGTCGATGTAACAAGTCAAACTCGCCAAGACAAAATGTTGATAGACCTTTCTGCTGTCACCATAACGAAAAGAGGTCTTGCTGACAGCTGCCAGAGTGTTAAATTCAATTGACATGACATTAGAAATGTCTTGCCGATAGGCAACACAGACATTTCAAAAAGGATCGGGGAGACCCTGCCACACTCACACGGATATGTGTAAGCCTATGATATGCAAAGAGAACCATCCTGACAAAGAAACCATCTTTCAAGCTTTCTCAGTCAAAGAAATAACATTCATAACTTGAACCAGAATCCTTATCACCATGAAACATAACAAATGACTTTCTGTAATAGCGAAGAGACATCAAAAAAGTGCCATTATAAATCATAAGAATCCAAACATAGACTGATCATAAAAGGGAACTAACTAAAAGAGATTTTGTCATCAAGGAAAAACCTTAAACACAATTGAGATCTAACAACATTTTCTATTTGAATATTAAAAAAGGCTTAAGGATATCATATACGTGGTTGCCGATTTTGAACACTAGACCACCCATTTGCTAGCAAAACTCTCCACCAATGTGCCACATATTTGGTGTGAAAGAATTTTTTGGCCCCTTCATTTTATTAAAGGTCGAATCTTCTATATTCCAAAAATATTAACCCCTATAACTAAGGCTATCAAAAGCCCAATTACATGTGATGACTAAAGGGGGGAATGTCCAGGATCATGATGGGCCAAAAAGTGGCAATATGATGGGTATGTGGCTGATGACATTTTTTAACCCAAAATTAATTAAACGAAAAGGATTTTTAAAGGACATTCTCAGCTTTCCACCAATATAAATTATTCTTTACTTTGAATTTAATAAGTAATTATTATTTATTTTCTATTCAAATTATGACTAAAGTCTTGATTGATAGGTTGATTGAAAAATATCTATAGATTTCAAATAGTATTATATTTTTTGAATCCAAAACATACATCACATTCTATGCTTCACATACTATAGGATTAAAAAAAGAAAAATTGAATTTCATGAAGTTTTGACCAAGTTAAGGTGGTCGAGCATACGAGTTTTTTTATTGTTTAAATGTTGTAATACAAAATTCATAATTAATTATTTACTTGGAAAAAAGTTACAAAAAAATATGCATCACATCAGAACATGAGTCCTCTACTTATATCTAAAATATTATAAAAAATATTAACATTTTATTGCTGCTCGTTGCTTAGCTTAGACAAAAAATACCAATCATTGTTAGACTACATCCCTTCGCCGCTGCTTTATGCAAAGCTGTCCTACCCTGCTCATCCTGCGAATCAATTATCTCCTCCACTCCCTTCAGTGCACACACATCTCGGAATGCTTTAGATGTCTTCCCCTTCACGGCAAAGTGCAGTAGATTTTCTCCGCTTTGGTCTCTTCCATCCGCTCTCATCTTGCATTGATCGATAAGGAATTCGCAAAGTTGGGTGTTGCCGTGGAAAGCTGCAAAATGATGAGCAGTGGTCCCGTATTTATCTGCAGCTTTAACTAATTCTTTTCCACTTTCAAAATTATTCACAAGCATCTCGGCAATGTACCTCCCAAGGTTTTTGCTATGGGATTGGTCTGCTACGTAGTGCATTACCGTTCTCCCCTTATGTAATTTCTTTTTGAGGCTTTCCATCAAGAGATCTAATTCAGCTCGACTCTCTACACGATCTACAAACTCGGTAACGATACAGCTTAGGATGAAGCATGTAACTTCCGTCATTTTGCCCTCGCAGGATAACAATAGAGCCACTTCTCTTCCTTCATGGCTCAACTTCACTTCAGAGTACATACTTGGATCGAATGAATCAACTGCGAGAGGTAAAACGACAATTAATCCATCTTAAAATCTTCTCTCTAATTGGAAGGGCTAGACATAGAAGGTTGAGGAGAGTAACCAACTTACCTGATTCTCTTGATTTATCTGTTTCTATTAGCAACATAGGCTTCATGTTAGGCCTGTATTCTTGGCATCCATAGCCGGAGCCATCCGCCCATCCATCCAAAAGACGTACGATATCCCTACGACCAAGGATGCCTTTTTCTTTAATCTCCCTGAGATGGCTCTTCACCTCCGTCACAGAAGCCAAACGCCACTTACCTGATGGGAAATCCTTTGCTTTCCCATTCATGCTTGCTTCTTGAATTCCTTAGAAACAGTTATGGATTCCATCTAAACTCAGAAAAGATCGGCACTTGGTGAACTTACCTTTGCCATAATATGTAGCCTATTTATATACTTAAACCACGTTGATTGCATGAACCAGCATTTACATCAGGTTACATCAAAGTTTTAATGCAGATTGCCATATTCCACAGAAGTCTAAACAACTGGACACCATTGTTGAAAGGTCGAAAGCGAGACATCAAGAGCTATTTGACAAATAAAAAGATAATTGAAGTTACCGTGCGTCCGACAACATCTTAGAATTGACAATATCTTAGAATTGTCTTGGCCATTTGATAACAAAATAAGGATTCCATTTTAACCGTTCAATATGAACGTCTTAACATTCTATAGGGGAGGTAAAAATGGATTAATCCTCACTCCCATTAAACATCTACTCTTACGAAATGATGGATTTACTGTCATACAAAACATTCGTAAGCGAGGACAAAACAAAGCAATATTGAAAATCATGGTTGCCAGAAAGTCATGCTTATCGCCTTTACACCGAAAAGGACAAATCACACTCATCGCACGTTACATTCAATGGACCCTCCATTATAAATTATTCGAACCCTATTTAACTTGGTTAGTTGGAGTAGTTATTGCAATTGAATGCTATGCCAAATGACAATCGGTAAGGATGCTTTACAATTGCTTGGTTCGAGTAGTTATTGCAATTGAATGCTATGCCAAATGACAATCGGGAAGGAGGATGCTTTACAATTGTTATTGATTTCTTTAAGGTTACCAACCTTAAGTATTAATTTAATGTTTCCTTTCATTATAAGATTATTTTATGCACCATATTCAATGGCTTCAAGATAAACATTATGCAATTCATTTCCATCAGTATCCTAAAAACTTCTATAACCATCTAAATTGGATACTTTATCATTAGTCATAGAGAAAAATGTCTCCTTAAGACTAGCTTGATACAAGAGGTGGTCACAATTTTTTTTTTGAGAATTAGATAACTGATAGGAGATGGGATCAAGAAATTTCTATAAGGAAAAATGTTCAGTAGGCATGCAATCTTGAGACAAAAAACCTACTCATAGTACTAGACAAAATATTGAAGAAAACCAAATCTACTTTTTTTTTTGGTGTGGAGCTCATAAATATTGAAAGAAATTTTTTTTGACCCTATCCCCAATATTGAGCCAATGTAGCCAAGCTTTGATTTGGCTCCCATGAGATAAATGAGCATTAATAACCTATATATATTGTCATCGTTATTCTACTAGAAACTAGGTAATAAAGTTAACCAAACAAGCTTCCAAAGAAACTATTGTTTGGTGGAGCTCATAGGTAGTGGATTTTTATAATTCACAGAGAAATGGAAAACTAGCTCCCATAAATGCAAAGAAACGACAAATTATAAGTAATGGCATCATTCTAACATGTTATCCAATTAACCCCATGTAGATGATGTGGCTCCAAATTTTAGACACATTGGATATGAGTTGACATGTATTTATGATTGAGAAGAGACATGTTTAGGAAAAATTAACCCTTCACTATTTTAGGCTTGGAAATATACCACTCAATATAGAAACATGTCAATAATTATTGAAAGAAGACAATATCTACCAATGGATCAATTAGCAATTAATAACAGTTGGAAAATTAAGGAAAGATTAAACTAAAATCATAGCCTAATTGAGCCACTTTAAGAAAATATTAGGTTTTGCTCTCAATTTAGTCCATGTGTACCATGTCATATGATCTTAGTAAAAATGAAAATTAGGGTTGAAAAGACCCAGTTTATTATGCATAAAAAACCACTTGCCTCTCTTTCACAATTTTTCAAACACATAGGAAATCCTCCACATTTTTCATTAAGTCATCTCAATTATAACTAAATCCCACATAAAACCCAAGTTGTGGAAAGAACTAAATTGTTAATCCATCTCCAAAGGGAAGATATCTCAATGACATCATTGGAGACATAAACATTAATAATCCCAAATGAATGATTATTAACATTGAAAAGATCCCATAGTGCATGGTTGGTAGGGTCACATCTATGATCAACTATTATTTGATACCGAATGGGAGAGAGAAAGGTGAAAAATCCACCATAACTAGCTTCATGGTTGATAACATGGCACATTATATAAAGATAAAATTACACTTTAACCTCTTGAAGGAAAAGAATGTCTAAACCTATAAATTACAAATGAATATCATAGATAAATTATTCACATGGGAGGCTTATGGTACCTCATATATTTGAAAAAATACAATACATTTAACATGTTTCAATAAGTATCTCCTTATCTAGCCCCTTGAGAGTAGGATAATTATTCTATAAAACTTCATCAAAGGCCTCAAAGCTTCGAATTTACAAATTGAGTTGTGTTTTTTTTTTTTTTTTTCTTGGAACATATTCACCATCCTCCAATCATGAAAATGAGCTTTAAAATCTCCTCTACCCTATGAGAAGAGGAGAAGAATGTTGGGTAGTAATAGATAATGGTGCAAAAAAATCTAATGTGACAAGAAATGATTTAAAAACTATCATCATATTCAATTTTCTACTATCAAAAGGTTTTAAAATAATCAAAGTTGAAATCCATAGGCCCATGGGCTTAGAAGGGCTTTAGAACTACTTGATTTTTTTTGTTTACAAGAAACTACTTGATATAGGTGGATACTTGTCGTAAAAAATTGAAGTGTTCCACATGATCCAAGTTTCATTGTCATGTTTAAGAGATCAGAAATTTGAACCCAATGTAACTTGAATAGGCAAAAAAGGAGCTCATACGCTCAAGTTATGCCTGGTGAAAGTTGAGGTCAAACTAGGTATAGAGGCTAGTCAAAAAGGTGAAAAAATTGATCATTTCATAATTTATAAAAAAATCAATATCAAAGTGAAGGGCTCATCGAGATGATTTTGATGCCACTTATTTCGCGTCAAATGGAACTTGTACACAAAAGATATGCTCAGTCAAAGTTGGCAGGAAAAGGTTGACCACAACTATACCCTTGATGATGTCATCATGACATCAACATGTCAATGTGGCATGGTGACAAGGCAGTCGGATGGTATGGACCAGTCACGGGTTAACATGTGGCATTAGTAGGTGATGATGTGGATGAACCATATTTTGGCACATGGCATCAAATGGGAAAACGACATGATGACATGTGGAAACCAAGTATCAAATAGAATGGTGCCAAATGGCCCAATCACTGGGTGCCACATGGCACCCCTATCAACCTCTAGTGGGCATCAGATGAAACTATTTCCAAAAGAATTTTGGTTGTTTTTCTTACGAAATATTTTCTCAACTAGTAAACCATCTAACAACTTCAAGATATGGTAGGCGACATTTTCTATTTGAAGACTAAAGAAGGCATAAGGATATCATAAAGTTGGTTGGTGGTTTTGAACCCCCAACCACCCATTTGGTAGCAAAACTCTCCAGCAAAGTGCCAAATATTTGGTGTAGGAGAATTTGGGGCCCCTTCAATTTATTAAGGGTCGAATCTTCTATATTTCAAAATAATTAACCCCTATAACTAAGGATATCAAAAGCCCAATTACATGTGATGACTAAAGGGCTTGAATAATATTAAAATGATTATTTAAAGAACTTTAAAAGATTAAATCCTAGTTTAACAAGCTTATAAAGGGCTTAATAGGATTATTAAAGACTATCAAAGGGTTATTTAGGGGTTGAGTTTATTTTCAAAAGATTATTAAGCTTTGTAAGGGCATATTATGTGATATTTTATTATAAAAATGGAAGATATGGGTGATTTTATAAATCATTAGGTTTTTGGCCAAATTGAGTTAATTTCATGTATAAAAAGAGGGGTTAGATGACAGGTTGAGTAGTGGTGATTTTTGTGAGAATTTCTTGTAGAGTTTTGTTCAACTTTGTGCTTTGGAGGAATGCTATTTTGCCACACTTGAAGGAGTGGAACATTCTAACTCTTGTGAACCAAGATATTCAACACTTTATTTTGTTGATGCCTTGTAATATGTTTGGAGCATAATTAAGGCTCGGTCACTCTTTAGAGAGGGAACTGGAGACATAGCCATATTGGAGAACTCCATTATGAACTTGTGTTTTATCTTCTATCTCCTTTCTCTCTTCTATTATTTTCATTACTTTAATTTGGTTGTTTAATCATTGAGTGTTTGTTTAAGCATTTTAATTATGACTTTATGTTTTAAAGACCTTCAGTTTAATCATTGTAAAATGCATTATTCATGTGCAACAGTCCTAGATCCTAACATCATATCAAGTGGTATTAGAGCTTTGTTGTGACTAGTGTTTGTAAAGGTGAATGATAACACAATCTAGGAGCTCGCGAGGTGAAGGCACACTTGTAGAATATAATATTGAGATCGGTAAATGAAGAAATTTTCCAAGGATGGAAGGATGAAATCTGGAAAAGAATTGAGCTTGATGAGAAGAATTTTCAATGAGATTTTCTCAAAATGAAGGCTATGGTGGAAGAGCTCTACCAAGAAAGGCAAGAACGGAAGAAGCAAGAAAAAGGAGATTCATCGAAGTGAGACAAGAATGAACATTAGAAGGACAAAGGGAAAAGACTAGGAGGTGGTGATGAGCCTCCAGAAACTCCTTCTCCATCTTCTCCTTCTTCTTCTACTGATTCTACTTCTTTTACTAATTATTTCAAGGGTGCACATAAGCCAAAAATTAAATTGGATTTAAAATTTGATCTACCTAAGTATTGTGGGGAATTAAATGTTGAGAAATTAGATGACTGGGTTCAACAAGTAGAAGTGTACAATAGAGTTTAAGGTCTCTTAGATGATGCTTCTATGATCCAGTTAGCTACTCTTTGGTTGGGAGAAACATCTCACCTAGTGAGAGAGTAGAACTCAAGAAAAAATTCCACATGGTAGAATCAATTTAACTTGGTAAAAATTTGTTAATTCTCTTAAAAATCAATTTTATCCCCTAGTCCACATGCAACAATTAATGATGAACTGGAAAACTTTTAGGCAAGGGAAAAGTCAAACTATCCAAGAGTACACCCATAAATTTAGGAAAAGGTTGCATTGAATATCCCATTGTACACCAAGGACACTTTTCTTAAGTTCATAGGTGGTCTTCACTCTTATCTAAGACTTTACATTTTGTTTTTGAATCCTAATAACCTTAATGAAGTATGTGTACAAGCCACACATTTAGATTCAAGAGGTAAGGTACTTTCATTGATAAGTCTGACAAGAAGCAATCTAAGCCTGAAGGTAAATATAAATATTAAGGAAAGGGTAAGAAGATAGCTACAATTAAGAAGAAGGATGATAAGCTCACATGCTCTCATTGTGACAAGAAAGGTCATGATGAAGATCACTACTGGTAGTTGGATCTAGAATTGAAGCCAAAATGGGCTCATAAACAAAAGGGTAAAGAGTCTGCAAATGTTGTTATGGATCTTGGTTTAGAGTCTGAAGATGGAACTAAGATAATAGCAATGGGATTGAAAGCTAAGGCTTCTGTTACCAATGTTTATGTTGCTATTTATGCTTCTACTTCTCAATTCCATGTTGTCCCTGGAGATAAGAAAATAAATGAACTTTTTTACTTAAGGGTTGTTGCTAAACACACAAAAATTGATACTCTCATAGATAGTGGATCTCAAATTAACTTAATCTCATAAAATGTTGTAAGGAATTTGGGATTGACAACTACACTACATCATAAACCTTATCCACTAGGTTGGGTTTGTGAAAATAATGAATTGCAAGTAACAAGGCAATGTGTTTTAAGGTTCTCAATCATAAGTAAGTATGTTGATGAGGTGTAGTTTTATGTGGTTCCACTAGATGTCTATGGGATAGTGCTAAGTAGCCCATATTTGTGTGATCAAAAGGATATTTTGTACATGGAATTTAATCATTATCACTTGTTTAAAGATGGTATCAAGTATATTATGCATTCTTAAAGAATCAAGACTAGTTGATTTTTTGCAAACATGGGGTAATTGAAAAGGGTGATTAATGGAAGTAAAGATTTGTCTCTTATGTCTATTAATTCAGGTGGTTCTAGACATGAACTTGAGTTAATCAAGGCTAATCATATGTTTAGGATACACTAACAGTACATCATGAGGAAATAATAAATGAAAGCATTGATGATTTAAGTCTGCAAGTGTTGGTTGTGAATTTGGAGATTCCCTTGGGTAAAAATGTTCCTAGTGTGAAAGATAGACATATTGTTGCTTCATTTTCTTTTGTATTTGCATTATTATTAAGCTTGATATTAATCAGTGTTTATTGGTTAATGGTTATAATAGTTGATGTAGATGATTATGGAAGTGATAGAATAATGCATGTGTTCATTAGTGTTATTGCAATCCTGATTGTGGTGTTGATCTAGGTGTATAGATGGACAGGTGATACAAGACAAGTGGGGAGGCCATGCCCTCACTTAAATTTTGAATAAATGTAACTTTTGGAGGTCCAAAAGCTCTCTAGTCGGGAGGACTTATCCAATTGGATACATATCAAAAATTGAAGTGTTCCACATGCCCTAGATTTCATCGCCATCTTGAAGAGATAAAAAGTCTAAACCCAATGCAACTTGAACATGCAAAAAAGGAGCTCGTACACTCAAGTTATGACCAATAAAAGTTGGGGTCAAACTAGGCATAGCCTGGGCTAGTTAGAAAGGTGAAAAAATTGATCATTTTAAAATTTGTTGAAATCAACATCAAAGCAAATGGTTGATCAAGACAATTCTGATGTCGCTTGTTTCGCGTCGACCAGAGCTCATACACAAAAGATATGCTCAATCAAAGTTCATAGGAAAAGGTTGATCCGAACTGTACCCTTGATGATGTCATCATGACATCAACATGCTGACATGGCATGGCGACAAGGTAGGTGGATTGTGTGGACTAGTCATGGGTTGACATGTGGCACTAGCAGTTGATGATGTGGATGAACTGTATTTTGATGTACATGGCATCAAATAGGAAAACAACATGATGACACATTGCAACTAAGCAGCAAATGGAATGGTGCCACATGGACCAATCACTGGGTGCCATGTTGCACCCCTTTCGACCTTTGATGGGAGTTGAACCTGTAAAAACTTTTTGATTCCTTCACTTAAACAAAATATCTACTCAACTAGTACACCATCTAACAACTTCGAGATATGATAGGCAACATTTGTTGGAGTTAAAATGACACTAAGAGGGAGGGGTGAATTGGTGTCTTAACAGATTTTGATAGATTTTCAAAAATTCAAAAACATAGCTCAGATTTGATCTTAATATTAGTCTAATTAATGTATTCATGAGTTGAATGTGATCATTCATAAATAGAATTGAGAAAATCAATAATCCCAACAATGTACAGAAACAACACAGTAAAGCAGAGAGAACACAGAAGAAAAAAGTGACACAAAATTTGTCGAGTGGAAAACCCTCCTGGGGTATAAAAAACACTCCCTAAATGACTTCCAAGCTTAATCTTTTAATCAACTATTCACATTGCCTTATAGGCTGATTTTTGAGCACCCACTCTAGGAGCACCAACCCCTCGTTTAGAGATATCTATCTCAAGGAGTACCAAACCCTCAAATTACATTTTGAACAATAGTAATGATTCAGAGGATTTCTCTGTTTTCAATAAAGCACATATCTCTCTATTTTCTCATATACAAAATACCTTAAAGATTCAATAATTGAATCCCTAAATTACTACGTAGAGAAGAAATTTTACAATCTTTGCATCTTGTTATTCATATTTTATTGCAGAGTTTATTTATACATTTTCATATAGCCAAAGAATGATAATCTTTAGAATTACAACAACAGCCGAACATAAAACTAAGTTTTCTGCTTCTATAAATACATCTTGATTTAAATGCTAGATAGGTAACTGTCTTCAAGAGTAATGGCTGAACAACCAAACAAAACAAGAGTCGTTTCACCCAGCTAAGAGCCATTATCAACAAGTCTGTAACTTGTGAGATTATTTCTCTACATAAAACGCAAAACTGTGCACCACATAAAATCATAACACCTAATGTATGAAAGACAATACTCAGTCAGCATCATTTGTCATATTAGTAATAGAGATGCAGAGAGTAGTTAAAGAAAATAGTGATTATAAACCAGTATGAGCAGCAAGAAACACATAAATAAAAGTACCACATATATCTGCAACTCCCATGGCTCCATCAACCACTGTCAAACTTCCATATACCACTGATAAAGCTGTTACAGCCAACAACAGAAGTAACAAACAGTTTATGGAACTCTCTCATGATGTCGGCTAGGCTACGGTTCGAAATCGAGCTAAGAGAATAGGCTCAAAAAGGTTTTCCCTAACATTCTTTTCACTCGATGACACATTATGCCCTTGTGGTTGTCGCTTTGACATACAGCTGCTAGAGAGACGTTTCATTGATAAAGTTCTATTTTACTGAATTTCATCCTTTAGCTGATGCTTTCGCCATGACCCTTCGTTATCAGGAAAACCTATAGAGAATTCACTTTATTTTGCCGAAGGCTCCAAGCTCACAATAGATTTCCAAGATATTAATGTTCTCACACCGAAAAAAACTTTTGTCATATGTGCTTCACTATAACCTACAACCTTCGGGAAGACCTCTCAGAGAAAACTTTGTCACACCAAAAAAAAAATTTATCCACTGAGTCACTGAGACAATTCAATACCTATGCCAAAGGAATCTTTATCGCCGTCTTTCAACCTATGTTTTTTGCTATTACATATCATTATCGGGGAGACATTTTGTAGACTTCAATGTTTTTCCAAGAGCCATATAACATTCTTCTGGTCATTGAGACAAAAAGTATCTCTTACCGAAATGAAAACATCATTTGTCCTCGCTAAGGCACAATAAAGTCGGGGTGACCTCTCGTAGAGTACTCTTTCATATCGAAAGACGACATGATTAATTATGTCGCTGTAACAAATCATTATTGGGAAGACCTATTCCAAAGAGAACATCTCTCACCAATGAGCAAACTATTCATTGAGACTTCTAGAAAGTCATGTCGATGTGCAATTCTCCAATGGTGGTCGGTGTGACATTGCACATTTTTCTAAGACCCTTCGCCAAATCCTTAAGCTCTTTCCAAAAATTCCATTCAACCTCCAATTGGTGAGACAAAGAAAATTCGTTGTGACCACATACCAATGGAAGAAAAACTTATGCCGATATGATCTTTCTATTCATCCTCTGGCTGATGTAACAAGTCAAACTCACCAAGACACATTGATGCCGATAGACCTTTCTGCTATCACCATCACAAAAAGAGGTCTTACCGACAGCTGCCAGAGTGTTAAATTCAATTGACATGACATTAAAAATGTCTTGCCGGTAGGCAACATAGACATTTCAAAAAGGATCGAGGAGACCCTGCCACACTCACATGGATATGTGTAAGCCTATGATATGCAAAGAGGACCATCCTGACAAAGAAACCATCTTTCAAGCTTTCTCAGTCAAAGAAATAACATTCATAACTTGAACCAGAATCCTTATCACCATGAAACATAACAAATGACTTTCTGTAATAGCCAAGAGACATCAAAGAAGTGCCATTATAAATCATAAGAATCCAAACATAGACTGATCATCAAAGGGAACTAACTAAAAGAGATTTTGTCATCAAGGACAAACCATAAACACAACTGAGATCTAACAACATTTTTTATTTGAATATTAAAGAAGGCTTAAGGATATCATATACGTGGTTGCTGATTTTGAACTCTAGACCACCCATTTGCTAGCAAAACTCTCCACCAATTTGCCACTTATTTGGTGTGAAAGAATTTTTTGGCCCCTTCATTTTATTAAAGGTCGAATCTTCTATATTCCAAAAATATTAACCCCTATAACTAAGGCTATCAAAAGCCCAATTACATGTGATGACTAAAGGGGGGAATGTCCAGGATCATGATGGGCCAAAAAGTGGCAATATGATGGGTATGTGGCTGATGACATTTTTTAACCCAAAATTAATTAAATGAAAAGGGTTTTTAAAGGACATTCTCAGCTTTCTACCAATATAAATTATTCTTTACTTTGAATTTAATAAGTAATTATTATTTATTTTCTATTCAAATTATGACTAAAGTCTTGATTGATAGGCTGATTGAAAAATATCTATAGCTTTCAAATAGTATTATATTTTTGAATCCAAAACATACATCACATTCTATGCTTCACATACTATAGGATTAAAAAAAGAAAAATTGAATTTCATGAAGTTTTGACCAAGTTAAGGTGGTCGGGATACAAGTTTTTATTGTTTAAATGTTGTAATACAAAATTCATAATTAATTATTTACTTGGAAAAAAGTTACAAAAAAATATGCATCACATTAGAACATGAGTCCTCTACTTATATCTAAAATATTATAAAAATTATTAACATTTTATTGTGGTTAGGGTGGTCAGACAAACACCTACTTCTTTTTTTGCTTGAAATTTAAGTACTACTACATTGAAATTTCAAATATCCACCAAATAGATTTTTTTTTGTTTTAAACAAACCTAGTAGTTTTGAAACTACATTCAATTTTGTACAAATTTTATTCTTACATATTTTTGAAATAATATAGATAATTTATTCAAATTTTTATGTCAAGTTTCCTAACTCTAATTTTTCTGAATTTTTTGCCACTTAAGGGCCTATTTTTTCCATGATGATTGTACAAATACTCGGGGATTAAATAATATTTAAAAGATATTTAAAAGATTAAATCCCAATTTAATGAGCTTATAAAGGGCTTAAAAGGATTATTAAATATTATCAAAGGGTTATTTAGGGGTTGAGGTTATTTTCAAAAGATCATTAAGCTTTGTAAGGGGATATTATGTGAGATTTTATTTAAAAAATGGGAGACATCGGTGATTTTATAAATCATTTGGTTTTAGGCCAAATTGAGTAAATTTCTTGTATAAAAAGAGGGGGTAGGAGTTGAGTAGTGGTGATTTTTGTGAGAGATTTTCTTGTAGAGTTTTGTTCAACTTTATGCTTTGGAGGAATGTTATTCTGCCACACTTGAAGGAGTAGAACATTATAACTTTTATGAACCAAGAGACTCGACACTATATTATATTGATTCCTTGTAATCTATTTGGAGAATAATCAAGGATTAGTCACTCTTTAGAGAGGGGCCCAGAGACATAGCCATCTTGGAAAACTCTGTTATCACCTTATGTTTTGTCTTTTATCTCCTTTCTCTCTTATGTTAGTTTCATCACTTTAATTTGGTTGTTTAATCATTGAATGTTTTCTTAATCATTTTAATTACAAAATTATGTATTAAAGACATTCAATTTAATCATTGTAAAAGTTATTATTCATGTGCAACAGTCCTAGATCCTAAGATCAGAACACCAATATTAACCAACCTTCCTTTTTGCATGAGGTACAATGATTATGATGAGGGTTAAGTAGAGGATTTGGGTTGTTGAGAAGCTAAAGGGAAATCCCAAATCTTATGTTTAGATGACTAGCATTGATTACAAGTGTTTGGAAGATTGATATATTAGAAAATATCGACCAAATCCTTGAGGTCTTTTGAGGGTTCCACCTCAACATAAATCAATTAGTGAGGAAAAGCTAAATAACATTTCTCAAGTTTAATATAAATAATAGAACCTATGAAAGAGGTTATCTAGCTTAAAATATCATAGAAAGATAAAGGAAAATGAAGAAATTATTCAACACAAATGGAGACACATAAATACACTTTCTTTTTCTCCAACTTCAAATTTATTGTCACATCTAATTTGGCCTTTGTGCCTATTTTATCCTTTATATTTAGATCATAATGATTTACCAAATGACCATTTAGAAACAAAATATTTTCTAATTTTTTAAGGAAGATGAGACAAGGAAGTAGATCAATGAGCTAAAATATCCATGAATTGATGCAATTAAAATACTAAAAAAAATACCCTAATTATCTTGTTGATCTTGGTGAATAATAATTTTTAATCATATGTAAATAATTTTAGCTAATAGAAACATAAAAATTTACTTTAATTTTTTTAACAAAATGTCGAAAAAAAATTTAGTTGGGTCAATCTTCTTGGAAAAATCTTTGATTGATTTATTCATCATTATGCAAGTGCATTATTACAAGAGAGAAGCAATTTTCCAATGACCCTTAAAGGTGTGGCCCCTGGTTGAATTCTCAAGTTCTTCCTCCCATAACCTCTTGAATCATAAATTCTTGATTATTCAAAAAAAATCCATATTGAGCTCTCCAAACACATGGCTCAATCAGGTTTTCTAATGACCCTTAAAGGGGTATTGTAGTGTCAAAAAATATCACATATTACATCTTCACGCTTGTTTGGTCCCTTGTGAACTAAATGAACCTTAATTGTGCCTTATTTAGGGTGTTGTAAATTGTTGTACCACACTTTTACACTAATCTAGGGTTTTCATTAATTAATTGGGATTTTTTATTCCTTATTTGTGAAGAAGTTGAGAAAGCCAACTTCACAGACCCAGAAGATTAGCTGCATGCAAATAACCTATCACAGAAAGGAAGAGATGGAGGAAAAAAAGTAAGGGTGCTCTGCAAGTTGCAAGAGAGATTGTATTAACGGAATTAAAATAATACAAAGAGATCAATCCTTATAAGGAGATCATGCAAAACATAAAAGTAACCCTAATAGGTAGAAATTTAATAATTAATATAATTATTAAATGTCACAATATGCAAACTAAAGTGAAATATTAAGAGAGGAATAAAGGTAACTTAATTAACATAATTAAGTTAAAACCCTTACTATAACACCCCCCCTTAACATGAGCAAAAGTGCAGCTACAAACATGTGCAAGAAAGCAAAGGTAACTGCAATGCATGAAAGAAAACAAGGGTCCTAGAAACTAGGCCTATTGAGGTACCCAAATACAACCAAATCTCTGTAAAGTGGAGAAATAGAAAAAACCTCATGTGAAAAACTCTACTCCAAAAAGAGATGAAAGACATGAAGAACATTGCTGAAGGAGAAGAAGCTACAACCAACTGTCAAAAGATGACTGCTATGGTGCTGAAGAACCTCCTTTGGAGATAGGATGATCAAGATCAAGAAGACAACAATCTGCATGAGTGCCCCAAATGACACTACTCGAATTAGATTGAAAACAAAGGAAAACACCTGGAACAAAGATACAGATGGCACAAGTACCAATAGTCTAAAAAAAACTGATCAAATGAGAATGGGAGATTCCTTCCAAGGTGAAACAAAGGAAGCATTAGCACGGACAATATATTTATAATGCTAACTGGGAGAGCCTAACAAATCCACTAAAATGTTGTGTGACACTCTATAGTGCATGAAGGAGAAGAAACAACATTTGAAAGTGCACAAGAAAGCACCTACAATTGAAAAAGTGGTGTGCAAAAAAAAGCACACATGCATGAGGTTGGAATCATATGGATCCACTGTCATCATGGAGGGACACTCACCGAACAAAGGTTTGATGGAAAAAAAAAAGGCACTACAAAAACCCCTCATGGCACTTTATAATACAGTGTGAGTATAAAATATGGCACAACCTTATGTGCAAAATCCTCAAAATACATGTACAATAGTGTGGCACTTTATCTCAGTGTGTTCACATAGAAAAGATTGCTTACAAATAATGCTCAAAATGCCCACAAAGGACAAAAAATGGAAATACATGAAGAACAGCCAAAAATAAAGCATCCCATGCAAACGAGAACTTCCCAAGAGCTAATATGTCTATGTAATTCACTAGAGTGTGGAAACACAGAAAAATAAATAAAATATACCTGAAGTGAAATATGGAAAAATTGCATGGATGGAACTGAAGATCTTTGAAATATGGTTCCAACGCTGTTGAGATCATGAAAAATGGAGAAACTGGTCAAAAGTTACGAACTCGGGATTGAAAAATAGCTCCTCTAACTTCAATAGGATGTAGAACACACCAACAATAGAAATAGGTGATGAAATCCACACCACTAGAAAGTTGGCAGAACCAGCTTTCCGACAATATATCTCATTTTCCAAAAAAACAATATCGTATGCCCAAGCTATGGCCTCTGGAAGAAAACAACTCCAAAGAGGAAAAAAACCAGTGCTAGATTAAATTTGACAGTCAAACAGTCGTCACAGCAAAATACTAGTCTTAAATTTGATAGCCAAATGGCCATTAACGAATTTGCACAACTGGGATTTTTTACAAAAAAATGTTTTTTATAAAAGAAAACAATAAAAAAAATTACATATATATATATATTTAAAAAAAAATCATAGAAAAAGGCCACCAGCCGTTGGTAGTCAGACTGCTAGATGACTTTAAAGTTGCCAGCAACTGACACAGGCAGCAGGTCGAACGAGGCTTGCAGGCTTGCCTACACAGGTACCTGCAAGTACCTCTCATACCTTCCCTACCAAGCTTTTAAAAAGCTTCTCAATAAAAAAGTTCCTTCTTTTTGAAAAAAAACAGAGCACTTTACCAGTAATTTAAAAAAAAAAAATTGACAAAAAAAATATGTTAGAAATTTTTTTAAAAATTTACTAGGGTTCATGAAAGAATTTTTTCTCGATTTGCATGCAAATGGTGCAAGAGTTGTGTTGTGCCCTTAGCACACATGCCCCGTTCAGAACGGGGATCCTCTTTTCTTTCACCTTATCGGGTCTTTTGGGGCTGCCTTGTTTTGTGTGCCCTTCTTTTTTGATGTTCCGCATGGTCAATGTTGCTCCAAAGTCCCATCGTAAATCGATCATGCCTCCACTTTTGGTTTTCTGCTGCCTTCCGGGGCCTTGTGGAATCCCTTTGGCATTTTGGCCCTAAACGGCCCTGGGCCAATCTGGGCCTGAGCGTCTGGGGTTCCCTTTTCGGGTTTCCCCTTTGAAATCACCGTCCTTCGCGGCGTTCATCGGGCGTCTACCCGCCCCTCGGAATTCGCCCTGTCGCCCGCCACATGAAACTTGAACAGGTTTGTCGGGCGATGCCTGCCCCTTCGGGCCCTGGGACTTGGAAGTCCACTTCCAGACTTCTGTCCCGGTCTCGCTGTCCGCGATGGCTAGCCTCTAGCGGCCTCCCGCTCCTCGGGTCCTGCTGGGGTTTTTTCTGCCGATCTTTCATTTGTCCCTGCCCACCGCCGACCGTTCCAGGTCTGACTCCCCAGAATTCTGTTTCTGGAATTCCGTGGCGGTCCCGCCGTCGTCGATGATGGATCCCTTCCAGCTTCCCGCCCTCTGGGCCCCGGGCCGCTTGCCGTCGCTATCCAAAGTTTCCAAAAATCAAACGGCGGCCATCACGCCGCGTCTTCCTGAGCGCCGGGTCCCAGCGTCGCCGCCGCCGCTGCCGACCTAATTTCAAACTCACCAACCTTTTCTCGTGGCGGTACAAGCATTTATTGCAAGTATTAATGGCGGTTGGGGTATAAAATGCCCAATCTGCCGAAGTCATTTTCATATTCCGAATTGGAGCAAGTTGGAGAAGGAATCTTTTGGAGCCCACCATCTTCAAAGTGTCGCGATCTTCGCCATCAACTTCACTCCGTCGACCCTCGGTAGATCCCACATCTCCCTGCTCTACGTATTCGAGGTAGGCAATTGGTTGCCCTCCCATACGTCTTCTTTATGATTTTCAAGGATTTAAATAAATGAACAAATTCTTAAGGAGGCATAAACAAGTAGAAAACCAAATTGCGCTCATTACCCATGTCTTGAAAATCTACCAAACCTATCGGAATTGCCCTCGCCGCCAACTTGGGACTTTTCTATGGCGCGACTGTTCTTCACGCAGGGCAATTCCTCGACTTGGGTCCAAGCCCTGCCTTCACCGTCAAAATTCAAACTTCAAACTCTCGCCGAGACGGCAATCCTCCCCGTCGGGCCTGGTCCTTCGGGTTTCCCTGCCCTGGCTTCTGTTTAAACTTCGCCACGCTTGAACTGCAAACCTGCTTCTGCCTCCCGGCTTCCGGGTCCCGGAATGACCATCGCCGTCTGAACTTGAAAATTGTGCAGGTGTCCTTTTGTTGCATCGGGCTCCGGACCCCGGGGTTCCATCCCCGGAGTTCCAGCCTATTTTCACCGTTTCCAACAGAATTCGTGCCCCGGCTTCCCATGACCTGGGCTCCGCCCTGGCTCTCGCTGTTAAACCTTTGGCAATATCATATTGTTGCATCATTTTCACCTTCGACCCCCAGATGTCGGGCCTCCATGGCTGATTTTCCGCTGTTTTACTTGGCGAGACCTTTTCGGCGAAGTCCCATCCACCACTCGACCCCGGACCCCGGCTCCCAGACTTCCATCTTCGGAAGTCCGGTGCTCTCTTTTCCGTCGAAGCTCATGCCCCACCATTTTCCCTCTGGTGCCCCAACCTCTAGGAGCCGGTGTCCAGACCTTCATCTTCGGAAGTCTGCCTCTTGCGCGCCGCGGCTGGCGAAAAATGTCAACCGGCGTCCTGGCCGCCGGGCCCCGCCTGGCCAAATGTTGCCAGGCCTAAACGATGCACATGTTGCCGCCTTTTTGTCCTCCGAGCTCTGGTCCTCGGACTTCCGCCGCGGATTTCTGCCCGCTGTATGCCATCGCCAACGGCCGTCTGTCAACAGCTTCCCGGCTTGAAAGCTCCGGGTCCTCCTAGATCCATCTGAACGATCCTAAAATTAGAATCCGACTTCGACCCACGTCCCAAATTGTGCTCTTCTCCATCATGGGCCTCCTAAAACATTAAAATTTGGCCAAGAAGGGTCTCCAGGAGCTTTCGGCTGCGTTTTCCCTTCTAGACAGCATTCTTGCCAGGGAAGTCCGGCCCTCCGAGCCCGGATTGTCCAAATGCCCTGAAACGAAGATCAATAATATCTAGATATAAGATTTATGATATACTTCATTGATTATTTAGATGTTTTCAAAATATGGACTAACATGAATGCTTTTGATGTTTTATTGCATTGACTTTGCCCTTGCTTGCAGAATATATGGAATCAGCTGCAGGAACTTCAGGGGGCTCCGCTGAAAAGGAAAAGGGAAAAAAGTCAGGAAGGACCCCTCGAGGAAAGGAAGACAAAGACCAAATGAAGTACCAGTTCCAAGGTGAGCCGCTCCACTCAAAGGTCACAACCGACTGGAAGGAGATTTCAGATACTAATATTGGCCAAGTAAATATTGATGAATTCACTCAAAGGGTCAGAGTCAACTCGACCACAAAGAACGCCAAATTAATATGGCAGAGTGAAATTGCCAAGGCCGCCGGTTTCCCTCCCTCACTCGTGGCACCCGAATTAGTGATGGCTTGTCAAGAATCCTATCAAATAGACACCAGAACAATTGTGGACAAGGAAGGGAACATCCTTGCAAACATGTCGCCAGAAGGGATCACCAAGACATTCCACATCCCCACGTTCCAACAGATGGAGTTTCCCACACTAGAAGAATGCCAAGCGACGTGGGATGCCAATCTGGGAGGATGCAAGAAGTCAATCAACCTCTATTGGCTTAAGGAAAAACGAGGCAGCACTACGAAGGTTCCCCAGGAACTCTCCCATAGCGATTTTCACGACTACCACAATTTGGTAACCTTGTTGAGCAGGGTCAGAGGTCTCCCAACGGTAGCCTACTTCTACGAGTGGATGACCTATTTTATTGAGCAGATCCTGCGGGGAAATGAGGATGTTACAATAAAGGTCTCATTCTACTGGGGAGGCATCATTAGCGACTGCTTCCATGACCAGTTCATCAATGTGAAAAAGACTTCCAAATTTTACATGACCTCCTACCTCGTCTACTCCCTGGCAGATCATAGACAATACAGCGGCTTGTTTGTAGCACCCGATCAAGGGCAAAAACGAGGGCTTAAGGCCTATGACAAATATCTGCAGCTCCAATACCAAAACTTTAAGGAGTACTGCAGAGTCAATGACGCCTTCATAGGCCACATCATCAGATTGATCGCCAGGGACTTCGAGAGGAGGGTCTCCCACAATGCACGGGCGCTCCTAAAGCAATACGCCTTCCTGTTCATCTAGTTTCCCAAGTTTACATACATCCGGGCCCAAGGTTTCACGGAAAGGCTGAACAGATTGCCTCGGTACCCAAATGACAGGATCATCCTCCTGGAGCTTTCTCAGCAGCTCCAACACCTCTAGGAAATCTTTAACAACAAACATATAGTGGGAATCTCCTATCCCATGACCCTTGGCCAGGGCATGTACCGACTACAAACATCCCAATGTGCCAGTAATTCTGAGAAGGAGCTCAAGGATTACCATTTTGATTGGTACACTGCTCGCCCGCGGATGGACCCACATGGCCACGTCAGGAAGGCCCTAGGACTGGCATATGCCCACCAATACCACATTGAAGATTTCTGGGCTGACTGCCAGGACGACAAGGAGGTATGCACAAGGCACTACATGCACATGACAGTGTTGTTCCTGAGAAGAGTGCAGTCGTTCCCGGTACCGGACTAGGTTGAGGAGGATGAGTCCACCATTATGCACCCAAGGTATCCTGCGGTTGCCAACCTGGCAATACCCTCCATTGATTGGGATGAACAAGAGGTCGATGACCTGGACATCATCACCCAGCCGATCATAACTCGCACCAGGGAGTGGATCGATGGACAAGTGGCACATCTGAAACGATAGGGGGTAGTCCTAACCTATGAAGGGCTCAAGAGCGAGCCAAGTGCCTCGAAGGATGTTGCCGCCACCACATCAACTGGTGAGACCTCCAAGTCTCCTCCAGTCACCAGGTCCCAGAAGAGAAAGGGAATAGAGATCGCATAGCCTACGGATCCCAAGGAGCAAGCAAAGAAAGAAATGAGAGGCTCGTCTCCCAAAAGGCTCAAGCAGACGGTGGCTACAACAGAATTGCGGCCTCCCTTTCCTCTCCCTGCCCCTCCTGTGGCACTGCCCACCTCTTTTGTTGCGGTTGCCGCTTCCCCGCTGATGGTGGACATTTCTGTCCATCTTGCTCCCTCACCCCTGGCCGAGTCAATAATTAACGTTGACTCCTCTTCTGGCATGACCACTCCCCCTTCCTCTTCTGCTGCCATGTTTCCAATAACCTCGCTCCCTCTAACAACAATAATGTCACCTGTCCCCCTTGCCGCTATGCCCGAGGCTCTTACCAGGCACATGCAGAACCTTCCCCCTAAGCTCTCACAAATCTTAATGGATCCAGCTCTCCAAGAGGCCCTCGCCCAAGCCCTCGCGACTGCTCAGCCTTCACAACCACCAACCGAGCTGCCAACTATGGAAGCCACAATGCAAATTTCAGAGGAGTTAGAGGAGCAAGAGTGGGAAGCCTCGAAGTCTTTCGAGGAGGAGGCTGATGAGTACCACAAGCACCCTAAGTATGAGCACCGAACCATTGACAGGGTGGTCTATGAGGAAGAGGAGACAGGCTCTTCCGAGAGTGGAGACGAAGAGGGTGGCTCAGATGCTAAGGAAATCATCCAGACGTTCAATGAGGACCTTGAGGAGGAGTTGGCGCAGCAACTAAAGGATGTTGGGGAGGGGGCAAAAGAGTCACCACACGATAAAGGAGGGCAACCACCAGAAGAACAACAAATAAAAGATCTCACCAAGGCTGAGACCCATGTCGCCAAGAGTCCCAAGGCCGAGGTAGCCGAGGAGAAAAAGGAAGAAGAATCAGCAAAAGAGGAAAGTCCCACCCGGTAGCTGTCCACCAAGCTGCCTATCAAACGCCTCATTTTCATTCATGACTCTGACGAAGAGGAGGCTGCCCAAAAGAAAGAAGAACCCCAAAAGGAGAAAGAGGTGGAAGTCTTGCCTCTGACTGAGAAGGGTGAGGGCAGCCGTGAGTCACCTAAGGATAAGTCTATTGTGCCCAAATGGTTGGAAAGGCAACTAGAGAAGATGACCCATGTGCTGAAGGACCCAAGGGCGAGATTGGAGGCCATCTTGGCTCAATCCCTGATCACAACCAAGAAGGAGAAGAAGACCAAGGTCTGATCCAAGATAACCATGGACGCTTCTAGTTCCCGAGCAGCACAAATTACAACGCCAACTATTGGCCAGGTAGGGGTGAGCTATAACATCTCCACCATTGACTTAGGGACAACAACTAGAGAGCAGAAGGTCAAGCACCTTAAGGATTCTGTGGCCACCGTGGTGCACCTAATAAAGTAGGAAAAAGTATCCAAGGATGACCTCAAGGCGCAGGTTGCAGCGTTAACAGACTACATTCAATAATGGTCCTCAGTGGACAACCTGCCCACTACATCCACGACTATGCCTCAATTGCTTTCTAAAGAACAAATAGATAAACTAGAGAGAAGAACTTGGAGAAAACCACCGAAGATTGGTTCTGACAAGTCACATACGTCAGAAACATGGAAATCAACAGGGCTGTGCAGATAGCCAACAAGTTCTTAGACTTGATGCAATCTCTGGAGGGCACAAAGAGACTCTGCACCAATTTCCCCGCCACCTACGACTCCACCCTCTCGAGAATTGAAGCCATCCTTCAGATGCTTGAGAGCACATGGGAGGAGAAGCTAGAGCTAAAAAAGAAGATCATTGGCTAGTGCATGTGTGGCGCAGATACCTCGATAACTGGAAGGAGAGGTTGGAGCAGATCTTGGGCAGAGTGGATCCAGATTTTGAGTGGATCAAAGAAATCTGGGCAGAGTGCACCGAGTATCTCAAGCTGATGACGGGCTATGATATGCCCACTATACAAATGGATCTAGAAAAGATCAAGCCATACTTCCAGGAGAAAATGAAGGACGTGACAGTCAGAGAAATCACAACGGAGTTCCTGAGTTTTGCTGCCCACGCCTTCGACCAATCAAAATTGTTCAGAGACCAAGGCTCGAAGTATGATGAAGATTGGAAAAGGCTGGAAGAGAACGCCAAGGAGTGGAGCTACCAGGCATTGCAATGTGAAATCCTTGAAATCGACAAGCTCCAGGCCATCATCCTCAAGTACATAGAACACGCAGCTTCCGAGGAGCGAGAGGACAGCCCAGCCAAAGAAGAAGACCTCCCTGAAGAGTAGCTACAGCAAAGGAAACAACAATTAGCTACAGGACGAAAGAGCTATAGTGTCATCCACAAGAGGACAAAATAGGGAAGAGACAGAAATGTATTTTTAATTGAAATCTATTTGGGGGTAGGTGAAACCCTATTTTGTAATGAATCTTGGCCACATAATGAGAATGAATCTAGGCCATTCATTTAGCTTTTTAGAAACTATAAATAGGGCACTCCTCTCATTTGCAAAAGTGAGAGTTGAGTTGTTGTAAAGGCATGCTGCTGAAATTTATAAGAAAAGGCATTGACTTGGTGTATTTTCTTGATTTCTCTTATGTTATTTGATTCATTCTCTAATGTTAGAAGTTTGACTTAGATCTTATTGCTGTTTAGTTAGCTGTTTTCTTTCTTTGGATAAATCTTAGGAATGTTGTTGGGTGATTGTGAAAATTCCTGCTGTTGATGATTCTTTAGTCCATACTTTTTGCTGTTTGCTTATGGTAGATAGCTGTGCAAAGTTAGCCTGGACTGGATTTTAAAGCTATCCCAAACATTTATCTTTTATTCATGCATATATGTGGTGGATGAAGGATGAAATATCTACAACCCTTAGAAGATAGCACAATTTTCATGATACTATGAAATCCCTGGTTAAGTGGGATATTGTTTTAAGGAATTGTCCATTGCAGGAACTTCATTGTCACTATTCATAGCAAGCTTTAGACTTAGAAACTTTTCCTCTCCTTTGCCCTTTTCCTTTTTTTTTTTTTAGTAACTGACCTATGCTAAGGTTCATTGTACATTGTAAAGCCAAATCCAACCACTAAATGGAGTTCAAGATTGTTGTTTGAACCTACAGCCAACTCATAATAGCTTTTATCACAAGAACTCCATTTCCAGATCCAACTTCCATGCTTTGTATCCACACTTTGTATTTTCTGTAAGACCTCCTTGTGATTCCAGCAAATCACATCAAACTACTGAGGTATCTAAGCACTGTCATGACCTGACATCCGAGAGACCTTGGGATAGTGTTCTGCAATTCGATTGTGGGAGATTGTCTTTCAAGAGAGGTAGTGCACCTATGCACTGCCTGTGTTGAGAAGTGCATAAAAACACCATCAACAAGTTGTACAAGCAAAAAAAAATTACCTTATAGGTCAACTGCTCAGATTTCGATGATTTGACAAGTGTTTTAAGGTTTTTTACCACTCCAAACACAATGGTGAGGTCCTTTTAGGCTGCAAAAGCTTAAAAAATGTAGGTACCCTCTAGATGTTAGAAAAAACACACCAACAAAAACCCTTGCAAATCTAAGCTCCTGAGTCAAAAAAAACTCCAATAAAAATGGGTATTCCATAGATCAAAAAAGGAAAACCCCAAACCCTTGAAGCTCCAAAAAATCCTTCAAAACATGAATAGGAAGCAACAGGTCTAGAGCTCTGATACCATGAGGAAGTTGAGAAAACCAACTTCATAGACCCGAAGATCACCTACATGCAAATAACCTATCATAGAAAGGAAGAGATGGAGACAAAAAAGCAATGGTGCTTTGCAAGTTGCAAGAGATATTGCATTGATGGAATTGAAATAATAAAAAGAGATCAATCCTTATAAGGAGATCATGCAAAATCTAAAAGTAACCCTAATAGGTAGGAATTTAATAATTAATATAATTATTAAATGTCACAATATGCAAACTAAAGTGAAATCTTAAGAGATGAATAAAGTTGACTTAATCAACATAATTAAGTTAAAACCTTTACTCTAACAATGTGGTCCTATTTTGCATCGACAAGCCCTATTTAATACATCTTTCTGAGGATAATCCTGACATAACTCAACATCCAATCATAATTCATGTCTTTTTGGATTGTGTGTTCTATATTTAGTGATTTGGGACTCATATGCCACCTAATACATATGGTTCCCACCTATGTTTTGGGGCGCTAATCTTGATTCACATGAATCAAAGTATTTCTTAAAAAATGTGTCCCATAGCCTAGCGTAATGGGACTCATATGCCACTTCTAGAATATGAGTCTCGTGTGGCTTAAAATTAAATTAAATTCAAATTCTTGGTGTAATTTCATTCTCCTAGATCTGATGTTGATTTGTAGTGTTGTAATTTCAAGAAATTTGGCATAAAAAAGTACAAATACAAGGTCATTTCACCCATTTGTCTCCTAACTATCTAAGCTTTCAAATATTCATGCATTCTAGCAAATTGGAGATCCCAAGAGCATTCAAGAGTTTACAAGAGAATTCAAGAGTCTTCAAGAGCTAATTATTAATTATTTTGGAGCATTATTCAAGTATCAAGCGTCATGTCAGAGTCTTCATGCATCATGCTTTTTTTTTAGCTAACAATCGTGATATAGGGTTTCATGATTCAAGCAAGTATTCAATTTAAGATCTATTACATTCAAGAAAGAGTCAAGGTCTACATCCATTGGAGCCATTTCATGTATGTTTTTATCCTTTATTCCTAGGGTTTGGTGAGTTGCAACATTGCATTTTTTTCATTCATCATTCCTCCTTCCCATTTTTATTATATTTCAAGGTTTTATTACCAAAATAGGATTTGACCAAGGAAAACTTCTTTCCACTAACAAAACAACATTTTTCATCTCTTTAGTGTGTGATTTGTTAGTCTAGGTTAAATATACCCTAAGGAGCAAGATTGGAGAATAGTTTTCAAGTGGTAAAAGTTGTCAAAGTTGTCACATCATCTACAAGATCATTAAAAGGAATCTACAAAGCAAAATTTGAAATTTTAGATCTGAAAATCAGATTGAGAAGATAAAGCAAAGATTGAAGAGTAGATTTAGATCTTGATTCTCTAAAAAAAACAAGCAAGACTAATATGCCACTTCTGACATATGAGTCCTAGTATAGTGAAATTTGTAGTTTTCAAGAGTCCCAGACTTATCTTTGCTAGATTTGTGTTCCTACCCAGAAGCCCTAATTTGGGACTAAATTTCCCAAACTAGTGTATGAGTCCCAATAGACATTAAATTCAACATATTCAGCATTTTAGGTCTTCAATCAAGTTTCTACAGGTTTTGAAGTGCCCCTCTCTATTTTTTTAGCTTTCTATTTTGTTTTGCATCCATTTCTAGGTCATTTATTTAAGGCTTGCACATCTTTAGGTTTTGTCATTAAATGTTTGCATATTACTAGTTTTTCCAAGCCCTACCTTGGTGGTGAACTCCCCAGTCCTAATCAAGCCCTAAGACACCCTATTACAAATATCTTTCCCACATTCCATGCTTGGATTGAGCTCTAGGGTTTCCTTGAATGAGGGTGTAGAAAACTAGTTGTTCTATGTCCTAAACCATAAAAAAAAAAATTCTTCCTTTCAGGTATAACTCTTGATCACACTCTTGAGTTCTCACTAGAAAACCATCCATAGTGAGCTCTAAACAAAACCTCTTACCTATATCCAAAAACCAAACCTCATAATATATGTATTCTTCAAATTTGTCACCAACAACATGGAAAAACACACAAACAAAAACCAAAAATGTTTCTCATGCAGAAACATCATCTCAAAGCAAGAAGTTGACTTGAGATGATGTAAATTCCTCCATTCTCTAATGCTACCCACCTCCAATGTGACCGTACTATATTTTAACCATTTGAAAACTTCTTGGATGTGTGTTTGGAGGCTTCATAAGTTGTAGCAAGGATAGGCCCAATTATTATAATTTAAATAATATTTATAATGTTCTTATTTTTGGTGTAACCACCCTTGATATAGCCAAAGAGAAATCCCCTCTTTGAATTCAACTTCTCCAAAAGAAATTCAAATATCATCATAAATTCATTCTCCATACCAATAGTAAGAAGATATATTTCTTTGAACTCCATGCTATGCATTTTAGTTCTTATAAAGAAAAAACCAGCCTTTTTCATTGACAAATAGAGCTTCAAACAAATTCATAATGATACTCCTTTAAGAAACTTGTATTACAAAAGATTGGTTTGTATACTGAGCTTGATTGTTTATGATAGACCCTAAATCTTGCATTTATTGGTTCTCTTGAACCCTCTTAGATAGTCCCTAAATGTCAAATCTCCAATTTTTATTCTTATCAAATAATTAAAACTAATATTTACTTTGTAGTAATAGGGTAGACAACCAAGATCATAATATTGAATCAAAATTGAATATCATGAATAACCTCTGAGCCTATTTCAATACCTATTCATTGCAATCTATAAGGTGATGGAAAAGGTTTATCAATGATAGTGCTACTATAGGAGGCAACAATTCATGGCTCTTGGAACAACTAGTTCAATAGGCCACAAACTCCTTTTTTTGGGTGTTGTCCATACAAGAAGGTCATTAGTGCCACATTCTGGTATTTAGGTGATAGAATAATTTATAATTCTAGCTCTCATGTTTTTTTCTTAGATGAAGAGACCTCACATTTCATCACAAGTAAGGAATTATCTGCACCACTCCTAGAATAAGAATAAAGATTGGATTCCTACATTATGTTATTCTCTTGATTCATTTTATTATTAGGAATGCTTTTAGGGAATATGACCTATCCTGTAATTTTACTGTCCATCTACATCCTTTTCAACCTTCTCTTATCATTCTTCAATCACTTCAAAGATACAATTCATTTTCAGAGTTTCAAATCATAGGTGAAATAAAAGGGTAGCATTGCTTCCTTTAGTAGTGAAATATGGGATTAAATGAAGGTAGAGGTAATCCATTTTTTGTTGTGCCAAAAGTTCAACCTTTCAATGGTCGATACAACTACCAGAGTTAATGAATACATGGGAGGTAGTTAAGCCATGTTGTGAATCTCAAGGGGAGCACTAACCATCTGTTACCAATCTCCCCATCAACGTTACCCAAGGGGATTTGAACCCATAACCTTTCACTCTGATACCAAATATTGGAAAAATGCACAATCTAAATATTGTAGTGATTTTTTATACATTTATCAAGTGCATTTATACAAGAGAGAAGGCAAGAAATTGAACAGTTACTTATTTGTATACACTCACCAATTACACCCACCATTAAAAATTTAATACAATAACATTCAATGCTAACATTCGCTAACATGAATTCCTTTTCACAAAATATTTTATTAAGATTTTCCAAAATTTCTATTGATGATTTATCTAAATCTACATGATTTAGTTTAGATTCAAAAAGAGCAAGACTAATAATAGCCTTGGCTTGATCATCTCTATTTTTCCAATACAATAACTTAGTAGCCTCTGTAGGTCCTTTTTCATTTCCACTCACTATTCCCCATAAATTGTTATTCATTAGTTGCATTTGAATTTTCATTTTCTAACTTGTATGAAAATTAAAACCAAAATACTTATCTACTACAATCTACATAATGATATATCCTTGCTCAAAATAATTAAGGACATGTCACTATGAGAATGAAAAATGTCCAAGGATTTTTTCCTATCATTCTTGAACCCCCTCCTATATAGCATATCAATATTTAATTGTTTAACTGTGCAGAATGTAGAGAATGTACTTGATGGATCTTATCGGTAAGGAGAAGAGGAACTTATATACAAATAAAATCCTATGATGAGTGTCGACAAACCAAAGGGCCTCACTCATCCACTCTAGCATTCTTAATTTCTTCAACATCTATTCCTCCCTTAGTAACACCATCTTCTATTCTCCTTCACACGCTCTCCATACAACTTCAATAAAACAATCAAAATAAATAACACCAACATTCATAGGTGATGCATAGGAAAAAGTCATTCACAACATTGTGAATATTTACAAACCTTGTATACTATAGATCCTTCAAAATGGAATAGAATGCACCAATAAAATGACATGCTCTTCATGTCCAACAATGAATTTCTTCTCATGCCATGACAAGCACATAGGAATCATCAATCAGTATCATGACAAGTCTACGCCATGCCTTTTCATTCTCTAGAATCCAAATTCACATGCACAAGGATTTGTTGGTGCTCTTATGCCAAATGTTGGTAAAATGCTTGATTGATTTATTCACCATTATGCAAGTGTATTTATACAAGACATAAGTAGTTGGAATGTGTGGTTGCACAATTGGAATGAGTAGTTGTAGAACTATGGAAAAATGTTCAAACACATATAACTCGAGACAATGTACCATATTGGAACCAAAGAATGGGGATAGGAAGATCAAGTGCTATCACACCCACTTTCAATGATATTCCACTCAAGGATAACCCTAGAGATCTGAATGAAAAAGAGAAAGAGATATTGCAATAGGATTGTCCTAGGAACTGAATATGATCTAATGAGGGGTTCACCACCAAGCCTAAACTTGGAAAAAGACAATGAAATGAAAAATGTGATGCAAAAATCTAATTCAATGTAGTCACTAACAAGATGACCTAAAAATGGTTCACCACCAAGCCTTAACTTGGAAAAAGACAATGAAATGCAAAATGTGATGCAAAACTCTAATTCAATGTAGTCACTAACAAGATGACCTAAAAATACTAATAAAAAAACACATAAAAGTAGTAAGATAATTAGTGTGCACCTAGGAATCTAGAAGTGACTATTTGCAATTCTAAAACACTAGAAATTTTTACCTTTTGACCTACTAGGACTCATTCACCATTCTAGGTGAATCAGTCCTAAATCTGAATTTCTACACATAAGCCTATTTTAGGAAAAAAGGGTATCTAAATCTACAAACAGGCCTGAAAAAATAGCTATAGTGGGACTCATTTTCCACTCATGGTGAATCAGTTTGGTTCTTCTTTTTCATGAATTCAAAGTTATGATCTATATTTCAACACCTACTCTTTCTTTCCAATGTGATTTTTAGATCTGAATCTACGAGAACACCTACAAAACTGAATATAGACTTGATTTTCTAATGGGGGGTTTTCCTTGGCCAAACCCCTAGTTTTCTAATTAAACCTTGATGGAAATAATGAAATATGCATGCAAACACTAGCCTTAAGTCTTTTTAAGACTAAGAAATATGAAACATGATGCAATCCTATTCTAATGTGCAAGAATATGATGCAACAATGGAAATTTGAACATGAATAACTCACTTGAGGAGATCCCCAATCTTCCTGAATGAGCTCTAATGATGCTTGTACCTTCCTTAGGCTAAGTGTAGAGTGATAATGGAGAATAGAATCAATTAGAAAACAATTCCTTAGGCTTGGCTTGATGGCTAGTTGCATCTCCCCAACCTAGAATTCTTCATGATTCACCATAGACAACCATGATCAACCCTTGAAAATTCTAGATCTTGAATGAAAGTGAGCTTCAAGACTTGAAAAATTACCTTAATGCTACTCCAAAGCTTCAACTTTTCTTGCTCTTCAAACTTGGATACTCTTTCTTAAAGACTCTTGATACTTATATATTTGAATTTTCTCTTGAAAATGCTTACTCAAATTTCTTGGATGATAAAAATGGCTTAGAAACTTTCTTTTATAGGAATTAACACCTAATTGACCATTATTTAGTTCTCAAAGGTTGACATCCACCAAAAAATTGAATTAAAATGGTGAATTTCCCACTCAAAATTGAAATGACCCCAAATGGGACTCATTCGCCACTTTTGGCGAACGGGTCCTACCTAAGGGGACTCATTCACCTAAGGTGGTGAATGAGTCCCACCTTAGCTCTTTGAGGTGGGTTTTCAACATTTTTGGTTATTTGAGTGATTTTATAGGATTTTTAAGTGAAATGAGCCTTGAGATCCGAACTAATAGGTCTTAGGGGCCTATAAATGATGATTTAAACGATAATTAATGCAAGGGTACCCAAGATAGGTCCAAATTAGACTAGGAATTGTACTAACTCCAAGAAGGGAGTATAATTTTGGTGGTCACATTTAGTCCCCACTCTAGTGCCCATATGACTCTACATGCATTTGTAAGCTAAAGGACTCTAAATAGTACACTTTATCTCATAAAAGGATACTCATATATGTTTATTCACAATACGGGAGAACGAAGCCCCTAGTGTAGTCATCTGCAAAACCACAACATTAGGGACCGAATCCTGCAACACAAATTCATTACTTTTCTAAAAATCCCTTTTAACTAACTTCTTTCTATAAATCACATTTGAGGGTAGATGTATACCCCCTTGATTTTGCTTGCTTAATAGGGGTGAAATCAAGGTAGCATTCTAGCCACGTCGAATAGGGTTGGTCATATCATAGGGTATTTCCAAGTACCATACCACATAATGATAGATAGGTGATGATGTCAGGGGTGGAATCACGATTCCAACACAACAAATGGCATCGAAAAAAAATCTCTCTAGCACCTGTTATGTTGATATGAATGAAAGACAACTTTTAACCCTAATTTTAACTTATATAAGAGAAAAAAGTGAAGTAAATTATTACCATTTTTCCTTTTACCTTTTTGTAGCTTGAGAGTGATTGAAGAGCAATGGAAGATTCCTAGTAGATTAGACTATATTCCTACAAGACTGGATGTCCAATGAGACCAAGTGGCCCATGACAAGCACCATCATGAGGTGAGTTGATTTTTCTGTCTTCACTTTATCGTTATGCATTTATTTTATGGTTTTTATGCATTTCTAGGTTAATTTAGGTCCTTGGAAAGAAATTGCAAAGTGTCCTATTTTTTTGCAAAGTGTCCTACTTTTTCACAAAGCATCTCTTTTGTTCGCAAACTGTCCCACTTTTACAAAAAGTGTCTTGTTTCTTCGCAAAGTATCCCAAAAGGGTTCTAAAGTGTCTAGGACATCTAGGGAAGTACACTAGAGCAACTTTAGTACACTATTATTGTTTATGTAATTATTTAAGATTTTAGACTGCTTATAGGACATATTTGTGCTCTTTTATTAGGTTCCCACCTATTCAAATTAGCGTTTTGATGGCAAGAACATTAGCCTTCTTTGAGTTTTAGCCTCCACTCTTTTAATGGAGGATACAAAGCTTTTGTAGATAGTAGGATTATACTAGTCATAGCTCATGCCACCCATGAGGTACCATGATTCGATGTTGATGGCACTAGAAAAGCTATGGGATGCAAATACATGTATCTTTCATCTACCTACCAAAGAGATGACTACGACACTAGACCTGACGTATAGCACATACACCAAGTTTTGATTTAGGGTGAGCAAGTATATTTATGAGTGGAGAAATTGTTCCATGAGATGAAAGATGACATGCATTACTACCTTTGTTGACTATTGCATTATGTGAATCTATGGCAAATCAAGAGATGCCATCCACGTCTCCAGAAAAGGAAATGGTTCATGAGCAAAGAAGTGAACAAGAAGCAGAAAAGAATGTATAAGAAATAGGTGATATTCCAACCTAGGACAAGACTAAACAAGAAGTTCCTTTCACTAGCATAGAGATAGAGTAGCCTATTGTTTCAGATTGGCTAGAAAGGAGGCTTAGGAAAAATCCAATCATAGTTCACGAAGAGACCCCCAGTTGGGACAAGATTTTAGAACAATGGGGCCTACAGATTACAACGTACAAATAATCAATTTAGGTCCATCTACCAAGGAACAAGAAAATGAAGAGTTTGAGGAATCATCTCAGGCTATTTTAAGAAGCTTAGATAAGGAAACTAAGGAGAAGGAGAGGTTGCAAAGGAAACTCAATGATGTGTATAAATATTTCCAACATTTGATGAAACCTTTGCAAACATCTAGCAATGAATGATCTTGGATTCTAGAGAGATTACTACCTAAGGAAGCTGTCTCAGAAATTGAAAGGTTGAAGTCTTCCATTCACAACACTCAGAGGTGGTTGCATGATGTCAACAAAAGAGGTGATGAATCTATTGAAAAAATCTTCAACATCCATCCCAATGTTGTTGAATTCTTAGAAGATACCTCTCATTTTGTTGTTGATTGTAACAAGGCCAATGAATCTATTATGGGGGAACTTTAAAGAATATTTTACAAGTACGTAAAGAGGAATTAGCTCAAATAAAAATATTTACCTCTAATGATATCAGAAAAGTAATGGAGTGGTAGGAAGTGTGGAAGTATAGGAAGGAACTTCTCTCCAAGACATTGAAGAAAATAATGGAGTTGTAGGGAAAAATGAAGGAAATATGTGATAACTGCATCACTTTTCTGCAAATTATGACTAGGAAGAGAAAAATTGGGTAGAAAAATATGAACATCAGTCAATTGTAGGCCTAGTGGCATGAAATTTATGCTCCATCTAATATTTCTCCCATTGCTAAAGATTATTTGGAGAATGCAACTATCTATAATTATAAGCTATACAAGTATCATGAATTACAAGTTGAGTGGAATAAAATGATGCCCAAATATGTTGATGAGTTAAAAACTCATAAGTTAAGAATAAAATTTATTCCAACTCCAGATCTAGCTGACATGGAAGAAATATTAGAAAGGGTCAAAGAACTCTCTAGTAGATTGAAATCCAATAAGGAAGGAGAAAACATCCAGCTTGGAATGACCTAGGGAATAGTGCCAGTCACATGAATCTACAGCCAGGAAGAGCAAACTAGAACTTTTTTCCAATGATGAAATATTTCTAGAAAGGTCTAGGCCAACATAGGACCTATTTGAAAATATGAAAATTTTATTTTATTTTATTAAAAACTCTCTAGGCCAACCTCATTTGGTAACCCTAATTCTGGGCCAACTTAGAGTTGTTTTTCTATAAATTGGGGCCTTAGCTTCATTTGTAAGGGTTAGACATAGTTGAGACTGTTAGAATTGAGAAAAGAGATAGAATTTTCTGAGAGAAAATGGTGTGACATTGTGAATATCTACATTGTGCTTTGGTGATCTTTCCTTTGTTATTCACTTCTGCATGGATCTTGTTTTCCAAATATTTAAAATATCTTTGAAACGATTGTTGCATGTTATATTTTAGGTTTATATGTGATGTAATTGTGTTGATGATTCAATATTTAAATTGTTTGAGCAATCCTTGGTCCATAATTTTAGCTAATTGATGAGTGCAAGTTGTTGTGTAAAGTTAGCGTGGGCCTATATATTGTGTGTTGTGTTCAATTGTGGGTATTTATTATGAAATATAATGAATTTAAAGCTTCTAGTATTTATTTTTTAAGGCCCCTTTGTGATTACCAACATTTTCACATTTATCACTGAGTTCTTTATGCATTGTCAAGACCTAACATTAGAGACCTTGGGGTTATCTCTTGAGGCTTGCTGATAGAGATTTACCTTTCAAGAGAGATAGGATATTATATTTTGTCTGATTTATTGCTATGTAGAAAAAAACATCAACACCTAGTATTCAAGAGATTTCACAAGAGAATTTGAGCATTCAAAAGAGAATTCATGGAATTTTAAGGGTAGATTATCAAGCATTCAAGAGCATTATTCAATTATCAATCATCATATCAAAGATTTTTTGCATCATGTTTTTTTAGAGCTAACAATTGTGATGTAGGGTTTGTGTTGCAAGAAAGTGCTTCATTCAAGATCAATCAACATCAAGCAAGATTCCATGTCTACATCCATTAGAGCCAATATTTACATGTTTGCAGCACCTTATTGCTAGGGTTTGGTGAGTTGCAACATTGTTCTTTGTTCATTCATCACTCTCCTTTTATATTTCATTTATTTCAAGGTTTAATTACCAAAAAGGGGTTTGACCAAGGGAAACCCCTATTCACTAACCCCACAACATTTTCCCCTCTTCTTGTGTGTGATTTGCAGGATTAGATTGCATATTTATCAAGAAGCAAAGTGGGAGAGAAGTTTTCAAGTAAATAAAAATTTTCAAAGTTGTCATCAAACCCTGGAGAAGCTTGGAGAAGACCTATAGGTGGTATTTTGCAGTTTCAGATCTAGAAACTAGACAAGAAGAACAAAGCAAACTGAGAGGCATAGAATCCACTTCAAAATTTTCTAGAATAGAAAAAGTGGACAAATTTAGTACTACTAGCAAATGAGTGCCACTGTGCAGGCCTGGAAAGGATTATTGTAGATCTAGATACCCTTTTGGTTGAAACCCATTCTTGCACATTTTCTAGAAAACTAGGTTGATTCACCCAACCTAGTGCATAAGTCCCAATAACCTTCAACAGTAGAATTTTTAATGATCCAAACCTCCATCCTTCCTTCAATTTTCTAGGTGCACACTTCTAGTTTCATAATTTTTCATTACAGTTTTTTCATCTTTCTAGGTCATTTAGAATTTTTTTGCATATCACAAGTATGTTTTCCAACGCTTTGTATTTTCAAAGCTTACACTTGGTGGTAAACCCCTTGTTATTTATTATCATACCCCTAGAACCTTCCCTTTGTTAGATTTTAATCTTCTTTGCACTGAAATATCAAGGTTTTTTTCTTGAGTGAAGTGGTTGGAAAATTGGTCTTTCTCCTTTTAAGTCCAAAACCCTCGAAGCAAAAGAAAGCACCACATTTTTCTTCATTTCATTTTGGTGAAGTTGCATATAGAGCATTATAATTCTAACTTGGAGTGCATTTTCATCCAAGATTTAGCTCTCACTAACATTGCATTAGGTTTTGCATTGTAGGGTTTCAAATTTTGCATTCGTGAAAAGCTTATTTAGCTTGCATTATTGCACTATATTTCATTGATATTATATTTTCTCTGAGTTTTTTGTAGAAAAAACCATCAACACCTAGTATTCAAGAGATTTGACAAGAGAATTTGAGCATTCACAAGAAAATTCATGGAATTTTAAGGGTAGATTGTAAGGTATTCAAGAGAATTCTTGAATTGTCAATCATCATATCAAATATTTTTTGCATCATGTTGTTTTAGAGCTAACAATTGTGATGTAGGGTTTTTATTTCAAGCAAGTGCTTCATTCAAGATCAATCAACATCAAGCAAGATTCCAAGTCTACATCCATTAGAGCCACTATTTACATGTTTGTAGCACCTTATTGCTAGGGTTTAGTGAGTTGCAACATTTTTCTTTGTTCATTCATTAGTCTCCTTTTTTATTTCATTCTATTTCAAGGTTTAATTACCAACAAGGGTTTTGACCAAGGAAAATCCATATTCACTAACCCCCACAACATTGTTCCCTCTTATTGTGTGTGAATTACAATGCTAGGTTACAGATTTATCGAGAAGTAAAGTTGGAAAAAAAAATCAAGTCTCTAAAATTTGTCAAAGTTGTCATCAAACCTTGGAGAAGACCTAGATGTGGTATTTTGCAGTTTCAGATCTAGAAACTAGATGGGAAGAACAAAGCAGACCGAGAGGCATAGAATCCACTTCGGAATTTCTAAAAAAGAAAAAGTGGAATGATTCACCACTACTAGTGAATGAGTGCCACTGCATAGGCTTGTAAAATATTTTTGTAGATCTAAATACCCTCTTGGCTAAAACTTGTTCCTACACATTCTGGAAAACTAGATTGATTCACCTAGCCTAGTGTGAGTCCTAGTCACCTTCAACAGCAGAATTTTTAGTGTTCCAAAAATCCATCCTTCCTTCTTCAATTTTCTAGGAGCACACTTCCATTTTCATAGTTTGTTGTTATAGTTTGTTCATCTTTCTAGGTCATTTAGCATTTATTTGCATATCACACTATGTTTTCCAACACTTTGTATTTTCAAAGTTTACACTTGGTGTTGAACCTTTCATTAGTTATTATCATTCCCTAGAACCTTCTCTTTTTCATATTTCAATCTCCTTTGCATTGAAATCTCAATTGTTTGTTCTTGAGTGAAGTGGTTGGAAAATTGGTCTCTCTCCTTTTAGGTCCAAAACCCTAGAAGTGAAAGAAAGCACCACATTTTTCTTCATTTTATTTTGGTGAACCTGCATATAGAGTGTCATAATTCTAAATTGGAGTGCATTTTCATGATAGGTTTAGCTTTCATTAACATTGCATTAGGTTTTGCATTGTTTAATTTGCATTGTAGGGTTTCAAATTTTGCATTCGTGAAAAGCTCATTTAGCTTGCATTATTGCACTAAATTTCATTGATATTATATTTTTTCTAAGTTGTTGTGCAGAAAAACCATCAACACCTAGTATTCAAGAGATTTCACAAGAGAATTTTAGCATTCACAAGAGCATTCATGGAATTTTAAGGGTAGATTATCAAGCATCCAAGAGCATTCTTCAATTATCAATCATCATGTCAATGATTTTTTGAATCATGTTGTTTTAGAGCTAACAATTGTGTTTATGTGTCAAGCAAGTGCTTCATTCAAGATCAGTCAACATCAAGCAAGAGTCTAAGTCCACATCCATTAGAGCCACTATTTACATGTTTGTAGCACCTTATTTCTAGGGTTTGATGAGTTGCAACATTGTTCTTTGTTCATTCATCATCCTCCTTTTATATTTCATTCTATTTCAAGGTTTAATTACAAACAAGGGGTTTGACCAAGGAAAACCCCTATTCACTAACCCCCAAAACATTTTTCCCTCTTCTTGTGTGTGATTTGAAGGGATAGGTTATAGATTTATCAAGAGGAAAAGTTGGGGAAAAAATTTCAATTCTCTAAAAAATTTCAAAGTTGTCATCAAACCTTGGAGAAGCTTGGAGAAGACCTACAGGTGGTATTTTATAGTTTCAGATTTGGAAACGAGATGAGAAGAACAAAGAAGACTGAGAGACATAGAATCCACTTCAAAATTTCTAGAAAAGAAAAAGTGGATTGATTCACCACTACTGGAAAATGAGTGCCACTATGCAAGTCTGAACATGATTTTTATAGATCTAGATACCCTTTTTGTTGAAACCTGTTCCTACACATTTTCAAAAAAACTAGATTGATTCACCCAACCTGGCATATGATTCCTAGTCACCTTTAACAATAGAAACTTTAATGATCCATACCTCTATCCTTCCTTCTTGAGTTTTCTAGGTTCACACTTTGAGTTTCATAGTTTTTCATTATATTTTGTTCATCTTTCTAGGTCATTTAGCTTTTGTTCACATATTACACTATGTTTTCCAACACTTTGTATTTTCAAAGTTTACACTTGGTGGTGAAACCCTCATTAGTTATTATCATTCCCCTAGAATCTTCTGTTTGTCAAATTTCAATCTCCTTTGCACTAAAATCTCAAGGGTTTGTTCTTGAGTGAAGTGGTTGGAAAATTGATCTTTCTCCTTTTAGGTCCAAAATCCTAGAAGCAAAAGAAAGCACCACATTTTTCTTCATTTTATTTTGGTGAACCTACATATAGAGAATCATAATTGTGAATTGGAGTTCATTTTCATCCTAGATTTAGCTTTCATTAACATTGCATTAGGTTTTGCATTGTAGGGTTTCAGATTTTGCATTAGTGAAAAGATCATTTAGCTTTCATTATTGCACTAAATTTCATTGAAAAACAATAAAATTATGTATTTTCATCTCATATTTGCATCAAAAAACATAGAAAGCATAAAATTAAATTCAAAAATTATAGAATTTTCAAAAAACAAGTACCTAGACTCATTCGCCACCTTGGGCGAATCAGTCCCATTGCATATTTTTCACTATATTTTTTATCATTTGTAGTTCAGTTTTTGAGTTTATGTTTTTTGTTTCTATATTTTAGTTTTAATTTCCATAATATCAATTATAAGCAATTCATTATTGTTAGCTTACATTTCATTTGCATTCACCCCACATTTAGAAGCCTTTGTATGAGTGTTTGGTGTTCTATTAATAATACCTTAGTGAGAAGAAGTTTGAGACTTTTGTCATCTCATGATAGCACAATCATTGTGGATCTTGGGTTATCTAGAGATTCCACTCCTAGTATTGACACTAGTACAGTAGGCATGGATAACACCCCTAGCAACTCTTTTCCTTCAGATTGCATACAAGTTGAAAAAAGGAATCGTAGCATCTCGCAAGAAAACATAATTCACATTCATGAGGACCTAGTAAACTTACAACATTAAATAAACCTTGAAAAAAATTCAACAACTGCAATTCCTACAATAGAAAACATTCAACACATGCTTGAAAGTGAAGATGGTCTTGACCTTGTGAAAAACATAGTGCAAATATTTGGAAAGCATCTTCTTGCAACCACTGGTTGTCCTTTACCCACAAGCAATGTTACAAGCCAAGAAGGAACACAAATTCCTCCTCCCACAACCATAGCCTCAATCCCTACCTACACAACTCCCAAAGTCACAACAACAATACGACAAGTTAGTACTATGATTCCTTCCCTGGGTATTCCTACTAGCATCCCTAGTTCCTATGTGGCATCACAAGTTATATCTCCTACCAAGTTACCACCTATAAGCATTCCATTCACTTTTCCTACAAACACATACAGTCCATCACCACTTTCACTTCCATCCAATAACACAAGCAATGACCCTTTCATAACACAACTATTCCAAACTATTTCATCCCTCGAAAAGCAAATTTCTACCATCAACCAAAACCAAAATGGCCCATCCACATATTATGTCAAAAGAAATCCATTGTCCTTGGAGATATTATCAACACCAATTCCACAAGGTTTAGAGGTGCCCAGATTTGAGAAGTGTGAAGGGAAGGGAGATCCTTCTAACCATGTTAATTCCTACACTGCCTTATGTGGTGACTTTGTTCTTGATGATAAACTATTGGAAAAAAAAAATCTCGGATCCTTGAAAGATACTACCTTGGAATGGTTCTCTTCCTTACCAAGCAACTCAATTCATTCCTTCAATGAAAATTTTGAGGCATTTGTAAACCATTTCCAAGTGTATATGACTCCCAAGATGACCTTGCCCAATTTGATGAGATGCAAGCAAAAAGAGGACGAAAAGATAACTGATTTTATCTCATGCTATCAATCACTTTATTCCCAAATTGATGTCAAGGTTCTTCGTCCACACCTTCAAAATATGTTCATAGAAAACTTGCAAAGTAATATTCAAGACAAGTTGACGATGATGAAATTCCCATCCTTCATGCACCTATGCACTTCCCTCTGTGATTATCAAAATTTGATTAGTAGTCGAGATACAAGGTTTGCTTCTAGCCGAATTGAGAAATCCAAACCTACAAACCAAAGTAATTCCAAACATTTTAGAAAAAAAAAGGGTTCCTTCAATTCAACCCCTCTCAAGAACCAGCTCAAAATGTTAACAACCAAGTAGCTATTGTCAAAAGCATGGTGCCCTTTAGTTATGGCAATCCAACAAGACAATTCACTCCCTTACGCCATACCCTTCATAACATAATGTCCCCACCACTAGAACAACAAATGATTATCTTGCAACCTATCAAAACACTTGACCCTTATAATCCTTTACCACTGAGCTTTAAATCCAATGCTTATTGCCACTATCACTGAAAAAATGGACATGACTGGAACATTGCAAGCATCTTAAACATCTTGTGCATGCCCTCATTGATTTTTTCTATCTATCCATTGGAGGTTTTAGCAATCATGGAAATAAGTCTATTGCCTTTCCGAACCAAAATTTGCATTTTTTTTACCAACCCAATGCCCAAACACAAGATTTCATTTTTCAAAGCCAACAAAACTATAAAGAATGATGTGATGAATGTTGTATAGATGATGAAAACAATTCTTTTGTTTTAAATAAGTCTATCAATATCAATCTTGTGGATGACATGATAGGGGTGATAGACATCATCCCTTGTAAGGTCTGACCTAAGATTCCTCTTGAAATTGCTTTCTCCTCTAAGGATATATTTAAACATTTTCCCAATGGTTCACTCTACATAGCCAGTCATATCTATGACAAGCCCACTAATGGGATACTAATAGATCTCGCCTATGGAGAGAATGTGATCACCAAGGAATTTCTACTTTTGCATGAACTCTATCAGGATTAATATGATAGATCAAAAGCATGGATCAAGAGATAAAATGTCATTGTGTGCCCTACGATAGGATTGATCACCCTACCATTGCAAATAGGACCAAAAATATTAGATTTCACATTCTCTATCATCCCACAGTCAGACCAATTTCATGTGAAGCTAGGTCATCCATGACTTCACTCCATGAATTTTTTTCCTTTGCTTGTGCATAAATGCTCAAAGTTTCCCTTTCAAAATGATATATTCTTTGTTCACTATAGTGGCTTTAACCCCTGTCATCTAAAGAAAACTATTCCCTAGATTCCTTTTGGCTTGATCCCATGGAACCTATCAAGCCAAGGGAATACTTCTTTTTTTTGTCCTATCAAAAGTTCAAGGAAAAGAAGATCACAAAATTATCTCTCTAAAACATGTCCCCATCCACCTCCAAACCTCCCATCATAGAGGAAACCATGCTTCAACCTAAACAAGAACCAAGCAACCAAGACCATCAAAAAATAGAAACTTCACCTACATCATCCAAAAGACCAAGAGAAAATGAAAAAAACCACATCACACCTCCTAGAATAAAACAAGTTTACAAAGTAAAAGAGAAATTGGATGAACAACCTCTTGCGGTTCCTTATGTTCCTCTCCTTATGGAAGACCAGCAACCTGTTGTTGATCAACCAAAATAAACAGAGGTGCTAGAGAGAATAGGATTAGACATCATGCCCTTGCTCACAAGTTACATGAAGAATTAAATAAAGAAAATAAGAATCTGAACTTGACTGAAGCAAGCAATGCATGATGATCCCCCTCCCCAAATGAAACAAAACATCCCAATACAAAAACTACAAAAAGAGTTGAACTCTTCAATGGATGTTATCATTCAACCTCATCTTGTGGTTAATCTAGATGACAATGACGAGATCACTAAAATTGACGAAGAGGTGCATAATGAATTGGATGCATTATTTTCCTCTTCAATGATCTTAAATGAAAAATCTCCTATAAAGAGTGTTGAACCTGGTGATTCTCCTAGTTTGACACTTTCCCTTGTCCCTTTCTCTAGTTGCTCGCCCTCGACATACACAAAACATGATTGGGAGGTGGATGACTTGCTCATAGGTTGACTAGAATCTACCTTACTAGTCCTTTTCATTTCCTTTTATGTTTTATTTTACTTCTATTTGATTGCATGTGTGTGATGTGATCCCTCATAATGTTATGTTTTATTTTCTCTCTTTTTGGAATTCATCTATTTTTACCTTCATTATTCTCTATGTCATGCACCACTTTTCCTTTTTATATTTATATTTGTCTTGTGTTTTCCTTTTGGGGATGACGCAAGGAATTGAGACATCCATGTCTCCTTCATGTTGACTTAAAAGTATTTCTTTTTCTTTTTCCTTTTCATTTCATATTTATTTTTTTCTTGTGTTTTCCTTTTGGGGATGATGTAAGGAATCGAGATATTCATGTCTCCTTCATGTTGACCCAAAAGGCTTTCCTTTTCCTTTTCTTTTGTCTTGTGTTTTCCTTTTAGGGATGATGTAAGGTGTTGAGACATCAGGTATGTCTCTTCCATGTTGACCCAAGAGGTTTTTCTTTTTTTTCTCTTTCTATTTCATTCTTCTAGTTCTATGTGTATTTGGGGGATGATGATAGTTCCAAGCTCTCTAAAATCATTGCAACAAAGAACATACTGAACCCAAATCCATAGAACCCTTATGTGTTTGGTATTTTCATTTTTGCAGCAACCCAGGCTCTTTTCTTTTTCTCTTGCATGATGCCACTTTACTCAAAAACATATGACTTGGCATAGGGCTTTCCAAGTTGGCTCTCATGTATTCTTCTTGTTTTCATTTTGATTTGCTACTTTAAAGTAGTTGCTCATAGTATGGTGTTGAGAAATTCCTTTAAAGTGGGGGAATACATTGGCATTATTCATGTGCATTTTCCTTTTCTTGGTTATTAGTGAAGCCTTCTTTCTTCATACAATGTATTTTTTTCTTTATGGATGACATTGCGTGTAATGTCCTTTAGGAGCATGATCTCTCTTAGCATATCGCATTCCTCTTAGGGCTTAATGTGACAAATTGCATCCCTTAAGTTGAAAATTTTTTAATCTTTGATTGTTCCTCTCTTGGAGCCATTAGGCGCAATGTTCCCTAAGTTAAATACCTCGCATGAACTAAGCAAGACTCATTTGAACATTCTTTGCATTTTGTATTTGGTATTTGTTGTTATATGGCCACATTGCATAATATAGCTTGCATGCCTCTAGAGCCATCCTATTTATTTATGAGCTCCAGGCATATGAAGTATTACTAGTCTCATGAAGCTCAAAAATCATTCTTGTGTGGCACCTTATTAAAGTTATCAGGAGGTATAACTTTGGTATGGTTGAGTGGGAAGCCCAATCCAAGGAATGAATTTCCCCATAGCGAGTTGTGTGTGTGAGTCCATACTAGTTATCAGTGTATGTTTCTCACCTTTTAGAATTTCTCACTTGACAGACAACCAGGAGTTTTGTCGCCACATAATTGTTGATGGGTGTTTTGTACATTTTCTCAACACAGGAAGTGCATATGTGTACTACTTCTCTTCAAAGGAAACTTCCAATAGACCAGTTGCTGAAAATCTCCCCATGGTCTCTTAGGTGTTAGGTCATGACTTGCATGGAACTCCTCAGTTGATGTTTTCATGGAGTTATTTCTATGGACATCTTCCTTCGAATAGAATCTCACTTAACCAAAAATTTCACAGTCTCATGAAATTTGTGCTATCTTCTAAGGCCTATAGATATTTCACCATTCACCATATACATGCATGAACAAAGATAAAAATGTGGACCAGCTTTAAATTCAAGCTCAAACTAACTTTTCACAGCTATTTACTAGCAGCAAACAACAAAAAGTATGGACTAGGAAGACATCTACACAGCAAAAATTTGTATGCCTACAAAACAATATTACCAAGTTCTATTTAAGGGTATGTGCAGGATCATGATGGGCCAAAAAGTGGCAATATGATGGGTATTTGTAGGGTATGTGGCTGAAGACTTTTTTTTAACTCAAAATTAATGAAATGAAAAGGATTTTTAAAGGATATTCTAAAATTTCCAACAATATAAATTATGCTTTACTTTTATTTTAATAAATAATTATTATTCATTTTTTATTTGAATTATGACTAAAGTCTTGATTGATAGGCTGATTGAAAAACATCTATAACTTTCAAACGGTATCACATATTTTGAATCTGAAATATGTGTCACATTATAAGCTTCATATACTATAGGATTAAGAAAAAAAAGATTAAATTTCATGAAGTTTTGACCAAATTAAGGTGGTTATTTGCACGATTTTTCATATTTTTTAAAAGTTGTAATAAAAAAATCATAATTAATTATTTATGTAAAAAAAATTACAAAAAAATATGCATCACATGGAGACATGAGTCCTCTACTTATATTTAGCCAATATTATAATAAAATATTATAATTTTATTGTGGTTAGGGTGGTCAGACAGACACCTACTTCTTATTTTTTCAATGAAATTTAAGTACTATTGCATTGAAATTTCAAATTTTCACCAAATAGATTTGAAAAAAAAAAACCTAGTAGTTTAGAAACTAAATTCAATTTTCTACAAATTCTATTCTTACATATTTTTGAAATAATATAGATAACTTATTCAAATTTTTACATCAAGTTTCCTAACTCTGATTTTTCTAAATTTTTTGCCACTTAAGGGCCTATTTTTTCCATGATGATCCTACACATACCCTTAAGGAATTTAAATCTAACTTAAAAAAGAAATGTAAATCTAAATAAAGCATCTAATAATGGAGATCGAATCATGAAACATGTGAATAAATTAGAAAATGCACCAAGTCAATGTATTTTCATTAGAAAATTCAACAGGTCTTTACAACAAATCAACTCTCTTTTTGAAATAAGAGGAGACCCCCCTTTTTATAGTGCCCCAAAAGTAGAACAAATGGCCAAGATTTAATCTCATTGTGTGGCCAAGATTTGCTACAAACTAGGGTTCTACCTACCCCCCAATATATTAAAATTTAAAATATAGTTTTGTCTGTATCCCTATTTCATGCTCTAGTGACAACACTGTAGCATGTTATCTTTTGTTGATTGCTCTTTTTGATGTAGCTACTCGTTTAGGAGTTCTTCACTGATAATAGGGCTGCCCTCTTGCTTCTTCAAAGCTGTATTTCCATGAATTTCAAGATCATAGGATAGAGTTTGTTGACTTCTATGATCTTGGACTGTAGCACCTGATAACTCTATTCCTTGGAGTTGTCCTCAAGCCTCTTCCTATCTTCATCATACTTGTTGGCATGATCTTTAAATAGCTTCAACTGGGTGAAGGCGTAGGCAGAAGAACTCATGAAATCCACTATTATCTCATCTACCATCTCATCTGCCATTTTCTTTTGGAAATGACGCTTCATTTTCTCTAGATCGATCTACATCGCGAGTATGTCATATCTTGTCATTAGCCTCAAATATCGGACACAATCCACCCAAATTTCCTTGACCCAATTGATATCTAGATCCACTTTATCCACTATCTGCTTCAACCTTTCTCTTTTGTTATCAAAACCTCGCTTCCACACGTCCACTAGCCATTGATTGTCCCTTTTGAGTGCAAGCTCACTTTCCCATGTGGCTTTTGGTAGCTGGAGGATGGCCTCGATCTTTAGATATGTGGAATTATATGTTATAGGGAAGTCAGTGCAGAGCCTCTTTGTTCCCTCTAGAGATTGTTTTAAATCCAAGAACTTGATGGCTATTCGAATAGCCCGACTGATACCCATGTTCCCAACATATATAACTTTTTGAAACCATCTCTTTGTAGTTTTATCCAAGTTCTTTCTCTTTTCCAGTTTTTCAATCTATTCCTTGGACAACAGTTGGGGTGGAGCCATAGATGTAGTAGGCATGTCTTTAACTGAAGACCATTGTTGAATGTAATCTGTCAAGGCAGCCACCTGTGCTTTAAGCTCATCTTTCAAGACCTTATCTTGTTGTATTACATGCACCACCATAGCCACTGACTCCTCTAAATGCTCCACCTTTTGCTCTATGGTAGCAATCCCCAAGTTAATGGTGGAGATTTTATAGCTTACTCCCTCCTGGACTACCACCGGTGTTTCTATCTACATAGTTCGGGACCTAGAAGCATCCATCGTTACCTTGGACCTAACTTTGGGCTTCTTTTCCTTCATGGATGAGATTTTTGGTTAGGCTAGGATAGCTTCTAGCCTCACTCTTAGATCCTTCAAGGTAGGAGTCTTCTTCTCAAGTTGCCTCTCCAGCCATTCAGGCATGGTAGACTTTCTCTTTGGTGACTCTCAATCACCCTCACCTTCCTTTGTTTGGGTCTCTATTTGTTCACCCGTGGGAGCCCTTTCTTCCATTCTAGTGTTTTCTCAATCTTCCTCATAAAAATCTTGGATGAATGTGAGGCATTTGGTGGGAGCCTTAGTAGGCAGTCGCCCATAGGGACTTTCTTCTATCTCGATTCCCTTTTCTTTCCTTTCTTCAATTTGTTTGTCCTCGTGCCCGTGCTCCTCAATTTTTTATTTTCTATAACTCCTTCCTCTCTATAAGTAGGTGGCATAACCTCCAGTTTTCTTTCCCCCATAGGGAGTTCTACCATTTTCGTTGTCCTACCACCTTCTTGCTCTTCTCTGGGAGGTGACCTTTCTATCTCTTCTTCTTGATGCTTTAATTGCCTAGCCATTTCCTCTTTGAGATCATCATCGAAGGTTTGTATGATGATTTTAGCACCTGTACCCTCCTCTTCATCTCCTTTCTTAGAAAACCTTGTTTCTTCTTCTTCATGAACCACCCTGTCAATTGGTCAGTGTTCATACTCCAAGTGTTCATGGTATTTGTTAGCTTCCTCCTCCATTTCCTTTGAGGCTTCTTGCTCCCACCTCTTCCATTCTTTGGAAATCAACATCATGGCCTCCATTTCTAGTAGACACATTAGAGGTTACAAAGGCATAGTAGTGGCGAGGACCTGCACTAAGGCAGCTTGAATGGTGGGGTCCAAAAAGATCTGGGAGAACTCAGAGGGGATATTTTGCATATGTCGTGAGAAAGCCTCTGGTAATGCAAGCACAACCATTGGTGTTATCACCATGGCTAATAGGAACGATTTAGTAGGTTACATGGTGGTGGAGGAAAGAGTAGTCACAGTGAAGGAATTCAATCATTATGATGGGTCCAGTTAGGGGAGAGGAGGCGAGATGGATAGAGATGTCCACCGCAGGTGGGGATTTAGTGACCATGGCTTGGGAAAGAGATGCCAGGGCGGTTGAAACAGGGGGAGCCAAAGGAAGTTATGGTTGATCTGCCCTCTCTTCCTCACCTTCTTAATTTTTTGGTTGCTCTATGGTGCTCCCCATTCATTTGGGCCACTTAGAGGGTGAACCTTCTGAATCTTTCCTTGTATACACCTTGGGATCTGTAGATTGCTTTGTTTCAGTCCCTTTCCTCTTTTTTGATTTGGTGAGTGAAGGAGATTTGGATGTCCTACCTATTGAAGTTGTAGCGGTGATCTCCTCTATGGCACTGGGCTCAGTCTTGAGCCCTTCATATGTCAGGACCACCCCTTGTTGCATTAATCAGGCCACTTGTTTCTTATCCCATTCTTCAGTTTGAGCCACAATTGGTTTGGTTACAATGTCGCAGTCATCAACCTCCTATTCATCCCAATCTATTGCAGGAAATGGCAAGTTGGAGACTACATTATATTTTGGGTCCATGATGGTGCTTTCATCCCCCTTGACCTAGTCTACTATAGGAAATAGTTGCACCCTTCTTACAAAGTATGCAATCATCCTCATGTAATGTCTTGCATGTACCTCTTTCTCATCCTGGTAGTCTGCCCAGAAACTTTCAACATGATGTAGGTGGGCATACTCTGGTCCCAATGCCTTTCTTACATGCCCATATGGGTCCACCTATGGGTGAGCAGTGTGTAGGAAAGAATGGTACTCTGCCAATTCTTTTTCTAAGTTCTCAACACAGTAGGAAGTTTGTAATTTATACATCCCCTATTTGAAGGCTAAGGGATAAGGGATCCCTACCAAATGTTTGCTACTAAGGATGATATGCACATGTTACAGCTATCAGGAGAGTTCTAGTAGTATAATTTTTTCATTGGGGTATTGGGGCAACTTATTTGGCCTTTCTATGAAGCCCTAGGCATGAATATATGTAAATTTGGGGAATTGTATAAACTAGAAGGTGTACTTCTTTAGGAATTCCCATGCATTTTGAGAGCCCCTTCTCTCAAAATCCCCTCCAAGTAATGGGATGATGTGGTTGATGAATCCATCATTCACCCTACAGTACTCCTTGAAATTCTAGAACTGTAGCTAGGGATATCTATCATAGGCTTTTAATCTTTGGCCTGGTTCCTCATCGGGTGCCACAAATAATCTGTTGTACTGCCTTTTCTCTAGGTATAGTGAATAGACCAAATAGGAGGTCATGTAGAATTTAGAGCTCTTTTTCACATTCATAAACTACTCATGGAAGCAATCACTTATGATACCTCCCCAACAGAATGAGGCTTTTGTGGTGACATCTTTATCCCCATGGAAGATTTGTTCAACAAAGTATGCCATCCACTCTTGGAAGAATACAGCAGTAGGGAGACCTATCAACCTACTCAACATAGTTACTAGGTCATGATAATCTTCATAGAAATCATTGTGAAAGAGTTATTGGGGAACCTTTATAGTGCTGCCTCTTTTCTCCTTGAGCCAGTATTCATTTATCAACTTCTTGCAGTCCATCGAGTTTTAATCCCACATTGTCTTTCATTCTTCCATGGTGGGTACCTCCATCTCCTCAAAGGTAGGAATGTGAAAATTTCTCATGATTCCCTCAGCTGACATGTCAGTGAGGATGTTCCCATCCCTATCAATGATGGTTCTTGTTTGGGGCTGGTAGGCTACCGACAAGCCATGACCAATTCAAGGGCTATCAGAGATAGGGGAAAGCCTGTATCTTTTGTGATCCCACTCTATCTGATTAATTTAGCATTGTTGGTCTTTGGGTGAACTCTGACCCTTTGTTTGAATTAATCAATATCGACATGGAAAAAATTGGTGTCTGTGTTTTCCTTACAGTCTGTCACATTTTTGAACGTAGAGGCTCACCTTGAAACTTGAACTTCATCTGGTCTTTATCCTCCTTTCCACGAGGAGTCTTTCCTATTTTCTTTCCTTTGTCCCTCTTTGTAGTTGCCCCCAAGGGTCATACACCCAATTCCATATATCCTACAAGCATAGATGTAATGAGTACAACCAATTATGAAAGCATTAATATTAGTCAAAATCCTATGAACTAGATCCAATCAAACATCATATGACTAATGAAGTTAAAAAATTTCTTTTAGATGTTGTTAGTCACTTTCTGAAGGGATTTTGGACAATCTAGGCCCAAGGGGTAAGACTTCCCTAGCAGTAATGTTGTTTTGAAAGGAAGAAGAGGTTGGGGTATTCCAAGTGATTTCTCCCGTCTTCACATTTTGATGGTTTGAAAGGCTTGTGTCGAAGATGGTTGAATTTGAGCATGTGGGTCGAGGTTGGTTTTCAAACTTGAGGTCATTTTGGTCAACTTTGAGGCCCCCAGAGGTTTAGGGTTGGAAGGATGATAGGACTTAACTATTTAAAATGGCCTAGGAGAAATGGAGTTTCAGGGTTAGAACTTTGGGGTTTGGGACCTGGAAGGTCAAAAGATAGCTAATGATTTTCTTTGGAATTCAAGGTGTTCGGGCCTGAGGGTGTAGGAAGATGTCTAGGTTTTTTCATTCAGAATAGCGGTCACTACACGGAAGCCCAGCAGGAGTGGCCTGACGGACCAGACCCAGCAAAGCACTTGGCTGCTAGTCTTCTCTGTCAAGTTTCTCTAGGTGATCAAAGAGCTAGAACCCAGAGGCTGGGAAGATGGGTCAACTTCGCCCTTGTGCATTGGATGAAGGCCGATGGAACCCCGATAAGCAGAACCCAATAGGAGGAAGGGTCATTGAATGGAAGGTTGGGACCCAAGAGGCGGGGGAATGCAATTTGATGGCTATTTTAAATAGTGGAAGCTCTGGGAAAGTCCACGGATGGAAGTCTGTGGACTGAGACCAAGCAGCACGACAGCAAAGTTTTCAACATTCAACCTAAGGTAGTGAGCTGGAGAGTGGACCCTGGAGGGTGGAAAGGTGTACTCTTTTCATCGTTTAGTTACAGTAAATTCAAAGAAAGTCCCCGGGATGAAAGTCCAATGGACTTAACCCGGAGTAGTTAGAATCAGTCTAAAGTGTTGCAATTTTAAATGATCAAAAATCAATGAAGCGGGGCCCAAGGTGCGGGAAGGTAGTACCCTTCCACCGTTTTGAATGAAAAACACCCTAGGGAAACTTGGCAAGGGAAACCCAGAGGGGTGAGCTTGAGAGGCTGAGATAGAGGCTTGACTTCATGTGTTTGTTAAGTCTGACAGCAATTGGTTGGCGGCAATCCAGGCTAGTGGGCTCGAGATGGCATCCTGTCATCTAAAAATTTTATTGTTTTCAAAGTTCTTAATGATGGAGGGACGGATCAGACCTAGAGGCATAAATGCCCTACGCAAAGAATGGCGAATGCGGCATTTGGTTCTGGCCCAATTTTGAGAGGTGATTTTTGAGGTTTTTTGAAATTTGAAGACATGGGTTTTGTGGGTCTTGTCATTTTATATAAATTAAATGCATTTTAGCCCATGTTTATTCATTATTTTAAGTGTAAAATCATAAAAAACCTCTTGGTGGAATGGACGACGAACGTACCTTGAGAATATGATGGGGGAGATGTGAAATCAACTAAAGCTGGTCGAATGATGATCTGAGATGTGAGGGTGATAGGCGATGGATGCACTGATCTCCTCTGGCAAGCACTTTGGTCTCTTCTGGAAAAACTGACAAATGAAAATGATAGGTCAGCCCCTATATTTATACCTTTATATGCATTCAATGCATGTATTTAATGCCCATACGGTCCACTAATTTGTTAGTAGATTTCAAATTTACAGATGGCAATAGGAGGTCTTGGGACCGAGGTTTGGATAGATATGGGTCGACCAACGTTTCAAACTTCGTTTTCAAATTACCAGTGAAAGAGGACCCAGGGTCTGGAGGGCAGAGCGTCGTTGAAGTTTTGCTACCAAAAATGGTGAAGAATGAAGGGAATTCTAGGGATGGAAGTCTAGTGGACTGATCCCAGCATAGGCGAAGGTAGTCTGAACTTGCAAATTTTAAACCTATAGAAAATAGGGAACTAGGGCCCGAAGTTCGGGAAGGCATGAGCCTTCTTCCATTCGAAACAAAAAACACCCTAGGGAAACTCGACAAGGGAAACCCAGAGGGGTGGGCCCACCAAGCCCTAAGGCCAATGGTAGAATAAAACTGCCAAAGAAGATCCAAAAGGCCCCAGGACTCAACTAAGATGAAGGGGACAAAAGATGGTCAACCAAACATGGAAGCTTGAAAGTACATTGACCATTTGGGACACCAAAAATAAGGGGCACCCAAAATGAGGTGGTGAAAGAATGACTGAAAAGGTGAAAGAAAAGAGGGTTCCTATTTTGAATGGGGCATGTGATCTGAGGGCACAACAAATGGTGACTTCACTAGGAAATACTCCTGAGTGTTCTAAGGATAAGCGTTCATTCTGGACCTAGAATCTTTGGCTTCGCAGACTAGGAGTAGGCTTCCAAGAGTGAACTAGGAGAACAAAATCCTTAGTTGGGTCAATCTACAAGACATTTCAGTATTTGTGTGATGAATTCATTCCTTTTCATTGGACTGTGACAAGTGGTCGCTACTCCAACCGAGTAAGCTACATAAATGTTCCAACACCAAAAGTAACCTGGACATTTCCCTACTACTAATCAGACATCCATAGCCCCAATGGAGTTGTTACTGTGATCCCACTAATATTACTCTACTACCAGTCAGGCATCCATATCCCCAGAAGAGTTATCGACAAACCCATACAGTCACTTGATTTCAGAATTTTTTTCCTTTTTTGTTTCAACTTTTTTTTTCTCACTTATCTTTTGCTTGACTGTGTAAGCACTGAAGCCTACAATGGGTTTGGGAACTACAATGGTCACTAGATTGGACTTAGGACTTTTTCACTCACTAGGGTATCATAGTAGCCATTGTATGGTCCCTTGGAAATATTTAATTTTTATTTTGTACGATATTTGAGATGTGCTAAAAAAGAGCCAACCAAGGGTCGAGTTCTAAAGCAGAGTTCAAACAAGGAAACCATTCCTAGGCATCCTTCAGGGATCAATAGTTGGGAATGAATGTTTATCTAAAGAACACTAAGGATGGACAACAAAGTGAATCATTCATTGAGCGAGCACGGCCACCACAGTGGGATGAAGAGCATCCTCTTTGAAATGAAACAACTGAGGAACAAGCAAAATAGAAAAAAAGGAAAACAATAAAATGCAACCAAACCAAAAGGAAACCTATTCTAACCTATGTATAGGTATTTATAGGAAAGATATCAACAAAGCTTAGGCTTGGAAGTAATGCTTGAGGTGCTACCCATTGACTGGCAACGAGATGTCTTCACCAGTTAAGGTCTTTAGGTGGAAAGCATTGTCTCCTAAAATTTTAGCTATTTGAAAGGGGCCAAGCCAAAGCTTGCTAAATTTTTTGTGTTCCCCTTTCCTTTCATGGGCCTTGTCCCAATACAAGACTAAATCTACAATTCTAAAGGCCTTGATTTTGGCTCAGCAGTCGAACCATCTCTTAACCACACCCTGATATTTAGTGAAATTTTCCATTGCATGGTCACTAACTTCTTCTAAATGGAAGAGCTTAGCTAATCGAGCTTCCCTATGGTCCCTCCCTTCATAAAATTTGTTGATAAATTAGAGAGTGGAAATCTTCAAGTGGATAGGAAATATGGCCTCTAGGCTGTAAAAAAGATGGAATGGGGATCACCAAGGGTAGCCTTGTAGTGGGTGCAGCTTGCCCATAGGGAAAATCAATGTTGGGTATGCCATTCCTTGGGATTCCTATCGAACAATTTCTTGATCCATGTCATCAGGTTCTTGTTTGTGGACTCAGCAAGGCCATTGCCTTGAGGATAGTAATTTGACAAAAAATTAAGGGAAATTCCATAGTCGAAGGCCCAACTAGAAAATTTTAATCAAGCAAATGCAAGTCCATTATCACACACCAATGCATAAGGACAACTAAAGCAATTTAAAATAAAAATTTCCAGAAAATTAGTGACTACCTTAGTTGTGTATTACTTACATATGATTGCTTTTTTCCATCTAGTGCAGTAATCAGTAGTGATGAGAATGTACCTATTTCCCACTGATGATGAAGGACTTACCGGACCAATGAAATCGAGCCCCCATTGCACAAATGGCCTCACCTCCAACACGGGTTGCATTGGGACAATAACATTCTTCTCCTTGGTGGCAACAGTTTGACGTGTGACAAGAGTGAACATGACAATAAGAATCCTTGAAGATAGTTGGCCAATAATAGCCCACTCTTAATATCTGATGTGTAGTGGAAGGCCTGGATCCATGACCAGTGCTAAACTTTTCATGAAACTCTCTCAAGACTTGGTCTGCTTCTTCCTTGCCAAGGCATCTCAGGTAAATTCCTTCATGATTTTTCTTGTATAAATTGGACCCTTGCAACATGTAACTATTTCTTTTCAATCTAAGAGCACATTTTTGGACTCCTTGCAAGTGGGGTGGACAGTTTTGATTCAACAAATAATAAACAACATCCTCATACCACTCTCCCAGGGAAACATCTTCGAGCTGATATTGTTGCATAGTGAGTCTGAATCCTGCTTCTGCTATTGATTCAACAATCATGTGGGCAAGTGCCTATCGTCTCACCGACTTCATCGGTTGGATTTCCATATCATACTCTTAGAGCAATGTGACCCATTTGGCTCTTCATTCACCCAATTCATTTTGTATGAGCAGTGTTTTGACTATGGGGTTGGGGACAATGGCGAACATTTTGTTGTGCAAGATGTAATGCCTAAATTTATTCACTCCACTAACAATGGAATATGCTTACTTTTTTTGTTTTGGTAGTGTAATTCAACATCTTTCAATGAAGCATTCATGAAGGCGATCAAATGCTCATTCCCTTCATCATATTTTTGAGTTAGAATGTTCGCATCGGAGTCCTCTGAAGCGAATGCATAGATGTAGAACAACTTTAGATAGTTTGGGCTAACTAGTATAGGCACCTCAGCAATGGCCCATTTGATTTCTTCAAAAGCCTATTTGGGTTCAAGAATCTACTCAATTTTAGCATCCTATTTTAACATGGCATTGAGTGGTTTAATGATCTTAGCAAAACCCATGATGAATTTCCTAACAAAGCTCATCTTTCCAAAGAATGATTTCAATTCTTTCTTGTCTCCTGGTGGTGGGATATTTAGCAAAGATTGAATGCATTCAAGATCTATCAAGATTCCTTGCTCTGAAATAACATGTCCAAGCAACCTACCTTTAGTCACATTGAAAGTGCACTTCTTTGGGTTAAGGGAAACTCCAAACTCCCTACACCTTTGAAGCACCTTGCATAAATTGGAGACATGATCACTCCACCTTTTAGAGAACACAGTTAAATCATCCATGTAGATGATTATGTACTTCCCAATCAGATCTTTGAAAGCAATATCCATGGCACATTGGAAGGTGGCGCTAGCATTGATGAGCCCAAAAGGCATTCTCTTATAAGTGAAGGTTCCCCATTTGGTGGTGAACGTTGTCTTATGGTGATCTTCGTATTGAACCATAAATTGGTTGTATCTAGAGTACCCATAGAGGAAGGACATGATTTTAGAGCCATTGACAATCTGCAATACCTCATCCAATGAAGGTACCAGATAGTTATCCTTCTTCGAAGCTCTATTAAGGTTGCAGAAGTCTACACATAATCTAATTTCTCCATTCTTTTTTCTAATTAAGACCAAGTTGGCCACCCATGTGGAATTCCTAACTAGGAAGACAATTCTTGTTGAAAGTAATTTTTGCACCTATTTATAAATGATGGGATCTAGCAAGGCATTAATGGGACGTTGTCGTTGGCGGAAGGGCCTAGCTTCTATTTTGAGAGGGATGGTGTGTGTGATGATGCAGGTGTCATAAGTCTTAAGAACTTCATAGCTCCATGCCACCACGTCATGATACCTCTACAAAGCATCGATGATTCCCTTCTTTTCCTCAAGCATGCACACTTTTCCAATGAACACATTTTTGGTCTCCTTAGGGGTCCCAAGGTTGTGAGCATCACATTGATTGCTTATGGCTTCCTTTTGTTTGTTGGTCCTAGTCTTTAAGTTGATCCAACTCAAATATGCATTCAAGCTTAACCATGCCTCTAGAAATCGTGTTCATTTTGAGATTGACAACTCCTTCTATATCTAATTTGGCCTCCTCCGGATCAATTTCATTAATTATTTGGGTGGCACAGACATCAAAACTCATGATCAACTCAACCATATGTTTATCATCATTGAAGACCTAAAAATGAGTGACATTATCTAGGGCAGACGGTGTGGATGTCAACTCAACTGTGAATTTCTTGAGCTCGGACAAAGAGAGGGGTTGCAAAGTGTATGTTTATAATTCTAAGCACGAGGGATCAGTTGTATATTAAATGCATCTAAACCTTTTAAGAGATCCCAAACCCTATGCCTATAGTTTGCAAGTCTTCTATCATGGCAAGAATACAATTTTATAACCTATTTGACTATGAGTTTAGAATCACTAAACACTTGCATCATTTTAACATTTTTCTTTAGGGCCATAAGAAGACCATAGACCAATGCCTCGTACTCTACTACATTATTGGTGCAATAAAAATGCAACCTATGGGCAGCAAGAAAGGTCTTACCCATTGGGCTAATGAGTTTGAACCCAACACCAGCTCCTTATTTTGACTTGGATCCATCAAATCAAAGATTCCAAAACCTGGATAGCTCTTTGACTTTGGGTCCAACTAGGCTTTCATTTCTTTCTGGTGGGGTGGTTGCCTACTTGTCCTTAGGTGAATCTTCCAACCTAGTGTATTTAGTAGCAGGTGGTTCTACTAGCACCTCCTTTGATGTTTCCTTCTGAGGGGTAGCTAATTTTTTGACGTGCTCTACAAATGTTTGGCATAAGCAACAATCAAACTTAGATTGGGCAGCATTGTGAATTCTACACCAATTTGGCAGCAAGAGATCCTGGAAATCCATTCGGGCACCCAAACTGAGTTGGTCATTTGTGCACTTTTCCATGAATTCTTGGAAACCATTGAGTAGTACCAAGTTGTCATCTTCATCAGGGCTATCATCTGATTCTACTAGCATCTCTATATTCTAAGGAATTTAAGTGAAGTTGGTTGGAGGGCTGCATTGCACCAAGAGTACTTTGGCAGCAAACTCTTCCTGGGGTTCAACTTCATCCTGGCAGGAAAAGGGACAGTAATCTCCCAATTCTATCTCAACAAAAAAAACCTCATTGATGTTGTTATACTCCATGATCATGTACTTCATCTGAGGCTCGCAGTCTATACAAATTTGGTTTTACAACCCTTTCCATGGCAACCACATGTGAGAATGGTCTATGGCAACATAGTTGTTCAACATTCTAGTGAAGTCTCTTCCCAAAATAATCCCATATGCATCAGGAATGTCCGCCACTCGAATATCAATGACCTATTCTATCCTTGGATCTACAACAATTTGCATCGGATTTGATTCATCTCTCCCACGATGTTGATCTCCATTTTGTCTAGTTGGGTTACCTTTCTTCTTGAGGACGTGGGAGTAATCCCAAGAGCCTTGCACACTACCAAGGGCATAACATTGGCAGATACTCCCAAATCAAGCTGATAGTTGTACAAGTTCTTCCCAAATATCTGAATGGTGATAAGGAAAGGGGGAGTTTCAAATTTTCCTTGGAAGAGGCCCGAGGATCTATCTATCTGAGCTACTTGCATCTTGTTCTTATTGCTAGTTTTGTCCTCAGTCTGCCTACATGGTTGATCTTTGGAAATATTCTTGCTATTCTGATCGGGTTCCTTTTCTGGCCACTTACCTGTAGATTGATTTGATGGAACATCCTTCCTTTTCCCTATACTATCCTGAACTGTAGGTTCCTACCTGGGTTCTTCAAAGGTGACTCTTTTGGTTGATGTCTCTTGTGTTATGCTAGAGGATGGGGTCCCATTGAGTACCCTAAAGAAGGAATGCCTTATAGCAGGGAATTTGAGAAGTTCAAAGGCAAATAAACTAATTTTTACTTTCTTGAATTCTTTTGCCACATATTCACCCATTTTTTCAATCTTGGGGGCAAAGGATCAACCTATGGCAGAGCTAGAAGGTTGGGACTTCACTTGATTTGACTAGTTTTGTTATTGTACTTGAGGCTGATTTTGTAACTAGTTTTGGGGCCTATCCTTATGGAGATAGTCAGTAGGTATATGGGGAAGCCCAGGGTTATTACTGGAATTAGGGTCAGGCGGGGTAGTAAAATTATTTGGCAAAGTAGAAGTAATAAAGGGTCCACCCGCCTACCTATTCCTATGGAAGTGGGGAGTTTCTCTTTGGTGGAACATGTGAACTTTATCTATATGTGTTTCTTCCTCATCTAGTGGACCATAATCTACTAAATAAAAAAGATGAGACAAGGTTTGTTTGTTACTTACCTCCTACACTTCTTCACTCTTAAGGGGGGTGGGCTCCACTTCGGGTTCATTGGAGCTTCATTTTGGAAATGGTGCTTGGTTCACCATGAGACAAGAAGAATCATAAGGCTTAGATGGAATGATTTCTCTACAACCGACACCATCAACCACATTTTGGACCTTGATTTGGAAGATTTCTGCAATTGTTTGGAATTTGGGGCAATCCAGCTCGGAATGTCTACTAGTCTTGTGAATCTGGCACCATCCGGACAAGGCTACCTCAGAAAAGTACACCCCACTAGTCCTCTTTTCATTGTTGGAAGGTTGATCAAGAGGAGTAGGGGGTATGTGCAGGATCATGATGGGCCAAAAAGTGGCAATATGATGGGTATGTGGCTAATGACTATCTTTTTACCCAAAATTCATGAAACGAAAAGGGTTCTTAAAGGAGATTCTCAACTTTCCAATGATATAAATTATGATTTACTTTGAATTTAATAAGTAATTATTATTCATTTTCTATTCAAATTATGACTAAAGTCCTAATTGATAGGCTGATTGAAAAACATCAATAGATTTCAAATAATATCACATTTTTTGAATCCAAAACATGCATCACATTCTATGCTTCACATACTCTAGGATTAAAAAAGGAAAAATTGAATTTCATGAAGTTTTGACAAAGTTAAGGTGGTCAGACATACGAGGTTTTATATTTTTTTAAAAGTTGTAATAAAAAATTCATAATTAATTATTTACTTGAGAAAAAATTACAAAAAAATATGTATCACATCAGGGCATGAGTCCGCTACTTATATCTAAAATATTATAAAAAAAAATATTATCATTTTATTGTTGTTAGGGTGGTCAGACAGACACCTACTTCTTATTTTTTCCCTAAAATCTAAGTATCACTGCATTGAAATTTCAATTTTACCAAATAGATTTTTTTTTTAAACAAATCTAGTAGTTTACAAACTACATTCAATTTTCTATAGATTATATTCTTACATATATTTAAAAAATATAGATAATTTATTCAAATTTTTATGTCAAGTTGCCTAACTCTGATTTTTCTTATTTTTTTGCCACTTAAGGGCCTGTTTTTTCCATGATGATCCTGCACATACCCTAGGGACACCTTCATTATTGGGTCTTGTATTCCATGTATGATTCTACCTATGAGAAGGTTTCCTTTTGAATTTTTTATTTGAATTTTTTCCTCTATCATAGTTTGGCCCAAAAGAGGTGCTTGCTTCCTGGTTGTCTCTACCATCCTTGTTGTCTCTACTTTCCTGATTAAAATTAGCCTGGATGCTATGCTAGGATTCCTACAACTGAGTATTCTAATTCTTTAAGTGTGTCATTTCCGTGGACATTTTCCTTAACATCTTAGTCAATTCTTCCAATTTTTCCTTCTCAGCAGTGTTGCTCGGTTATGGTACTGGATTTTGGAGAAAGATGGGTGGGGCTGCCGACTGATTTTGATGTGTTGGAGGGAATTCTGGTCCTGGAAAGTACAATGGAACTTGGGGCTAATGAGAATACATCTTTTGTTGTTGGGGAGCCTAGGGATAGCTTTGCTATTGTTGAGGCTGCAAATAAGAAGGCACGAGAGGTGCATGATTCATTGGTTGTCTAGGGTGTAGAACGATGGGCAGCTAAGGTACCTAGTTCCTGAGAGGGGTTTGATGAGTGAATGCCTGATTAAACTCATGAACTTGCATTAGGTGAACTATTGGTCCCAACTAGGGTAGTGGAACAGAGATGTTCTGTCCCAAATCGGCACTGGCAACAACTGCCTCTGCATAAGTAGTCACTAGTGTCATGAGTGGTGAACACATCCTCTTTACCAAAGCTGATGTGAGATTATCTAATGTTGCATAGTAGACTGGAAGGGCTGCAACATCATTATGTATGTATGGATCCTGAACTCTCGTGAAGGCATGATGAAAATGGTAATTAAAGGACCCAATGGGTTAATTAATTTCCATCCTGACAAACATAAATTGTCACTATAGCTCTGAGGGGTTGATTAAAATCTTATACTTTTGCAGGAAAGCATTCTTCATGAGGTCCCATGTGGTGATAGACCCCCTTGGAAAATTGATGTACTAGTAGAAATCCTCCTCACCCAATGAGTATGGAAAGAGGTGGCATGCAACATCTTCATGACCAATCTACATATCTATGATTATTGTTTTGAATATCTTGATGTGTTCTTCTACCATTCTTTGTAGGTCACAAGGATTGAATTTCAAATAGAAGCCCTCTGGATTCTTGGGCATGTCATGGTACATCCCAAAGTGCAATTGTGAGGGATTTTTTAGCAACCAAGCCATGGCGGGAGGCAGAGGTGGTATCTGTTGCTGAGGAACAGAAATCAAGAGTTGTACCTACAGTAAAATAGTAGCCTGGGACTACACCTAGGCTACAGCTATTTGGACTATACCTTGGGCTGATAGGGTTGGGAGAAAGACAACTCCCTGGCTGCCAGAGATGAGGGGTGAAAAGGTAGTTTGGTATGGCCGAGTGGAGGATGGATGAGAGTGGAATGGAGGTGAAGGTGGAAGGGAAATGGGAGGGGTGAAAGAAGAGGAAGAAGCAGTGTCTCCTCCCTTAGTTCATTTTTCCCTTGCGAGCGGTTGTAGCTCTTGAAATTCTCCCTTATTTGGTGTCGATCGTAGAACTCTTTGAAATATTTTACGGGAGAATTCAATCCAATTCGGTCCAACTTCACAAGGCCCTCCTTCTAGTGCCAGTTCTATAACATTTGTTGTGCCCTCAACACACATGCCATGTTTGGAACAGGGACCCTCTTTTCTTTTGCCTTGCTAAGTTATTCTTTTGTTGCCTCATTTTGCGTGCCCCCCATTTTTGGTGTCCCAAATAGTCAACATACTTTTGAAATTCCATCTTTGGTTGACCATGCTTTGTCCCCTTCATCTTAGTTGAGTCCTGGAGCCTTCTGAATCTTCCTTAGCAGTTTTCTTCTACCAATGGCATTGGGGCCTTGCGGGCCTAGCCCTCTAGGTTTCCCTTGCTAGGTTTCCTCGAGGTGTTCATCATTCCAAATAACAAAAGGCTCCCACCTTCCCAGACTCTAGGCCCTAGTTCCCTATTTTCTGCAAGTTTAAAATTTGCAAGTTTAGACTACCTTCACCCATGCTAGGTCCGGTCCATTAGACTTCCATCCTTGGAATTCCCTTTAGTCTTCACCATTTTTGATGACAAAACTTTGATGGCGCTCTGCCCTCTAGACTCTAGGTCCCCTTTCGTCGGCGATTTGAAAAGGAAGTTTGAAATGACTGTCGACCCACATCTATCTAGACCCTGAGCCGTAGACCTCCCACCGCCATTTGTAAATTTGAAATCTACCAACCAACCGACCAACTATACATGCATTAAATATAGGAATTGAATGCATATGAAGGTATAAATATAGGGGTTGACCTGTCATTTTCATTTGTTAGGTTTTCCAGAAGAGACCAAAGTGCTTGCCAAAGGAGATGAGTGCATCCATCACCTACCGCCTTCACATCTAAGATCATCATTCGGCCATTTTTAGTTGATTTCACATCTCCTCCAATCAGATTCTCGAGGTAGCTTTGCCGTCCATTCCACCAAAAAAAAAATTATGATTTTATGCTTAAAATAATGAATAAACATGGGCTAAAATGCATTTAATTGATCAAAAATGACAAGACCCACAAAACCCATGTCTTCAAATTTTGAAAAACCTCCAAAATCACCTCTCAAGATCGGGCTGAAACTAAATGCCACTGCTACCATTCTTTGTGTAGAGTATTCGTGCCCTCTGGGCCTGACCCCTCCCTCTGTTGTTAAGAACTTTTAAAATGATAAAATTTTCAGACAACAGAATGCCATCTCAGGCCCGCTACCTCAGATTACCGCTAGCTAATTTTCGTAAAACTTAATAAACACATGAAGTCTAGCCTCCATCTTGGCCTCTTGGGTCCGCCCCTCTAGGTTTCCCTTGTCAAGTTTCCTTGGGGTGTTTTTCATTCTGAATGGTGGAAGGCTACTACCTTCTCGAACCCCAGGCCGCGCTTTGTTGATTTTCGGTCATTTAAAACTACAACACTTTAGACTATTTTTGACCACTCCGGGTTTGGTCCACTGGACTTCCATCCTAGGGACTCTAGTTTTCCTTTGATGTTCCCAAATAGAAAAAAGAGTACACCTTTCTTCCCTCTAGGGTCCACTCTCCATCTCGCCACCCTAGGTTGAATGCTGAAACCTTTGTCATCTTGTCGCCGGGTCCCGATCCATGGACTTCCATCTGTGGACTTCCGTGGAGCTTCTACCATTTGAAACAGCCATCAGGTCGTGTCCCCTACCTCTCGAATCTTGACCTTCTATCCCATGAACAAGGGAAAAGTTGACCCATCTTCCTGGCCTCCAAGTTATGTCTCTTCAATCGCCTAGAGAGACTTGACCGAGAAGACTAGCGGCCAAGAGATCTGTCGAGTCCGGTCTACTAGATCACTCCTGCCAAGCTTCCATGCAACAACCATCATTCTAAATGACAAAGCCTAGACACCTTCCCACACCCTCAGGCCTGAAAACCTTGAATTCTAGAGAAAATCATTAGCTGTCTTTTAACGTTCTGAGTCCTAGACCCCAAAATTTTGACCCCGAAACTCCATTTATCCTAGGCCATTTTAAACAGCAAAGTCCTAATATCCTTCCAGCCCTGAACCTCTGGGGGCCCCAAAGTTGACCACAATGACATCAAGTTTTAAAACCAACCTCGATCCACATGCTCAAATTTAACCATCTTTGACACGAGCCTTTCAAACCATCTGAATGTGAAGATGGGAAAATTTGCCTAGACTACCCCATCATGTTCTCCCTTTCAAAACAACATTCCTATCAGGGAAGTCCAGCCCCTTGAACCTGGATTGTCTAGAATCCCTTCAAAAAGTGACTAATGGCATCTAAAAGAAAAAAATTAACTTCATTAGTCGTATGATGTCTGATTGGATCTAGTTCATAGGATTTTAACTAATGTTAATGCTTTCATAACTAGTTGTACTCATTACATCTATGGTTGCAGGATATATGGAATCAAGTGTAGGACCCTCAAAGGAAACTACAAAGAGGAACAAAGGAAATAAAATAGGCAAGACTCCTCATGGAAAGGAGCATAAAGACCAAATGAAGTTCTAGTTTCAGGGTGAGCCTCTACATTCAAAAATTGTCACGGACTGGAAGGAAATAATAGACACCAATATCGGCCATGTCGATATTGATGAATTCAAACAAAGCGTCAGAGTTCACCCAAATACCAACAATTCTAGATTAAAAAACCAGAGTGGGATCACAAAAGCTATAGGCTTTCTGGTGCAGGAGCACCTAGGAAACATGGGAAACATTAGGTTTTCTAGAAGTCTAGAATGAAGTTCTATTTTGTTGTGTTATCTTGAGGTCATGTTGACCATCTAGTTAGCATTTGGAGGATTTTGAATAAATTTTGATATGTTGTGATTAGTGTAATAATAAGTGAAAAGGGTAGTTGAGTGTAGTTTCTCATTTTGGCTTTGGTTGGCAACATTTGGGAAAAGTTGAAAAACATAGCAGGTTTTCAACTCTTTCTATTTGTTCATTTGAAGGCTGACCTAGGGTGGTTAACTACCTTTGAGAACCTTTAAAAGGTGGTCCTCGAATTGGAATCAGGGTTGGAAAAACATTGTATCTTTTGAAGTTTACTATTCATATGAAAAAGCGATGAATTTCATGAAATTCCTTGGTTTTTAGTTCTTGTTGTGTGTTAATGGAGGGTTCCAGGCACTGAGTAGTGTTTGGCACATGTGATAAGTACTGTACAAGCTTTGTGTGGTTATTAGTTAGGTTTTTTCATCATTTCATAGTTTTTTTCTTGCATATTTTGTTTCTTCCATTGTTGATCAGTCCAGTAGACTATGATTCATGGAGTCTTAGACCTCTATTTTCCACTATACCTAGTGTATATCCATGGGGAATGAGGCTAAGCTCCATGCCTGTATATAGAATAGGTGTAGGAGTTGGTAGCAGTCCAGGCAGCATGGTGAAAGTCTTCTCCTAGGCGAGCTTGACAATGCCTGGCTAGGAAAGACAGTGAAAACCAAACCCTAACATTGCTGAGGTGTTAGTTCCCTATCAACCAGGGCATGTGGTGGATGTAGGAGACCCTCACAAAGGTTTGGTAGGAAGGCAAAGTCTTCACCATCCCTTTTGGAGGTTGAAAGAAGCAGACAAATCACTGTGTGATCAAGAATTGGCTTTAAAATCCCTCAATCTCACAAAATCAGGGTTATGCCTATGTACGGCCAGTGGAGGCCTATAACCCCAAAAATCCTTGAGAGGTTGGAAAATGAACCAGGGTCTCCAAAGGAAGTTTGTCATGATCTAGATAAGGATTGGAGCTTAAGCCTATTTTCTCGGGCTAGGAGGCCTAATTGGGGCTAAAGGGCTAGTAGCCCTTCTTAAACCCTAGAATAGGGTTTGGAGTGAGCAATGGACAAATGGTGATTGGTGGTTGTTCAAGAACCCTTGTGAGATGGTTTTAAGCTAGGGAAGTCATCACACACCCCTGCATCAAGTTAGTGAAGCATTTGAGGGATAGCTAGTCTTTAGGAAGATTAAAGGCTAAGGAGAGAATGGCAAAGAGAGCACCAAGATTTGCTTGGTTAGGAAAAATTTGATGATAGTAGGGTTTTCCAGGAGAACCAGGGGTTCCTACCAAGAAATAGGGCCTATAGGTTAAGAAGGTGGAGAGTGACACCAAGGGTTTTTCTAAGGTGAGACCCTAAGCATGGGATAGTGAGTGTCTCATCCAACCCTACCCTATCACTTTCCCTCATCTCTCATAGCCCTTGAATTAGTCATGGCTTGTTGACATGCCGACCAGCCCCAAACAAGAACCATCATTGATAGGGACATGAACATCCTCGCTGACATGTCAGCTAAGAGAATCATGAGAACTTTTCACATTCCTACCATTTAGGATATGGAGGTGCCCACCATGGAAGAAGGAAAGGCAATGTGGGATGAAAACCCAATGGGCTGCAAGAAGTTGATAAATCAATACTAGCTCAAGGAGAAAAGAGTCAGCACTGCAAAGGTTCCCTAAGAACTCTTTCGTAGAAATTTCTATGGATATTATCGTGACCTAGTAACTATGTTGAGCAGGGTGATGGGCCTCCCTACTACTACATTCTTCTAAGAGTGGATAGTATACTTTGTTGAAAAAATCCTCCATGGGGATGAAGATGTCACCACAAAATCCTCATTCTAATGATGAGGCATCATTAGCAACTGCTTCCACAAACAATTTATGAATGTGAAAAAAAGCTCTAAATTCTACATGACCTCCTATTTGATATATTCACTGGTAGAGGAAAGGAAGAATAGTGGATTATTTTTGGCACTCGATGAGGAGTCAGGCTGAAGATTAAAATCCTATGACAAATATCCCTAGCTACAGTTCAAGAATTTCATGGAGTACTACAGGGTGAATGATGCCTTCATCAGCCACATCATCCAGTTACTTGGAGGGGATTTTAAGAGAAGGGTCTCTCACAGCACACAGATATTTTTGAAGCAGTATGCCTTCCTATTTATTCAATTCCCCAAATTCACATATATTCATGCCCAAGGCTTCACAAAAAGGCCGAATAAGCTACCCCGGTACCCCAATGACTGGATTATACTACTATAACTCTCCTGGTAGCTGCAACATGTTCATACCATCCTCGGTAGCAAACATTTGTTAGGGATCCCTTATCCCTTAGCCTTCAGGCAGGGGATGTATAAATTACAAACTTCCAAGTGTGTTGGGAATTCAAAAAATGAATTGGTGGAGTAGCATTTCCATCGACACACTGCTCACCCACGGGTGGACCCATATGAGCACATAAGAAAGGCACTGGGACCAGAGTATACCTACCTACATCATGTTGAATATTTTTGGGCAGACTATCAGGATGACAAAGAGGTGCATCCAAGACATTACATGAGGATGATTGCATACTTCGTAAGAAGGGTGCAATTGTTTCGTATACCAAACTGAGTTTAGGAGGATGAAAGCACCATCATGGACCCCAAATATAATGCATTCTCCAACTTGTTGCTACCTACAATAGATTGGGATGAACAAGAGGCCAATGACCTCGACATTGTAACCAAACTAATTTTGGCTCGAACTAAAGAATGGGATAAGAAACAAGTGGCTTGATTAATGCAAAAATGGGTGGTCCTGACATATGAAGGGCTCAAGAGTGAGCCAAGTGCCATAGAGGAGGTCGCTGCTACAACTTCAACGGGTGGGACATCCAAATCTCCTCCACTCACTAGATCAAAAAATAAGAATGGGACTGAAATAGAGCAATCTCCAGATCCCATGTTGTATACAAGGAAATATTTAGGAGGTTCACCCTCTAAGCAGCCAAATGAATGGGAAGCGCCATAGAGTAGCCGACAGTTCAAGAAGGTGAGGAAAAGAGGGAAGATCAGCTAAAACTTCCTCCAACTCCCCCTGTTTTGACCGCCCTAGCATATGTTTCCCAAGCCATTATCACCACATCCTCACCTGCAATGGACATCTCAGTCCATCTCACCTCCTCTCCCTCAACTAGACCCATCATAATGATTGACTCTTCCTCTGCTGCGACTACTCATCTTTCCTCCGCCACCATGTCACCTACTACTTTGCTCCCATTAGAAACGATGACAACACCAATGCCCACGCTTGCATTATCGGAGGCTTTCTCACGACATATGCAAAATATCCCCTCTGAGATCTCCCATATCTATTTGGACCCCACCATTCAAGTTGCCTTAGCATAGGTCCTCGCCACTACTACACCTTTGCAACCTCCAATAGGTTCGCTAGCAATGGAGGCCACGATGTTGGTTTCCAAAGAATGGGAGAGGCATGAGAAAGAAGCCTCAAAGGAAATGGAGGAGGAAGCTGATGAATACCACGAACACCTAGAGTATGAACACTGGCCAATTGATAGGGTGGTTCACGAAGAACAAGAAATGGGGTCTTCTGAGAGCAGAGATGAAGAGGAGGGTATAGGTGGTAATGCAGGATCATGATGGGCCAAAAAGTGGCAATATGATGGGTATGTGGCTGATGACTACTTTTTTTACCCAAAATTGATGAAATGAAAAGGGTTTTTAAAGGATATTCTCAACTTTCCACCAATATAAATTATGCTTTACTTTGAATTTAATAAGTAATTATTAGTCATTTTCTTTTTGAATTATAACTAAAATTATAATTGATAGGAAGATTGAAAAACATCTATATCTTTTAAATGATATCACATTTTTTGAATCCAAAACATGCATCACATTCTATGCTTTGCATACTATATGATTAAAAAAAGAAAAATTGAATTTCATGAAGTTTTGACCAAGTTAAGGTGGTCAGACAAATGAGTTTTTTATATTTTTTAAAAGTTGTAATAAAAATTCATAATTAATTATTTACTTGAAAAAAATTACAAAAAAATATGCATCACATTGGGACATGAGTCCTCTACTTATATCTAAAATCTTATAAAAAAGATTTATCATTTTATTCTAGTTAGGGTGGCCAAACAGACACCTACTTCTTATTTTTTCTCTGAAATTTAAGTACTACTACATTGAAATTCCAAATTTTCACCAAATAGACTTTTCTTTTAAAACAAACCTAGTAGTTTAGAAACTACATTCAATTTGCTACATATGCTATTCTTACAAATTTTGGAAATAATATAGATAACTTATTCAAATTTTTATGTCAAGTTTCCTAACTCTGATTTTTCTAAATTTGTTGCCACTTAAGGGCTGGTTTTTTCCATGATGATCCTACACATACCCTTGTACAAACCTTCGATGATGATCTCGAAGAGGAAATGGCCAAGAAATTGAAGCATGAAGAAGAAGAGTCAGAAAGGTCACCTCCCAGTGAAGAGCAAGAAGGTGGGAGGATAGTAGAAATGGTAGAACTCCCTACGAGGGAAAGACAACTAGAGGTTGTGCCACCTCCTTATGAGAGGAAGGAGATATAGAAAAAGACAAACCTGAGGAGCATGGCCATGAGGACAAACAAATTGAAGAAAGGAAAGAAAAAGGAATCGAGATAGAAGAAAGTTCCCAAGGGCGACTTCCTACTAAGCCTCCTGTCAAATGCCTCACATTCATCCAAGATTCTGATGAGGAAGAGGGAGACAACACTAGAATGGAAGAAAGTGCTCCCATGAGCAAACAAATGGAGACCCAGAAAAAGGAAGGTGAGGGTGGTCGAGAGTCCCCAAAGAGAAAGTCTACAAGGCCTAAATGGCTGGAGAGGTAGCTTGAGAAGAAGACTCCTTCCCTGAAGGATCTAAGAGCGAGGATAGAAGCTATCCTAGCCTAAGCACAAATCTCAACTAGGAAGGAGAAGAAGCCCAAAGTTAGGTCCAAAGTAATGATGGATTCTTGTGGGTCCTAAACTGTGCAGATAGCAACACAGGTGGTAGGCCAAGAGGGAGCAAGCTATAACATATCCACCATTAACTTGGGGACTGCTACCAAAGAAAAAAAGGTGAAGCATCTAGATGAGTCAGTGGCTATGGTGGTGCACCTAATACAACAAGATAAGGTCTCGAAAGATGAGCTTAAAGCATAGGTGGCCGACTTGAAAAATTACATTCAACAATGGTTTTTAGTTGAATACATGCCTACTACATCTATGGCTCCACCCCAACTGTTGTCCAAGGAATAGATTGAAAAACTGGAAAAGAAAAAAAACTTGGATAAAACTATAGAGAGTTAGTTCTAATAAGTTCTATACATTGGGGACATGGATATCAGTTGGGTTGTTCGGACAGCCAACAAGTTCTTGTATTTACAACAGTCTCTAGAGAGTATAAAGAGGCTCTGCACTAACTTCCCTACAACATATAATTCCACCTATCCAAAGATTGAGGCCATCCTCTAGCTACGAAAGGCCACATGGGAAAGCAAGCTTGCACTCAAAAGGGGCGATCAATGGCTAGTGGACATGTCAAAGTGAGACTTTGATAACAGAAGAGAAAGGTTGGAGTAGATAGTGGACAAGGTGGATCCAAATATCAAGTGAGTCAAGGAAATCTGGGTGGATTGTGCCTGATATTTGAGGCTAATGACAAGATATGACATACCCATAGTGCAAATCGATCCAGAGAAAATGAAGCCTCATTTCCAAAAGAAAATGGTGGATAGGATGGTAGATGAGATAACAGTGGATTTCATGAGTTTTTTTGCCAATTCCTTCACCCAGTTAGAGTTGTTTAGAGATCATGCCACCAAGTATGATGAAGACTAGAAGAGGCTTAAGGAAAACTCCAAGGAATGGAGTCATTAGGTGCTATGGTTTGAGATCATAGAATTCAACAAACTCTATATGGTAATCTTACAATTCATGGAATATGCAGCTTTAAAGAAGCAAGAGGGCAACCCTATTATCAGTGAAGAACTCCTAAAGGAGTAGCTACAACAAAAGGAGCAATCAACAAAAGACAAAATGCTACAGTGTTGTCACTAAAGGACGAAATAGGGATACAGACAAAACTGTATTTTAAATTGTAATATATTGGGGGATAGGTAGAACCCTATTTTATAGCGAATCTTGGCCACACAATGAGATTAAATCTTGGCCATTTTTTCTACTTTTGGGGCACTATAAATAAGGGGGTCTCCTCTCATTTCAAAAAGAGCTTCTAGTTGAGTTGTTGTAAAGACATGCTACTAAAATTTCTAATGAAAATACATTGACTTGGTGCATTTTTTGAGTTCTTCACATGTTTCATGATTCAATCTCCATTGTTAGATGCTTTATTTAGATTTACATTTCTATTTTAAGTTATATTTAAATTACTTAAATGGAACTTGGTAATTTTTTTTTGTAGTCATACAAATTTATGTTGTGTAGATGCCTTCCTAGTCCATACTTTTTGTTTTTTACTACTCGTAAATAGTTGAGAAAAGTTAGTCTGGGATTGAATTCAAATCCGCTCCACATTTTTATCTTTTTTCGTGCATGTATATGCTGAATGAATGGTGAAATATCTATAGGCCTTAGAAGATAGCACAAATTTAATGAGACTGTGAAATTTCTGGTTAAGTAAGATTTTGTTCAAAGATGTCCATGGCAAGAACTCCATGATTACTATTCACAATTAGTTGTAGATCTAGGAACCTTCTCTCTTCCCTGATATTTTTTCCTTTTTTTTAGAAACAGCCTGTGCTAAGGTTCATTACACATTGGAAATCCAAAACTTAATGAAAACATCAAATTTTTAGATTGTTGTTTGATCCTACAACAAATTGCACCATAACTCCTATCTCAGAGACTTCAAATTTTAAAATCCACTTCACATCTAGCTACATAAGTTTTCCCTATGATTACCAACAAAATCACATCAAACATCAACTGAGGAGTTCCATGTAAGTCATGATTTGACACCCAAGAGACCTTGGGGATATTTTCAACAACTGGCCTATTGGAAGTTTTCTTTCAAGAGAGGTAGTGCACATACACATTTCCTGTGTTGAGAAAGTGTACAAAACACCAATCAACAAGAATAAGTATGTATTTTATTGGGATGAACAAATGGTCAAAGTTTTATATGATTCTTTTATCTCTTTCATTTTCTTCTTTTCATCTTTGGCAGTGTATGATTGGCCTTGTTGTTGCTCTTTATATCATTTTCATGTGTGTTCCCTTGTGCTTATGTTTGGTTTGCTATTGTATCTTGATCCTAGGGGATTGATCACCCCTCTTGATTGTTGTTGTCTCATATTGCTAGCATTGGTTTATTGGAACTCCTCTTGTGTTTTTTTCTACTTCAGTGTGAGTTTGAAGCATGTTCATCCTCTCACTAAAGTGGGGGCTAAATGTAGTGTCAAAAAAGGATCCTTCAAAATTTTCCACACTCATTTGGGTCCTCCTTGTGGATTTTGGCTTAATGTTGCCTTGATTTAGTGTTTTAATGTGGATAACACACTCACACTAGGTCTTGGGCCCTTGTGAACTAATGGAATTTAATGGTTCCTTGCAAAAGTGTTGTGAAGTGTTGTAACACACTTTCACACTTTTCTAGGCTTTTATCTACTTAAACATAATTTTAATCATAATTAATCTTAACCTTACTTATTTGGAGTGTTGTAAAGTATTCTAACACACTTTCACATTCCTTTATGCCTGTCATCAATAATTTTGCTTTCTTATGCTTTAATTGGACCTATTTTGCATCCATAAATCTCATTTATTGCATCTTTTTAAGGATAAACCAAACACTAATCAATAACCAATCATAATTTAGGTGTTACTAACTTTTGTGGCCCAAATTTAGTGTCTGAGACTCATTCACCACCTTGGGTAAATGAGTCCCACCTAGGTTTTTCTGGCCCCAATGCAAGTTTGAGACATTTCTATACAATTATTTTTTTGGTCTCATACATTATGTATGATGGGACTCATCCACCACCTCAGGCAAATGAGTCCCATGTGACCAAAATTCAAATTTAAATCAAATTTCTGGTAGGATTTTATTCTCCTAGATCTGATTTCGTCTTTTAATGTTGTAATTATGGGAAGTCTTGCATAATTAAGTATAAATACAAGGTTCTTTCACTCATATCATTACCTAGCATTCAAGAGATTTCACAAGAGAATTTGAGCATTCAAGGTATTTCAAGGGCAGATTATCAAGCATTCAAGAGCATTCTTCAATTATCAATCATCATGTCAAAGATTTTTTGCATCATGTTATTTTAGAGCTAACAATTGTGATGTAGGATTTGTGTTTCAAGCAAGTGCTTCATTCAAGAACAATTAACATCAAGCAAGATTCCAAGTCTACATCCATTGGAGCCACTTTTTACATGTTTACAACACCTTATTGCTAGGGTTTAGTGAGTTGCAACATTATTCTTTGTTCATTCATCATTCTCCTTTTATATTTCATTCTATTTCAAGGTTTAATTACCAATAAGGGGTTTGACCAAGGAAAACCTCTATTCACTAACCCGCACAACATTTTCCCCTCTTCTTGTGTGTGATTTGTAGGGCTAGGTTCCAAATTTATCAATAAGCAAAGTTGGAAAAAAAGTTGTCATGTATCTAAAAGTTGTAAAAGTTGTCATCAAAATTTGGAGAGGCTTGGAGAAGACCTATAGGTGGTATTTTGCAGTTTCAAATCCAAAAACCAGTCAGGAAGAACAAAGCACATTGAGAGGAACATTATTTGTGTGTGTGTCAAATGTGGAGAGATTTAATGTCAACACAAACATTAATGAAATGGTTTATATTGAAATATTCAAAGCAAGTAAACTACTCTATTTTTAATGCAATCAAACCTTTCAAATACATATCATTGTCATCTATTTCTATGGATTTATTAAACCATGTGGCCCTTAGATTTTTATGGGAACAATGGTTGTTAAAATGACAACCTAGAAAATGAGATTTGATGTTTAATATGCAAGGTAAGATGATATCTATATGCAAATGTGTGCAAGAAGGATTAGTGGTATGCTTCTAAATGAAACAAAACAATGGAAAGGATGATGGATACGATGATAAACGAAGGATGATGTTGATGATAAATGAACAAGTGGAAGTGAGTGAGATGATATGAAACTACAATGAACTATTCATGACTATGCATATTCTCAAATGCAACAAAAAAGAAAACTAATCTAAAATACAACTATGATGTAATGGGGGTGATAAAATGCAACTATGATGTAATATGTTAATCTAGAATGAGAATGCAACATAAAACATGATATGAAATCTAGTTATAAGACTCCAAGAATGCTCCAAGCTCCTAAGAAAAACCTACATAATGACTTTACTTCAAATGTGGATGATAAATGCAAAGGTAAGGGGGTGTATTTATAAGGTTTCTCAAGCATTTTGTGAGTTGGAACCTATCAACGGTATGGATTCAAAGGAGAAAGAATAGACGGTGGAGATGGAAAGAATCAAGATGTTGTCCCCTTAACCAAAGACAACATGCCATTTGTATGGGAGACCCAAGTGTGTGAAACAAAAACCAATGTGTTCCAAATTTGTTGGAAGTGTGGGAGAATAAAGCCATGTGGTTTTTCCCATTGGTGGAAGTGTGTGAGAATAATTCTAATTAATAATTAGGCTTATTTATTTTCATGTGACACTTGTAAGGTGCCACAAGAAAAAGTAGTAGACATGTGCTCTAATTATTAATTAGGATTAAGGAAGACTAATTAAATAAATACATTTAGGATACTTTGTTTATTTAATTATTTAGAAGAATATGATTTTGGAGAATTAATAGAAGATTCAAGAATATAAATAAAGCGAGACTTTATTTATATGTAGTCGAAACACTAATAAAATAGCTTGTATTTAATTAACTGAATATGATGACCGTTTTTAGGTGTATACATTTTTCCCCTCTTTCAAGTGATGTGTTTACACATTGCTTCAAAGAAAATTTTGATATCGATGCTCAGAAAATATTTCAATGCTCGAGAAGATGCAAGATTTCAATGCCCTAGACAATGTAATATTTTGATGCCCTAGATGATGTCCCAGACTTTGATTTTTAGTTATTGATAGATATATGCTCCCTCGGGAGATAAATCAATGAATTTTGGAGTTCTTTGGATTTTTTTAAAATTTTGAAATTTTTGGATATTTTTCAATGATTTGATGATGATATGATGAAGAGATGATTTATCTGCTGATAATGAAATATTGATTCTACTAGTTGATTAAATGTTACCCTGCTTTTTCTCCTTGTGTTTGATGTTTGATGATCGTGTTTAGCTGATTGTTTGATTTGATGATCTTTGATGATGCTGATAGAAAAATTGACCTCATGATAGGTGAGGATTAATGATAGGATGATAATGATTGACCTCATGATAGGCAAGGATCAATGATAGGATTGATGATTGAGCTCATGATAGGTGAGGATCAATGATAGATTGATGAACCTCATGATAGGCGAGGTTGAATTGATTGATGAACCTAATGATAGGTGAGGTGCATTGATTGATGAACCTCATGATAGGCAAGGTTGATTTGATTGATGAACCTCATGATAAGCAGGGTGCATTGATTGATGAACCTCATGATAGGAGAGGTTGATTTGATTGATGAACCTCATAATAGGTGAGGTGCATTGATTAATGAATCTCATGATAGGGGAGGTTGATTTGATTGATGAACCTCATGATAGGTGAGGTGCATTAATTGATGAACCTCATGATAGGTGAGGTTAGATTGATTGATTGATAGTCTAATTGATGTCGATTGATTGATAAGATCATTGATTTGCAATATGTTATGTCATAGGAGGATTTCCATATCTAGTGTAGGCAGATTTAGATTTGATTGCATGATGTGGTTTGACTTCTCTATTTGATCGATATGCCCCAGTATAGGATTGATTAATGTATTGAGACTTGATGATGTGTCGAGACCTGATGTATACATCGATTCAATTGAGACATTATGATTTTTTCCATTTTTGATGATGTACCTCTCAATGTTTGGATATCATTGTACACTTTACATTCTGTTTTGAGGTATATATGATATGCAATGATGATGATGATCTATGTGTCTATATGGTTTCATGATGGATGCATTTGATTTCTATTTTATGATGATGATCATGATGATTATGATGGATACATTTTATTTCTATTTTATATGTTATGTAACATTTTATATGAAACTGATGATATGATATGCTATGGATGATGGATTTGATTATGCAAATGATGTATGATGTTCCATGTGATGATTATGTTGAATATTTATGGATGTGATGCAAATGATGTGTGATATTTTCTAATGTTGAATGATGATTATGTGATGCAAATGATTATGTTCTAGGGTCCTTAAGCTTAAATGAGTGAATCTATCCAACTTCCAAAAGTTGTGGGAAGGTTATCATCAGTTGATTCTTTGTTAAATTGAGCTTCAAAAACCTAATAGGTTTCCCAATTCTTTTGCAAATATAAAGCTTTACTCACTCATTTAAGCTTAGTGAACCACTTCCCTAATGCCACTAAATGAAATGATTTTGATTATGTAAATGAGATGTGATGGATGTTGTTTTGTGTTTTCTAATCCAAGTGATATGCAACTAAATGAGAATGTTTTCTAATTGATGATAATGCAAGTGATGTGTATAATGATGTGTTTTTGGAAATGTCAATTGTACTCAATCCCTTAATGCAAGAGATAACACCATCATTCCAGCTTTGGAATTCACATAAATACAAATGAAAACTAACATGGATGTAATCTATTCTAACCATGCAAATCTCGTATGCAAAATTTTTCATTCATATCAGCAAATTTTTCATGATTTTTATCATCATTGAGCTTTTAAAATGGTGAAAGTGAGTACAAGCATCAATGGCATAGTTTAGACCAAGATGAATTGAGTACTACTTTCATGATGTTTTAAAATTGCAAGTTAACACAAGCATCTAAGTATATTTAAATTGAGATGACCTAAGCATTGCTTGCATAAACATAAGAGAGTTAATTGTTTTCCTATGCAAATTAAAAATGTCATTAGTGATACTTTGTAGAGCACATCCCATGACAACTTGCATAACTTAATAATGATAAACTCACAGATAGCAGACAAAGAAAAACCATACTCCTTCCTTGCCCGTCTAGTTCAATACATCATCGAGCACTCAAGAGATATGATAACAAAAATAAAAGTAGAACAATTTGAACTTTCATGTTTAATGTGATAAACCCTTGATTCAGAAAGATCACCATCCATTTGAAGTTTTTCTTTGTAATGTTGGTCCGACAACTGTTTGCCTATTGGTTCAAGCTCAAAGTTTATTTTCCCCTAGTGAGTGCAGGATTTTTCCCCTAGTCTAGGGTGAGACATGACCATGACGACCAAGACCTAACCTAAAGACCTATCCTAGGGGCCTCAAGGGCTGATCAATAGATTAGCCTTGCCTACGTTATACATGTAGAGACCACGTAGTTTGACTGACGACTATGTTTTTGAATTTTTGAACTTTTAACCTATTTTTGGATTTTGATATTTTTTGAATGTTTTTTGGATTTTGATATGTTTTGAATGTTTTTGTATTTTTATATGTTTTGAATGTTTTTGGATTTTCATATGTTTTGAAAGTTTTTGGATTTTTCAATTTTTCGACCTTGAGAATGTGCAAGAATCCAATACAATTTAGGACATGCCCCCAATGTGATATGATAAGGCAAATTGATTTTTAGAATGGGCCAAGCAATACTAGGGGATACCATGATACAAACACTAGATCAAGCTATGATGTGAACATGGAAGCGTGATGGATGATATGACATGATATGACCCATTGAAGAAATAAGATTCCCCACAAAAGAGATAATGCAACCATGGATAAATGATAGATCAAAATGAAAGATTCACTACAAAACATGTCACACAAGCAACATATCTTTTTTCAAAAGATGATAATGGTTGAATGATTAAGATGCTAGGAATGATTGATTCCATAAGGCATGGTGATGATAAGTACTTAGGATCACTGATTTCCTCTAAGTATGATAAGATTGATGATTATTGATGATTGATTGAAAAAAGATATGAGGATTGGATAATGTTTTATAGCTAGGCTCAAATATTATTTGCATGATAAGATTAAAGGTTGAAAGGGGACTTGATGACATGGATTTTGATAAGCTAGGAGACGCTATTCCTTATCAAGACCAAGGATGGGAAGAAAGGATGTATTTAGAAGGAATGATGGAATATGGATAAGCCAAAGGATATGATACAAAAGATATGGATAAAGCATATAGGATAAGATATATGATGTTCAAGAAGATCCTTAAGTTTGTCAAGATCAAAGATGGAAAAGTAAAGCTTGAGCATAAAAGGGATAATGACCATGAATGATAAGATGGACGAAACTTGTCCCTAAGTGTAGAGTGCAAGAGGAATATGGAAGATAGGGTATGGATGATAGGGAGATGGAAGGACTTAAGCATCAAGTTTCACAACCAAATATCTCTCAAATACATGCTCTAATAAACTATGGAAATGGGAAATTGGACTCCTAAATGTTGGCAGATTTAGGGTATGATGGGATAATGGATAGGAGGTTGAAAGGTTTTTTGATGGATACATGGAAAGGATGGCAAGATCAACATTGGCACACACCTTGAAGGGTGATGAAGTGATGGAGGAAAAATGGATTTGGAAGGTTATAGGCTTTTATATGGAAGATTGGAGGAAGCTTTTTGGATTAGCAAATTTGGGTGCCAATTTAGATTTCATTACTTCTATGAGATTTTTTGGAATCCACGTGATTTTTTACTATGATATTTTCTTTGTGGGCCATTGTGGCATTTGAGATTTTTCTCTTTGATTTATAGACCTTTGTGGTCTTGGAAAAAAAAAAATTTGCTTTGATGGGCCTTTGTGGCCTTCTTTATTTTTCCTTTGATTTTGGATCAAATTTTCTTTTATTTTTGCATGCCTCTTCGAGGAGACATGTTGATCCTCTGTTACATGTGAATTTTGATATGGAAGCTTTTGACATTTGGCACCCAAATTGCTTCCAAGAGCAATAGGAGAGATGGATGCAGATGAATGGTATGGATGTATCATCGATGAGTTGTTGGTGATAGAATTTTGAAAGGGAATCAAGGATGTGTGCCTTTGTTGTTCTTGAGGAATAGGATACAGACCTAGGATAGAGGGAAGGTTTAATGAACTAGGATGAGGACCTAGGATAGATGGAAGGTTTGGTGGATTAGGATGAGGACCTAAGATAGATGGTAGGTTTGATGGAATAGGAAACTTAGGTGTATAACCAAGGCCGTGGTAATATGGGTTTACTTGAGCAAAAAAGGGTTCTAAGATACCTTCTTCATGAAGGCCTAATCCATTGTCTTTTTAGTTCATACTTTGACACATTCATTTACCAATGGGATATGTGTTGTTTGTGAAACAAGATGCAAGTCCATTTTGGGGAGGATATGATATGGATGAAAGGATAGGTTTTGGAAGTAAACTGGAGTGGATGAAGGTGGAGGATCCCAATTTGTAGGTGTGAGGTTCATAGATAGCTTGCATAGGTGTGATAGGATCTTGACATGGGGATGATGGGGTACTTTGATCTTGACTTGGAAGAGGATCATGAGGTGTAGAAGATGAAGTAGCTTGATCTTCATTAGGTGTGGAATCATCATGTGGTGGTATGGAAAGAATATCTTGATCTTGAGAAGGATGGACATCCTCATGGAATGAAGAGATATCCTCATATGGAAGCATATCTTTATCTTGATGAGAAAGCATATCTTGATAATCGGGTGATAGGAAATCATTAGATAGGATGGAAAAATTATCATGCTCCTAGGATGCAATGGAATCATGAGATGGCATGGTTTCATTAGATGGGGTGGAACAAGGGCTTGGAAAGATACTTTTCTCTTGAGATGGAAGAGAGTCATCGTGGATGAAAAGTGAGAGGATGGGATCGTCATAGAATTTTTGAGAGATTCAGTCTTGGTCAAAGATTGGAAGAACTTGTGGAATTTTGGTATCATTGGATGAAGTGGAAAGAATGCTTTAATCTTGAGGTGCAAAGGGGTCTATGATAGCATGATTTTGAATGAGAGACTGACATAAATCATTAGATATAGAAGATATGATAGAAGAAGGTGGTTTGATGGAATCATTAACTTGGGTGAAAGAAGATTCCTGAGATTTATTTTAAATTATGGGAGATGAAGATAGATGCATGACCTGGTAAGATTGTTCAATATCCTTTGTGTTTGAAGACTTTGATTTGGGTTGATTGAATTTTTACAAAAATTCAAAGAAATTGAACTTAGATGATGTAGTTGTTGGTGGAGAAGGTGTCATGTCTAGATTTCTATCAAAGGAATAAGAACAAATGTCTGGCAACAAATATCCTTTTGTGGTTGTTTCCCTTTGCATATCCCAGATTTGTTGTTGAACTTTCTTTATTTGATGGGCTAAAGCATTCAATTGATCCTCATCTATTTCAGCCATGATGGTTTGAGTTTCAATTTCTTGTTCTTTGAGTTTATGCTTTTGTGTCTCAATGATTGGAGTTTCAATGGTTGGAATTTCAATGTTTAGAGTTTCATTGTTTGGCTCTTTAACGTTTTGATTTTCAAGTCCTTTTTCCTTAACTTTTCATTTTTGCAACCTTGTTTGAATGGGCATACAAGTGTTATAGTTTAGACTAAACTTTGATCTAGGTTTTGGAAAAGTACCAAGGATTACAACTAAGTCAACTAGAATGACAAATTCCAATGAGACTAGGTTGGAATTGACTATGTAGCTTCATTTCATGATGAGAGGATGATAAATCCTCATGATGAAACTAGGCTTGATAATCAAAGGTGTGATAAATTGGATGATGTTGGTACTTGGTGATGTTGGATCTTGGCTTAGGTTGGAAAATTCCACTTGTAGAAGTTGGTTTAACAAGTTTAGACTTCTAAGGTATCTAAGGAATGATGCTAGACTTGGAATTTTGAAATTTTTGTTCAAAATATGAAACCAGTAGTAAATGTTCTTCCTAAACGAGGTACTCAAATCTTTGATTGTGACAGTAGTAAAAGATGTATAATTCGGGATTGTTCTTGCAATATCTTTTGTAGAAATTGAAAGTTAACCTCTCTCTAAAGTCTTAAAGTGTTGATAAACATTTTTTATGTTGTTTTGGACTAAGAGGTTTGATCTTTGGTTTTCTAATCTTCATCTTTCATGAAATCATCATGTAAACCCCATATTCTTACTCCGTTTTGCCTAAGGAAAGGTTGAACACTGTTGAAAGGACTAATTTTATAAAGATGAATGAACCTAAGTTACCATTTTAGGGTCTACAAGAGGCGCCAAAACATAGACAAGAAGTGCTAGATTAGAAGCAAAAGGTGCCAAAACAGAGAGAAAAGGTGCAACTTCAAAGTAACATGTCAAAACATAAAAATTAGGACTAGCAAAAGGTGCCACTTAGGACACCAAAGGAACCACTTCAGAGTTTGACCTCAAAAATCATTAAAAACAAGGCTTGCAAAAGGTGCCACTTGGGACACCAAAGGCACCACTTCAGAGTTAGACCTCAAAAATCATAAAAACAAGGCTTGCAAAAGGTGCCACTTTAGAGTTAGACCTCAAAAATCATAAAAACAAGGCTTGAAAAAGGTGCCACTTGGGACACCAAAGGCACCACTTTAGAGTTAGACCTCAAAAATCATAAAAACAAGGCTTGCAAAAGGCGCCACTTCAGAGTTGCATGTCAAAACACTTTTATAGTCAATCTTAAAATAGTCATATCTTGGTCATATGGAGGTATTTTTTGGAGCTTTTTTTTAAATGGGGTAGAATTTTATAAGCTTTACACTAGTGTAGGAATTTTGGCACCACTTAAGACAAAAAAGGAGAAAAAACTCTCAGATACCCTCTAAATGACTCCAAAACAACAAAAATACCCCCCAAAGGTCTAATTACTTGGATTTTTCAATTATAGACTTGTTTACCTCAATGAATGTAGTTCTAAATCAAGGTTTTCACTTTCAAAAAGTGATGTTTTTAATAGGTTTTTTTTTAAGGTTTGTTTTGAAAACACTTTGATAAAGACACATCAAGCAAAATATACACTCTTAGGGTTGTGTAAGACTATTCTTTTAGATTCCACATAGGTTTTACCCCAACCGCACTATCTTTAGCAAATGAATTTAGAAGCTCAGTTGCATGGGCTCCCCCTTATAGTGCACTCTCTTCTTAGGACAACCAAGCTTCTAATCCCCTTGAAACTCCCATGGTGGACTAATCATCTCTACTAAAAACTGTAAGAATGTGGATGCCTTGGCAACAACCATTGTTGCACCAAAGAATAGATATAGGATTTTGAAAAATATACAACAAGGGTTTTAATTCGAACATTCCATTCATAGGGAGTGACCCATGCAACGAGAGTCACTTTTGATCCATCTCGTCAGAGCCACCCACATGATACATGAACTTTCCACAAGTATCCACATTTATATCCCGGTTGGAAGTCACTTGGCTTTAGCGTGTTACCGGTTGGGTCATTCCCTTGAGTGAGTACTTTTTCCCCACAAGGCAGGCCCTCTAGGATAAAAGAAAGAAAGTGTTGTGCCCTTAGCACACACGCCCCGTTCAGAACGGAGACCCTCTTTTCTTTTGCCTCGTCAAGTATGTTGGGGCCACCTCGTTTTGCGTGCCCCTCTTTTTTTGATGTTTTGCATGTCAATGTTGCTCTAAAGTTTCATCATAAAATTGACCATGCCTCCGCTTTTGGCATTTGTTGCCTTCCGGGGCCTCGGGGGTCCCTTTGGCATTTTGGCTCTGGAACGGCCTTGGGCCCCCTCGGGCCCGGGCGTCCGGAGTACTCTACTCGAGCTTCCCCTTAGCATTTTCCTTCCTTTGCGGTGGTCTCTAGGCGTCTTTCCGCCCCTCAGGGCCCAACCTGCCACCCTCCGTTTGAAATGCGTAGTGAGTTTTCGACCGACCCCGGCACCTTCGGGCCCCGGGACCCGGAAGTCCGCATCCGGACATCCGTCCCAGGATCGCCGTCTGTGACGGCGACCCTCCAGCGGTCGCCCGCCCCTCGGGCCCCGCCTGGGCTTTTTCTGCGGTTGTCTGGTTTGTCCCTGCGTGCCTGCCGCAGGACCTTCCGGGCCGGGCCGTCTAGAGTTCCATCCCCGGAACTCCGTGAAAATTTTGCCATCGTCAACGACAGACCCCTGATGGCTTCCCGCCATCTGGGCCCTAGGCCTCTCCTCGCCGCCGCTGTTCAAAATTGCCGAAACTAATGGCGGTCATCACGTCGCGCCCTTCCAGCCGCCAGGATCTGGAGTCTCCGCCGCTGCCGCTAACCTAATTTCAAATATTCACCAACTTTTGGCACAGCCGTACCAGCAATTAATGCGGGCATTAATGGCAGTTGGGGTATAAAATGCCCAACCCGCCAATGTCATTTTCACAAACCGAATTGAAGCGAATTGCAGAGCCAAGCATCTAGAGCCCACCGCGAAGAACAGCGTCACGACCGTCACCATCAACCTCACTCCGTCGACCCCCAGTGGATCCCACGCCTCACCACCTAGCATATTCGAAGTAGGCCATCCCCGTTGGCCCTCACGTCCTTTTCATCATTTTTGGGGGATTTAAATGAATCAAATAATCGGTTAGAATGAAATAAATAGAAGAACACTCAATTGCACCCCTAACCCATGTGTTAAAAAATGACGAACCTAGTGGATTTTCCCCTGCCGCCAATCCGGAGCTTTCCCGTGGCGCGGTCATTCTTCGCACAGAGCGACCGGCCCCCTCGGGCCTGGTCCCCCCTTTCGTCATCCCTTTTCGAATTTTGGTTGTGTGCCGGCAGCGGTCCTACCAACCAGGTCTGGGTCGTCGGGCTTCCGTCCCCAGAATGTCGGTCGCATTTCGCCACACCAAACTGCCCGAGCCACTCTGCCTCCCCATCCGCAGACCCCGATCTCGGCTCCACTGTGAGAAAGTTGAAACTTAGACACGTGACCTATGGTCACCCCGGCCCCTGCACCCCGGAGTTCCGTCTCTGAGGTTCCCTCTGATGTTTTCCTTCTCCGACGGTGAGCGTCGCCTGGCGTCCCGCCCTCCGGTCTCCGACGGCGCTTCCGTTTTGCCCCTTCGTAGAATTTAGATTTTGATCCATCTTTTGTACATATGAGCCTTAGATGCCAGGCCTCCGCTCTTAATTTTTTGCCGTTTCTCAAGACCGGGGTCTTTCGGCGAGCTCTCTGATGCCTTCCGGCCCTCCATGCCCCGACGGCCGCTCTGCCATTGCCTTTATTCTTTTGGAACCGCTGCATTTGCATTCCCGAGTCCCATCTACCAGACTTCCATCCTCGCAAGTCTGGGAATCTCCTACCGCCAGAATTTTTGCTCCGTCCACCCAAGCGTCGGGCCCTGGTGGTCGGACTTCCACCCTCGGAAGTCCTCCTATTGCCCGCCGCTATTTTTTAATGGAAATTCTCCCCCGCCTGCTCAATTTCCAGAACCCAAGCCTTCTTTTTCCATCTGGCTTTGCAATTGCTCCTCGCTGTCGTGGGACCCTCCGAGCCCGGTCGTCCGAAGTTCCGCTCCCAGAACTCCATGAGGATTCTGCCGTCCACGACGGTGGACCCCTGACGGTGCCCCGCCCTCTGGGTCCCAGGTAGCTTATTGCCGCTGCCGTTCAAATTTGTCGATGATCATCTGGCAGCTGTCACTTTATGTCCTCCCGGCCGCCGAGCCCCAGAGTCTCCGCCGCCACCGCCGACTTAAACTCAATGAAAATCTCACGGCGCTCGGCGCGCTGCATCTTCCCGGCCGCCGGGCCCGCCTTGCCGAAAGCCGTCGAGCCTGAATGATAAACTTAACGTCGGCCTCCTTTTGTCCTCTGGGCCTGAGCTCCAGACTTCCGCCACTGGGTTTCCGTTGTCTGTCTACCGTTGCCAACAGCCACCTCCTGGCAGCTTCCCGGCCTAAAATCTCCGGTGCCCCTTGAATCGATCCAAACAAGTTCAAATCCAGAATCTGACTTCGACCCATGTCCTAAAATTTTCTATTCTCTATCATGGGCCTCCTAAGAAATTAAAATTTAGCCAAGGAGGGTCTCCGGGAGCTCTCGGCTGTGTTTTCCCTTCCAAACAGCATTCCTACCAGGGAAGTCCGGCCTTCCGGGCCCGGATTGTCCAAATGCCTTGAAATGAAATCGATAACATCTGGAAGCAAGATTTATGATGTACTTGATTAATTATTTAGATGATATGCTCAAAACATGGACTAACGTAATTGCTTTCGATGCTTGTTGTGCTGACTTTTCCCTTGCTTGCAGGATATATGGATTCGACTGTAGGAACCTCAGGGGCCTCCGTCGAAAAGGATAAGGGCAAGAAATCAGGAAAGACCCCTTGAGGAAAAGAAGATAAAGATCAGATGAAGTTTCAGTTCCAGGGTGAGCCGCTCCAGTCGAAGGTCTCGACCGACTGGAAAGAAATCTTAGATACTAACATTGGCCAGGTGGACATAGATGAGTTCACTCAGAGGGTCAAGGTCAACCCTACAACAAAGAACGCCAGACTAATAAGGCAGAGTGGAATCGCCAAGGCTACCGATTTTCCTCCCTCTCTCATAGCACCCGAACTAGTAATGGCTTGCCGAGAAGCCTACCAAACGAATACCAGAACAATCGTGGATAAAGAGGGAAACATCCTCGCGGACATGTCGCCAGAAGGGATTACCAAAACATTCCACATCCCCACATTCCCACATATGGAGGTCCCCACTTTGGAATAGTGCCAAGCAGCGTGGGATGCCAATCCGTTAGGATGCAAGAAATCAATCAACCTCCTTTGGCTTAAGGAGAAACGGGGTAGTGCTGCGAAGGTTCCCCACGAGCTCTTCCGCAGCGATTTCCACGAAGACTATCATGACCTGGTAACTATGCTGAGCAGGGTCATGGGTCTCCCAGCAGCCGCCTACTTTCAAAAATGGATGGCTTATTACATTGAGCAGATCCTGTGAGGGAATGAGGACGTTAACACCAAGGTCTCATTCGACTGGGGAGGCATCATTAGCAATTTCTTCCATGAACAATTCGTCAACGTCAAGAAAAGCTCTAAGTTCTATATGACCTCCTACCTGGTATACTCCCTGGCAGGTCAAAGACAATACAATGGATTATTCATGGCACCAGATCAGGGGCACAGGTGAGGGCTCAAGCCATTCGACAAATACCCTCAACTCCAATACTACAATTTCAAGGAGTACTGCCGAGTCAATGATGCCTTCATTGGCCATATTATCAGGTTAATCACCGGAGACTTTTAGAGGAGAGTCTCCCACAGCTCCTGAAGGAATATGCCTTCTTATTTATTCAATTTCCCAAGTTTACCTATATCCGGGCTTAGGGATTCACAGAGCGGCCAAACAAGTTGCCGAGGTACCCAAATGATAGGATCATCCTCTTGGAGCTTTCCCGACAGCTCCAGCACATCCAGGCCATCTTCAGCAATAAGCACATAATAGGGATCCCCTATCCCATGACCCTCAGCCAGGGCCTGTATCGACTACAGACTTCCCAATGTGCCAGCAATTCTGAGAAGGAGCTTATAGAATATCACTTTGATTGGTACACGGCTCGCCCGCGGATGGACCCACATGGCCATGTCAGGAAAGCACTGGGGCCGGCATACACCCACCAGTACCATATTGAGGATTTCTGGGTAGACTGCAAAGACGACAAAGAGGTCTGCGCAAGGAACTACATGCGCATGACCATACAGTTCCTGAGAAGAGTGCAGCCATTCCCAGTGTCGGATCAGGTCGAGGAGGATGAGTCTACAATCATGCACCCAAGGTACCCTGCGGTTGCCAACCTGGCAATCCCCTCCATTGACTAGGATGAACAAGAGGTCGATGACCTGGATACTATCACCCAGCCGATCATAACTCGTACTAAGGAGTGGGTCGATGGGCAAGTGGCACAACTAAAGCAACAAGGAGTGGTCCTAACATATGAGTTTCTCAAGAGCGAGCCTGGTGCTATAGAGGACGTTGTCGCCACCACATCAGCTAGTGAGACTTCCAAGTCTCCCCCCGTCACTAGGTCTCAAAAGAGAAAAGGAACAGAGACAACACAGTCTGTAGACCCCAAAGAGCAAGCAACAAAAGGAATGGGAGGCTCATCTCCCAAGAGGCTCAAACAGACAGTGGCTACGACAGAATTGCAGCCTACATTGCTCCTCCCTACCCCTCCTGGCACACCGCTCGCCTCCCAAGCTATGGTCACCTCGTCTCCGCAGGCGGTGGACATTTCTGTCCATCTTGCCCCTTCGCCCCCAGCCGGGTCAATAATCAACGTTGACTCCTCTTCTGGCGCAACCACTCCCCCTTCCTCTTTTGCTACCATGTCACCCATTACATCCCTCCTGCTAGCAACAGTAACATCATCTGTCCACCTTGCCACTATGCCTGAGGCTATCACGAGACATATGCAGAACCTTCCCCTTGAGCTCTCCCAAATATTAATGAATCTAGCTCTCCAAGCAGCCCTCGCCCAGGCCCTTGCAACTACCCAACCTTCACTACCGCCAATAGGGCCACCAACCATGGAAGCCACGATGCAGATCTCAAAGGAGTTGGAGGAGCAAGAGCAGGAAGTCTCGAAGCCTATAGAGGAGGAGGCCGACGAGTATCACAAGCACCCTGAGTACGAGCATCGAACCATCGACAGGGTGGTTTATGAGGAGGAGGAGATGGGCTCTTCTGAGAGCAGAGATGAAGAGGATGCCTCGGGTGCCAAGGAAATCATCCAAAAATTTGATGAGGACCTTGAGGAGGAGTTGGCACAGCAACCAAAGGACGTGGCGGAAGAAGCAGAAGAGTCACCCCAAGATAAAGAGGGGCAGTCGTCGGAAGAGCAGCAAATAAAAGATATCACCAAGGCCGAGACCCATGCTATAAAGAGCCCTGAGGCTGAGGCTACTGAGGAGAAGAAGGAAGAAGAGGCCATGAAAGAAGACAGTCCCACCCAGCAATTGTCCACCAAGCTGCCCGTCAAATGCCTCGTGTTTTATCATGACTCCGACAAAGAAGAGGAGGACGCTACTAAAGGGAAAGAGGAGCCCCAAAAGGAAAAGGAGGCAAAAGTCTTGCCTCTAACTGAGAAAGGTGAGGGTAGTCATGATGCGCCCGGAGATAAATCTGCTATGCTCAATTGGTTGGAGAAACAACTGGAGAAGACGACTCCTATTTTAAAGGACCCGAGGGCAAGATTAGAGGCCATCTTGGCTCGATCCCTGAGCACGAAAAAGAAGGAGAAGAGGCCTAAGGTCAGATCCAAGGTAACAATTGACTCTTCCGGCTCCCGAGCAGCGCAAATTGCCATGCCTATAGTTGGCCGAGCGGGGGTGAGCTATAGTGTCTCCACCATTGACTTGGGGACAACAACCAGGGAATAAAAGGTTGAGCACCTGGAGGAGTCGGTGGCCACAGTGGTGCATCTAATCAAGCAGGACAATGTCTCCAAGGATGAGCTCAAAGCGCAGGTTGCGGCCCTAACTGACTACATACAGCAATGGTCCTCAGTGGACGACCTACCCACTACCTCCACGGCCGCACCGCAGTTGCTCTCCAAAGAATAGATAGATAAACTAGAGAGAAGGAAGAACTTGGAGAAAACCACTGAGGATTGGTTCCAATAGGTTGTGAGCATCGGAAGCATGGGAATCGGCATGGCTGTGCGGACAGCCAACAAGTTCTTGGACCTGATCCAATCCCTAGAGGGCACGAGGAGACTCTGTACCAATTTTCTAGCCATCTACGACTCCACCTTCCCAAGAATTGAAGCTATCCTTCAGATGCTAGAGAACACGTGGGAAGAAAAGCTAGAGCTGAAGAAAGAAGATCATTGGCTGGTGGATGTGTGGTGTAGAGATCTCATTAATCGAAAGGACAGACTAGAGAAAATCCTGAGCAGAGTGGATCCAGATATCGAATGGATCAAAGAAATCCGGGCGGAATGCACCGAGTATCTCAAGTTAATGACGGGCTATGATATGCCCACAGTGCAAATGGAAGCTGAAAAGATCAAGCCATACTTTGAGGAAAAGATGAAGGATGGGACAGCCGGAGAAATCACAACGGAATTCTTGAGTTTTGTTGCCCGCGCCTTCGATCGATCAGAGCTATTCAGAGACCAAGGCTCGAAGTATGACGAGGATTAGAAGTGGCTGGAAGAGAACGCTAAGGAATGGAGCTACCAAGTGTTAAGATGCGAGATCCTCAAGATAGACAAGCTCCAGGCCGTCATCCTCAAATACATTGAGCACGCAGCTTCTGAGGAGCAAGAGGACAGCCCGGCCAAAGAGGAAGATCTCCCTGAAGAGTAGCTACAGCTAAGAAAACAGCAATTAGCTACAGGACGAAAGAGTAATAGTGCCATCCACTAGATGATGAAATAGGGAAAAGACAAAAAAATGTTTTTAAATTGTAAATCTATTTGGGGGTAGGTGAAACCCTATTTTGTAATGAATCTTGGCCACATAATGAGAATGAATCTTGGCCATTCATTTAACTTTTGGAAAACTATAAATAGAGCACTCCCCTCATTTGCAAAAGTGAGAGTTGAGTTGTTGTAAAGGCATGCTGCAGAAATTTATAAGAAATATCATTGACTTAGTGTATTTCCTTGATTTCTCTCATGTCATTTGATTCATTTCTCCAATATTAAATACTTGACTTAGATCTCTTTTTTGTTTAGTTAGCTATTCATTTCATTTGGATAAATCTTAGGAATGTTGTTGGCTGATTGTGAAAATTCCTACTTTGTTGATGATCCCTTACTCCATACTTTTTGTTGTTTGTTGAAGGTGGATAGCTGTGCAAAGTTAGTCTGGACTTGATTTGAAGCTACCCCAAACATTTATCTTTAATTCATGCATGTATGTGGTGGATGAAGGATGAAATATCTGTAGCCCTTAGAAGATAGCACAATTTCCATGATACTATGAAATCCCTGGTTAAGTGGGATATTGTTTTGAGGAATTGTCCATTGTAGGAACTCCATAGTCACTATTCGCAGCAAGCTTCAAACTTAGGAACTTTTCCTTCCCTTCAATCTTTTTCCCCCTTTTTTAGAAACTAAACAATACCAAGGTTCATTGCACATTGTAAAGCCAAATCCAAGAACTAGATGGAGTCCAAGACTGTTGTTTGAACCTACAGCCGATGCATATCAACTTCCCATCCTAGGAACTCCATTCCAAAATTCCACCTCATGCTTTGTGTCCACACTTTGTATTTTTTGTAAGACCGCCTTGTGATTCCAGCAAATCACATCAACTACTGAGGTATCTAAGCACCATCATGACCTGACATCCGAGAGACCTTGGGATAGTGTTCTGCAATTCGATTATGGGAGATTGTCTTTTAAGAGAGGTAGTGCACCTGCACACTACCTATGTTGAGAAGTGCATAAAAACACCATCAACAGAAAGCAATCATACCCATAGTTTGATCAATATTTATTTTGTATGAATAAAGAGAGAACGCATGCTATATATGCCTCACTTACACTTGCACATAAACAAGAACAAGTCTGGATTTTTGGATCGCTCTATTAAGGGGAGAGAATATTCCTACCATCCATCACATACAAAAGACGTGGTGTTCATTAACCCATTAATTAAGTTATGTTCCTAACTTAACCAAAAGGAAACATGATATTTGTTAACCTTTTAATTAAGTTGTGTTCCTATCTTAACCAAAAGGAAACAAGTGAATAACATCTATCCCCTACAATATGTTAGTAGTTTATGTTTTAATTCTTTGACAGTGAATTTGGGAAAACTTGCAAAGCACAACATAGAATGTGAGTTTTCTAATTTGGTGAAAAAATATAAGAGGCACCAAAATAGAGACAAGAGGCACCAAAACAAATATAGAAGGCTCCAAAACAAATTTAGAGATGTTAGAACTTCCTAAAGCAGTTTGCAAGAGGTGCCAAAACTCAAGCAAGAGGGTCCAAAACTAAGGAAAGAGGCACCAAAACTCTAGAAATAGTGCATAATGGTCTCGGAATAAGTGAAAATGGTCTTAGAACAGCTTGCAAGAGGTGCCAAAATAGGTGCAAGAGGTGGAAAATCTCTAAACACGGCTTAGAATGGTCTTGGAATAGGTAAAAAGGTCTTAGAACAGCTTGCAAGAGGCACCAAAACTCTCAAAACAACCCTGAATGGTCTCAGAATAAGTGAAAATGGTCTTAGAATAGTTTGCAAGAGGTGCCAAAACTCTAAAAATAGCCCAGAATGGTCCCATAATAGGTCAAAATGATCTTGGAACAATTTGCAAGAGGCACCAAAACTCAAGCAAGAGGTACCAAAACTCTAAAAATAGCCCAGAATGGTCTCGAAACAGGTGAAAATGGTCTCAGAATAGTTTGCAAGAGGCACCACAACTCAAGCAAGAGGCACCAAAACTCTAAAAACAGCCCAAAATGGTCTCAGAAGAGGTGAAAATGGTCTTGAAATAGTTTGCAAGAGGCACCAAAACTCAAGCAAGAGGTGCCTAAACTCTAAAAACAGCCCAAAATGGTCTTGGACTAGGTGAAAATGGTCTCAAAACAATTTTCAAGAGGCACCAAAACTCAAGCAAGAGATGCCAAAACTCTAAAAACAACCTAGAATGGTCTAAGAACAGGTGAAAATGGTCTCGAAACAACTTGCAAGAGGCACAAAAATAGGTGCAAGAGGCACCAAAATAGAGACAAGAAGAACCAGAACTCCAAACATAGCCTAGAATTGTCTCAAAACAGGTGCAAAAGGCTCTCAAGTCTCAAATCTAAACCTGCAATCATGAAATTTGCAAAAAAAAATAGAAACAAGTGAGGCAAAGGCCCCACGGTGGGTGCCATTTTGTGTGTGTCGAATGTGGAGAGATTTAATGTCAACACAAACCTTAATGAAATGGTTTATATTGAAAGATTTGCAGCAAGTAAATTAATCTATTTGTAATACAATCAAACCTTTCAAATATGTATCATTGTCCTCTATTTCTAGGGATTTATTAAACCATTTGGTCCTCAGATTTCTATGGCCGCAATGGTTGTTAAAATAACATAGAAAATGAGATTTGATGCTTAATATGCAAGCTAAGATGATTTCTATGTGCAAATGTGTGCGGGAAGGATTAGTGGTATGCTTCTAAGTGAAAAAAAATGATGGATACGATGATAAATGAAGGATGATGTTGATGATAAATGAACAAGTGGAGGTGAGTGAGATGATATGAAACTACAATGAACTATTCATGACTATGCATATGCTCAAATGCAACAAAAAAGAAAACTAATCTAAAATAAAACTATGATGTAATATTTTAATCTAGGATGAGAATGCAACATAAAACATGATATAAAATCTAGTTATAAGACTCCAAGAATGTTCCAAGATCCTAAGAAAAACATACATAATTACTTTACTTCAAATGTGGATGATAAATGCAAAGGAAAGGGGGTGTATTTATAGGGTTTCTCAAGCATTTTGTGAGGTGGCACCTATCAATGATCTAGATTCGAAGGAGGAAGAATATATGGTGGAGATGGAAAGAATCAAGATGTTGTCCCCTTGACCAAAGACAACATGCCATTTGTGTGGGAGATCCAAGTGTGTGAAACAAAGACCCATGTGTTCCAAATTTGTTGGAAGTGTGGGAGAATAAAGCCATGTGCTTTTTCCCATTGGTGGAAGTGTGTGAGGATAATTCTAATTAATAATTAGGCTTATTTATTTTCATGTGACCCTTGTGAGGTGGCACAAGAAAAATTAGTAGACATGTGCTCTAATTCTTAATCAGGATTAAGGAAGATTAATTAAATAAACACATTTAGGATACTTTGTTATTTAATTATTTAGAAGAATATGATTTTGGAGAATTAATAGAAGAGTGAAGAATATAAATAAACTGAGACTTTATTTATACGTAGTCAAAACATTAATCAAATATTTTGTATTTAATTAACTAAATATGATGATCATTTTTAGGTGTATACATTATCCACTTCATAATTTCCAAAAAAGTAGAAGTGGATTGATTCACCACTATTGGCGAATGAGTCCCATTGTACAGGCTTGAACAAGATTTTTGTAGATCTAGATACCCTTTTTGGTTGAAACCTGTTCTTGCACATTTTCTAGAAAAATGGACTAATTCATCCAACCTTGTGTATGAGTGCCAATCATGTTCAACAGCAGAATTTTTAGTGATCTAAACCTCCATCCTACCTTCTTTATTTTTCCAAGTGCACAATTTCAGTTTCATAGTTTTTCATTACAGTTTGTTCATCTTTCTAGGTCATTTAGCATTTGATTGCATATCACACCATGTTTCCAACACTTTGTATTTTCCAAGTTTACACTTGGTGGTCAACCCCTCATTAGTTATTATCATTCCCCTAGAACCTTACGTTTGTTTGATTTCAATCTCCTTTGCATTGAAATCTGAAAGGTATGTTCTTGAGTGAAGCAGTTGGAAATTTGGTCTTTCTCCTTTTAGGTCCAAAACCCTAGAAGCAAATAAAAGAATGAAATTTTTCTTCATTTCACATTCAAATATTTGAAAATTATTATAACAGTAGCAACATGTGTTTCATTAGGATCTTCTTGAAATCTAGCCACAAGACAGAAAACATGCATGATATTCAGTCTAGTAGTAGTCAAATACAATAGTCCAGCAATCATAGATCTATACTTGCTCTAATCAACCTTAGGTGAATTATCATCTTTACCCAATTTGCAACCAATCACCATAGTATTTCTTACTGGTTTCGAACCATCCATCCCAAATTTCTTCAACATCTCTCTCACATACTTAGACTATGAAATGAAAATTTCTTTCTCTATTTGATTAATCTATAGCCCAAGAAAGAAATTCATCTCCCCAAACATAGATATTTCAAATTATTTTTACATCTCTTTTGCAAACATCTTGCACATATTTTCATTTCCACCAGACATAATCTCATGAACATATGCAACTACAATCATTATTTTTGTCATTTTAAATTTTAAAGTACATATTACTATTTGTCGTACCTTTGTTAAAACCTTGTTGAATCAAATACCTGTCTAACCTTGCATACCAAACTCTAGTAGCTTGCTTCAACCCATATAAATATTTCTTCAATATGCACACCATATCCAGTTGATCTTTCAATTGAAATCCTTTTGGTTGTTCTATATAGACTTCTTCTTCTAGCTCACCATTTAGAAATGTTGAATTGAGATCCATCTAATAGACCTTAAAGTCTTTATGAGAAAAAAATGCCAAGAACATCTTTATAGATTTCATTCTTGCTACTAGAGAAAACTTTTCCTGAAAATATATGCCTTCTACTTGTGAGTAACCATTACAAACAAGCCTTGCTTTGTTTCTAACCACTTCTTCATTCTCATTTAGCTTATTTTTGAATACCCACTTCGATTCAATGATGTTTTTATCTGCCAATCTTGGGACCAATTCCCAGGTTTGATTATTCTCAATTTGCATAAGTTCTTTTATTGCTTCCTTCCAATGTTCATCTTTACAAGATTCACTTACAATATTTGGTTCAATATCAAAAATTTTACATAGATTCACTTCAACAATAGCCTTGCTTCTAGTAAATACACCTTTTATCTTATCTCCAATAGTCTGACTTTCTAAATGATTCTTTTGTCTTAGGGGACATCATCGAAGCATCTTCTTCTCTTTCATTTTGTTCATCCTGCTTCCCATACTCATATTTTTCTTGTTCTTCCATATTTTTTTCTATTCTTACACAATCATGTTCATAAGATATATATGCATCAATGTTAATAGAATTCTTCATTGTCTCATCAACCTTGAAATTTGAACTGTCTACAATATTTCTCGGTCTTTTATTGAAACATTTGTATTCCTTGCTATTAGTAGAATATCCAAGAAAAATGCTTTCATAACTTCTTGCATCAAACTTTCCCAAAGTTTCATCTCTTCTAATGTAACATTTGCTTCTGAATACCTTGAAATATTTAACAGTAGGAATTCTTCCATGTCATACTTCATAGGGAGTCTTTGTATTGTTTTATCTTGCTTGAACTCGATTGAATACATAAACAATAGTATGAATAGCTTCTTTCCAATACACTTCCAATAAACTAGCCTCAATAATCATTGATCTAGTAGCCTCTTGAACTATTCTATTTTTCCTTTCAACAACTCCATTTTGTTGAGGAGTTCTTAGAGCAGATAATTGTCTCTTTATTTCATGCACTTCAAAAAACATATTAAACTCATGGGAGGTGAAGTATCCACCTCTATCATACCTTAAGCATTTTATCTTCAAGTTCACTTTATTTTCAACCATAGCTTTGAATTTCTTGAATCTATCTAATGCATCTAATTTCTCTCTAAGAAATGTAACCCATGCATATCTAGAATAATCAACAATTAAAAGCATAAAGAAATTTTCACCAAGTAGACTTATCAATCTTATAGGACCACAAATATCTATATGAACCAAATCCAATAGTCTAGTAGCAGATCATTCCTTTGGTCTGTAATGATTTCTTACTTGCTTTCTGAACTGATAGTTCCTATAAATAACATTAATAGGCTTTGTAATTCTCCATAAATCTCTCACAACCTGAACAACACTAATCCTTGCCAAGTTATCAAAATTCATGTGATACATTCTCTGATGCCATAGCCAACTATCATTCACCTGAACTTCATAAAGCATCATCCATCAGCACCTTTAAGTTGATAGATATTTCCTTTAGATTTTTTTCCTATAGTAATCAATGTTCTGGATCCTTTCCAAATCTCACATTTTTCATCCTTAAACACAAGATCATATCCTATTTTGCACATCTGACCAACACTCGATAGGTTATGCCTTAAACCTTTACCATAGTAGACATCATCAGTATGATTCTTTCTATCAAAATTTACTGAACCTATCCCACATATTTTAGCACCAGTATCATCTCCAAATATAACCAAGCCTCCATCATATTTTTCAAGTTTAACAAACTTACTTTTATCACCATTCATGTGATATGAACAACCACTATCAACTAACAAATAATTTTTATCTTTTTAAGCATGTAGGGAAAAGATAAATGTACCTTCATTTTTCTCCTTCTCTTGAGGGCTTTCCTTACCTGTTTTTCAGAATTAACAGAAGTAGGTTCATCCTTAATCACCAAGAACAAGTATTCATTATCATCAAGATCTTCATATTTTGAATCCGCATTGGATATACTAGCATTCTCATTCACATAGTAAGCTTTGTTAATATTTTTCTTTTCTTTTCTTTCTCATATCATTTTTTATTCCTTTTAGCTCTTTCCAGACACTTTGTAGCATAATGACCTATTTCTCCACAACTAAAGCATTTAAAGGGAGACTTACCTTTGTTCTTTCCAAATCCTTTCCTCATCCTTCTTGCAAAGTTAGCTTCTATTTCATCAAAGTTTTCTTCATCTAGATCTTTAGCTTTTGTATCTTTAAAAGCAATCTCTGATTTGTATCCATTCCTTAGACTCGGCTTCATCATCTCATAAGATGTCAAAAATCCTAACATAAAATCCTTGGTAAAGGTCTTATAATCTATAGTCTTCTTAATAGCACTCACCTTCTCACTGTAAGCATTGGGAAGAGTTCTAAGAATCTTCTTTACAATCCTGGTTTCATCAATAGAAACACCAATTCTTTGCATTCCAGCCACTATCTCATCTAATCTCTCTACATAAGCTTTAACATTCTCATCTTCAAATGTATGTAGAAGATCAAACTGTGTCTCCAAATTCTATAATTTTTCCTCTTTAACTCTTTCATCACCATCATGCACTCTTTCCAAAGCATTCAAATTTTGTACCTTAATCAACTCAAAACGTACCATACTATTCTTAAAGATGTACTTATCCCTATTGTTCACTTCATGTTCTTTGATCTCATCAAGTTTACACAGACCATTAGCAGGAGGAGTGTAAGGATTCTTGTAAGCTTTCTTCGCATCATATCTACCATACTCCAAAAAATCTTCCATCAATACTTTCCACATACCATAATTAGTTCCATCGAGTTCATCAGATAATCATAAAACATTTTTCCAGCCATCTCGAACTTTAAATAATTATAATTATGTAGCTTCAAATCTTTGATTTTACACTTTAGATGAAAACTTTGAAAGCTTTGAAAATTTTGCTCCAAACTTGCTCCACTTGATCTTCAACCTATAAATCTCAAATATAAATTTGTGGGAAAAAATATTATTTTTTGTTAGTGAATAGTTGTTTTTCATAGTCAAACCCCTTGTACATAATTAAACCAAATGATGAAATAAAGGAATGAACCATGAAACATAAAATAATGCAATTAATATCACCTTGGATGTTGCCTTGTAATGCAAATCTACAATCTAACATGTAGTGGACATGAAGAATGTAGATCTTGGAACCTTGAATATGATGTGAAAAATGCTTACAAGTAGATCTTCAATGCTACATCCACTTCTTTAGCTCAACAACTTGCATGAATGCATCAAACCTTTGTCATGATGAAATGGTCTTTGATTTCTGCAATAAACTCTTGAAATCTTCCTTGAAATGCCTTATGAATGCTCTTTCGATGCTCTAATGCTTGTAAACTTGAATGCTCGGTGGAGACTTGGAATGAATTGATAGGATAAGCAATGTCAATTAACCTCTTATTTATACTAAATTAGGAGATTGACCCCAAAATTTGAACAATTAAGGCTAACACTAGATGTGGAAGTAAACTTTATTAAATTCCCACCAAAATTAAACTAGAAAAGGGGGTCCTCATTAAGGGAGGACCCATTTTCCACCTATGGTGAATGGGTCATGGCTTAGTTTTTTAGGACCTAACCTCGAAGGATGGAAAGAGTATTAAAGACTAATTTAGAACAATGTCAATTAACCTCTTATTTATACTAAATTAGGAGATTGACTCCAAAATTTGAACAATTAAGGCTAACACTAGATGTGGAAGTAAAATTTATTAAATTCCCACCAAAATTAAACTAGAAAAGGGGGTCCTCATTAAGGGAGGACCCATTTTCCACCTATGGTGAATGGGTCATGGCTTATTTTTTTAGGACCTAACCTCGAAGGATGGAAAGAGTATTAAAGACTAATTTAGAATTAACTAATAAAGGGGAGGTCTTATTAAGGGAGGACCCATTTTCCACCTAGCACCACTTTTTAGGGCCTAATTTTTTACCAAACAAATGTTATATTATTTAAATCATGGGTGTTAGGATGATCTTCGGGAGGTGTCATAAATAAGGTTTAAATTTGAATTAAAGGGGGTTAATTACTCCAATTACCCTCAATTAATTAAGACCGCCCTAGATAAATGTGAAAGTGCTTTACAACACTTTACAACACCTAAATAATGTACAAATTTAAATACATTTTATTAAGAAAGGGTTGATTAAGCTTAATTAAGTCAATAAATCCTAGAAAAGTTTGAAAGTGTGTTACAACACTTGACAAGACCTTTGCAAAGGACTAGTTAAGGCATATTTTAATCAAATAAAGTTGATATAATTATGTGAATGTGTACAACACATTACAACACTACTCTACAACACCATTAATTCAATTTTAATGTCAATTATCAAACCAAGTAAGGGGAAAAGGTTACTTTTTTTGTTACTACACATGTGAAATTAGGATTTGGGAACCAAAACTTATGTGGGACCCATATGACCAAGGTGGTGTATGAGTCGTAGATCACTAAATTTGAGCCATACAATCCAAAAACACCTGAATCATGATTGGATGTTAGTTTTTGTCGAGATTATCCTTAGAAAGATGCATTAATTAAGACTTATGGATGCAAAATAAGGTTAAATAAGGTATAAAAAAGCTCCATTAATAATAAAAACCCTAGATTAGTGTAAAAGTGTGGTACAACACTTTACAACACCTTAAATCAAGCACAATTATGTTCATTTAGTTCACAAGGGCCCCATACCTAATGCGAATGTGTTAAACGCATTACAACACTAAATTAAGGAAACATTAAGCTCAATTTAACAAGGAAGGCTCAAAAGAGAATGAAAAAGTAGAGGTATACTTTTTCTATTTCCACACATCTATATTAAAGAAAATGGGTTATATGAGAGAAAAAATGATAAAGTTGAAATACATGTGATTAAATATATAGAATAGCATTAGTTTCTTCAATTGTAAATTATCGATATATATGTGTGTGTATAATCCTTATCAATAAAAAAATGATTAAAAGAAGAAAAAGATGTAGATGAAGTACATATATATAGACATTATGAAGAATAGACATATTCAATATCATTTTCTTCAATAATTGATTGTGTTATTTTTTAGTTGCGATGTAGATGCATCTTGTGCTACTGAGGACAATAGTTAATTTAGAATGGAGGGATTGTTAGGTGACCTTTTCCCAAAAAGAAGAGAAAACTATGAGATAAACTTTTAGAATTAAAAGGGAGATAGAAAAATAAAAGATATTATTATCCTTTGGTTAAAAGAGATATTAATAAGGAATGTGTATAAAAACTCATTTAAAATGTGAAAGAATAATTATAAATAATTATTAAATTCAACCTTTGTAAAATGGTGTGATGGTTTGGAAACCACCCCTTTAAAGGATATATAAATCATTTATGTGAGACTTGGGAAAGGCATGGAGAGCATTCAGGGAGAGAAGAGAAAAAGGAAAAGAGAAATTCAAAAGGCACAAAGGAGTGATGATTTGAGTCTTGGATAGCATTGAAATATTTGGAAAAGGGGCACATAATGTGTGTCCAACTTGGGGTGCAACGTAGACTTGGGAGTGTCCTAGCCAAGGTTGTGTTTATGCTATGAAGGAAGGTTGATTCAGCATAAGATTCGGTTTCCTCTAGGTAGTGTTTATGCCATGAAAATCCTTGACTTAAAATCATTCCTCTAAGTGCTAGATAATAGCCTCTTCATGAATTACAAGATAAGTATTAAAAACTATTGATGCTACTAGATATATTGGGAACATTGTCTACATGAATTTGATTTCAATATATATGAATTATATGGATATATTATTCAATTTACTATTTACATTAGAATCCATGCATAAATATTACATATTGTAGTTTAGACATCATTTTAGTGACATGACATCTTGTAAATCTATCTTAACTCTAATATTTAATCTATTAAAATCTATTGATAACACTTAAACTACTTTAGAGGAAAAGTGAAATCACAATTTAACTTATTTCTCTCTAATAGTCTATGACTAATGTGTAAAATAATATATTTTGACATTGCACCAGCCATCTCTTGATGGATTTCTGCTATATTTTTGTTGTTGTTGTGCAGCTCTAGATATTTGTAATTGATTCTCTTTTTCCCATAAAAATAAAAAATAAAAATAAAAAAATCAAGAAACAACCTAATCCTCACCTACTTTCATATAGAGAGATCCCAAAAATATAAAATTAATTTATTACCTTGATTACTTATTATCAAAAGTCACATATATATAATAAAAAATAATATTGATTCATTTGTATACACATATTTTACCAAATCAAAATTCATGAATAGACATGCATTTACTCAATGGTTTTGACATGTATATTTATGCTAAAGGCATTCCCTCTATGAAGAAGATAAAGCAAATCTTTACAAATCTTTTGTATCTATGGTTTATATATGTTTGTCTCCCCTATACGACCATCAAATGCATCCATATTGTAAATTTCAAATATCAAATTAGTGACGTTCTATGGCTTCACCCACTACAAATTCTACGTCAATTATAGATATCGTAAACAGTTCACAACACTTCACAATCAATGACTACTCCCTCTCCAAGGGTATGGGGGTCAGAAAATACATTAGTAGTGAAAATTTTTTTGTGGGTGGCTATGAATGGGCCATTTACATTTACCCAGATGGCAAAAGTGTCAAGGATAATAATCTTTATGTTTCACCCTTCATTTCCTTGGCCAGTCAGGGTATGGTCGTTGGACATTAGGGCTTTGTTTGAAGTGTCGTTGTTGGATCAAAGCAAGAAGCAGAAGCAAGATGCATACACACTTTGATCAGACGCTGGACTGGCTTAGCAAAGAAATGATTTTCTCTACCACCTTCATTGGTTTCTAGTCCACTCTTCCTTGCTGGTATTTCCCTTTCACTTCTCCAATCTAGCGAGCTGCAACCTGAAAATAAGGTTTCGATGAGGGTTTTAAGTATGTTTTAAAGAATGAAAATTACGGCCAAGATCCTAATAAGAAGCACATTTAGGTTTTAACATTTACGACATCATTTACCATAAGTATAAATTAGCATGATTAATATAATGTATATTTTATATAATAAAAAATAATATAAAACTATTAAATATATATATAATTATTACAATTAATAATTAATAATTATTATATATTTATATAATATAAAATATAAATAATATATTATACATATGTTATATAATAGATTATGTGATATATAATATAATTATATTTATGAAAAAATAGACCAAAAGTTATCTTAATTGATCTTTTATAGTTAGTTAAGAAAAGTAGCTTATACAGAACATAATGTGTACCTTGTTTTTCATGTCGACAAAAGTATTTCTCTATCACCCTCTCCACTATTCCTAGTAGCTTAAACCAAACAAAATATAACTATGGGATTTCATCCCCTTCGAATCCCCATCTGTGTAGAAAGTTGAAGCTCACAACAACTAAAACAGATGATGCCCATTACCTAGAGACATGAGAAGACATTGGTGCTTGCAAATTATTTTGCATCAATGAAATTTATAGTATTAAACAAAGATATAAACAAATAATAGGCCTAGAAGATATTTATCTAAAGAAAATTGAAGAGTATTTTTGGAGACTGTCAACTGCAACGAAACACATCTTCATATTGAAGATTTGAAATGCATAGCCATTGGAAAATTACTACTATATTTCTAGACAGAAATGCTCCTTTGCATCATGCTTTGGTGGAGTTTATATCCCATTCCATGGATTCTGAATGGTACAGGCATGGAGGATATTGGAAAAGGCTGCAAATTTGAATATACATCTGCCATTGGTATTAATACAGGTGCGAAATGAAAAGGCTGCAAATTTGAATATACATCTACCATTGGTATTAATACAGGTGCAAAATGTTGGTAGAGACTACTGACTTTATATTTGTGTGTAGGGCATTCTATGAGATCACCTTACTTTGAGGGCTTTACATTTAAGTTTTTAATTGATACTAAATATTATTTAAAATTTATTACATATTATATAATACCATTAAATAAGTATTATTTATTAGAGTTATATTATATTTAAAATAATAATCAAGTCTCATTTAAAATATATAATATTATATAATAATTTATAGATCAAAACATTTCCTAATTGACCTTCTCATCTATTCAGTGTACCCATTGCACACCTAGGTGCGATTGCTAGTTTAGTCTTATATATATACAACTAGAGCCATTCATGCATCCCATCATAAGGCCACAATTTCCACAAGCCAAGGGTGTTTTAGTATCTGCATGTTGCTTGCCGCTGTGTCCTTAGCAAAGAAACTCCACTCGTCTTATCTTATTTATTTTGATGTTCATCGCTTTTAAGTCACATTACATCATTGATCATGAAATTCCACAATAAGTCTCAACAATCATGGATGCTCATTTAAAGATCAAAAACAAAATACAACTGTTGTTTACCAAACAAAACTGTTAAAAACATAAAACCAAAAAAAAACAAAATGCCATTACACTAATAAAACAAAAACAAAAAATTAATATTCAGCAATATATTGTGATTTAAAGTAACAAAGGCAGAGAAAATCTTTATATTTTATTCATAAATGTGCAGCCAATATCTACACAACTTTATTGAGAAAGATGAAAATATATAGAACAACTACATAAAAGTTTTTATAGTACATTGGGAAACTTTCCCAACTCAAAATGGCCAAAAACAAAACTATGGGAAACTGTCCCATTTACAACCACAAAAATAGAATTTTACTATTTTAACATCCTCCCTAAAATCTAATTTATGGCACAACTTTCATTCCTAAAAGATTCTTCAATAGCTATAACTATAGGATCATATTTTGTAGGAAAACTTCTTAAAATCTTTTCAACAATTTTTTGATCATTCATAATCTCACCATTTATTTTCATCTGATTAACTATCCCCATTGTGCGAGTAAAGAAATCTCCTAAACTTTCAGACTCTAGCATTTGTAAAATTTTGAAATCTTTTCTAAGCATTTGTAAATGGACTATTTTTACTCTTTCTGTACCTTGAAATGATTGTGCAAGAAGATCCCATACTTCTTTGGCTATTGAAATAGCTATAAATCTTGGAAGGAGAGTTTCATCAAGACCTCGCACAATAAACAATAATGCTTTCTAATCCTTTTTCCGATTATTCTCCAGTGAATTCCTTTCATTTTGTGTGAGTGCTGCTAATGATGCTACATCTGCCGGTTTTGAATATCGATTCTGCACAAGATCCCATAGCTCCTGAGATCTAAATAAAATCTTCATTTGAAAGCTCCAAAAATCATAATTTTTCCCATTGAATTTAGGAATTTGCAATTGTGTACTATTAGCATTCATTGCCATTTCGAACCTACTCTGATACCATTTGTTAAAAACAGAAAACCAAAAAAAAACATGTCAGTACACAAATAAAACAAAAACAGAAAATTAATATTCAGCAATATACTATGATTAAAAGTCACAAAGGTAGAGAAAATACTTTATATTTTATTCATAAATGTGCAACCAATATCTAGACAGCTTTATTGAGAAAAGATGAAAATATATAGAGCAACTACATAAAAGTTTCTATAGTATGTTGGGAAACTTTCCCAACTCAAAATGGCCAAAAACAAAACTATGGAAAACTGTCCCATTTACAACCACAAAAACAGATTTTTACTATTTTAACAAAAACAAGAATTGATACCTTTTTTTATATTGAAACAAAGCGAATTACAAAAGCTACCAATAGGTAGCAAGGAGAAGAGGAATGATGTTGATGTTGATTTGTTACTTGTCGCTTCTTCCCAAGCTTTAAATCACTCCAATACATAAAAAATACTTAATCATTTATATAAATTTGATGCTTAAATTTTTAATACATATTTTAATAGTAAATTAATGTCCCCACTTCTGACTAATTATTCTGATATATTAATCTCTTACATGGGCATTTACACGATGGTTTCGGTGGCATGCGCAGCATGTTGGACCCCTCTATCAGTTGCAGATAGTTATATAGATAGGCGGGGCCATTCACGCATCCATGCTAGGCCGTACAATATTCCACGAAACGAACGATTCTTTAATCTCTGAAAGGTTAACAAGACAAACCCACTCACATGATTGTATTTATTTTGATATCCAAAGCTTCTAGATCGCGTTACATCAAAGATTTATTTTAATATTCACCGCCCTGGTATTACGTTACTTCGAACTCTATATTAATATTCACCTATTATTTCGTGATTGGAGAAAATCGTGTAGAGCTATATATTATAGGGTAAAATATCTTTTGCAGGCGTAGGCGTAGGGTAAATCACATATCTTCTTCTGGTTTCTCTGTTTCTAAGTGCTCTCGCTTGAAAATGGAAGTCCAGGCGGTTTCCCAATACGTAGCTTTTGGTAGAGACACCGTGGTGACGTTTCCCAAATACGTTGTCTTTAAAGGAGGCAACGATAAGTATCTTGCAGCTTCTTGGACTGAATCCCATGAGTATCTTCAGTTCAACACAACTGATATCGGCTGTGCATGCGTGAGGGACGAAGTGGTGGAGGTTGGTGACGGGACCGGGATCGTGATGCTGAAATGCTTACACTGGAACAAATTCTGGAGACGCTGTCCTAACTGGATTTGGGCTGATACAGCCAACTCTAATTCTTCTAATAAGGACATGCTTTTCCAGCCCATTAAAGTGGATGATCAGAGGGTGGCACTTCGCTCCCTCGGCAATAATGCGTTTTGCAAACGTCTTACCACAGAGGGGAAGACGAACTGTTTGAATGCAGGCACGTCCTTCTTGGAACGTACTGCCATCTTCCGCGTGGAGGAACCCACGCTGTCGCGGAGGGTGCATTCAATTGAATACCACGTGGACACCGCTCGCATCTATGACTTGCAACCGGGAAGTCTGTTCAAGGCAACTGTCACCAACCCTTCCGATCAGCTCGCCAATTCGCAGGTTGCCTACGCCTACATGGAAAAGAAGAGCACCAATTAGAAATGCGGTGTATCTTTTATGACGGGCGTCAAAACCACATTCCAGCCCGGAATCCCGTCTGTAGTGGAAGGGAAAGTGGAGATATCTGCTCAAGTTACTATGTCTCGCGAGTTGTGGGGCACGAAGGAAATGCAGACAACAGTAACCCTTCGGCATAAAATGGGGTTGCAAAAGCTAAGCATGGGTACGCTTTCCACGTAAATATACAATACGGATTCATTTATATACACATATATTTTACCGCTTTCTAGTTACCCTGATATATTAAAATCAACATTCATAAATAGACATATGCATTTACGCGATGGTTTTGACATATATATTTTAGTTTTATATATATACCGCCACAGCCATTCACGCATCCCATCATAAGGCCACGATTCCCACGAGCCAAGGGTGTTTTAATATCTGCATGTTACTTGTCGCTTCGTCCTTAGTAAAGAAACTCCAGTCGCCTGATCGTATTTATTTTGATTTTTCACCGTTTTTAAGTCACATTACGGATCATGAACTTCTACAATAAGTCTCACCAATCATGAATGCTAATTGAAAGATCCAAAACAAAACACAAGTGTTGTTTACTAAAGAAGAGGAGGATTGATGTTGATATGCATCAGTCCTCATCTCGAAGTCTTGCTCGTGGAATGAGCAGATAAGAGCAATCACTATCTAATACGTAGAATACGAATATTATATCTTTGAACGAAATTCAAAGAACGTGAAGCTTATCTAATATGGTCGGTGATACTAGTGGTCACATTTCCTTTCAGCAAAACCTAAGCAGGTTAGGTAAAGAAACTTTTCAATGGAAAGCTTGTTGGCTGCCCATGTCTCAATCTATATAACTTGAAAATTATAGAAATGCCAAAGCATGTCATTTCCACCCTCGACGTTCCACTTATCCCACGTTATATTACCTTCCTCCATATTTTAATAATATGACATTATGGTGGTGGCACGAGAGAAACGTGTGATGGATGATGTATTTATCTCAATTTATTGATTAAAAAATTAATTCATTTATCTTAATTTGATACTTAAATTTTGAATACATATTTTAATAGTAAACCGGTGTCCCACTTCTAGCTAATTATTATGATATATTAAATTCAACTTTCTTACATGTGCATTTATATGATCATTTGGGTGCCATGTGCAGCATGTTGGACTCCTCTATTAATTTTATATTTAATAAAACATACAAAACCTACCTTTGATTTTTACAATAACAATAATCCCTCTATTATTTGGAGACAATTATTATAGCCGGCGCCATTCACACATCCATCCTAAGCCGTACGATATTTTTCCACGAAACGAACGATTCTTTAATCTCTGAAATTTCAAGACAAACCCCATTAACGTGATTGTATTTATTTTGATGTCCGAATCTTCTAGATCACGTTACATCAAAGTTTTATTTTATTATTCACCGACCTTGTATCACATTACACCGAATCTGGAAAAAATTAAATTTCCTTATTGTCATTACAAATACAGACGCAGGGGTAGTCCAGTGTGGAGAAGAAAATTGTACACTCTTCCTCTGCATTTAGGAACTAAGACATTACTGGCATTAAAATGGCACAAGTCTTATTTCTTTGCTCGGTAATTCCAGCATTTCTTTCTAATTAGAATGGAGGAGAGAGATTTATAGTGATGAACTCTTTCCCTGTCACTGTGTTGCTGCAGCGATGCTTAAAGCCAAATACTCGATTGCTAATTTGATGAGCTGAAGCTTCAATTTCACCACTACTTCAATCAGGTGCCCACTAATCTCTCTCTTTTAAATTACATTACAGTTCTGAATTTACATTCCGATACGAAGCGAGCAAATTGACTTGACGAGAATTACATGTACCATAAAAACGTTTTAGATGGAAAGATTCTCTATATTGTTCTAACTACATTTGACAACTATAGGATCGCCGATTGCTTGAAATACGCTTTCAATTAGTGAAAATGAATTGTGATTTATGGCATTTGGTATCCATTTTATGCTTTCCTTTTATTATAGTCAATCACACCATCCTAGGTGTGTCGGATCATTTAATCTTAGAATGTTGTGGCATTAAATCTTTTGATGTGTGAAAGCAGGCAGGTCTGTATAGATAGAACCAGAGGCATTAAGTTGAGCCGGTGTGGTTGAAATACATTTACAAAACTGTTCATATGGCTGATTTCCGGAAGTTCCCCAGAAATTCAGAAATCCTACTGTCGCGCGAGTGGTGTCAGTGGCGTTTGGCTACTAAGCTTGAAATGAAAATAAATCTTCCCGACATCAGAGCAGGGGAAATACTTGATTCAAGGGATACCTCACGTCTTTTGGACGGATATGTGAACGATAAATATAGCGGTCTTACAGAGTACAGCCCCAATTTGAAGCACATGCTACTATTTAAAACACCAGAATCCAGGCCATTAGGTAAAATGGTTGGACCTCTTTACCACATCATTTCCATTTATTATACTTAGCTGGTGGAAAACATGTTAAAGAAGGTTATTTGTCAATTTACTTTGAACAGATGGTTCCTTCGATCCACAAATGTACTCCGGAGTGAAGGCCAGAGGCAGAGGAAATTTCATAGAAAAATTAAAACTTAAAAAAATATGTTCAACACAAAGCTGTTGCTCATTAATTTTCGTATGCTCACATTCACGGAAGGGAGGGCACGAAATAAAATTTATTACAAATTACCTAACTAACTTTTCCCGAACAAAACGTATTTAATAAAGTGTCCTTTACATAATATTAAAATTTAAATATCTATTGCCGTATTACGAAATATCTACTGGCAATGGCGGCATGGAAGATGGTTCCCCGCGGTATCGCAATGGGTAACTACCCATATTGCGATATCATGGGCAACAGTTTGTTGACAGCGCGGTTAATAGTTGGCAGTGAAGATAAACCAAAATCTTAAGGGGGTCTCCCGTGGTATCGCAATGGTACCATTATTTATTGCAATATCGCAGGCAACGGCTTGAGAGGACGGTAGCAGTTAGGTTTATATTCCAACACTCCCCCTTAAACATAACTGCACAGTTCACCATGCCCAATCTGTTTCTTTGAAAGATGAAATTATCTCTTCCCAGTGCCTTTGTGAAAATATCTGCACTTTGCTCTTTTGATCTGGAAAACTTTAAAAATATGTCACCATTGTTAATTAATTCCCTAATAAAGTGATACAAAGTATCAATATGTTTGTTTCTCTTATGGCAGACTGAATTTTTTGAGAGAGCTATGGCTGAATTGTTATCACAGTAAATTTTTGTTTCCTCCATTTGTTCATTTTGTAATTCTTTTAAAATTCTTCTCATCCAGACTGTCTGGCGTGCTGCACTTATAGCTGCCACATATTCTGCTTCAGCTGATGAAAGACAGACTATTGGTTGCTTCTTTGAAGACCATGAGACAACTCCAGTCCCAAAATTAAATACATAACCAGACGTATTTTTTCTGTCATCAATGCTGCCAGCACAGTCACTGTCTGTGTATCCTATGAGTTTGAACTCATCTGAACTTGAATACTTAATGCAAAAATTATTTGTTCCACTTACATACCTTAAAATTCTCTTCTCAGCTTTCCAATGGGTGTCTTTTGGTGTTTTTATAAACCTAGAAATCAAACTTACTCCATACATAATGTCTGGCCTTGTGGCTGTGAAATACATGAGACTTCCAACAAGCCTCTTAAACAAAGTTGGATCAACATTGGACCCTTTATCATCCTTGCTTAGTTTCAGACCTATCACTGTAGGTGTTGGTGCTGGTTTGCACTTCATCATATTAAACATTTTCAAAATATTATTTGCATACTTTGACTGTGAAATAAAAATACCAATTTCATTTTGATTCACTTCAATGCCCAAAAAATACTTCATCAGACCTAAGTCTGTCATTTCAAATTCTTTCTTCATATCTTCCTTGAACAGATCAATTGACAAATTGTCAGTGAAGATTAAATCATCAATATATAAGCATACTATCAGTATTTCACCTTCTTCATTCATTTTTGTATATAGTGTGGGCTCACTGCTACATCTATTAAATCCATTTAGCAAAAGATAACTGTCTATTCTGATGTACCAAGCTCTTGGGGCTTGTTTCAATTCATACAGTTCTTTTTTCAATTTGTAAACTTTATCTTCTTGACCCAGAATTTCATACTCAGGTGGTTGATCCACATAAACTTCTTCTTCTAAATAACCATTTAAAAAAGTCAACTTTACATCCATTTGAGATACAGACCACTTATTCTGAGCTACTAATACTAAAATCATCTTTATAGTATCTAATTGTGCTACAGGGGCAAATGTCTCATTGTAATCAATTCCAGGCTGTTGTGAATAGCCCTTTACAACCAATCTTGCTTTAAGCTTTTGAACTTCATATTTTTCATTCAATTTGGTTTTATAAACCCATTTCACTCCAATGGCATCTTTGTCTTTTGGAAGGATGACTAAATGTCATGTTTGATTATTTTCAATTGCTTCAATTTCTTCATCCATAGCACTTACCCATTTATCATTTTTGACTGCATCTTCAAAATGAACCTGATCTTCTATTTGAGAATAAAATGCAGAAAGAGAAATCTAATCTGAATTATTCTCACCTTCATTTTGCTTATATATATCTCTTATTCTTCTGATTTTCTATCTTCTCATACTTGCCAATGTAGGATTTGACATATCACTTGAACTTGTGGAATGTGGACCCGATGGTCCTGCTGTAGGTGGAGTTTGTTGTCCTCTTGTTGGACTACTTCCTTGAATGCATGAGGTTGTTCTTATAGTCGATGCTAGTGTCACTTGTGGACTACTTTGTTGAGTTTGAATGGGAGTGGTAGGAGTCACTATAGCTGGAATATTTGTTGATGTTGAAACTTCATTCTCCTCTTGAGGTATACTAGCTCAAATATTGACTGTTTTCTCTATGCTTCCATCCCATGCTTCATCTTCTACAAATTGTATATCTCTATTGATTATAATTTTCTTTGTTGTTGGATTATAGAGCTTATAAGCTTTGGATTCTTCACTGTATCCAACAAATATACATTTTTCTCCTTTGTTATCTAGCTTCCTTCTCAATTCATCAGGCACGTGTGCATATGCTACACATCCAAATACTCTCATATGAGTAACACTGTGTTTTCTTCCTGTCCATGCTTCTTCAGGTACCATATTCATGACACTTTTCGTTGGACACCTATTCATTATATAGGTTGCACAAGATATTATTTCTGCCCAATATTCATTTGACAAATGTTTGGCTTTCAACATGCTTCTAGCCATTTCCATGATTGTTCTGTTTTTCCTTTCAGCTACTCTATTTTGTTGAGGTGTGTATCTAGTTGTGAACTGCTTGTGAATTCCATGATCTTTACAAAAATTAAAAAATTCTCTTGAAATATATTCACCACCTCTATCTATTCTCAACACTTTGATATAATAACCACTTTGTTTTTCAACCAAATTCTTGAAGTGACGAAACAGATCAAACACTTCATTTTTCTGCTTTAGAAAATAAACCCATGTTTTTCTTGAATAATCATCAATGAATGTCAGAAAATAAAAACTACCACCTATTAAAGGTGTTTGCATAGGTCCACACAAATCTGAATATATAATTTCCAAAGGGACTTTTGCTCTAGTTGACTTTCCTACTGGAAATGATTCTCTATGTTGTTTTTCTAAAATGCACCCTTCATATAACCTTTCTGGTTTTTCTATTAAAGGTAGTCCCTTGACCATGCCTTTTCTATGTAGTAAATTTAAACCTCCAAAGTTGAGATGCCCAAATCTCAGGTGCTATAACCAGTTTTCATCTTTTATCTCAACTTGAAAGATTGTCTGCACTACTGCTATTGTTTCTTCTCTACCTACTTGTGAATTCATTAAGTACTGTGCTTAAGCATAATTTATATTCAAATCTGGCCTTATCTTTAAGGGAAACATTCTGTTGTTTGTCATTCTGACTTTTGCAATAAGTTGGTTGCTTGGGTATTTGTCTAAAATTATGCACAAACCATTCTTGAAGGTTACTCTATACCCTTTTTGAACCAGTTGCCCTACACTCATTTAGTTATGTTTCAAACCAGGCACAAAATACACATCTAAAATATACTTTTTCTCCCCCTGTTTAGTTAGAATATTGACATCTCTTTTTCCCTTGACTGACACTTTGTTGTCATTACCCAATGCAATATCAAACTTTACATTCTCATCTAAACTTGAAAACATTTCTAGATTCCTTGTCATATGATCGCTACAGCCTGAATCTAAAAATCATACATCTTTTTCATTTGCTTGAGCAATATTACAAACTAAAAATATTGTGCTCTTATTTGAATTCTGATTTTGACCTTCTCTTGAAAAATTTGCATTGTCTATTATTATCATACTGCTTCTTTCTACACTCATTCATATAATGCCCATATTTTTTACAGTACTGATATTGGACTTGAGATTTATCATTCCTTTGATTTTGTGATTGATTCTGTGTTGGGTTTTGGCTTGAGCCTTGATTGCTGCCTCTTCCACTTGAACTTGATAGACTGTATCTTTCACCTCTACAAGAATTTCTTCCTCTTCCTCTTGATCTACCTCTACCTCTTCCTTGACTGATTGAAGCCTGAATTTTGAAAGCATGCTTCAGTGATGTATCTGCTGACCTTTTCAACCTGTGTTCATGAGAAATTAGAGATGCATATAGCTCATCAACTGAGAACTGTGAGAGATTATTTGTCTCCTCTATAGCAACTACAATTAGTAGAAATTTTGTGGGAAAACTCTTTAAAATCTTTTCAACAATTCTGGTATCTTCCAAATTCTCTCCATGAGACATAATTTGATTAACCACCCCAATGACTTAGGTGTAGAATGAATCTACAGATTCATTGTCCTTCATACATATTGTTTCAAAATCTCTTCTCAACATTTGTAGTTTTGTTGTTTTAACTTTTGCCATGCCTTGATAGGCTATTTGAAGTATGTCCCATGCTTGTTTGGACTTTGTTGCTACTGAAATCCTTAGAAAAATATTTTCATGTACAACTTGAAATAGATAAAATAAAGTCTTTGAGTCTTTCTTCCTTGTGTCTTTTAATAAGTCTTTCTCTGCTTGTGTTAAAGCATTGTATGTTACTGCATCTGTTAGCTCTGTAAATCCATTCTCAACTAAATCCCATATATCTTGTGAGCTAAATAGTGTTTTCATGGTAATTGAACAATACTCATAATTCTTTCCATTAAATTGTGGAATTTGTGGGTTTGTCAAGCTTGTGCTTGCTGCCATTTTTGAAATTTACCCAGATAATCTTAATCGAACTTGCTCTGATACCATGTGAAAGCCAAAGGTAGAGGAATTTTCACAGAAAAATTAAAACTTAAAAAAATATCTTCAACACAGAGCTGCTGCTCATTAATTTTCGTATGCTCACATTCACGGAAGGGAGGGCACGAAATAAAATTTATTACAAATTACCTAACTAACTTTTCCCAAACAAAACGTATTTAATAAAGTGTCATTTACATAATATTAAAATTTAAATATCTATTGCCGTATTACGAAATATCTACTGGCGGTGGCAGCATGGAAGATGGTTCCCCACGGTATCGCAATAGGTAACTACCCATATTGCGATATCACGGGCAACAGTTTGTTGACGGCGCGGTTAACAGCTGGCGGTGAAGATAAACCAAAAATGTTACGGAGGTCTCATGTGGTATCGCAATGGTACCATTATTTATTGCGATATCGCGGGCAGCGGCTTGAGAGGACGGTAGCAGTTAGGTTTATATTCCAACATGGAGTTCAATTGAGTGTTCAAAGAAGAAAAGCAGCTCTTCTATTGTCATGTGAGGATAAAATCATTGAAGTTATATGCTTCGTTCTACACAGTTTGGTTGAGAAATGTGTGGATGGAAAGCGTCAAAGGGAGTTTGATAGCTTGACGGAACAGTGCTCGAATAGATAGATAAGATGGAGAAGATGCCAGAACGAGGCCGAGATCAACCCGCCATTTGTGATAGCCTTGGTAATACTGATTTTTGAATTTTGCTTCGTTTCTAATTTTCAAAAATTGTTACCCCTCTTGACTTTCTTTTTCTTAATTTATTTTATAACATATAACTCTACGAAATGTATCGTAATGGGACAGAAAGAAAGGAATTTGCCCAAGGCTTGGCCGCAGTATTTTTTAACCCATACGTAAAATCACCTGTAACTGTCGGTATCTTTGGTGACTGGGGAATGGGAAAGTCCAGTTTAATGATTCAGGTATGTTTAAATCGTCATCTCCTCTAAAAAGAACAGACAAATATTTTTATCTAATATCTAAACTTACGGAAATGGCAAACCATTCACAAGTTTCTACAACAGACGGAAATTATTCTACTAAAGACGTCTGCTCAGCTAGCGTTTCCATATTTCCTAGAGACAGAGCAATTTCCTGGGTGCATAAAGATCGAGCAATCTCCTGAAGGTCGACAAAAATACAACGAGATCAACAACGCGGTGAAGAATTTATTGCCATCCTCTGCTTCTGTACGTAGACGTTCCAACAAGTGATGGGTTCAAATTAATAATGAGAGTGCTATGATCGACAATTAACCATCTTCAATCCCGTTAAACTTGTCCACAGCACAAAGATGATCGACTGCTGGAGTTCCTAGATGGCGACTACCAAGAAGAATACTACGAAGTATATAAATCATTAGCACTCATTGACCGCTGCGAGATGGTGAGTTAATTCTTTTTTCGAATTGGTATACATTTGTGCTTTTTGTAAGGGCTTGCCTGCATTTTTCAGGGATTCTATTTTGTTGTGTTAGTTTGAGACAAAAGAAGAAGATGAAGCAGCGGTTTCGACTGGTAACCATTATTCTCTAAGAAAGATTCCTACGATTCTGACTGTTCGCTATAACGCATGGTATTACCAGACTGAATCTGAAGCATGGGCAGGTTTGGCAGTTGAAATAACAAAGTCAATAGAAAATTCAATGACCACTGCGCAGAAGGTGAGGTGTGACTTGAGGTACGCGTGGACGAAACATCGACAAAAAGTATGGCTGGAATTGATTCTACCGTGCCTCTTAGCATTATTTATTTCAGGCTGGATTGCGTTTGTGCTATGGAAATTAAAAAGTAGATCCAAGATCAACGAAGTGATAAAGTTAAGTTATGGATCCATAACTCTAACTATACTGTTAGTTGTTTGGACTGTAGTGAGACAATTATTTTCTGTGTTCAAACCTATCAGTGCTCAGATCAAGGAATATTTCAGTAAACCAGACCATACAACAAAACTGGGTTATCAGCATCAAGTGATTTTTGACATCAAATTTTTATTTGAAGAAATTGGTAAAAAACCCTCATGGTTATGGAAACTCATTGGGTGGTTATTCAATTTATGTCACATCCATCCAGACTATTCCGACACCGTTAAGGGCACCTCCATTTCTAAGTCACCTGCACCTGGTAAGGATAGAATTCGCATGATCGTCTTCGTTGATGATTTGGATAGGTGCCAAGACACCGTGATTTTGAAGGTACACTTTTTGTTAAACAATAATTCAATTCTTTCAGGTTTTGAATATGATGATATGCATGACCAAAACGATCTGCTATTGCTGACTATCAAAATCAGGTACTGTCTGCAGTAAATTTGGTGTTGGCGGCTTGTGATATTAACGTCATTCTTGGAATGGACGAGAAAATGATCGCAACAGCAATGAAACTTCAGTTTCCCGATATTAAGGAAGATCGGGAAGAACTTAAAGAATTAGCAAAGAAATATATAAGCAAAATAGTTCAGCTGCCCTTGGTCTTACCAGATACCAGCGAAGACGAAACAAAGAAATTCCTGCACGAGCAGCTGGGAACGGCATTCGAAGTAACTAAGCATGAGAAAGACGAATCCAATGACAACCCTGAGGCCCGCGGTAATCAAGTCCCAAGAAGTTCTAATTAACTGGGTTTAACGCTTTGATAACCATCCGTTTGATTTCTGCACTAATTGCTTAATTTTTTTGTTACAGGTCACAGCCGGGCTCAAGGAGATGCTGTCCAGAACGGTGCACGGAGGCTTCAATCTTTTTTGACAAGTTTTGCCCAAGTATATGATCAATTTGCGAGATCCAAAAGTTTGCTATGTGCATTTGTGCGAGTTTTTCAATGTCTTTACCAAATATTTAATGAATTTGGGAGGCTCAAAACTTGGCTACATGGATGTATGTAATCTAATCGTTGAATTGCAACTGAAATCTTTTTGAGTTTCTTTGTCGTCATAAGTTCACTAATAGATTGTTCTAATCTCTAACTGTGCATGAAATGGATTTTAGGCATGTCATCGGGCCGGAAAGAGACAAAGGGGACACTGAGAACTATGCCATTAAAGATGATTATGGCAAATTACAGCGATGAGGAACGGAAAGCATTGAATGATTTGAGCGAAGCGGCAAAAGGTGAGAGAAAGCTTCCGCGAGAATGGAAACGATTCCTCACGTATCATCGTGTGGCGTGGAACATTCTCTCCCAAAGCAAGACAGTGAAAAAGACGCCAGGCTGGCAGATGCAACTGGTTGTATGGGTATTTTGTTGCTGGCAATGGGAACACCAAATCAACGACATAATCAAGGTACTAATAGATACCTATCTTTCTTTATGACGTTAGTTAAGAAATTTTGGCTCATAGATTTACGACAAAGCTTGTGTATTTCGTAGGGTTGGGATAATCTTGTGCCTGTAAATGTTTTCTCCGATGACAACGATGGGTGCCTCGAATCAAACCAGCCCTCGCTTAAAAATATTATTAAGAAATATCAACTGCGGCAAGAGAAGGGGGAGCAGGACGAGAACGTCGTGGAAAAGGAGAAGAAGAAAAGAGAGGACTGGAACTCCTTTAGAAAGACGCTCGATAAATATAGATACGACGTCTCGTTGGATTGTATACTATCTTTCCAAAAGTTTAGGCTACACTGCGACACTGGACATCTCTCTTCACCTAAAAACAATGGTTATGGCGGAAAAAAATGGTCTAACTGGGGCATGCCCCATCCATCAGAGGAAACATAAGAGTGTTCAAAATCTCCTACCATATTACTGCATAACAATTTTGACAGCATTTGCAACAATTATGTTGATTAAATAAGCATTTCCAATATGTGTTAATTAAATAAGCATTTCCAATATTTGAAATAATATAACCTAAGAGTTTTTAAATAAAATAAAAATAATAAGAGCAGGTTTATTAATTATAATTGTTTATTATATATAATCGATTTATAAGTTAAGATGTAACAATTTTAAGTTATTTACAAATGTTTTTTTTGCTGTGCTAATATTTATAGTAATATTTAAAACTAAATATTTATTTGTTTGGAAGTATTTGTTTTTAAGTGGATTTTAGAATTTGTTTTTCAGGTTAGAGTTTGTATAACTAAAGATTAACAAATTTTAATATTGTTGTTTGTATAACTAGCAATCGCACCTTGGTGTGCAATGGGTCTGCTGAAGAGGTTTGGAAGGTCAATTAGAGTAAATTTGGGACTACATAAATTTGTGCAAATGATGTTTATGTAACATAGGTGTCAAAGGAAAAGCTATAACTTCAAATCAACTATGCATCCATTTGCATGGAAATGGAGAGGAGAGGGTGAGATAAAGAGATAGAGGAGAGAGGGATAAATAGAGATGGAAGAAATAAATATATATAGAAGAGATAAAATTATAAATATAGAGATAGAAAATTATATATAGAGAGAGGTAGAGAGAGGGTGAGATATAGGGGTAGAGAGAAATGGAGAGATAACATGATAGAGATAGAGGGGAAAATAGATATCGATATAGAGCTCTATGAAGACGGAGAGGGAGAGGGATGCATAGAGAGATGAAAACATGACTAGAGATAGAGGGGGAGTGAGTAAGATAGAGGTAGAGATGAAGATAGACTTAGATAGCAAGAGAGACAAATAGAAAAATAGAGAGATAAAGAGAGGTAGAGGGAGAGATGATAAATACATATATGGAGATAAAGAGGGAAAGAGAGTGAGGAAGATATAGAGAGATATACAGGAAGAGGAATGGGGAGAGATAGAGATAGAGAAGAAAAAAGAGAACTAGCGATGGAAAAATATTAATCTTCTATTTTTTTGTTAGTATTTGTCTTCCTTTTGATGTATTATATATAATTTTATTATATAATAATATTTTAAAATAATAGTTAATAATGTATATCATGTTAAATTTTAAAAAATTATATAATAATAAATAGATATATTTAATATTATTTGGCATATCTGGTTGGAGAGCAACCACAAGATCTTTATGGATAAGAAGTTTCAGGTGTAGCAGGTTTAGATGAGAATTTTAAGGGTTCTTCAAGAGACTCTGGCAACTAAGTGTGATCTTTTGGTCCCCATGGATCTTAGAGACATTGGAGTGGTTCAATGTTTACGGCTTTCTGTTTGTGACAAGGATGGGCCCATGCATGGTTTGGTTTAGATTTCCAAAAGGAAGGTTTCCATAAATGGTCATTGGAGGCCTCCTCCTTGTGGGGTGTTGAAGATTAATACTAATGGGTCTTCTAGAGGTAATCCTGGTCATGTTGGGGTTGGTGGCATTGGTAGAGATAGTTCTAGAGTGGTTAAGTTTTTCTTCTCGAAGTAAAGGGGTAAGCACTCTAAGAACTTCATGGAGGCTTTGGCTATTCTCTTGGTTGTGAAAAGGGTTTTTTCCCTTGGTTGGAGAAGGATAATATGTGAATTTGATTCTCATATTGTGATTGACTTGCTGAACAAGCACCAACTTGAGGATGTGAATTGATAGTTGGTTGTGGCAGTTAAACAAATCATCTCTCTATGGGGAGTCCTAGATTCTATCATTGCTTTCCATATCCCACAAGAAAAGAATAAAGTAGCTAATGCTTTGGCTAAATGGGCATCTAAATAGATGGGATATTGGAATGTGAAAGGCTATGGTTTTCATCCTGAGAATCTTTCTCAAGAGTTGGAGGATCTCATTATGGAAGATATTAGATATTTCTTAGGAGTTGCTTGCTAGTTTTTTTTGTTGGCTCTTGACCCTTGGTGGGTTGGTTGTACCTTCTGGCCTTGTACTAATTTCTTGGTTCAATAAAGTTTTTACCCCTTTATTAAAATAATAATAATAATAATAATAATAATAATAATAATAATAATAATAATAATAATAAATGAATATATTTAATATAAATAAAAAATTAGTTTAATAAAGTTCTTACCCTTTAATTAAAAATAATAATAATAAAAACAAATAAATATATTTAATATAAATTAAAAAATTATTTTTAAAATTTAATTTGACCTTAGTGATTTGTATAATCCCCCCTCTCTAAAAGGTCAAATAATTTTTTATTTTTTTATAAATTAAATTAATAATACTATATGTTAAAAAATATTATATTTATTAATTTTATTTTTTATGTAAGAATATAATATGTAATAATAAATATAAGATATATATTATATAATTAAATAATGTAAATAAAGATTAAACATATATTATAATAAAATGTATTATATGTAAATTATGTTTAATAAAAATAAAATAAGTATAATTATTATATAGGTTATTTTATAATATATTGTATTAATATATGTTGCAACACTGATTAGGAAGCTTTTTAAAGTAGACTTACTGGTTGGCATGGATGAAATCCTATATGTAGCTTCTTTGGGGTTGGGTGTCTCTTGGCCTCATGATACAGCTTTGTTTCAAGTGCTTGGTGAAGTGGTTGAGTACTATTCTTTCCTGTTGGATCTTAAGGGCATGGCCCTTATCAAACACAAGCAAATGGTTGCGGTCGAGGTCAGCTCCCTTCTAGTCATGGTGGCAACATGATTTCAAATTTCAGAGCATTTGCTCAAGCTCATGGGTTACTATGATTGGTCTAGTATTACCAGGTTTTTTGCTATGCTTTTTGTAAAATGTTTCAAGCTCCGTCATTGGTATAGTTGGGTGATGGGCATTTCTATTGGGTGTCCTCTCTAGTATGTTTAGTTAGCTAAGCTATAAGGTCAAACCCCCTATGTTGGGAGGCATTTTTGGCTAAAAATATGGGATGGGGATAGTTTTTTAGTTGTTCACTTGGAAAGAGTCTACATTTTGGTCACGAGTATAACTGTATGGAAACAAAAATTGTAATATTTTTCTATATTAATACAAATATCTTCTTGTGTATCAAAAATATATCTATAATATATCATTTACTTGTATAATATAGATATTAATAATGTAGGACTATAATATATAAATAATGCATATTAATAATAACAAATAAAATAATAAGCATCGGGCAAAGGGTGAGAAAATTCACTCCCATGACAAATTCACCTTAAAGAATATTCATAAGGAAATTTTAAATTTTTGGAAATATATATTAAAAAATGTTAATGCTATTAATTTTAGTGAATTGTTGGTGGTGAATTTTTTGAAACAAAAATATAGTAGTAAATATATTATATAGTATAATTATATATTATATAATAACTATAATACATTATTAGTTGAAAGGGAAGGGAGAGAAAATTAAACTAAAATTAGAATTATATGTATATATTTTAAGTATAATATTATATTATATTTTAATTTTTCTATAATATAAATTATTAAATATATTTTACAAATATTATTACATTTTAGAAGTATATATTTGTATTAAATATGTTAATTATTTAAAACATATTTATTTTTTAATTATATATCAAATTTAAATTATATTTCTACACTTGTGCATATATATATATATAATTTATTAAAAAAAATAAAATGAAAAATTGAAGATAGAATCATAAGCCCATTATTGAAGTCCCCCTCCATAATAGTTTACAAAAATAGTGTCAATCAAATTGTTTTGGCATCCATTTAAAAATGTTTCTCCACCTAATCATAAATATTTTTTTTCTTTAGGGAAGATGTTAATTGTTAAATATATTGTTATTATATTAATTAATGATGAATTAGAGTAAAAAAAAAATAGTCATGAAGGTTGAGAAGATTTAAAATTATTAATTAGAAATAAAAACATACAAAATATCATTTCAAAAGAGATACTCATATTATGTACAAACAAATATCAATAAAATGTGTTTTGTGAATTTTATTCATGTAATGTTTTAATAATTTCAACTTTTTATCAATAATGGTATGGTGTGATCCTTAAGTTCGTTGTTCCTACCATCAAGATTCAAACCAAGGTGTTATAGTTGAATGTTTAGAATAGCTCAGATCAATAATGTTTACCCCTTCTAAAAATAAATAATTTCAACTTTCTACTATTGACATACTATTATGTCAATTAGCATGTAAATTAAAGAAGTAAAATCTGTAGACTTAAAATTTATTTTATTATAGTTTATATCTATTTAAGAGTTATGTTTTTATTTATCTAAAAGTTCTTTTTTATTTCTCCTACACCTATTCAATTTTTGTTTTTAATTTATTATTTTAAAATTTATTTTTTTAATTTAATAATCCAATAACAATAATACATAGCAATTAAAATATATGTAAAGCAATTTTAAGTAAATAAATGATATAAATAAAGTAATATATTTTTAATAATTATGAAGTAATTAAAAATAACTCTTTAATTAAAAATAAAGTAAATAAAATTAAATATTATTTTAATAGTCTTTCAAAAGTAAAATCATTTTTTTTATATAGATATATTTATTTTATTTCTTAGAACAATTTTTATTTATTTTTTAAAAAATATTTATTTATGTAAAATTTTATTAGCAATAATTAATTAAGGAAAACTAATTATAATAATATATTTATAAAAATAAATACTTCCAAATATTTTATTTTGTTAGTTATACCGATTGATTTTAAAAAAACTAAAAATAATTTTTACAAGTTCAAGATATTGTGACATGTGCTCCAAGGAGGGGCTATGGTTGTTAATTATGAGGATGATATGTGGTATTAACACCTATTTGGAATGTGTTAATTGGGCTACTATTTTTAATGTCTACATTACATGTAGTAATTACTAAGGAACGAAAAACTTTATGATAGATGAGAAAGTTTGACTATATTACAGTGGTTCTTCACATCATAGGCTTGAGTGCAGGCCCTTTACCATTCTTTTGGTGTATGATGTGATTAATATTATTGGTAAAATAATTGGTGGGATCAAATGTGGTATAAAATAAGGAATGGACTTATAGGTGAAATTGTGGTAGAGTTTCATTGCATCATAGGTACTTTGAACATCACAATTTTAAATTTTGGTCCCTTTCTAGCACTTGTAATGTGTAATGGTGGTAATTAATGAGTTGTTAGGGAATGTTCTCTTTTATAGAGGTACCTTTGGCTTTCATGTAACATGGAAATGCTATGCTTCATTGTATTGCCACTTGTTCTAAAATGTACCAAATGGTTCATTCTCATTGGCCTAAATGGTCATAAAATTAATGCAACAACTGCAAGTGGAAAATGGAAAAAAAAGTTGGATACATGGCGATATCTTCTTCACATCACAAATTTAAAGAAATGCATTGTACAGAAAGCTACAAGGTGTAATAGTTATTAATCATTTTATGAGAAATATAAATTACATAATTTCAAAAAAAATTGGACATGATAATTTAATTACATATAATATTTCCAAGCTGTGCACAAGCATCCAACAAAAAATTAGAAAACAAGAAATCACTTTTTACATAATTGTTAAGGGTATTTGATATTATTTCAATATTATTCCTTAGACTAGAGTGAGTTTTGAATCAAAATTTGTCACATTCTAATTTTAGTCACCTATTTTGGACATATCTTTAATAACTAATAAATGATTTAGTGTGCACTAAATCAATATTTTAAAGGTTGCATTACATTTCAATAATGAATATTTTAAAATCCTAAATTATTATAGTAAATTAAATGTGTAGGTTGATATCATATTTGATTCAAGATTATGATCTTAATAATACACCATGTTTTCTTTGTACTAATGTGAGGTGAATGTAGCAAAGTATTTTTCCACTTCAAAATTTTAAGGATAGTATCATATGAGTGAGGATTACAAATAGAGATGACATAAATATTAAACCAAGCTAACAGAGGACCCTATAGATCTACACGAGTTAGTAATTCATCTACATGTTGATGCATGTCTTGTCATATAGGAAAATGTTAGATTTTTTTTATGTGTTGTTTTGCACTTCTCAACACAAGCATCACACAAGTGCACTACCTCTCTTGAAAGGTAGAAATTTGCAAAAAGGTTCTAAATTACTACCCCAAGGTCTCTCGGGTGTCAGGTCATGACTTGCCAAAAAAACTAAGTTGTTTGATGTGATTTGTTGGTAATAACAAAGGGCATTTATGGTTCACTAATTTTGGAAGGAATTGGGTTTTCAAATGAAGTTTTGTGAGATTTTGGAAGTGAAGTACAACTGCTTCAAGTTCAAAACAACAATCTAAAACTCCATGTTTATCATCTGATTTGGCTTTATAATGATGTTGAAACTTTACCTTAACTTAAATTTCAAAGAAAAGTATAAAGGGAAAAAAGGGATAGAAGGGTTCTTAGACCTGCAACTAATGTTGAACAGTAACAATGGAGGATGCTATAGTGGATAGCCTTCCTAAAACCAAGTTCCACTTAACCAAAATAGCTTACAATCTTATGAAACTAGTGCTATCTTCTAAGGTCTATAGATTTTCAGCTATCCATTCACCATGAAGCATGAATAATAGATGAATTTTAAGTGTAGAAATAAAGGAGTGTTCAGAATAACTTTACACTATTGTTCATCATCAAGAAAGAGAAAAAAGTATGAACATGGAAGGCATAAAAACCATAACATTCTTCACTATCAATGTGCAACATGAACTAACTCTAAAAGCAACTTGAAACTTAGAACAACAAAGCTAAAATTTAATTTTGAGGAGAAGAATCATGCACACATGTGAAGAAACACAAGAATCCATCAAAACAGTGCAATTCTCATTAAATTTCTACATCATGTCTTTACACAACAACTCAACTCTCCTTTGAAAATGAGAGGAGACACCCTATTTATAGTTTTCCAAAAGTGAAATAAATGGCCAAGATTTACTTTCATTGTGTGACCAAGATTCATTTTACATTAGGGTTTCACCTACCCCAAAAATATAAAATTATAAAATATACTTTTGTCTTTTCTCTATTCCGTCCTCTAGTGGCTTTGACACTGTAGCAGTTTTGTCTTCTAGTGACTGCCTTCTTTTTTTAGTTATACTATCAGATACTCATCATCAATGACTGGCTTCATTGCATTCTTCTGAAAGGTGGCATATTCCACAAACTTTCCAATAAAAGCCTGGAGATTATCCCACTCCATGATGTTAGATTGGAGGATCTGAAAGGTTATCCTTTTAAATCTTCCAGTGATCTGCTCCCAATGCTTGGTGCATTTGGTTTTGGCCTTGATAACTTACTCAGATTGGGTAAATTCCCTTGTAGCAAAGTCCTTGAAATATGGCACCAATGCATCTATAGCCCCTTGCTCCATCTTCTTGTGCAAGAATGGCTTGATTTTCTCTGGATCCAATTTCAGGGCGGGCATGTCATAGTCTGTCATCATTTTGAGGTAATCCTCATGTTCAGTCTTGTGCTCCATAACCCATTCCAATTCGAGCTCAACTTCATGTAAATCCCTCTCCAGGACTTCCCTTATGTGATCCAATCCCATCTTTTAGGTCTCCACTAGCCAGTGATCATCTTTAATGAGCCCTAATTCCTTTTCCCATGTCTTCTTGGGAATCTTAAGAACTTTTCGAGCTTAAGATATGTGATCCTATATAGCTCCTATGAATTTGTGACATGTATTCTCAGTGGCTTCTAGCTGCTTTTGCAAATCCCAGAATTTTTTGAACATTTAGGAAGTGTGGCGGATGCCCATGTCACCATTGTAGATCACCTATTGGAACCAATCTGCTATGGCCTTGGTCTAATTCTTCATTTTCTCCATTTTGTTGAGCTCTTCTTGGGAGAGAAGAGGGGGTGTGGATGATGTTGTTGGATCCTCTTCTTCTAAGGATTTCCATTGTTGTATGTAGGTGATGAGATCCACCACTTGTGATTTTAGTTCCTCTTTTGGAGGACTAATCCTTGTTCATTTGTTGGATGATTATTGCCACCGACCCTTGGAATTCATCAATCTTCTACTCTCTAGTTGTTAGGCCAAAGTTAAATGTTAAGATATTGTAACTAGTTCCTGCCTCCTTATCCATCACAAGGGTAGCAATATGTATTGTTCTTGATCCAAAGGCATCAACCATGATATGAGAGTAGACTCTAGGCTTTTTCTCCTTTCTTGTCTTTGTCTATACTCTTTCCAGTATTTCTTCAAGTTTGGCCTTTAGATCAGCAGCAACTAGAATCTTCTTTTGTAGTTACTGTTCTAGCCAATCAGGCACCTTGATTTCCCCTTTGGGTGATTCATGATCACCTTCCTCTCTTTGTTCATGTCGAGGTTGCTTCTCTTCATGGCCCCCAAGGCCTCTTGATATATTCTCTCTTCTTCGTCTGAGTCCTCAATCTGTATAGAATTTTCTTTGTTTGACTCATTAGGGGCTATGTTTTCTTCAATGAAATCTTCTTTTTGGGATCCTTTCCCTTCTTCTTGTTTGAGCTCAGAATGAAACTCAGGCTCAAGGTTCTCCCTTGGTGCATCTTATTCTTCTTTCTCTTTTTCTTTCTCTTTACCCTCCTTTTTAGGAGGCACTTCTTCTTGGACGCTCAACCCTTTTCTTGGCCAATTAGTGGAGGCTCTTTGACTATCTCCACATTGACATCCTTATCAGCTTTCTCCTTAGAAATATGATTTTCAGAATCAACACTTTCACCTACATCCTTGAGTTGATGGGACAACTCCTCTTCTAACTCTTGATTTGAGGTTTCTATTATATATTTTTCGTTGAGGGCTTTGGTGTCTTCCTCTAAGGAATGCAACCTTTCTTCATCAGATGTCACTCTATCTAAGTTTATGCTTAACCTGTCATCTAGGTGTTCAATATAGTCATCTTTGAAAGGGTCCTCAGGCTCTTCAACTATACTTTTAGCAGCTTCCCCTTCATATTTATCCATCTCTTTAGAGATATGCATAGTGGCCTCCATCTTTGGTGGCTCCATAGGTGGTGGAGGGAGAGGTAGGTCAGCAACAATCTGGGCCATCAAGGCTTGAATTGTAGGATTCATAATCACCCCAAAAATCTTAGTAAGTATACCTTGCATATATTTTGTGAAGGCATTTGGCAGAGTGAGAGGTGGCATAGTAGTAGTGGCAACTATAGGCATTGGGGAAGAGAGAGAGGGTAGTAGAGGAGGGAGCGAGGAGGAGGATAGTGGGGATGTAGTGGCCTAGGAGGATTCCAGTACAATTATCGACTCCATTGGTGAGATGGAAGCAAGGTGGAATGAAATGTCCATGCCGGGTGGGGATGAAATAGGAAACACCTAAGATGCAAGAGGTGGAGGAGTTGCAATGGTAGTAGCAACAGTGGGAGCAGAAGTGGTAGGTGGTGATCACAGCTGCTCGACTTCTTCTTTTCCTTTACATTGGGGGTCCTCCTCGATTGTAGGCATTCCACTTACGAATACCCCTATTCTCTTTTTCTTTTTAGAAGATTCTCCCTCTGGAGCCTTTTTTGTATAGACTTTGTGCTTGGGATTATGCTCGAGTGCATCCTTCAGACCTTGTCATCGGAGGAGATTTGGGTACCTCTTCTATTGGAGCAGTAGCTACACCACTATCGGTTTCACTCTCGAGCTCATCTTCAAGCTTGCCATAAATCAACACTATGCCCTGCACTTTGAGCTGAGCAACTTGGGTGTCTACCCACTATCTTGTCTAGTTTTAAATTGGTCATGTCACTATATTGAGGTTAGTGACCTCTTCTTCATCCTAGTCTATTAGTGGTAGTGGCAAGTTGGCCACAACATTAAACCTATCATCAACAATATTATCATCTTCTTCTACCACTTGGTCGAGCACAAGGAACAAATTCACCGACCTCACAAACTGAGTTATTATCCTCATGTAGTGCCTCATTCGCGGTTCCTTATCATCTTGGCTTCCTTATCGTCTTGGAAATTGGCCTAGAAATCTTCAACTTGGGGTCAATGAGCATACTTTTTTTTGACTCATTTCTTCAATTTTCCATATGGGTCCATTCTTCCTCAAGCTGTGGAGATCTAGATTGTATTCTACCACTTCTTTATCTAAATACCCCATGCACTAGGCCACGAGATAGGCATACATTCCTTTCCTGAAGGTCAAGGGATCTGAGATCCCCACTTGATATTTGTCGCTTAACAAGGAGTGGGTGTTATGTAGTTTTTGAGAAACCTCCAACACAATCATTCGATCATTGGGATAGTGTGGAAACTTATAAGGCCTCTCAGAGAAACCCTCGATTCTAATACATGTAAACTTTGGCAACTATATCAATAGATACCCAAACTACAGGATGATGGCTCTAGCATTGTGTGACACCCTCCTTTCAAAGTCTCCTCCTAGGAGTCTAATGATGTGCCCAATGAAGGCATCATTTACCCTCTAATATTCCCTCTTGAATTTTATCTATTGCAATTGAGGGTATCGATCATATACCTTGAGATCTTTTCTCCTAGGTTTTGAGTTTTTTGTAAAAAAGAGGCCCTTGTACGAGAACTGCTCTGCTAGGAGGTACACCAAGTACAAGGTCATGTAGAACTTGGACGCTTTCTTTATATCCATAAGTTGATTATGCATGTTTTCACTAATGATTTTTTCCCATTGGAATTTTGTCTCGCCTCGAATGATCTCCTCAATGAAGTAGAACATTTATTCCTCAAAGAAGGAAGTAGTAGGGAGGCCCATTACCCTGCTCAGTAGGGTGACCAAGTTGTGGTATTCTTCATGGAAATCACTTATAAATAGTTCTTGAGGAACCTTAGCGACACTTCCCTCTTTTCCTTCAACTAGTGTTGGTTGATCAATTCCTTGCATGCTAGAGGGTCTTCCTTCCACATGTTATTAGTGTATCCCTTTTTTGTTTCCTCCATTACGTCGAATGTGGGACTATGGAATGTCTTTCCTATGGATCTGTCAGACAAATCTACTAACACTCTACCATTATGGTCAATGATTTTTTTGTTTTTATGTTAACATTCTCTAAACACCATCAGTAATTCTACAGCAACGAGCATAGGTGGAAAGCTAACTTCCTTCACAAGACCACTCACTTTATTTTTTGTGTATTTTTCAGTTGTAGGGTGGATCATTACCCTTCATTGGAACTCATCTATATCTACATGCCCAAGATTTGTATCTGACATAGACATTGAAAATGGAGGTAATTATGTAGCTTAATACTTTGTAAAACTTTGAGATTGTAGATCTAATTTAGTGTTCTTTGTTACAATTTCTTTGTATATGATTATCTGTTTAGATTCTTTATACCATTTGTAGAAGTAGATAAAAGATTGTAGAAGAATAAGACCAAAAGACAGAAGTGACACAACATATACAATGGAGAAACCCTTTTAGGAAAAAACTCCACCACCAAAATCAATAGTGCTTGTATTATTTAACCTTAGGACAATATTACAATAATTCTTTATTAATCCTTACTTGAGATGCTTCTTTTGCCTTCATCAATATGGATTTTGTGCAAGGTCTTTCTATGTCTAGAAATAGGCATAATTCTATTCTGGTAGTGGTAGATAAACTCACCAAGGTAGTTTTGAAATGCATAAGACAACTAAGAGGAGGGGTGAATCAGTTGAACTTAAAACTTCAAAAGCCCTCATTAATATTTAGATCCTCATTCACTCTTTAAACCCTTAAATATATTATGATGAATAATTGTAAAATGAAAATAACAAAAACTAAAACAACTTAACACCATGTACAAGAGAACACAAAATTTATGTGGAAAATCCAAGAAGGGAAAAACCACAGTGAGGATTAGCTCACAATATAAGTAATATCAATATCGAATATAATAGGGCTTACTTCCATAATAGAAAAGAAGATAGAGAAGGAATGTCAAATAGAGAAAATCATCTCAATACAATAAAGAATCCACCACAATGATATCAACACCTTCGTAGTTTGATTGCAAAATTACAACCACCTTCTACTCACTACATCTCTTAAACTAACACTTGAAAGCTCATAATGCAATACTCAATTTCACATTCAAGAACTCTACACTTCACATCATTTTCATCACACATCCATCATTCATCTATCTTAACATCCTTCAACAACTCAACTCATACATATACCATCTTAAACCTTGAAACCCTCTCCAAGGTTAGCTATGCACCTCAAATGTGCAAATTCAAATTAGGTCAGCACCAAAACACTTTCATGGTGGATACAATTAAATGCAAACCACATCAAAACTTAATTAGGATCCAAATCAACAACATCACTCAATCGCATGCTACCGCAAACAATATTAATCCTTCACCTCTAGTATAAACACCAGGTCAATTGTTACCCATGCAAACACCATTAAAATTTTAATTGCATGCTTCCTAAAACTTAAATATGAGTTGTGAACCACACATCACACTTGAAATGATCTAGAATACTCCATAAACACCCTGAAATCTAACAAAATCCTTTGCAACAACTTCCACCTAAAGAATGTATAGGTGTGTACACTCAAACAACTCTATGATACACTGTTACTTAGAAAACCATATTTTGAATCATAAAACCTCAAACTCTCTTGAGTGAGGTAAACTACCAACACCATCAACACACCTTTAGAATCAAAAGACTTGAAACATAACTATGGAGAAATGTGGAGCAGAAACACTTCTCCCAAACACCTCTGCAATGCACTGACACACACTAGTGAACATAATTTCTTCTATACGATGATCCAACATACCAACTCTTGAATATAACACCTCTTACTAACATACCTAAATCGCATAGGCAGATCTTCAACATAAAAGAAATGCAGAGAAAAACCAAAACACAACTCTGTAACCTAGAATGCCACTGCAACACCTTATTTCGTATTTTGATCAAATTTTCTCAAAAGCACTTGGGAACCAAGTACTGGAGACACATCCACATCATCTTCATCACTTCCACAACTATAGATAGAATCTCATCAAAGCAACACTAGAGGTTGACGCTAGTACTTTACTAATGATAACATATTGCAAATAATCAAAGCATGGATAATATCAACTATTCACACTTGCAACCATCTTACTCAACTATAGGCATCAATGACAATAGATCCTTTTGAAATCAATGACAACAACAATTGCTCATACTTGTAAAAATATCCCACATTTTCATTGATGGAAACACGTGATGTGAAAAACCATCAAAGAAACAACTCTCTGCTATACCTAATTCATTTTCTCTTTTCTTCCCCTTTATAGCTTGTCTTCTTTACTTGTTTCTCTATCCCTAAATGACTTGTGACTTTCCCTTCCCCTTATTACTTATACTTTTTCACATGTTGAACTCTCTCCCCTTTTGACATCAATGGAAAAGGACATAATGTTTATTCTATTTATTTTCTTCCTTTGGCATTAAACATCTTGTTCACCATTTCTCTACAATACCTTTCATTTACTGCTCGTAATACTCCCCCTTAGGAGCACACACCAAACTATACCAAATCAAATATTACTGTATAATAACAATAGAGACTCTTCTTATAGCAATAATCAACAATGTCACTACCTACTCCCCCTAAGAGGTAGCCACGAAAGTTAGTCCAGAAAAAAGAATAAACCTTGAGATCCACTAGACTGATGCATCTCCTTATGCATCTAGTTCAAAGGAGGGGAAATAAACCCCAAATTATCTCAGAGATACTCAAAAGTATCCTTAGGAAGAGACATAGTGAATCTATCAACCGTCTAATCCTTAGTAGGCACATATTCAATCCTTACTTCATCATCCACAACCTTCTCTCTCAAAAAGTGATATCTAATTGAAATATGTTTTGTCTTTGAAATGAATCATTGGATTCCTTGAAATGTTGATTTCACTTGTATTCTCACAAAAGATAGAAATAGGCTAAACATATACTACTATGATATTCTTCAATGTTTGCCTCATCCACCACACCTGTGTGTAGCAAGATGTTGATACAATGTAATTAGTTTTTGTAGTAGATAAAGATATTGAATCTTGTTTCTTACTTAGCCATGATACCAATCTGCATCCAAGAAATAATTCACCACCACTTATACTTTTTGTCATCAACACAACTAGCCCAATTTGCATCTGTGTAAGCACTCAAGGTGAAATTAGTATCCTTTGGATACCACAAGACTTGATCTAGATTTCCCTTTAAGTATCTAAATATCCTCTTTAGCACTGCAACATGTGACTCTCTAGGATCTTTTTGAAATCTAGCAACAAGAAAAACTGCATACATGATATCTGATCTAGTAGTAATTAGATATAGTAGTCCACCAATTATTGATTTGTACTTTCTCTAATTAGCCTTAGGGGATTCATCATTCTTGCTCAATTTGCAACCAACAACCATAAGAGTACAAACCAGTTTAGAGTCTTCCATTCTAAACTCCTTCAACATCTCCTTGACATACTTTTATTGTGAAATGAATATACCTTTGTTTGTTTGATTGAGTTGTAGCCCAAGGAAGAAATTCATCTCCCAAAACGTAGACATATCAAACTATTTATGCATCTCTTCTATAAACTTCTTGCTCATAGCTTCTTTCCTCCAAAAATTATGTCCTCAACATATACAACAACAATCAAGATTTGATCATTTTCAACCTTGAAGTAAATATCACCATTTGTGGTACCATTATTGAATCCTTGTTGTATTAAATATCTATCCAACCTTGCATACCAAGCTCTGGGAGCTTGCTTCAATCCATATAATTCTTTCTTTAATCTATAGACCATGTTAGGTTTACCTAATAACTGAATCATTTTGGTTGTTCCATGTATACTTACAATTCTCCATTCAATAAAGAAAACTTCACATCCATTTGATAAACTTTGAAATCCTTATGTCCTGCAAAAGCCAAAAACATTCTGATAGCTCCCATTCTTGCCACCAAGAAAAATGTCTTTTCAAAGTCTATTCCTTCAAATTGTTGTTGAACATCCAGAATACTAAGAGGGTGGTGAATCATTATTCCACAAACTGATAATAAAATCCACTTAATCATTATTAAAATTTTGAATAAATGGTATGTGTGGGATCATCATAGAAAAAACAGGCCCTTAAGTGGCAAAAAATTCAGAAAAATTAGAGTTAGGCAACTTGACATAAATTTTTTAATAAGTTATCTATATTATTTCAAAAATATGTAAGAATAGAATCTCTAGAAAATTGAATGTAGTTTCTAAACTACTAGGTTTGTTTAAAAGAAAAAAAATCTATTTGGTGAAATTTTGAAATTTCAATGCAGTGGTACTTAAATTTCAGGGAAAAAGTAAGAAGTAAGTGTCTGTCTAACCACCCTAACCACAATAAAATGATAATATTTTTTTATAATATTTTAGATATAAGTAGAGGACTCATGCCTCAATGTGATGCATATTTTTTTATAATTTTTTTCCAAGTAAATAATTAATTATGATTATTTTATTACAACTTTTTTAAAAATATAAAAACTTGTATGTCTGACAACCTTAACTTGGTCAAAACTTCATGAATTTTTTTTTTAATCCTATAGTATGTAAAGCAAAAAATGTGACACATGTTTTAGATTCAAAAAATGTGATACTATTTGAAAGATATAGATGTTTTTCAATCAGCTTATCAATCGGGACTTTAGTCATAATTTGAATAGAAAATGAATAATAATTACTTATTAAATTCAAAGTAAAGCATAATTTATATTGTGGAAAGCTGGGAATCTTCTTTAAAAACCCTTTTTGTTTCATCAATTTTTGGTAAAAAAATAGTCATCATCCACATACCCATCATACTGCCACTTTTTGGCTCATCATGATCCTGTACATACCCTAAATCAATAAGAAAACATAAAACCAAGTCGATGCAACACACACATGAACACCAGGATTTTTATGTGGAAAACCCAAAATGGTAAAAACCATGGTGAGGGTTAACTCACAATATATTATATCTAGATACAAAATATTATGGGGCTCACCGCTAGGACTCACTGTCCTTAAAAGGCTCCAAGCTTGAATACAAAAGATGGTTCACTACCAAGATACAATGATAGTAGCTCACTACCAAAGAATGAACTGATGGAATACACCTTCAATGTGTAAGGTTCAGTTCCATTGAAGTTCAAAATAAAAAGCATCGCATTGCTCAAAAAAAATTTACTACTAATAAAAAATTTAGGTTCTGATCTTCTCTTATGTTCACTTGCTCGCATACACACACTCACAATTTTCTTTTATTGATCTCTTCCTTCTTCTTCTTCCACCACACTTTGCTTCTCTTTCCACTTCCTTATATATATACAAGTATATTTTATTCATCAATTGATTTGGCACCATATAAGATTCAACATTTTATCCATGTAATGCATTATGCCAAGTCGGCTATTAGTCTTCATAATATATTGCATTCACTAAGTTGGCCAAGACTAAAGAACACAATTCTTCAAACCAGAAAATAATCATCAAAACAACCACCTTCTGGATCTATGAACACATTAATTTCCCATCATACTACTAGTAAAGAGACTACCATCACACACGTAGTATAAGAATGTTCACCTTAGTGGAATGCGGAGTATCCCACATAGTACACCACACATAGAACAATAGTAGGATACTAAGTTGAACTCTGTCAAAGATAACATTTTTTTCATAGAAAAAATAACATCTCAAGATCCAAGAAAAAGTAGACTTAATGAGTTAATAAAACATGGTTCAGAGATTAGAGTCATATCAGATCTTGTGATGAGTTCCAAACTCAAATACCAACATATTGATCCATCATAAAGGATTATTACTGTAGAGAACAACTTCTGGTAAACCGAGAAAAATTCCCATATAATCATCACCATGTAGTTATTACCATGTTGACATCAATGACAACATATAATCAACTTGCACAACCATCCATACTTCATGCTCATATTGCAAGGCTTCCAAAAATCTCCCCCTTTGGCATTGATGGCAACATGCATGACAAAAAAATTTCCAAATATATCACAAATGAATGGTCTAACTTACTCCCCCTATCAAAACATATCTTCACAAAAAAAAAAATTCCACTGACTCTCCATCTCTTTATCTCTCCTCTTTATCTCTCCCCCTTTGACATCAATGACAAAGGAAGGGTTTCGATACAAGAATGTATATCAAAAAGTAGCCAAAATGATATGAACACAGATTTAACCAGAAGAAGAACATATGAGACTCTCCAGAGTATCCTTCCATGACACTTTACCTTCTTCCCATGAATATTTTTCACTAACAAGAGTCTTGTGAAATAGCTCAAGTTTAGTTACAGATTCTATAAAACTTGTTAAAGTATTGGGACTAAGATTGATCTCTGATAATTCACCAATACAACTAAGAGCACTAGAAATAGAAGTATGTCTAAATTTAATCATTTCTCTGAGTGCCACAAATTTTATGACGGCATTTTTTCTTTGATCCTATAGAGAGACAAATTTTCCTTAAGCTGCACAATGTAGGACCACCTCTAATTATCTTTATCTTTTGCTAACTTGTATGCATCTTCCTCAGTGCTCAATTGAGACTCACTCATCTTTATTTCATTTCTCATATTCAATGTATTGCCAAACCAATCTAGACAAAAGGAAATTAGTTCTTGTGCCTCTTCTTTACAACCTTGTACATTTTCCAATTCCTTTATTACTTGATTGTATGAATTCACACATTTCATTTGATATCATTTAAATATTCTTCATCAGATATAGTTCAATTTCAACCTTTGACGTACTTCATAATCAAATTCAAATATCCAAACTAACCTCTAATTCAACTACTTCCATGTGACAAAAATTTGTAGACACAAGGAAATTTATGCTTCTAGAGTATCTTTCCATAGCACTTACTGGAATCCTAGACCTTTTGTTCATCCTCATCTAAAATGTTCCAAAGAATGCTTCAAGGGAAGATTCTTGTGCATCCAAACTACCAAGATTTATCATGAAATTCTTTGTTTTGATAGGCAATAGCTATGAATTTGACCATTCTAACCTTCCTATTACTGGAAACTCTTTTAAAAAGTAAAAGTGTAAACAAACAACCAAATTTCCATACCAAAAAGTATTCTTCCTACTCTTCTTGATGTCCTTTAAATTATTCAAAATATGTATGCAAAGTAGTTCACACAAGTCATATTACATACCTCTTAATACCATGTCAACAACAATATTCACCATAGTAGTAGAAACTATAGTCATTTTTAGGGATACAAAGTTTACGACCAATTACCATAGTAGCATACCTCATTACTGGATCAACAATCAATCTCAAACCAATTTATTTTCCTTTAGAACTCACACCTATAACCTCAATTATTTCTTTCTCATTCATACACTTTAGTTTAGGAACTGATCCAGAGGAACATATACTAGTTACATCTATAATTGCTTCTCTGCTAACCAAATATGCCTCATTAATCTACAAAGATTCACTATGAAAATCTAATCAATACCATTCAAATATATTTTATTCTCAAATTTGAACAAAGGAACTTTCCTCCAAACATCCAGTTGGCTCTTTTAAATGCCAACGTCCAAATCTTTAATGAAACCTATGGATTTTCCAATTCCAATGATTAGTGACCTAAAAGAGGTTAGGCCAACAAACAAGAGAAAGCAATCAAGCTTTCCTCTTGCACTTCGGGCTCAGCAAAACCTGGGAGGGTGATCCCACAATGTACTTATAATCTTCCTTCAAATAATTTCCACATACATTGCACATTTGAGCATATGCATTCTCATACCAATGACTCATCAAGTGATAAGTAGCAAAGAATTGAAAAATCCCTCACAACATTATAACTTGGAGCAGAGAATGGGAAATTAAGAAAAAACCCACAAAACCATTGTCATATTGAAGATGAATTTAATTAAATGAATGGTTCTTTGATATGATCCAACTGACCTGATCAACATGGAATTACTAGACAAATAGAATCAGTGCATTAGATCCTATGGTGGAGGAGTCAAATTTATAGTATATTGTAATGCAAATAACTAAAGCATTCGATATTTATAAACTATTAAGGATTTGCATTGCAAACTCATAATCCAGAATTTCCATACAAAAAGTACTAAAAGATCCTATGAAATAACTCATAAAGTAGTGATCACATTAAGAATTTTAATCAATTCCTTAAATTGAAGCAATAACACAAACACACATCCAACCAGATGAATTGGAGACTAATGAGACAATCCTTAACTATTTCATTGCTAGTTTGTGAGAATATACATAGGAGACAATTTGTATGAAATTATCCATCTATCAATTCTCAAATTCTATAATCAATGAAAAACATTTAAGCTAACTAGAAATATTGACTCATATCCTAAGACTTAGTAGGTAATTCTATACTCGTTGTATGCTTGTACTCATAAAACTTCACTATGACTATCTAAGATCAAACAAAACTTCGAAGATCCCTAGAAAGTAGCCTTGAAATCCCTTTTATATGATTAAGGGAGAAAAAAAGCATCCAAGTATTGGATAATTGCATTTCATTTCATTCAAAATTTTAGGTATCCGTCATTTCATTCTGACCCCCAGGTGATTATCTTTACATTTTTAGGAAAATAGGGGGAAAACACAAAAGGAGAAAACTTGGAAAGGTTGATGGAGCTCGTATCCTTATACTTCCAGAATTCCACATCACTATCCTATCGACAAAAAATATGCAAAGCACAAGAGAAGAGAAGAATAAAAACAAGGAAAGGATTGGCCTAGTTAGCACATGCATCTCCACATTAGGAGGATATAGATTTTATTTATACAATTGTTTCAAAGTCTAAACTTGTATTATACTCAACCATATTATATATCCTTTTTGCAACCTTTACAACTTATTCTAGATATTTTTCAAGCCATTCTTTATACTCATCTTTAGTGGGCCAATCCCTATCGAGCAATTTTTACACCTTTGTATTGTATGAATTATATCTAGCATCAATGACCACCATGGATTCTTTTACAAAGGTATCCATGTCTACTTGGATTCCAATGAGAGTATCAATAACACCATTAAGAAAATTTATATGTCCAACTTATTATCAACTTATTATATTTGTGGATCTAAAGTCATTTGATGCTTGAAGAGTTCTCTCCATTATGCATACTCCATAAGTGTCCCATCTTCATTAAGGATCTTGTGTTCTTCCATGCTCCTAAAGGCCTTGACTTTACTTTGTAGCTGCAATCCAATTTGTTCATGAGAACCTATGATCTCACCAATTGAAACTCGATTCCCACTATAACAGTTGGGAGATCTGTTGGAGCTTCAGGATCATCCTTTATATTTTCTTGGATTTCCTTTAAACTATTCAATCTGCTAATCCATCTATTCCATGTGTTTTGGAAAACCTCCTAAACATATTGGAACTTTTTAAAATCTTCATGTATACCCTTATATATTGAACATGCATATTCTACTTTAGAGGCTACCTTTGCCATCTTATAGACCAAAATCTCATGAGCCATATCCTCCATGACCTTATCCATATCCTCCCGGAGCTTAATATTTTCAGACTTGGTTCTCTAAAGTTCACTCTTCATGGAAATGACCCTTTCTTTTAAGGCTTCCTTTTCTTGTGGTGTGGTCTTCATTGAAGAAGTAGGAAAAGTCTTCTGACCTACACTGGTTTTAGTAGCCTTTATTTGATTATACTCCTCAACCAATTTGTTATGCTTCTCCAACAATTTCATGTGCCTGACCTAAGAGATTTTTGCAGTGTCTACACTTAACATAGTTGTATGCATTGTTAACCTTGTAGCTTGTGGGGCTATCATTTTTGAAGCCCTACCTATTATCGAGTCTCTTGAGAGACCAGTCATTGCTATGTTGAGTCTACACCTTCCAGAATCTGGTGTCAATTGCCAAATATCCAATACATGTAAGCTAGGGCTAAACCCTAAACCAAATTTTTGTCATCAAAAATTTCTTCTGACACCACTGCATTTGGGCCATTTCTAATTGCATACAAAGAAATTATTGAGGACAAACTCCAGTTAGGAATTACCATCATTTCACTATCTTTGACCAATCTCCTAGCTTCCATAGGATTCATTTGTGCAATCTCCTAAATGATTTCCTCTTTAGTTTTCCTTTTGACTTCATCCAACTAAGAAGGATCCACTCCCTCCTGAGCCTTTAGTATCTTATCATTTATTTCTTGTGCTTTAAGTTCAACCACAAATTCCCTAAATTCTCTTGTTGTCACAAAAGAGTCATCTTCTAGGAACTTAGCACAATCTAATACCCTTGCATCATTATCTCCAATTTCATCATATTCCCAAGGCACTATCCTATCATCTAGGATGAAAGGTTCCATTACATCCCCAATATCAGGGTGTGATCTAACTCAGATTCTGCTCCATGCTCAACAGGGGCAGATTTGTAGGATGGTTGTAGCACATTTCCCTTAGCATCTTGTGCTTCATCAACACCCTCCATATGAAACTCCCCACCAGGAACATCTCCCATATCCACATGTTGTTTTCCTTCTAATGTGGTGACCTCCATTGGTTGTGTGAGCACCTCTCAAATCTGCAAACATTCTAAACTCCATAAAGAAGGTGAGTGCATACAAATCTACTAAATACTCCTATGAAATAATGTAAAATGTTTCCTAAACATGATAGTAAATCAAACTAAATTGAAAGCATGAAAGAAACAAGATACATATCTATCCCATAGTGGATTGGTGCTTCTTTGATGTGGAAAGAAGCCCTCTCCCAATCCTTGATAAGCTTGGTGATGAGGATGCAATGGACAAAATTAGGTCTCAATTGAAGAGAGTAACTTTGAATAGGATTGTAGCTTTGTGGATGAAATTGTGGAGTTGTGAACAAGATTAGTTCTCACACTAAGAGAGTAACCTTGCATAAAGTTGTAGCTAGATGAATGAGGATTAAGGCCTTCTTTTATAGATTTTCTTGATGAGAGATTGGCCAAGAGGGTGAATGTGGGACTAAAGATCCACCAATGAGAATAGGCCACTTGTCAAGTGGTGATAGGCCAATGGATGTGCAAGATTTGGGAAGTGTGCCCATGAGAGGGAGAATTTGAATTCAAATTTGGCAATAAATTTTGAGAGGGGGACAAGAAAAAGAGCAATAAATGCAATGTTGGAGGGACAAATCAACTTGTCATGATTTTCAAACTTAAGGGCCATGTTGAGCGAAAATATTGGTTTTAATAAATCAATAAATTGATTTATTTGTGCAAGTGGCTAAATCTAGAGAATGCAAGTGGGTGGGTTAGGTTAGGCTAATTAGGATTAGGTTAGCTTAATAATGATTAGGTGAGTTTGACTTTTAGGACTTGGATATTTAATTTATTTAAATCAGAAAATGATGTAATATGATTTGGGATTTGATTAAATAAAGCCCTGATTTATTTAATTAAATGGATGATGCAAGATAAAGGTTGAATGATTTATGAGAGATGAAATGTTATTATTTGATTTGTTTAAATGAGGGATGATGTGAGATAAGTTGATTTATTTAATAATCCTAATTTACCTAGTGAATGGATTTGTTGTGTTTGATCAATTCAATGAGCAAATGCATAATGTTAATTTTGCATGTCTACATTTTTCCCCTCTTTGAAGCAATGTACTTGTTGTGTTGGTTCAAAGAATAAACTTGCCGTGATTGAAATTTAAAAATTTTCTAATTTTTCGGATGCCCCAACGGAAAGTACACTAGTACATTGCCCTCTTGAGAGATTGATCAAAAAGATTCCATTTGAGGGTCGATCTCGTGATAAAGAGGTTCAAAATGGATGGTATGGATGATGATGCAAATGAGATGATTTTAAAATGCTTAGAATAACAAATCTATATTATCCTAAACAACTTAAATGATGATATGATGTGATGATGGATGAGATGGATGATGTGATATGCTATGATTATGCAAATGTATGATTTATGCAGATGCTTAGACTAACAGATCTATATTATGATGATGATATGCATGTGAGATAATATGCAGAATATTGATGGTTTGTAGATGCAGGATGGATGCACGATGGATGTATTGGCGATGCCTTGGTGATGTTATGTTAGCGTGGAAATAAGATGATAAGAGGATCCAACAAGTCCATGATCTGACGAGACTTTATTAGAGATGATGATGATGATAGATGATGATGATTTGCTTATCAAGGATTGGGATTTTAAAAGGGCTACTTACCTTATGTTTGATTACACATGTAGGGTGTGTGCAAGAAGTTGAGTCCACTTTTTGGCCAAAAAGTGGAAGTGTTTTCCCTGATTTTCAGAATTTGACACATTTGACCTTAAAATTTGAAGCACTTAGAGATGGAATCTTCAAAAAAGTCATTAATCATAAAATGTAGTACTCGGAGTCTAGTTTCCAAATATGTAATTTATTTCAATACCCAAATTGTAAAAATTGAGTTTCAATAGGCATTTCTAAAAACCACTTTTTAAAAGTCACTTTTTTATACCATACCATGCACGTGTACGACATCCATATTTTGACCTAAATTATCATATTTTTCTAAATCCTTTTGGGAAAAGATTTGTGACTCACTAGAGCTTGCTTTTAATATTTTTTAATTTTTTATTGAATTTTATTTTAATTAAATATTTATTAGGCATATTTGTCATTTTGAAAAATTGTGTACGACGCATAAGATGACCTAAACTTATCATTTTTGATTTTTTTTAAACTGAAAAGAATTATGAAGTTTGCTCTCATGCAATTGTTCATCAAAATGTTATGTTGATCAAAAGTTATTAAAATACTAAAAAACCTGATAATTCAAGTTTATGGACTAGTTTCATTAGAAATTAATTAAAAAATAGAAAAAATAATCAAATTATTAAAAAAATTACATATTTGGAATTTGCACTGTCTCATCTATAATGGGTTTTAATTTCATAAAAAAATTCTACAAAATAGGTCTTCAAACATATGTCCAAAGTCATTATTTTCCTATGACATTAACAGGACCTTCAAGTTGCAGGTCAAACTAGGTCCAAAGCTTAGGTTCGGTCCCAAGCCATTTCCGAACCAAAAAACAAGCCAAAAAACCCCCTCAAAAATTCATAATTTAGAAAAGGGATCCGTTTTAAAACGGGATCCCGTTTCATTAAAAAATGGGATCCCGTTTCAAAACGAGATCTCGTTTCATAAAAATGCCATCTTTTATGGTTCTATGAAACAGGATCCCATTTTGTAAAATGAGATCCCATTTTGAAATTCAAGCGAAAATTTCCAAAAATGGAAAGTTTTCAAAACGAGATCCCGTTTTGAAAACTTTCAAAATGGAAATTTTCAAAAATTAAGGTTTCCTTTTGAAATTTTTCCAAACGGATCCCGTTTTAAAACTTTCTATTTTGAAAATTTCCGCTTTTGGAAAATTTTCAAAATGGGATCCTGCTTTGAAATTTTTCCAAAATAGAAATTTAAAACGGGAATCCCGTTTTAAACTTATTAGCTAAGCGGGATCCACGGGATCCCGATTTTTTGGAAGACGAATTCATTTTTTTGCCTAAGGCAAAAACTTCCACGTTTCGTGGACTCAACTTTGTGCACTTACCCTGTAGATATGATGCATCAAGGTATAAAGAACCAGGATGGCGTTGTACCTAGTGCGATGGAATTTGACTCAACAAACAAATAAGAGTATTCTTGTTCACACTTGACATACGGAAACCTTGCTAGGGCGTACCTAACAAAGCAAGTATTCGCCAAGTTATTTTACAAGAACGTCCAACAAGCACAGTAGAAAAAAAGGATAATGATCGTTGCCCCATTCCTATCTCTCTAAACCCTTCATTCAGATATCATCAAGAGGTCCTTGGAATGAGCACAATAAGATAAATCAAAAGAAAAGATCAAGTACGCAAACAAGCCAATGTTCTTCATATCTCTAGCCAAAGGGATTTGTTTTGATAGGATAAGAATCCAAGGTGATATCCAAAATGATGCCCATTATTGGAACGATATATCCTAGGACATGCATTGTCTAGGATGATGATGGGTTGATAAGTTGATTGATAGGCTGTTGATATAAAGTTGACTAACATGTTTGAAAATGATCAAGAGTTTGATTTTGTTTTAAAGGTTTGTTGTTTCAATTTTGAATTTATGATTGAAGCTTGCTTTTGCTAACTACTATTATTGTTTCTATTTGTGTTGCCAAAGGATGAAGGTGACGATCAATTTATTATGGGTGATTGATTATTGTGAGTGTAAGCAAGATGAGATGGATGGATTTTTTTCAAATATTTGGATGTTTTTGACGTTTTTGGAATGTTTTGAGGCTATATTTTGGTATTTTCAAGATTTTACAAATGTTTTGATTTTTGATTTTTTGAATGTTTTTGGATTTTGATGTTTTTCAAATGTTTCTAGATTTTGATATTTTTTTGAATGTTTTTGGATTTTGATGTATTTTGAATGGTTTTGGATTTTGATGTTTTTTGAATGTTTTTGTATTTTGATGTTTTCGATTTTTTGGATTTTGATGTCTCGAGGGCTGATCATAGATGAGCCTTGCCTACTTTTAAGCTCAGAGACGACATAGTTTGGATTCCAATGTTTTTTATTTTTTTTGTTTTGTGGATGTTTTTGGATTTTTTTGATTTTCTGATGTTTTTGGATTTTTGCATAATTTGACGATTCGGATAAGGATGTATCTGATGCTACCAATGCTCTATTTTGGGATTTTGTTGAAAACCAAGCTAAGGTTGATTGATCGAATTGATGGATTGATGATGATGATAACACTATTCAGGATACACAACAATGCAAGGATTGATTGATCATGATTGATGACGATAACATTGTTGAGGATGCACAACAATGTAAGGATTGATGAGGATTGATGATGATAGCATTGTTGAGGATGCACAACAATGCAAGGATAGTGTTAAGAAACACAATGATCGAGAAGGATATCCCAAGATTATGGATTGATTTGATTCGATTGATCATGATTGATGAAGCTTGATTTGGAACAAAAGTTGTTCAAATTATTTGATGTGATGTTTGACATGCAACTTAGATACAACTAATACTGATTACTTGGATTGATGTTCGATGAAAGATGAACCTTGATAAGGAACATCTGCTCATCAAAATATGCCATGGGCTAGTGATTTGGATGTTGGATCACAAATGCTTTGACCAATTTGATTTCACATTTTCCAATGTTTAGATCGCCACATAAGTTGGAGGATGTAGATCAAGATTTATTCTCGAAGCAAGATGTACATATCTACCCCAATGTCTAGCAATGTACAAAATGCGATTTGTGGATGCTCGGATAGGTGTATAGATGGATGGATATGGCAAGCACACAAAGGATGCCAAGGATTATCTTGCAATAAGATAATGTGTTTAGATAAAGAATGCTCATTGGATAGTGCTTCATAGCTTAGATAATGTTGCATAGGATAGGATGAATGAAAATGACCCATGTCAAGATGTTTACCAAAAGCAAGTGCAAAGTGTGCCCCAAAATTTCATCAAGATCCAGATAGCTTGGATGATGGATGCAAATGGATAAGATGGATGGAATGCTCAAATTATTACGAATGGGATGAGATGCTTTCACCTGAAATGGCGCACATAGATGCCTGATTCTACACATGACGCCTATTTTCCAGGTTTTCATCATGGTCTTTCCCAAAGCTCTGCCCATGCGGTTTTCACTAGAGGACTTTTTTTATCTTTACTATTTTCAATCCTTTTTCTGATTTTTTTTTTGGATTTTCATATCTTTTTGATTTTTTTGATTCTCTAAAAGATTTTAAGCTCATGCTAAATCACAAGGTTTTGCTGATGTAGATGCCTCTTTCATAATGTGCCATTGATATCTTGCTTGAAGAAGTTGCTTTGCTAGAATACGTGCACTTGAATGAAACTTTTTGGATTCTTGATCTACTCTGTCGATACTGGGGTTAACTCTATCTCTATGCACACATCATGATAGAGTGCCTTCATAATCCTTATGATGAAGGGTCGTTGCCAATACATAGTGAATGTGAGAACTAGATATCATGCGTGGAGGCATGGATGGAGTTTGTTTAGGGATATGAGATGGATTGGTTGACAGCTTGGAATCTTTGAATCTCCAAACTTGGGAAGATGAGCAATGATGGGTGGATATGAAAGTGTGTGTGGAATTAGGACCAACTGCTTGATATACTTTGTACATCGCTTGAAAAGATTGCTTTTGCTTTTGCGAACATCTTTGATGGATACTTTTCCCTTTTTGATTTTTTCCCATAATTTCTTTGACTGATGGAGTTTGATAGGGATGATCTTTCTTTGTATGTTTTGGTATCCATGCGTATTTGATTTGTCCATCATGCTTCTTAGCTTCTTTTACTTTCATAATGTTCTTCGTACTTTGATTTAACTCTTTCTTTCGATGTTGGTCCCAATTCATGGATGGGATGATAGGTGGATGAAGATTCATGGCGTGGTTGGTTGTAATATTGGCAATGGTTTCATCATAAGGACTCTTCGTGCTCCCTATGTTGACGTTTGCTTGAGACAAAGTTGCCCCCGGTATGGTGGTAGTAGTACCTTCATGCTTTGATTTTGCTTGTTCTGAGAGCTTTTGTTTAGAATGAATTCTCTAATAAATGACCACCGTAGGTGACATTATTTCCATTTGCTACTCTGCTAACTTTGAAATATCCCGTTCTATCTTATTTGCTTCCTTGAGTGGATAATGTTTGATATCTTTATTCATGATGTCCTTAGTCTGCATTTGTGATATATCTGATACTGTTGTTGACAACTCTATTTGACTATAGGAATTAGTAACCTGCTCGTTTTGTGTAATAATCTCAGGAGTAAGGGGATCCTGTTCTAAATGAAGATCATCTACGTTTCCATCCATAGAAAGCATCTCATGGGTAGATGGAGGAGTATGTGCTATATGGATATGATCATCTTGCATAGATAGGAGAGTGTCCATTGGATTTTTGTAGTATCTTGAAGATACAAATTCTTGATCTTGAATGATTTTGGAGTTGCTTTCGACATGCTTTGGATCAAGTTCCTGACATGGGCCAATTTCAAAGGATGGATTGCTTACAAAGGGCTCTTGGATGTTGTCAGTAGGCATGGTAAGTGGTTCAATATCCTCAAGTGTCAAGTTTAAGGTTCCTTTAGTATCTATAACCATGAGGTCGAAGGGGGTTAACATGTCTTGGAAAAGACCATTGCTAGACCTTGGTGAAAGATTTTGATCATGCTTTGGCGTAAATTCTTGAGATATGTCCCCTAACTCATAAGGCGATGTAGAGACATTTACAACATGATCATAGTTCAACAAATCATGCATTATGTCAATAGGATCAAATAATCCTAACACTCCTTGAAATAGATCACTAAAAAGTGGCTCTTGATGTATCGTGGGTTGGTCATCAAATGGGGTAGAAACATCTTCAAGGTGGTCATCAATGGAGAAATTTTGATCATTGTTTTCAACAATTGTGGTGGAGGGATTTCTGATATCCTCAACCATAGGATCAAATGATGTTGACATTTCTTGAATTAGATCATTGTTGGTTGGTGGATTTTGATCATGATTGAAAAATGACTCTTGACCTATCTTGATTTGATCATTGGATGAAGTAGACATAGCTTCAAGGTGCTCAATGATGGATTCATCTTAATCCTTGCTCTCAACAGTTGTCATTTTTTGTGTTTGTTGGCTTATAGCTTGAGCGGCTTGTGGAACTTGAGAGGATTGTTGTACTTGTTGAGCTTTTGTTGCTTGTTGTGTGGCTAGATATTGTTGGAATCCCCTTTGAAAAGCAGCTTGTAATGTCACATTGTATTGGCTTGATGTGGTGGAAGTTGGTGGTGGTGGGGGTGGTGGTGGATTCAAAATCATGTTATATGTAGTGACATGTGTTTGAGATACACTTGGAGCGAGCATGGTAGTGAGGGGTTGAGATGTGATGGGTGTGATAGTGGTGGTTGGAATGATTGAAGGGATAGTGATGGTTGGATATGCTTGATTGAATACCATTTGTTGGTGCGATGTCGATGGTGTAGTCAAAGGATGTGATGTGATGGCTCGATTTGTGTTAGGTGGATTGATTTGGATGGAGTGACTGGTGCTAGGTAAAGGGGGAAGCCCCAAAACAAGGAATGATGTTGATATGGGTAATGGTGGTGGAGATGTCTCTTGGAATAATGGCTCAACTATTTTGGTAAGCACAACAATTTGATCTAGCCAAATTTGTTCTTGATTTCGATCTTGACTCCCTTGATATAGTTGATTTGGTTTTTGTTCACGCAGATTTGGAGTGGGTACTTGTGTTTGATTTTGGAAAATGTTTTCATTTGGGATGACACTCAGATTTGGCATGATAGGTTGAAATTGACCATTGTTCATGTTTGGAATATTTGTATGATTTGAAAATGTATCCATCCCAAAGTTTTCCTGATTCATGTTTCAAAAACTTGTGCTTGGTATATTCTCATTTGGCTTGTAGGCATTTGGTGGGATGACGTTGTTCATTTGAAGGTTCATGCTTTGATTGTTCGGTTGGTGGACTTGTAGGTTTGGATTTAGATTTACCGTCGGGAAATGTGTTCCAATATTTGATTTGGGAATACTCACACTTGTTGTACCATTGATTTTTGTTGAAGGAAATGATCTCATGTATGGATTGTATAAGTGTGAGTTTTGATAATCAATAGGCATTGTAAGGCTTTGAGTGTTCAATACATTTGGATTAATCATGATGTATGGATCAAGTTTGTATTCCATGTTCTCCTTGTGTTTTGACCTTATTGCAAAAGTTACCTCTAAGGTTTTTAGGACTAATGATGAGATGAAGGATGAAAGGTGTAAATGATATGAATGATGAATGTTTAGGGACCTTGTATCAATGCTAGACTTAGGGTTTGATTTTTGATTGCTTGATTTGGATAATGAACTTGTAAACCCTAAGATGTTAGATTTGATCTTTAGGATGAACTTGTTCAAAGGATTGCTGATTTAACTAGAGGTATGAGAAAGGATGCATTCCCATAATCCTAACTAAACAAGGTTATTTTTTATTTTGATGATTTACCCAAGTCTAGAATGATGTTTCCAAAGCTCTAAAGTTGTTGGGTGGGATGGATTTTGATAAATTTTTGGAATTTGGATGAATGAAGTGTTTGATTTGATCCTAAATGAATCTAGGAAGGACTTGTTTTACTAGGCCAAGATAGTGAAGAACATTACTTTCTCTAAGAGTAATTCAAAATCAAAGGACCAATGTTTGCATGAAAACCATATGACCAAAAGATGCCAAGCACATATGTGGGGTCGAATTGATTTAATCTTTGCTTAACGAATTATTTTTATGACAAACACACTCTTTATCAGGTTTTCAACTGAATGTCCAATGTCCTAATTCCCTTTCATCCCACAAAGTGCATTATGTGGAAATCAAGGCAAAGGTTGCCTAAAGTTGGCTTTAGTAGAAGCAAATTGAGATGAAATCCAAATGTTTAGAAGCCTCTAAGGATATGAATCCCAAAGGAAAGCAATAACATGTGAATTTGTTCAAGGATATTTGCCTCTCCTAAAGGGTTTGCAATTTTGATGATTCATTGAATGTTGGTTTTCAAATGTTTTCAATGAAAGCACTATGTTTTCAAACCACAAGCAATATGACATCCTAGCTCAATTGGTATGTTTTTCTTAGTGGGCTTGCCTCATGCCCTTCATAGAAGAGATGATTTTACATGCAACCAAGGAAAAAATATAAAGGTATCTTAAGAATGAAATCTTAACCTCTATATTTCAACCAAGATCAGACATCACAAGTAACTTCTTTTAATCTAAATTCCAATGCACCACTTTGATAAACTCGCTCAATGGATCAATTGGTCACTAAAAAACAAGGGTTCTATTTTAGACTTTCCGTTCGTGGAGATTGACCCATACGGCAAGAGTCCCCTTTGAGATCCATATTGTTGAAATCAACTACGTGATACTGATGTTTCTTCCAATACCCACATTTATATCCCAACTGAAAATACTCTTGGCTTTAGAGTGTTACCAATTGAGTCGTTCCCTTGGGTGAGTACTTTTTCCCCAAGGCAAGCCCTCTAAGATAGACAAAAGTGAATAAACTTATTCATAGTTTGATCGACCCTCATTTAGAAACAAAGGGAGAACACATGCAATAAGTTTACTCACACTCGCAAAGTGTTTTTTTCAATTTTAGTTCCCAAATTGAAAATGTGGAAGCAATATTTTATGCAATTTAAGGTCACCAAAAAATAATTTTGATTCTCAAGGTCACTGTGAAGCACAAGAGAAGTGCATACGTCTTTATAAGTGAAATTACTTTGCAAAAAATATTACAAAAACATGAAAGCACTTGTTCATTTTAAGCCTCCAAGCAATGATGAATTCATTTTAAGCACCAAAATGAAATGTTTGAAGTTGCTTTGTTCAATTTTATCCCAAAAAACAATGTCTAGTCAGTTTCTAGTGTTCAATTTTAATCCAACTTTGAAAAGATCAAGACAGTGATTGATTTTAAATCTAAAAGTAAGTTGTCCTAAAATAGAAAATGAAATCATGAAATGAATGCCTCAAGCTAATAAGCATTAAGAAATTCTTTTTCCAAGTTCCAGTCCCCTAGTGCAGGAGCAACTAGGAAGCATTAGGTAGCACTAGGCAAATTTATGAGCCTAGGATGAAATTTTGTGGTTTTAATGCTTTAAGGTCATGTTGACCATTTAGTTAGCATTTAAGGTTTATGAATAAGTCTTGATCTATTGCAATCAGTAGAATAAGAAGTGAAGAGGATGGATGGGTTTAGGAACTAAACTTGCTTAGGTTACTAACAATTAGCAAGAATTGAAAAACACAGTGGGTTTTACAAATCTTACTTTTAGGTCTTGAATAAGTCCGACCAAGGAAGATAACTGATTGAGGGACCTTATTTAAGGTGAGCTTCAACTTGAGAGTGGGGTTGGAAGTCTTGGTATTGTGTAAACACTTAGTGGATTGAAAGAAAACAACGCTTTTGTGTATCATTTTCTGATTTCTGTCTAAAAGTAGGGTTTAAATGGATTGAATCTATTACTGTTTTGCATGTAGGATGTAGTGTTGATAGAATACAAGTTGTGTGTGCCATTTTCTAGTCTTTTTTATTTGTTTCCATTCATAGTTTGTAAATAGTTCACTTTTACTCTATTGTTGGTCTGAACTAGATAGTTTTGAAGAGATGGAGCTCTAGACCGTGTTTCGCCTGTACCTGGTGTATGGGTTCTTGGAAACAAATGCTAGGCTCCATGTTTGTACATAAGGTAGAGGTAGGAGTCCTTAGAAGTCAGGAATCCATGGCAAGAGACTGTTCCTAGGTTAGCTTGGCAGTGCCCGGTTAGGATAGTCAAAGAGTGCAGAGCACTAAGGTTGTAAGGGTGCCAATCTCCTTGTGAACCATGGTGTGGAGAGGATGTGGATACCTTGCAGAGGCTTGGTAACAAGAAGGAGGCTTAACACAGACCGGGAAGTGGCAAACAAACTGACTGATCACAAGGAGGTCAGAAATTGGCGTAAAACAAGCCTAAATTTGCTAAGTTAAGGGTTGGAGCAGTGTACAGATAGTGGAGGCTCCAAACCCCAAAAATATTCAAGGTGTGGGCAAGGGTACCATGAATCCCAAGAAAAGATTTGGGTTCATTTGGAGAATTTGGGCACACTCTCCATTTTTCTCGAGTTAGGAGTCCTAATTGGGGCTCTAGGGCTTGTAGCCTTTTCTAACCCTAGGAGAGGGTTTGGTGGAAGTGGTGGAGAATTAGAGTCTTGTGATTGATCAAGAACCCTAATAAGTTTCTATGAAGCTTTTTACTACATCTCTACACCCCTGCAAGAACCTAACGGAATGTTGGGAGTAATTGGCCTTTAAGGAAGAGTAAGGGTCAAGGGTGAGATAGTGGCAAGGCACCAAGATTGGCTGGGTTGAATGGAAGAGTGATGATAGTAGGGTTGACCAGTAGGACCAGGGGTACCTATACCTTAGATAAGACCTAAAGGTCAAGGTGGGAGAGTCACCTAGGAGTTCTTGAGAACAAGGACCCAGAGCATGGGACAGTGAGTGTTCCATCCAACCCTACCCTATCATCCCCACTTTCCAATTCAAATCAATCGTGTCATTTGATTCCTATGTGAGAGAAAACATCATCTTTTCTTGATGCCAACCTGCAATCAAAGTAAAAAATCTTAGCAATGAAATATATATCAAGGGATCAATAAAGCATAGATCACTTTTATAAAAAATTACACTTATCATGTAAAGTTTCTGTAATGTTAGAAATTAGATTCTATGCACCTTTGAATTGGCAAGCCAACTAAATAATTAGCTATGTCAAAAATTTTGAAATATTACTCCACCAAATCATAGTCTAACAACTCTATCAATTCAACTTTGACAATGTAATTCACAAAAGATCTTTTTAAACATAGAGCATTAACACCAATCAATGCAAAAAAGAACAATAGTATTTGTTAAATGCATATGACAAGTGCAACATTGTTTGTATTACTATGTGTGACTGGGAATTGATTGACATGCGATTGACTGATCGGAAATTCTTTATCAGAATCATGAACAGTTATTAATTAACCAAGGGTATCCAAGCTATTAGACGCTACAGAATGCTTCTATAAAATATCTTTCCTAGTAAATACAACCATTCATTCCTCCAGGGGTCAAGTGTCAAGTCCAATAGCTCCGCACTTTCCTCCACCAGCGTGATTACCAATCAGCGAGCTTGATGATGGAACTCCTTGGGAAGACAGCTCATTCAAACCACAACAAATATTGACAGATGCTACCTCAAACCTCAAGAAAGATTTGCAGCCAACGAAGATCACAAAATCAACATTAAATGGTTCGCTGAGAATAAACAACTAGATATAGTAGCCATGTTATTTTCTCCATTTAATGCACTAAAACATATGCAATGGGTATTCAATAATGATCAAGTAATTTCCTTCGAATCGTCCAATCAGTCTGCCATATCAAGTCGCCAAATTTAGGTCTGAAGCTCAAGTATTTCCCCTCTGATGCAACTTGATACCTACGGGTTTTAGTGATGTGACATGATATCTCGTTTATTTCGGTTAGCTGCACAAGCACATTTACTAGTTCCCTTAGCTTAAGAAAAAAAATATTTAGAAAAAGTAAGTACACTAAAAACGTCTTATTTTTGTAATAATACGAGCGTCATAATGGCTAGGGAAACCTTCACGTGCACTTTCTGTCCAACAAAACAAATGGCCATGAAATTGCAGAATATAGCATGAATAAATAACAATATAATGGTGTATTTGTCATTGTAGTTAGGAAAATCTACGTTATCCTGTATGCATAGCCTGGGCGTGATAATTGCCTACAAATTGATCAATGCAACACACACAATTTCAAATGAAAGCCTTAAATGAAATTAATGACTTGTGTGGGAAGATGAGGAATTCAACTAGCAGACCAAACTAGGAATAAGTGCAGCACAAATTTTCAACAAATCATTAAACTCAATCTGATTTAGAGGGCGGGTGGCGGTTAGAGTTCTGCCTCTACATAGAAGTGATAAGTACCATCATAAAAGATGCACAAAATCTTCTCTGCGCGGGTTCTCTTTTAGGATTAACAACTATTCCTTGTTCATTCAAGAATAGACTTCTATATTATCAAGGCATCTTGGTAAGAGTGAAAAATCAAGGAGATTCATGAGCCACTTGGAGGCTGATAGGGAGTCAATTCTTTCCACACGAGTGGAGGGAAAAACTAAGCAGATGGAGCTGAGCGCTCAACTCCCAGAAGGATGTCTATGGAGCCTGATAAAGATTGTGCTGAGGATGAGCAAAAAACATGATCAACTCCAATAGCATCGTGGACCAGCGGCAGCTAACATTAATAATGTATTATAAAGTGAACAATCAGAGGAATATGATAGTAGTGGAGGACGTGATTTGAGTTGAGCAGTCATGCGAGAGAGGACATTGGGCGCTTCATTTCATTCTTCACTGTAGAGAAACAAGCAATAAAGAAATCACTTTATCATCTAGGTATCCTTCCATACAACAACAAATACAAATTTAATGTCTGCACGTCACTTCAGAATCAATCACATAAACTATACAATTGTGTCAAATAAACTACACGATTGGTAACTCGAGAGTATGTTGTTCACTATCATTTCTATTTTCTACTCGAAAAAAACATTTAAAGCCCACACCATTACTCCTCATTTAAGGCGCAAACTATTACTCTTCCAAACAGCTGAGATTGGGCACCTAGATAATGCACGCGGACCAAGCAATTGATAGACATAAAGCCAGATTCCTTTGAACAGGGCATGGACGATTGGTAGGGACACCTGGCGCGTTTATTATGGCTTATCATAAACTTTCAAACTAATGCAGTTGGTAGGTAAAAGGAAAGCCACCTCCTCCATAAAATCTGCATGTATTTACAATCATCGCATAAAGGGATTTTGTCAGATATTTGTAAATGCCGTGGAAGAGAAGACAAAATCTGCTTGAAGACCTGACACCCTCAAAGTGCACGTTAAGCTTAGATGTTGGCGTTGCTAGGTAGGAGCTTTCCAACTGCAACACTTAGAAAAAAATGTATCGCTGCTAAAGCTCGATAAGCAGCCAGATATGATAAATGCGAAAAGCAACAATGGAGTTTGACCCAAGAAGCAGTTTCAAAAGCTACTAGGGGAGAGGACCCAGTAGTTGAGCATGTTTCAATAGTTGAGAATGTTTTTGTTAATATAATGCCCAATAGTTGTTTATATAATGTCAATAGTTGTTTATATAATGCCAATAGTTGTGACTTTACTACCCATAATTAAACAAAATGTATTCTTTTGATCTAAAAAGCAACCAATCACGTGATGCCACATCAGCGCTCAACTACTGGTGATGTGAATGCACAAGTATTGGTAAGGGGTCTAGACGGTGCCCTTTTTGACACCTTGACAAAAAGCATGCTGATGTGGCATCATATTTGATGATGTGGCCCCGAAACTTTTGTTATAAGCAGGGGACTTGCCAAGTAAGCTGCTGTAAAAAAATTGGAGTGATTTGAAATTTCCAAGTAGGATTTTGAGGAACGCGAAGTTAGGTGCACAACTACTGGGTCCTCTCCCCTAGCTCTCAATAAGGAATTGTGATGTGAGCGCTACCAAGAGACCAAAAAATGAATCATTAAATGAGTGAAGCCAACGTACCTCTAAAGAAACTTTTAAGATAATGCAATCATCAGGCATAGACACAAATAGAGAATTTTGAAAAGTTTGCAACCTATAGAAAAAGAATAAAACATAATGTGCCTAAAACTTATTGAGAAAAGTCTCGGCGGCAGAACTGTTCGAATATTTGTGTATAGCCAACATATATGAGGAACACAGTTTGCAAATCACTGAGGATGTTCGGATGAATGATGGGTTCGCGATGCTCCTTTAAACGATGCCTAGCGAAATACCAAATAATATGTACAAGGTTTTGAAGAAAACAACAGACTTTTGAATGTTTAGCACGATAAGGATGGGAGAGTTGGTTCATGTGAAGGGGGAAGAACAATGACGCCTTGATCTCCTACACCAACTCTCTATCATTCATTATTATATCTCTGCAAAACTGGATTATGCTTTTATTTCCTTTGACTTTTTGTTAACATAAACCTACAGCCAACCATAAACTTTAGACAAATAAATCCGTAGACAGAATGACTGTCTTTGTTATCTTGGTGACTTGAGTACCAGATTTGGGGTCAGGCAGCTTTATAGTCATTTAATAGGAAGGTCAAATCAGATGGTAAGAGACGTGAGAAATGACAATGCCAATATTGATATATTTGCTCTCTTCTCTTTGTGTGGGGATGTTATTTTGTTACGGCAGCAGATTAGTAAAATAAAGGCAAGCAAGATAGTGTAACCTCTATCAATGTCTTAATGTAAGCAGTACAAGTACTCATGCTTTGCACTTCTAGGTTGAGAGAAAATTATCTGAATAGAATGCCCACAATGGAATGCAACATGATGTAGAAATTTACAAATTCTATCAATATTGGCTCCATATCTCGAAAGATAAGACCAGACAGATATAATAGCATAGATGTAGCGTATGTTAAGAAAGCTACCCATTCTAATCGATTTAGCACCAAGACAAAAATATTTTTATATGAACCATCAAGACACAACCAACAAATTTTCTACCACAAATATGTTCTAAATGAACTTACACAACCTGCCCTCCTAGCGCCAGTATGTGAGCACCTCTCAAATTTGCAAACATTCTAAACTCCATAAAGAAGGTGAGTGCATACAAATCTGCTAAATACTCCTATGAAATAATGCAAAATGTTTCCTAAACATGATAGTAAATCAAATTAAATTGAAAGCATGAAAGAAACAAGATACATATCTATCACATAGTGGATTGGTGCTTCTTTGATGTGGAAAGAAGCCCTTTCTCAATCCTTGATAAGCTTGGTGATGAGGATGCAATGGACAAAATTAGCTCTCAATTGAAGAGAGTAACTTTGCATAAGATTGTAGCTTTGTGGATGAAATTGTGGAGTTGTGAACAAGATTAGTTCTCACACCAAGAGAGTAACCCTGCATAAAAGTTGTAGCTGGATGAATGAGGATTAAGGCCTTCTTTTATAGATTTTCTTGATGAGAGATTGGCCAAGAGGGTGAATGTGGGACTAAAGATCCACCAATGAGAATAGGCCACTTGTCAAGTGGTGATAGGCCAATGGATGTGCAAGATTTGGGAAGTGTGCCCATGAGAGGGAGAATTTGAATTCAAATTTGGCAATAAATTTTGAGAGGGGGACAAGAAAAAGAGCAATAAATGCAATGTTGGAGGGACAAATCAACTTGTCATGATTTTCAAACTTAAGGGTCATGTTGAGTGAAAATATTGATTTTAATAAATCAATAAATTGATTTATTTGTGCAATTGTCTAAATCTAGAGAATGCAAGTGGGTGGGTTAGGTTAGGCTAATTAGGATTAGGTTAGCTTAATAATGATTAGGTGAGTTTGACTTTTAGGACTTGGATATTTAATTTATTTAAATCAGAAAATGATGTAATATGATTTGGGATTTAATTAAATAAAGTCTTGATTTATTTAATTAAATGGATGATGCAAGATAAAGGTTGAATGATTTATGAGAGATGAAATGTTATTATTTGATTTATTTAAATGAGGGATGATGTGAGACAAGTTGATTTATTTAATAATCCTAATTTACCTGGTGAATGGATTTGTTGTGTTTGATCAATTCAATGAGTGGATGCATAATGTTAATTTTACATGTCTATAGGTTGATCACCCACTTTCATCAAATGCTCTTGTTGAGCTACTTGAGCCAACTACTTAGTGTGTTCCACCTTCTCTAGAAAGGTGCCATCAATGAAGTCACTAAGGACCAACTCCATATGTTTCTATTTGTTAGTAATATGTTTGTAAGGGCTTCAATAGTAAGAATTCTCATGGGAAGAATTAAACTCACCCTTAATAATCTTCATCCATATCTTTCCCCTATCCATGACATCAATGGGTGTTAGCATATTCCTTATTACATCTTCCTTGTAATAAAATTCATGAGGTCCATATCCTGAGATTGTCCTCTATCTTTTCTTTATTAATATGTCCTTATGGGTCACACTTTCTAGAAAATGATACTTTCATTCTTAGGTTACTCACAATTATACCAAACACCTCATATGCCTCCTTTGCTAATACAACAAAATGATCAAAAGAAAAGCTTGATGCAATGATGGAGGCCTTTTGGAATAATCTGAAGTTCTCTACATCAGAGCTGTCCATTTACCACATTATCTCAATGAAGGCCAACCTATCAAAAACAAATTAACTTGGGAAACAACTATGGTGTGACAAGAGTTCCATAGCATCTGATGACTGTGAAATCATTATATAAATACTAATCTCCCCAATTGCATTCATAGTCTAGGTCATCACTAAACTCTCTCGGCCTCAACAATGCCTGAATTGTTTTGGAAGTCCTTTCAGTGGGTGCCACACCCATTTGCACCAGAGTGGTATGTTTTATGACATTACAAAACATGGCATGATTTGAAGTTGAGCAATGTAAATCCAAAGTGTGTGTCCACATTTGAATAGGTAGCTCATGATTCCTTTCATCCATTTTCCTTTGTTGCATGGCCTTTCCAAAGATTTCTTGTCCCTGATACAATATCATATGCATCAACAGTGAATAATGCATGAATGTAAATTTTTTTCTCTTTTCCTTTAGCCTCACCAAATCATAGTGTAACTACTCTAGAACTCTGTGGGCATAATTAAACCATCTGTGCTTGTTCTTTTGTTGAATATTTAGAATCATAAACAACAGGGGGGAGGTTATTCTCTCATCACAGTTTACTACAAGCACCTGACACAACATATAATATGTGTATGTGAAGTATTCTGCAACCTCCTCACAATCGAATGGCTCAACTTCTTTGAGTGCAAACCTGGTGCCCTTTTCATGTCTATGTATTGGTATTTCACCCTTTCGAATAGCCACCCTATTTTTGTGATATTCTTGCTAGAACTTCTCAAAATTAATCTTTTCACTAGCATCAAGCCTCATTCTAAAAACCTTTACAACCTTACCTTCTTTCACTTCTAGAATATTATTTCCTCGTCTGTCTGTAATCACCCTATTTATATCATCATATATTTTTGCATGATGCAACATTAGGTCTACCTCAACAAAGACATTGGGGACAACCAATTTTCCCAAATCATAACCCTAGACATTTTTACAGAGATGCTTAGCATTTATTCTTGTAAACTCATACAAGAATAATTCCCATCCGTTCTCTGATATAGCAATATCACCAATTTCCTCTATAAGGTCCTTGTAATTGATGGTTAGGATTCCCTCCCTTGTAGCCTTTCTACCACTCACTTTGACATTTGATGGTTGGAATTTGTCCATGAAATACGTATAATCCTTTTGCAAGCCTCTTTTCTTCTCAAGGATTTTAGATGTTGGAGGAGGATCATGGGAAACCTTCTGCTTTTTCTTCTTGGGTATAAGTTTCGACGATGATGACTCACTCGGTTAGCTCATTCTAGCTTCCTTAAGGTTTTACTTAGTTCAGAAACCAACTAGGTTTGTGGTTAATGCCCTATTCCTAAGGACTCTAACCAAAATTCAAAAGTAATTCTACCCAATTAAGAAATTGTGCTAGCACAAGAGAAACTAGAAGCCGTAAAAAATTCCTACAATTTAACTCAGATATTCCTCAGTTCGGCACACTAATTATTACAAAGAAATAAAAAAAACTAGTAGGAGACTAATGGCAACTTACCTGAGAACATGTGTAATTCCCCACTATTCATCAATATCACTCCTTACATGTTTCATTTCTTCATTAGGATCTCATCATGTGATGGCTATAAAGCCAGCGATGACATATCGACCCTTGATCACAAGTGTGAGGAAGATATCGACCAAAGATAAAATTTGTATTGCTCATCACTCATCTCAAGCTCGCTAATCAATTGCCAGTCATGATAGAAAAAAGTCATGCAATGAGAAGATAGTCCTTTCATCGGTGATCACGGATTCATATCAGGAAAGAAAAATGTAAGCAACGATAACATAAGGGCCAACAATGGGTCAAAACATTAACAACATCGGTCATCACAAGTTACTTTCTCAAAATATCAACATATGCGATGGGTGACTAACCAAAGCCAAACAATAAACAAGACATCACTCATCGCGAGTTTCAAGAAAGACTTCACATAATAACCCATGATGGTAAGGTGGAAAGTGAGAGGTAAGTTTAAACAATACTGGGCCTAATAGTAATGAAGGCATTGGGGTCAATTGATCAATAACAATCAATCACATGGGAAGACACTTAAGTGATGGGTAAACTGGCTTGCAGGTCAATGTGAAGACATTAAAAGGAAGATAATCAAGGGTAATAAAACACATCAAACTCATAAACCCTAAACCTAGATATTAGAAGACATAAGTGACTAGTGACATGACCAAGGAGTTAATGGAACCCATAAAATTTATGGGTTCCACTAGTGGCTCCAATTGGGGATGTATGCCCCCCATGGGCATAGCAAGATCTTAGATCTCTGGTTGAGCATACCAAGCATACAAAGGCCAAAAAGAAACTAGGAGCTTGTCCGAACTAGACAAGTAGACACAACAGAAAGAGACACACCAAAACTATTTACAAAATATACAGGACTATACATTGTACATGAAATAGAGCCTATTTAAGGAGAAATAGGGTTTCAAAACTTTCCATTTATTGGTAGTTCCAAAACCTCACCTGTTAGAGACTTTAGGAAGTATGAATCTTCACCATGTAAGTCAACAATCAAGTAGGGACCAAGCCAAAGAGGATCAAACTTCCTATGTTTACCTTTATCCTACATCCTCGTGTTCCACATCAGAACCATACTTCCAACCTCAAATTTTCTTTCAAAACCCCTCTTTTCATATAAGTGTTTCACTTACAATTGCAGCTTCTCATTCCTTTTGTGGGCTTCTCTCCTTGTTTCATCAAGTTCATTCAATTCATCCATTCACTGTTGCATCTCATCAAAAATATCACTATCATACTCTTGCAAAAATTTATACATCTTGATCAAATTTTTATGTGGTATTTTGGCTTCAACTCCATATACCAAATTAAAAGGGGGTTGTCCAATGACTTTCTTCACATTTGTTCTATCAACCCATAGTGCAAGCTATAGCTTCTAGTCTTAATCCTTCTTGTTCTTCTCAATCACTCACTTAATAATCTTGATAAGGCTCTTATTGCTAGACTCAGCTTTCCCATTCCCTTTGGGGATGGTATGGTGATGAATATGATATATTAATGCCATGTAATTTACATAAATCCAAGAATTCCTCAGACCTGAAACACGTAGCATTATCAGAAACAATTCTTTCAGGGACACCAAACCTACTCAAAATATTTTTCATTAGAAAATCAATGACAAATTTGCTAGTTTCCTTCTTGGTAGAAATGGCCTCAACCCACTTCATGAAATAATCAGTTGCTAGAAGAATCCAAGCATGTCCTCCACTGGATTTTATAGACATCTCACCTATGAAGTCAATGTCGCATTGTTGAAAAGTTGCATGTGTTGATGCTGGTCTAAGGGGTAAATTTCTCGAGAATTTTAACTTATCAGTAAACCTCTAACATGCATCACATTTCTTCACATACCTATGTGCATCCTTGAAAACACTCAACCACCAAAAACATGCTCTTAATATCTTATAAGTAGTAGTCTTGGCCATGTAATGGTGTCCACAAAAACCTTTATGCATCTCAATTATAAAATCTTTTGCTTGGTCGCCATCTGCACACCTAAAAAGTACACCCTCTAGGCTTCTCCACCAGAGTTCTCCATCAATGATAACATACCTAATCGCTTGCAGCTTTAAACTTCTTTTTTCATTATTAGGCATGTCATTATGGCATTGCATGGTCTACAAATACTTCACTATCCTTTTGTAGCAGCCACATGTCTACATATCATAGATGGGAGCAACATTTTCTAGTTCAACTTCATTGATTTGATTTTCCTCCAAATTAGTTTCAGCCATAAGCTTGGCCAAACCTTGGCCCCTTACTAGTTTTATAATTTGGACATCTATGTTGAACTCTTGGATTTAGTTAATCCACCTACATCTCCTACCTATAGTTTCTTGTTGGGTGAAGATATCTTTTATTGTAGTCATTGGAACATAGGCCACGATTGTAGCCCTAGTCAAATATGTCCTAAAATTTTTAACTACCTTAACTAAGGCATAAGCTTGATTTTTAGTAGCGTCATATTTGAGCTCAATTGCTTGCAAAGATTTAAGGAAAAAGGCGATTGGTTGCTCAAAACCCTCATCATTTTTTTGTAACAACACTCTAGCTATACAGTGGAAAGAAGAAAATGTGAACAATTGAAATGGTTTGGAATAATTTGGGGTCTTCAAAATAGGTGCAACTTTAATTGCATCTTTGATAGCTTGAAAGGCTTTGAGGGGCTCTTCTGACCATGCCACTTTCTCTCCTTTCTTAAGCATCTTCAAAAATAGGCCTAACTTTCTCTGCGAAGTTAGTCACAAACCTTCTTAGAAAAATTATTTTCCTGAAGAAAGATTGAATTCCTTTAACATTCTTTGGCAATGGGATTTTATCTATGGTTGCTACTCTTTCTGGGTCAATCTTGATACCATCCTTCGAGACAATGTTCCCTAACAACTTGCCTTCTTTGAATCCAAAGGAACATTTCTTGGGGTTCAATGAAATACCATAGTCTAGAGCCCTAATGAAAATATTCTCAAGGTGTGAACAATGATCCTCCTACCTCTTGCTATGAGCAGTAAGGTCATCCTGGTAGACAATAAGAAATAAGTCTATGAAATTAGGAAAAGGCACATCCATAGCCCTTTAAAAAGTGGCCCTAGCATTAATCAAGCCGAAAGGAATTCTCACATAGGTCCATAAGTTCCCCAGGGTGTAGTAAATGTGGTTTTATACTACTCTAATTCCCTTACCATGACCTAGTTATAACTTGAGAATCTATCCATCATAGAAAGCAATTCACATTATATCACCTTTTGCAACATCACTTCCATGTTTGGTAAAGGGTAATTATCTTTCAAGGATGCCACATTAAGGTTCCTAAATTCCAGACATAGTCTTAAATCCTCATTCTTTTTTCTTACTAGAACCAAGTTAGATACCCAAGAGCAATGCCTTATGGGTTTAGTAATTCCTGTATCACTAAGCTTATCCAGCTCCTCTTGCATTTTGGGCCTCAAGGTAGGATTAATAGGTCTTTTTTTTCCTAAAAGGTTTTGTATCAGGCTTTAATAAAATTTCACATTGGAAGAGATCTTCTTTGTAGGCCTTTAAATCATCGTAGGACCATGCGAACACATGCATATATTTCCTCAGCAAGGCAATTAACATAGTCCTTACATGTGGCTTCATCCTTTTCCCTATATACACCTTTTTAGGAGTATTTTCTATTCCCAAGTTTATTTCCTCTAAATCCTCTTTATGTGCACTTGCTTTCTTTCTATTTGACATATATGGGCCATCAAAGACCCTTTCAAGTGCAACTAATCCCTTTGGAAAAAAAAAATTCAACTAAATTATCTCATTCCCAAACAATGTCTCCTTCCTGTCGACTTCCAACACACATGAACTGAAGTCAATCTCTTGATTCTAATACTTTTCAACACAATGTAAGAATCTTAATATATCATTATCATCATCAAACACCTACCAATTATAGATCTTGTTAGGCACTGCAGGCCTTGTTTGTACCTCAATCCTCAAGACACCATCGAAGGTTTCATCATCAAGCTTGACTGCAATATTTGCCAATAGGTTTGCTCTGATATTTTGTCCTCTCTCTATCCAATCTATTCCAAAAGAATCAAATGCCTCAATAGTATCCCAAACCTCAGTCCTATACTATCTCAACCTCTTGTCTTTAGTGACAAACCTAGACCTGGCTTGGGAAAGCACTAACTCAGAATCCCCAAATACTTTTAACAATTTTATTCCATGTTTAGAGGCTAACTTCAAACCAAGAAATAAGGCCTCGTATTCAAAGACGTTATTGGTACATGCAAACTATAGCAAAAATGAGTACTTGAAAGTCTTACCTTGGGGAGAAATAAGAATGACCCCTATGGCTGAGCCTTCCTTGGAGTAGGCTCCATCAAAATACATAGTCCACAGAGAATATTCTAGTGATGTTAGCAAAACTTCATTAACAATTGGTGTAGGCTTAACTTATCCTTCTTCTTGCTCCACTTCTTTGACCTAGAAGGTATCTATGCCAGTATGTACAAAGTTAATTATTGGAGGTTCTTTGTGGCTCTTCAACATACTCAATCATATGTTGAAATCTTGATTCTCAAGCAATTTTGGCATCTTTCTAATCAATTGAGAACGTGGAAAATGACAAATCACAGTGTATACTTCTTCCCATGGAATCGTACAATTTTCTTGAAAGTAGCATTCCATATGTTGGTGGAATATCCACCACTATGACACTCATGACCAATTCCTTTTTAGGGAATGCGGCCAATCTATATGGGACTTTATAGATTACACCCATAACAGGGATCTCTCTAGAATCCATAGTATAACACTTTCCATATGTGATATCAACCTTCAAGCCCATTTCCTCCATTATCTTGATAGGCATGACATTGTTTGAAACACTCGAATCTATCATACAATTCCTTACTACTTTTCCATCAATGATCAAACTTAAAAAGAAAGGATTGACCAAATTTGGGTTTATAGTGATTGTGGTTCCCAAGTAAATTTCAAGGTTCTCATTAACTAATGTCCCTACTTTAGTATCCTTTTCTTGACCTCTACATGTTTCAAGTATATCAACCTCTTATTTTTGCTTGCTACCCCTAGTGATGCTATTAATGAGAGCTACTATTTTATTTTTATGATCATTAATCCTCATTATTTCTACAAATGGGACTATGACCCAGACTTGAGACAATACCTGGAACATATCAATGGGGGAATAACTGGGTAACTCAGGTGGCACTATTTCTTGAGGGACTACCCTATTAGCCTGCTTATTAATATTTTCAACTGTAGGCTTCAAATCTTTGGCCTTCAGATCTTGATTTGTAGTTTCAGCAGCACCCTTCACTTTGTTGCCCTTCTTGGCCCAAATTATAATTTCTTTAACTTCTTTGGGTTGGTCCCTACCATTTTGTTTCCTAGATTAACTTGTTTACCCTCTGCATTAGTCTCCTTAATAAGCATGCCTCCTATATTACCTTGGTTGCCACTCACCACCCTATTTCTCAGATAGAGATCACTTCTTGCTTGAGCTTGAGCAGCCAATGCCATTGTATATTTCTCGATCTCTTTGTTTGAAGGTCTCCTAAGAGAGATGTTATCTGACTCAAGGGTGTAAGTAGCATATTCATCTTCTCCCTCTTTATCTGATAACACTTGTTGGTGGTGCATACTTGCTTCATATCTCTGCACATCTACATCATTTTTGTTAGCATCATCACTGGAAAATTAATCACCACACTCCATGTTTGATCTAGTCATGAATATGTTTGTCATCTCATCTGGATTTGGAAGAGAATTATGATCCCCTTGATCATTTTTATTTTCTTTGAAAGATCTAGAAAATACACACTGTCGATATGAGTGATGCATCTCACACACCCCACACCATGATAATTCTTCAACAACATTTGTAGTGTTTTTACGCAAAGGATCAGGTGTAGCCTGATGGTTCTTTTGATTATTCTAAATTGGCTTCCCATTATGCCAACTAGTGTGATAAGGATAATCTTGAAGCCTGGGAGGTCTTTCATTTCACTGAAACTAGGGTTTGTCATTCTTTGCCTATTTTTGTAACACATTGAAAACTTGATCCAACTTTTCTTCTAGCGTTGTAGCTTTACTTACTTTCTCGATTTGAAATTTTGAGTTTCTTGAAATCTTAGGATCATCTCCTCTCCCAACTTTACTAGAAGCCCTTCTAATGTTGGGTATGTGTAGGATCATCATGGAAAAAATAGGCCCTTAAGTGGCAAAAAATTTAGAAAAATAAGAGTTAGGAAACTTGATGTAAAAATTTGAATAAGTTATCTATATTATTTCAAAAATATGTAAAAATAGAATCTATAGAAAATTGAATGTAGTTTCTAAACTACTAGGTTTATTTTAAAGAAATTTCAATATAGTAGTAATTAAATTTCAGGGAAAAAATAAGAAGTAGGTGTCTATCTAACCACCCTAACCACAAAAAGTGATAATATTTTTTATAATATTTTATATATAAGTAGAGGACTCATGTTAGATGTAGTTGCATCTTTTTGTAATTTTTTTCTAAGTAAATAATTAATTATGAATTTTTTATTATGATTTTTAAAAATATAAAAAACTTGTATGTCCACCTTAACTTGGTCAAAACTTCATAAAATTCAATTTTATTTATTTTTAATCCTATAGTATGTGTAGCATAAGAATGTGATGCATGTTTTAGATTCAAAAATGAGATATTGTTTGAAAGCTATAGATGTTTTCAATCAACCTATCAATTGGGACTTTGAGTAAGTAATTCAAATAGAAAATCAATAATAATTATTTATTAAATTCAAAGTAAAGCATAATTTATATTGGTGGAAAGTTGAGAATATCCTTTAAAACCCTTTTGTTTCATCAATTTTAGGTTAAAAAAGTTGTCAATGACATGGGCCATCATATCAATTACATATCGTCACCTTTTGGCCCATCATTATTCTACACATAGCCTATTTTCAATGTTCACAACCATCTTATAATCTTCGCTTAGATATTTTGTATTTGTATCCCTAAGCAAATAACACATCTTACAGTCACAAGCATTGCAATATGTCAGCAAACATGCATCGAGGTTTGACCATAAATAAGCAAGTACCCTATTCATAGACTTTTGAAATATTGTGTTAAATTCAGTGACTAACTCATTGTATCCCTTGGTGATATTATTAAATTCATTCAATCTATACTTGGGGTCAATTTGATCCCCATACTATTCTCTACACACTATGTAGAAAGACTCCTTTGAGTCAATACTAGCATTAGGTAACCCCCTATACCAATCCCTTGCATCTTTAGTCAGAGATTGTATGAAGTATTCCATTGCTATGTCATCATCCCATAGTTCAAAATCCTCCACAAAACTTTGAAAGGATTTCAAGTGATCTTCTCCACTGAAAGCACTATTACCAGTAAACTTAGGGAGATGCTTCTTGACATTATCCTGGACAAGATTAGGATAACGAGGAATATTATCAAAACATAGTTTATTATACCGATCATTTTGGGGTGTTCCCCTAGGATGTCTATCCCTATGAGTGTTCCTTTGCTCATCATTTTTCTTGTTTTCCATGTGATTTTCATTTTTAACTTTCCCACTTTCCTTATTACTACCATTCTTATTTTTATATTCTTCATCATCCTCTGAATAAGAATTGCTATCTTTACTACCACCACCCCCACCACCCTTGTTTCCACTGCGTCCTCCACTAAGGGTATGTCCCCCGTATTTATTTTCATGAGATCCACTATTATCCTTCCTAGAACTTGAAACCTCCATAATGGGTATTGACATCTTGATGAAGGCTATCTTTCTAGCCATTTCTACGTTGGCCTCTTCTATTTCAACCTTCTTTAAATCTTCTTGCAATTTTTCATTTACCAATTGCAATTTCATGAGATCAAGAGTTGAGGGTGTTGCGGATGGATTTGGGTCAACTTTGGGATTATTAATAGGGATTTTGGCAACTGAGTCATGGGTATTTATACTGGTAGTAGTCTTAAATGTATTGAAAGTATTCTTATGGGAATGATCCATGGGCGTTTTCTCATTATCTATGAATGATCTTTTCTTGGGAGGATCAAATGTTTTGGTGGTAATAATAGTTGATGTATATGTGCTAGTAGTAGAGGTCCCCATCAGGATTGTTACTTTTGTAACTTTAGGAGCAATTTGGGTTGCTATCTTAGCAGCCTTTTCTTCAATGGCTTTACGTTTAGCAGTGTCTTCTCTCATCTTCTTGACTCTTTCTCTTTTGGCATCCCTTTCAAGCTACTTGGATCTAATCCTATCCTCCTTTTCTTTCACAACTTGTAATCTCTTCTTTTCTTCTTTCCTGCGCCAGGATCTGCAAAGCCTGAAAGGGTGATCCAACAATGTACTTATAACCTTCCTTCAAACAATCTCAACATACATTACACATTTGAGCAGATGCATTCTCATACCAATGACTCAACAAGTGATAAGTAGTAAAGAATTGGAAAATCCCTCACAACATTATAACTTGGTGCAGAGAATGGGCAATTAAGATGAAACCCACAAAACCATTACCATACTGAAGATGAATTTAAGTAAATGAATGGTTCTTTGATATGATCCAGCTAACCTGATAAACATGGAATTACTAGAAAAATAGAATCAGTGCATTATCCTAGGGTCATGGAATCAAATTTATAGTATAATGTAATGCAAAAAACTAAAGCATTTGATATCTATAGACTATTAAGGATTTGCATTGCAAAATCATAATCCTGACTTTCCATACAAAAAATACTCAAAGATCCTATGAAATAACTCATAAACCAGTGATTGCATTAAGAATTTTAATCAATTTCTTGAATTGAAGCAATAACACAAACACACATCCAACCAGATGAATTAGAGACCAATGAGACAATCCTTAACTATTTCATTGCTAGTTTGTGAGCATATACATAGGAGACAATTTGTATTAAAATTTCCATTTTATTAATCCTCAAATGCTATAATCGATGCAAAACATTTGAGCTAACTAAAAATACTAACTCATATCATAAGACTTAGCAGGTAATTCTATACTCATTGTATGCTTGTACTCATAAAACTTCGCTATAATTATCTGAGATCAACCAAAACTTCAAAGATCCCTTCACAATAGCCTTGAGATCCCTTTTATATGATCAAGGGAGCAAAGAAGAATTCTACTATTGGCTAATTACATTTCATTTCATTTAGAATTTTAGGTATATTTCATTTCATTTTGACCCCCACGCGGTTATCTTTACATTTTTAGGAAAATAGGGTGAAAACAAAAAAGGAAAAAACTTGCAAAAGTTGATGGAGCTCGTATCCTTATACTTAAATAATTCCACATCACTATCCCATTGGAAAAAAAGGTGCAAAGCATAAGAGAAGAGAAGAATAAAAATAAGGAAAGGATTGGCACAGTTACCATGTGCGTCTCCACATTAAGAGGATATAGATTTCCTTTATACAATTGTTTCAAATGTCATACCTGTATTATGCAAGGGAAATTTAGGGCATCTCAGAGAAACCTCCAAGAACAGTAGTGCCTTCGGTACCTTTAATTCTAATTAGATTTCCTCAAAGACACGTACAACTATGTCCTAATTAGAAATAGACATAGTTCATTTCCCACATTAACCCTTCTAAGAGAAGCACATGTAAATTCAACAAAAAGCAATAACAGATTCTAGAAATAGAACCAACACAAATGAAGGATAAGACAAAAAACATAACACACAGATTTATGTGGGGAAAACCCTTTCGAGTAAAAAACCACACCCTCCAAAGTTTGAGCCATTGTATTATTCAGCAACAAAAGGTTACAATACAATTTCAGGCTCATAGCCTTTTTAGAGATTACATATTGTTCATTCTAGATACAACCTAGTAGCAAACTCTCCCATTTACATTTCCTAATCAATCCATCAAACCATACAATCTTCGCACTGTTGCAATACCCTCACACAATATATAGTGCAGATCAACAAGAAAGAGATCAACCATGTCCATGATCAGGAGAGATTTCGGCAACATAACCCTGCCTCTCACTTCCTCTTCCACCTCTGCAGAACATCCAATGTATACATATATACATTCATTTTCAACTTCCTCTATAAATTGATTCATTTGTAACTATCAGATCACAACTGTCGAACAACAATCTCCAGCTCAGCACCACCGTCCACCATTGCCCAAACATAGACATTTCCATTTCCTCGCATATAAGTTTCCTCACAAATAGTTCATCTTCCACGCATAAACGGTTGCAATGATCTCACAGCAAAATGGTTCATATTCCACCTTCTCTAATTGGTCCAAGACACACCACATAGGACAGTCTTCCAATTAGTCAAAAGCATTCAAACAATATTCGCATGTTGTTGAGACACTAACCGTGTCTCCTCGATGCCACAAGAATGATTGTAGTTATCACCAAGAGTCTTCACTATCGGCAAGACATTATACCGAGTTCACAAGTCGCATCGACCTTAGCATTCTCATCGGCGAGACTATCGCTATTTGCCACTTGACATCATACCGAAGTTCACAAGTCACATAGACATCAATATTCCCTTTGGTGAGACTATCGCTCTTCGCCAAGAGATTACACCGAGCCCTTCAAGTCATACCAAAATGAACTACCATCGGCAAGACTTATCGCTATTTTCTAAGAGTTCTTACCAAAGTCTCCAAGTTATATCGATGTGAACACTATTGGCAAGACTTAGGCTATCGCTGATAGGTAATACTAAGCCCTCAAGTCATATCGAGCACCAAACAATCGCCAAGAGTCATACCAACAATAGAATACCACATCGCTAAGACAAACATCTATCGCTAAGGCTTCATACCGAAGCCTTTATGTTATCCCAATGACTCCGAGTGTATAGATGTTGATGAGACATCTCTTATCACTAAGACGCATTCTGATAGGAGCAAGTCATACCGATTACTACATCAGCCAGACAGACCAAGGGTCACGCCGATATCAGCCAGACTTTCTACCATCACCGAGACAACATTCTGACTGTTCAAGGTTTCACCAAAGATTTAGGTTATACTGATCACCGAGACATTCCATAAGTCATCGCGACAATTCAAGATCAACTAGCAGATCGGCTAGACATCTCAACAGTCATAGCAACCATGCTTTCTCAGAGGTTTCAGCCTGTGAGATTGAGGTAACAATGTCAACAATCTCCCACTTGACAAACATCACATAGGCACCTCCAAAGCAACCAAAAACTAAGACCACACTAGCTCCACTAGTTTATACCCTGCACTACTCAAGACACCCAATCAACAAGATTCCATAGATAACAATCCACTAGACAATCGGTAACAAAGACCAGGCATCCAACTGCAACTCACTGTCCAACAAATCAACTGAAATGAAAACATCACATCCTTCTAGGAAACCATATAGACCTAAAACATGCTCTCATTCTCCATCAAGAATTTAGCACCAACATCCAATATGTCCACCATTCAGGCAACAATCCTTGTCATCCTCCAACATGCCACCTATGGAAGAAAGATACAAGCCAAGGTGAGTAAGCACCAATCCAATGAACACAAGCAAAATATCCTAGTGATATCATCAACAAGATACTACTATCACTTCATTGTGCTCAGATGCTATACATAAGCAATATCAACTTCAAAGCCTCAAACATAACACAACCATGAAGTCATTCTCTAGAAACAAGAAAAAAACACTAGCTAGAAGAACAATCAAACTGACTGCTTCCATCCAACTGATAAACCCACACGACTGAAAATATCACCCATAGCTCATGCTATTTCATCCAATCCCACATACCTAAAAGGTATCAGCATTAGTAAACTCATGCCAAACTATAACCAACTCAATAACAACAAATACAAGCTCCAAGTGCCAACCAGTCGAAGAAGACAAAACACAATAGGAACTCCCACTGCCCGAGTAATTCCAAAACTGAAAGATCAAAAACATACCAAGTCTACCAATAATAGCATAGAAAATGTAACCATGTAGTACCAAGGAAATATCCACAATGATATGCACAACCTGCAACAAACCGCTACAAGAAACATTTTTCTCACCACAAGTCTTTCCAAGTTCTCCACATGCAACAAAAGGAAAAAGGATTAAGAACCTCCATGTCATCACCCATGAACATGAGTGAAAAACATATGACCATAAACAAGTGATCACTATAGCTCCAACCAAACCTCAAACCAATGTAATGTGAAACCAAACATCCAGGAAGTAAACCAAGACCAAAGAGAGAAACTCTGCACATCATATTCTTATAGAACATCCTCCTATGTACACTTCTAATAGCTAGTTGTGTCAAGAATGATATCCTTCTCATCCCAAAAGAAAAGCCTTAACAACATCCAACCGTTCAATCACCAAGATCAAACCAAATTTAAAAACATGTAATCAACATGGATGTAAGCCTCTCAAAGAAGATCAAGCTACTTCATACCCCATTTCAAGAAATCAGCCCATACATTATCTCCTACCAATTCTCATCAGTAAATAACATAACACAAAAGCTCAAGGAGATAAAACAAGTTGTGCATCTTCCACTATGAATCTTCCAAAACCATTAAACAGTAATTCAAGATCCATATCATGAAAGTGAACATAAAACACGTTTGAAAGATATAATGGGCCAAATACCTCTCAGATAAATTGCCGAGAAGACCAAGAGTGGGAACGACAATACTCCTTAAAGATATATAATTCATCAAGACTAATCCAAGAGAAATCTCCTCATATGTCTCTTATTGAACTCACGTTCAACCAAGGTGTAGGCTTCTCGGACTTTTTGCTAAAAACTTCATCAAGAGTAACAAACAACAACACTTCTCTCATAAGAGAAAAATAGACTCACCTTATTCTTCATGTATCCATGAGTACTAGCAACTGATCATCTCATGCTAAATTTCAACTGTATTACTACACTATCATGAAGTATTAGGAAAATAATCAAAGCACCCAATACACAAAGAATTTCCAAACCACTGTCAAAGCTCCAATCATCTGAATCATAAACTTATCATGACACCATGATCTACATATCCCCTTAGGAGATACCATGCTTCAAGTGACTTCACCATGGTCTCAAGTATAATGCACAATGCCAAAACTATAGTGCTCAAACAAGAGTATACCATGACATAAAGCAAATAAACTCAAAACCAACATCACCTGTCAAGCACCACCAACACCTCAGCCAAAGACTCCAAGCATCCTCCATGGATCCAAGATGTTGCACATCTTCAAATAATGTCCATGCAAATTTGAAAGAACCCTTCTGTAGCAACAGGATCTAAAAGCTCCCCCTTGAAACATCTGTAACACTAAAGAAGACCATTCACGACCATGTGATGAACCCTTACATCCTACTAAAGCTCCCACTAAAATGTGACATCTGATCTCTCCAAGCATCATGACCACCTACTTCAGGTTCCCATAACCAGCTATTCAGGTACTCAAACAATATCCATCCTCTCATCTCAAAGAAATCACACCAATGCACAAGTGACCACAGACAAGGCCAGCTAACAAGTCTGCGCCAACAATGAATCAACCTCGTGGATAAAGACAGTCCACATCCAAGTTATCTCACTGCAACCAATGGGTAGCTAATCCACCAACCACATAACTCGTAGATCACAAACATCGAACATGCAAACCCATCATCACATTGGAAATTGCAACACTGAGATTTCAAATAGAATAACCACACAGACAATCATGACAAACACCAGAACATGCCAAATCTGATTTTCCAATCATGTCCACAATGAGCACCATAATCAAGGAACTCACAAGCACCACTACATGAATCTTGAGTGACAAATCATGTACCAACACTCCCATGCCGAGAAGAAATCACACCTCCTCAAACCATGCACAAAGCATGCATGTAGAACTGCAACTATCTCATCCAGCAACACCCCAAAAGCTAGTGTCTAGAAAATAGCTTAACCATGTAAAACCTACAAAACCACAGAGCTATGCAAGTACAAATCATCCTTAGAAGGAAAATAGCAGTTTAGGAAAATCCAGGCCTCTTTCAGGCCAACTCTAAAACCAGTAACATGTACATGCATCCAAGAAGGAGAGAAAGGCTATTTCAAAGGCTTGCAAATCAACTAATGATTAACTCCATAGCCTTTATGTATTTGAGGTTAATAGGAAACAATGCCTTCCAACACCAGGAAACACCACCTAGCATAAGCACTCTCTTCCATGGCTAAGAAACAACCTAGGCTTCTCCATATCATATGGGGGCCTCTCACACACACACCCAATATGAAAGCTTTACTGCTACACAGCCACGGAGTAAGAAAATCCACCTCATACACCAAGGTTATACCGCTACCAACCAGGAGACACAAATCACAAAAAAACAACATGATCAACTCCCTTTTCTCCATCTTAACCATCCTTTAGGATGCGCGCTATCTCTTGAATATCACAAGACTTCCACTAACCAAAGGATTAATAAATCAGTCCATTCCTCCAGATTTCCTCCAGCCTATACAAACTAAGAAATCTTCATAGGAGAAATACTCATAACTGGCAACCAAAAGATGGCTTTGATACCACTTGTAAGGGAAATTTAGGGCATCTCAGAGAAACCTCCAAGAACAGTAGTGCCTTTGGTACCTTTAATTCTAATTAGATTGCCTCAAAGACACGTACAACTATGTCCTAAAGTGGAAACAGACATAGTTCATTTCCCACATTAATCCTTCTAAGAGAAGCACATGTAAATTCAACAGTAAGCAATAAAAAATTCTAGAAACAGAACCAACATAGATGAAAGATAAGACAGAAAAATAGAACACACAGATTTACGTGGGGAAAACCCTTTCGGGTGAAAAACCCCACCCTCCAAAGTTTGAACCATTGTATTATTTAGCAAAAAAAGGTTACAATAAAATTTCAGGCTCATAGCCTTTTCAGAGATTACATCTTGTTCATTGTGGATACAACCTAGTAGCAAACTCTCCCCTTTACATTTCCTGATCAATCCATCAAACCATACAATCTTCACACTATTGCAATACCCTCACACAATATACAGTGCAGATCAACAAGAAAGAGATCAACCATGATCCATGATTAGGAGAGATTTTGGCAGCATAACCCTGCCTCTCACTTCCTCTTCCACCTCTACAAAATGTCCAATGTATACATATATACATTCGTTCTCAACTACCTCTATAAATCGATTCATTTTTAACTGACAGATCACAACTGTCAAACAACAATCTCCAGCTCAACACCACCATCGACCATTGCCCAAACATAGACATTTCCATTTCCTTGCATAGAAGTTTCCTCACAAATAGTTTGTCTTCCACGTAGAAACGGTTGCAACGGTCTTATAGAAAAATGGTTCATATTCTACCTTCTCTAATTGGTCCAAGACACACCACATAGGATAGTCTTCCAATCATTCGAAAGCATTCAAATAGTATTCCCATGTCAGTGAGACACTAATCGTGTCTTCTCAATGCCACAAGAACAATTGTAGTTATCACCAAGAGTCTTCACTATCGGAAAGACATTATACCGAGTTCACAAGTCACATCGACCTCAACATTCTCATCAGCAAGACTATCGCTATTTGCCAAGACATCATACCGAAGTTCACAAGTCACATAGACATCAGTATTCCCTTCGGTGAGACTATTGCTCTTTGCCAAGAGATTACACCGAGCCCTTCAAGTCATACCGAAATGAACTACCATTGGCAAGACTTATCGCTATTCGCTAAGAGTTCTTACCGAAGTCTCCAAGTTATATCGATGTGAACACTGTCGGCAAGACTTAGGCTATCGTGAGAGGTAATACCAAGCCATCAAGTCATATCGAGCACCAAATAGTCACTAGGAGTCATATCAAGAATAGAATACCCCATCGCTAAGACTAACATCCATCGCTAAGACTTCATACCGAAGCCTTTGTGTTATCCTAATGACTCCAAGTGTATAGTTGTCAACGAGACATCTCTTATCACTAAGACACATTCTGATAGGAGCAAGTCATACCGATTACTGCATTGGCTAGACAGACCAAGGGTCATGTCGATATCAGCCAGACTTTCTACTATCGCTGAGACAACATTCTGACTATTCAAGGTTATGCTGAAGATTCAGGTTATACTGATTGTTAAGACATTCCAGAAGTCACAGCGACAGTTCAGGATCAACTAGCAGATCAGCCAGACATCTCAATAGTCACAGTGACCATGCTTTCTCAGAGGCTTCAGCTTGTGAGATTGAGGCAATAATTCCAACATATTATACTCAACCATATTTTATATCCCCCTTACCACCTTTACAACTTATTCAACATATTTTTCAAGTCATTCTTTATACTCATCTTCAGTGGGCTAATCCCTATCGAGCAATTTATGCACCTTTGTACTGTATGCATTGCATCTAGCATCAATTACCACCCTGGCTTCTTTTACAAAGGTATCCATGTCGAATTGGATTCCACTAAGAGTATCAATAACACCATTAAGAAAATTTATGTCCAACTTATTATCAACATATTGTATTTGTGGATCTGAAGCCATTTGATATTGAAGAGTTATCTCCATGATGCATACTCCATAAGTGTCACATCTTCATTAAGGATATTCAACATACCACATTCTTCCATGTTCCTAAAGGCCTTGACTTTACTTTGTAGTTGTGCTCCAATTCGTTCATTTGAACTTCTAATCTCTCCAATCAACTCAATTTCCACTATAACAACTAGAAGATTTGTTGGAGCTTCAGGAACATCCTTTATATTTGCTTGTATTTCATTCAAACTATTCAATCTCCTACTCCATCTATTCCATGTGTTTTGGAAAACCTCCTGATTATATTGGAACTTTTCAAAAGCCTCATGTATACCCTTATATGTTGACCATGCATATTCTTCTTTAGAGGCTACCTTTGCCATTCTATAGCCCAAAATCTCATCATCCATATCCTTCATGACCTTATCCATATTCTCTCGAAGCTTAATATTTTTAGACTTGGTTGTCTAAAGTTCTCTCATCATGGAAATGACCCTTGCTTTGAAGGCTTCCTTTTCCTATGGTGTGGTTTTCTTTGAAGAAGTAGGAAAAGTCTTCTGACCTACATTGACTGTAGTAGCATTTAGTCTATTGTACTCCTCAACTAATTTTTTATGCTTCTACAACAATTTCATGTACCTGGCCTAAGATATTTCTATAGTGTCTAAACTTAACATAGTTGTATGCATTGTTAACCTTGCAGCTTATGAGGCTATCATCTTTGAAGCCCTACCTATTATCAAGTCTCCTAAAAGACTAGTCAGTTCTCTGTCGAGTCTACACCTTCCAAAATCTAGTGTAAATTGGAAAATAGCCAATGCATGTAGGCTAGGGCTAAACCTTGAACCAAAAATTTTGTCATCAAAAGTTTCTTCTGACACCACTACATTTGGGTCATTTCTAATTGCATCCAAAGCAATTATTGACGAAAAATCCATCCAAGCGTTACCACCATTCCACTATCTTTGACCAATCTCCTAGCTTCCACAGGATTCATTTGTGCAATCTGCTGAATGATTTCCTCTTCAATTTTCCTTTTGACTTCATCCAATTGAGAAGGATTCACTCCCTCTTGAGCCTTTCATGTCCTATCATTTATTTCTTGTACTTTAAGTTTAGCCAAAAATTCCCTGAATTCTCTTATTGTCATAAAGGAGTCATCTTCTAGGAACTTAGCACAAGCTAATACCCTTGCATCATTATCTCTAATTTCATCATATTCCAAGGCACTAGCCTATCATCTAGGATGAACGGTTCCATTACATCCCCAATATCAGGGTGTGAGAAATTAGATTCTGGTCCATGCTTCACAGGGGTAGATTTGGTGGATGGTTGTAGCACATTTCCCTTAGCACCTTGTGCTTCATCAACACCCTCCGTATGAAACTCCCCACCGGGAACATCTCCCATATCCACATTTTGTTGTCCTTCTAATGTGGTGAGCTCCATTGGTTGATCACCCACTTTCATCAAATGCTCCTGTCGAGCTACTTGAGCCAACTACTTAGCGTGTTCCACCTTCTCTAGAAAGGTGCCATAAATGAAGTCACTAAGGACCAACTCCATATGTTTCTATTTTTCAATAATATGTTTGTAAGGGCTTCAATAGTAAGAATTCTCATGAGAAGCATTAAACTCAACCTCAATAATCTTCATCAATATCTTTCCCCTATCCATGAAAGCAGTAGGTGTTCACAAATTCCTTATTACATCTTCCCTATAATAAAATTCATGAGGCCCATATCTTGAGATTGTCCTCTTTATCTTTTCTCTATTAATATTTCCTAGGTCACACTTTCTGGAAGATACTACTTTCATTCTCAAGTTACTCAAAATTATACCAAATACCTTATACACCTCCTTTTTTTATACAACAAAATGATCAAAAGAAGAGCTTGATGCAATGATGGAGGCCTTTCAGAACAATCTTAAGTTCTCTGCATCAGAGTAGTTCATTTTCCACATTCTCTCAATGAAGGCCACCCTTTCATAAACAAATTTAGGCAAAAAATATGGTGCAACAATAGTTACATAGCATCTTATGACTGTGCAATCATTATATAAATACTTGTCTCGCCAATTGTATTCATATTCCATATCATCACTGAACTCGCTCAGCCTCAATAATGCCTAAATTGTCTTGGAAATCCTTTCAGTGGGTGCCACACCATTTGCACCATAGTGGTGTGTTTTATGACATTACAAAAAACAACATATTTTGAAGTTGAGTAATGTAAATCCCAAATTTGTGTCCACATTTGAACAAGTAGCTCATGATTCCTTTCATCCATTTTCCTTAGTTGCATGGCCTTTCCAAATATTTCTTGTCCCTAATACAATATCATATGCATCAACAATGAATAATTCTTGAATTTCAATGGTTTTCTCCTTTCCTTTAGCCTCACCAGATGATAGTGTAACTACTCTACAACTCTATGGGCATAATTAAACTATGTGTGCTTGTTCTTGTGCTGAATATCTAGAATCATAAACAATAGGGGTGAGGTTATTCTCCCATCACACTTTACTCCAAATTAATCTTTTTGCTAGCATTAGGCCTCATTCTGAAAACCTCTACAACCTTACTTTCTTTTACTTCCAAAATATTATTTCTTTATATGTCTGTAATCACCCTATTTATATTATCATATATTTTTGCAAGATGCCACATCAAGTCCGCCTCAACAAAGACATTAGGGACAACCAATTTTCCCAAATCATAACCCTGGACATTTTTACCAGGATGCTTAACATTTCTTCTTGTAAACACATACAAGAACAATTTCCATCCAGTCTCTGACACAACAATATCACCAATTCCCTCTATAAGGTCCTTGTAATTGGTGGTTAGGATTCCCTCCCCTGTAGCCTTTCTACCACTCACTTTGACATCTGGTGGCTATAATTTTTCCATGAAACGGGTATAATCCTTTTGCTAGCCTCTTTTCTTCTTAGGGATTTCAGATGTTGGAGGAGGATCATGGGAAACCTTCTACTTTTTCTTGTTGGGTACAAGTTTTGACGATGATGACTCACCCAATTAGCTCATTCTAGCTTCCTCAAGGTTTTACTCAATTCGGAAAAAAACTAGGTTTGGGGTTAATACCATGTTCCTAAGGACTCTAACCCAAATTCAAAAGTAATTCTACCTAATTAATAAATTGTGCTAACACAAGAGAAAACTAGAAGCCCTAAACAATTCTTTGAATTTAACTCAAATATTCCTCGGTTCGGTACACAAATTATTACAAAGCAATAAAAATAACTAGTAGGAGACTAATGGCAACTTACCTAGGAACAAACTCCCTGCAACTCCCTCAGCTTTGGCTCTGGCTACTTTGAATTCCTCTTCAGCTCCTCGGGCATTCAACTAAGATGGAAATGTGAATTGCAAACCCTCTTTACTAAATTCAGTCAAGTACATATACCATTAATGGTGCATGAATGCTTGTGTGAGTGAAAAACTACATCTTAGGTTGGTCATTCCTATTTGAATTTAGACCATTGATGCACACAAGTGAATAATTCATCTAACAACTCACATTGCTTCCAACTCCCCATGGGGCCCTACTGGTGATTTGATGTGTACTCGATGAACTAGGGAACCAACATTTGTAATTTCCCACTATTCATGAGTATTGCTCCTCACATGTTTCATTTCTTCACTAGGATATTAGCACAAGATGGCTATAAATCCAACAATGAGATATCCACCCTTGATTAAAAGTGTAAGGAAGATATTGACCAAAGATATGAGTTGTATCACTCAACACGTGTCCCAATCTCGCTAATCAATTCCCACTCATGATAGAAAAAATCCATGTGATGGGAAGATAGTCCTTTCATCTGTGATCGTGAGTTCATATTAGGAAAGTAGAATGCAACCAACAATAACATAAGGGTCAGTAATGGGTCAAAACATTGACTGCATCGCTCATCATGAGTTACTTTCTCAAAATAAAAATAGAATACACAATGGGTGACTAACCAAAGCCAAACAATAAACAAGACATCGCTCATCACAAGTTTGAAGAAAGACTTCACATAAAAACCTGCAATGGTAAGGTGGACAATGAGAGGAAAATTTAAATGATATTGGGCCTAACAGTAACGAAGGCATTGGGGCCGGTCGATCAACGACAATCAATCACGTGGCTCGAGGGCACTTAAGTGATGGGTAAACTCACTCAACAGGTCAATGCGAAGACATAAAAAGGAAGATAATCAAGGGTAATAAAACACTTTAAACTCATAAACCCTAAACCCAGATATAAGAAGACATAAGTGACTAGTAACATGACCAAGGTGTTAATGGAACTTGAAAAATTTATGGTTTCTACCACATCCAAATTTTTCTCAACTAATACTCTATAGGCATCATGATTCTCTTTCAATTCATTTTCCCAAAGCATATTCAACTAAACTGATGACATCTCTTCAATCTTATAGAAAACAAATGCATAGATATCTTCTATAGGAAACACTCTTGGAGGGATGCAAGAGAATGCACCAATAGAATCTTCTAACACATTCCTCGTATATCTCTTCATTCTAGCTTTATTTGTATAATTCACAATCTTTGAATTATCCATCAATAAAAGTAAAATATTGTGCAAATAGGAATACCTTTGAAAATGTAGAGATGCTCTGTTTCTGGAGCCCACTTCAGCTGTTACTTTCTTTAAATTCTAAAACTCTAAATTCCCTTCCAAACTTCCTTTGCACACTTCTTCAAAAATACATAGTCCTTTAATGTTATCTGATCTTATTCCTTCCATTCCAAATGATTTTGCAATAAATATTTCAACTTGTACGTAGATTTCCTTAAAAACTATGTACACCTCCATTCATTCAAGTTATGTAGACCTAATTCTTCACACATGCAAAAAATACCTTAATCTTGTTACCACATTAAATATACTTCTATCATGATATGACATAGGTACCAATAAGGGGTTTATTAGATTTTCATTTTGAAATTGATGGGAGTATCTATACCAGAGGTTAGCACAGATAAGATTGATGAATCATTTCTCCAAATCCTTTTCGTTTCTTTTTTTGTCACTTCTAGATCAAATGCTTGATCATTCTTCTTCACTGGATAGATCTTCTTCCTTCTACTATTTCTACCAGGATGTTTTAGTTTTCTACACTTACACCAAGTAACATTATTCTTTCCAATTTCCTTTTTATCTTTATATTCATTCTTCTTTCCCTTAGAAGCATTCACATTATTTTTGTAGTCCTTTTCATTATGACCAAATTTCTTGCAAGAATGATAAATACCATTGAAGTATAAATACCTTTTTGCATCATGTCATTTTACAGGAGTTTTTCCATAATTTCTTCTTCGCTCCTTGACTTTTTTATCTTTGTACCATATCTTCTTTTTAGTGAATTTCTTTTCTTTCGAAATCTAACCTTTTTCAAACCCTAAAACACTCTTATCCCTTTCTAGTCTTTGAGAATTAATCAAGTCATCAAGCATTGTCGGGCTTATCTTAATTTTTTCTCCAAAACTCTTTGCTTTTTCCATATTAGATCTCATAATTTCTACATATAATTCAAGCTTCACGCATTCATCCATCTTCTTTTGAATTTCAATTTCTTGGTATTCTTCAATTCTTTTCTTATCATCCAATTGTTTATGTAGGCTAGTAATAATTTCTTCTAATTCAGTCAATAGATTGCATGCATTCATACATGTACTTTAGAGATTTTCAATGTGCTCATTTTCTTTTATCAACTTGTCCTTCAGGGATCCCATTTCTTCTAAAAATTTAGTAGTGACAACTTCTGAGGGAAAAAAAAATAGATTCAAATTTTGGGACCTTCCTCAAGTTGTTAGGCTTCTTCCAAGGAACAAAGCTTTGATACCAATTGTTGAACATCTAGAATACTAAGAGGGGGGGTGAATTAGTATTCCACAAACCGATAATAAAATCCCCTTAATCATTATTACTATTTTGGCACAATCAACAAGAGAGAACATAAAACCAAGTCAATGCAACACACACATGAACACTAGGATTTTTAGGTGGAAAACCTAAAATGGGAAAAAAACACAATGAGGGTTAACTCACAATATATTATATCCGGATACAAGATATTACGGGGCTCACTAACAAGACTCATTGTCCTTGAAAGGCTCATAGTCTGAATACAAAAGATGGCTCACTGCCAAGATACAATGATAGTGGCTCACTACCAAAGAATGAATTGATGGAATACACCTTTAATGTGCAGGGTTCAGTTCCACTAAAGCTCAAAATAAAAAGCAATGCATTGCTCAAAAAATATGTACTACTGATAAATCATTTAGGTTCTAATCTTCTCCTCTATTCACTTGCTCACACACACACACTCACCCTTTTCTTTTCTTGCTATCTTTCTTCTTCTTCCACCACACTTTGTTTCTCTTTCCACTTCCTTATATATATACAAATATATTTTATTCATCAATTAAGTCGAAACCATATTAGATTCAACATTTTATCTGTGTACTTCATTATGCCATGTTGGCTATTAGTCTTCATAATATATGCATTCATTGAGTCGGCCAAGACTAAAGAACACAATTCTTCAAACCAGCAAATAATCCTCAAAGAAAACACCTTCCAGATCTAAGAACACATTAATTTCCCATCATACTACTAGTAAAGATACTATCAACACAACCGTAGGATAAGAATGTTCACCTTAGTAGAATGTGGAGTCTCCCACATAGTACACCACACACAGAACAATAGTAGGATATAGAGTTGAACTCTTTCAGAGATAAAATTTTGTTCATAGACAAAAGCACATCTCAAGATCCAAGAAAAAGTATTCTGAATGAGTCAATAAAATATGGTTAGGAGATTAGAGTCATATCAGATCTTGCGATGAGTTCTAGACTCAAATACCAACATACTGATCCATCATAAAGGGGTATTTCCATCAGAGAACAACTTATGGTAAACCAAGAAAACTTCCCATATAATCATCACCATGTAGTTATTACCATGTTGACATCAATGAAAATATAGAAACAACTAGAACAACCATCCATACTTCATTCTCATGTTGCAGGATTCCAACACTTGTGAATAACCCTTACACACAATCCTTGCCTTGTTTCTTCACACTTCTCCATTCTCATTGAGTTTTTTCCTAAAAAACCCACTTAGATCCAATTATGTTCTTGTTTGCAAGTCTTGGGACAAGTTCCCAAGTCTAATTCTTCTCAATCTATAGTATTTCTTCTTCGATATCCTTTATCTAACGTTCATCTTTGCATGCCTCAATCACTATTTTAGGTTCAAATTGAGAAAGTAAACACGGATTTACCTCTTCTTCAATAGCTTTCCTTATCAATACACCTTTTCTTTTGTCTCCAATTATATGTTCTTCAAAATGATTTATCTACACATACTTAGGGGTTAGTGGCATCTTTTCCAAAGCTTCTTCCTCTTCTTCAAACTATGCTTCCTTTTCCTTAGATTTTTCTTTTTCTTTGCAATTAGGCTCATCTAATTCATATACATCTACAACCATTTCAAGTTTCAAAAATCTGCATCAACCTTGACACTTGTACTCTCAACAATCTTTCTTAGTCTCTTGTTGTACACTGATAAGATTTGCTTTTAGTAGAATATCCAAGGAAGATTCCTTCATATAACCTTGAATCAAACTTTCCCAAATTTTCATCTCTTCTAATATAGCATTTTCTTCCAAACACTGAAATATTTAATAGTAGGTATCCTTCCATACCATAACTCATAGGGAGTCTTTGTGTTATTTTTTTGCTTGAACTCTTTTAAATGTAAACAAAAGTATGAATTAATTCTCTCTAGTGGACTTCTGGTACCTTAGCCTCTTTCATCATAGTCCTTGTAGCTTCTTGAATAGTCTTTTTTTCCTTATAACCACTTCATTTTGTTGGGTAGTTCTAGGGGAAGATAAGTGCCTTTTTATACTATGATTTGTTAGTTTTATGATTAGATTAATAGTACAAAGAATTAATTCAAAATCAGACACAATAACACAACAGATACCCTAGGAAAACCCTCCTCTTGAGGGAGAAAAACCCAAAAAAAATATCACTCTATTATATATCAATAATGGCAACAAGTCTCTTTACAATGAGGCCAATCTCAAGGCCGATATGCAGCACCTTTACAAGATGCAATGATAACAAGTAATCAACACTTCCTTGTAACTCATATCTACCCTTAAAGAAATTCTCTATCTTCTCTTAATAATTCACAATATACACTTAATTGATCTGCCCTTGAATAATTCGCACTTGGAAGAGAGGAAATCCTCGAACTTAATTGATACCCAAATGGAGTGGAATGATCTTGTATTTATACTACTTGAAGGAGAGAGGTCGCACCTTTTCATGCAAGGTCAGCCATCACAATTTCAATTTAATAAATACAATTTACAAGGAAGGTCGGCCAAGAATATAATTACAAAGCTGCCATATGAAGTGCCTCTTTACATTGAATAATCACATATAACTAAGGAAGTATGAAGCCCGAAGCTGCAATTACAAAAACACTCCCTCTCAATTAGGGAGAAATACTTCCAACTACATAAGACACATCACCTCATGTCGTGATATCTACGACAATGGCTACAACCATATGTGTAAAAAAAACTATATCACCTCATCATGATATTTACCACAATGGCTACAACCATATGTGGAAAAGAAATGATATCACCTCATCATGATATCAAATATCACCTCATCCTAATATCAAATATCACCTCATCCTGATATCAAATATCACCTCATCATGATATTAGATATCACCTCATCATGATATCAACCATCATGGATACAACCATGTGTGGTATGTACAAGTGTTCATCACTTGTGTGATGTTGTCACCTCAACATGACTTTCACCATGGCTCTCCTAGAGGGTGAAAACACAAGTACACGAAAATCATCACAGAGTCTCTCATGTGATGTTTTCATGGAGTCACACACATGACATCCACCATGGCTCTCCTAGAGGATGGAACAAGGGCTTTCACCTCAAACTTCTCTTGCAAACAAGAATGCATTAACAAGGGATTTCACCTAAAACTTCTCTCACAGAGAAGAACTCATTAACAAGGGATTTCACCTCAAACTTCTCTCATAGAGAAGAACTCACTAAAGAGGATCATTGATACTAAGACTCCTTCTTAGTTAGGGTTGTATTCTCCACCATACCAAGCTTATCTCGAAAGTACACAAACTTTTTTCTTGGAGAGAGGCTTGGTGAGAATGTTTATCATTTGCTCATCAGTGTTGATATACCTCAACTATATAGCTTTCCTCAATACAATATCTCTGATATAATGGTATTTGATCTCAACATGCTTGGTTCTGTCATGAAACATGGGATTGAAAAAAGCTTCACACAACTCTAGTTATCACAATGAATGATAGTAGGCTCCATTGATTGTCTAAACAATCCTGCAAGGAGCTTACAAAGCCACACTACTTCTCAAGCTGCCACACAAGCTACAATATACTCTGCCTCTACTGTACTCAATGCTACAAATGGCTGCTTCCTACTGTACTAGGAAATCATAGCAGATCCCAAACTGAAGCAACATCTAGAGGTGCTCTTCCGATCAGTGAAACTCCACGCCTTGAATCACACATGAACTGACTAAGTACACTCGCTGCATAGCATATATCAATTCTAGTATTGACTAGATACATCAATGATCCAATCAACTACTTGTATATCATGGGATCCACAAGATCTGAACTAGTTGTACCCTCCTTTACCTTATGCAAGTTGGTCTCCATAGGCGTAGACATGGATTTGCAATCCATCATACCTCTAGTAAGAAATAAATCAACATAAAGAACCAAGATCAACTATATTACCATCTTCTTCAGGTTTAGTAGGCTCCCTCTGAATCTCCAAGTATTTGCATCAACCTTCTAACCTCTTCAACTAAGATTTCCTACAATGCTTTCCTTAGAGAAATTTTCTAGAGCACACTTCTGATATTGCAAAGAGTTCAAAATTGTCCTCGACCTCAACCTAGATCACTCTATTCTGAATAGGTCTATGGAGCTACCAATGTCAAATCTAGATAGATTATCTTGTGCAATTATGTTCTCAACAACATAAGTGGTCTTCCAAGGACATTTATCATTAGCCTTGCAACACTGCAACCTTCACTTCTTCTTAGTGAGTCACAAAACTCCCTCTTGATCCCTGCCTTAGAGATTGCAAAGAAGACTTCTAAAAGTGAACTCCCTCTAACCACCAACTCAATGCCATGGCTGTAAGTTGTACTTCATGCTTGATCATTTATTTGGTCAGCATGACTTCCTCACAAGATGCATCAAGCTTTTCATCCCTAAGCAAACTCTCATCACCTTCTTGCCCCTAGATTTGTCCTAGAAGCATTTTAGAGAGAGATTACTAATAGTTTATAATTATCCAAAGAAATATCAAGGGTAGAATCATACAAGGTTTAGGTTATAGCATAAAATACATAATAATTCATGAACAATATTAAAAACAGGAATAAATAAATCAACCTATAAAAGAAATATATCAAAAGATCAGAATGAGGGGATAAAGAAACTTATCTTTATTGGATTTTGATACAACTCTTTCTTTCATCTTTTACTCCTCTCAAGAGTGCTAAACTCAGCACAACAAAAGACAATCTACACAACTATAGATTTCTTGAATGCATTATGTAGTTAGCATGTAGAACCAACTCTCTCCAATAGTTCAAGGCTCTATCACAGTTCATGCATTAGAGAATGATATCGATATGACCAACTAATCACCATCAAAATTTCAATTCTCTTTTTATTTTAGAGTCACACTCAGAAATCTACACAACCAGCATGAAATAACTTGCAATAAATGAAATCTTCAAAGGATCTTATGCTAGTGAACACAGTTCAAGAGAAACCTCTCTCTCTTTAATAATTACAAGATCCAAATAAAATATATAACTTAACAACAAAGAATGCTTATCACTTTAAATATTTTGATGGATGCAAACACTGGACATAGTAAGATACGTTGCTCTCACACTCAAACTAGTGCACAACCTTTACGGCTTGAACATAGGCCCATGACTTAGAATAGAAATTTCCTAGAATCCTTTTGAGGAGAGATCTCATCCACATCTGCAAATGAAGCATGTTGATTAGGCCTAGTTGGACACTCCTTTGCATAATGACCAAACTTGTCACAATCAAAACATTAGACTTTGGAGAGGTCCCACTTCTTGAATGCAGGAGCACCATCAGCTCCTTTATTTATATTCCTCTTGAAGTATCCTTTATTTCTTCCTTTTCCTTTCTCCTTTGAGGATTGAGTAGAAAGAACATGAATTTCTTCATTTGTGTAGCTTCGACCAATACCTCTCATAGCTAGCCTAGACTCTTCTTGAATAAAATCTACCCTCAAGCAATCAAACTTGGGAAGTTTTGATCTTGCACTGATTCCTTGAATGTAAGACTCCCAAGATGAAGGAATACCATTAAGAGCCAACATGGTCAAATCCTTAACATCAACAAAATAACCAATGGTAGAGAGCTAATCTTTCAATTCAGAAATCTTCATGAAGTAAGCAATGACAGATTCTCCTTCCGCCATCTTAACATGATGAATTTGTTGCTTCAGCATAGGTACCCAGCTTGTGTTGTTGATTTCATACATCTCCTCCAAATACTTAAACATTTCCCTTGTCGTCTTCATCTTAGAGATGATGGGAACAATATGGTCCTTAATGGAATCAACTAATATCTTCTTCCCCTTAGTATCTTTCTTCTTCCATTGCACCTTCTCTTCCTCATCTATAGGCTCAAGGACTTTTCTCTCCATGAACTCTGCCAATTCATTCTCCTCCAAGGTGAGAATAATTCTAGATCTCTATGAAGTGAAATTTGATGCTCCCTCAATTCTATCCTCAATCTTAAGACTGTTCACCATCTTGATGAAGAGATAGAGATAGAAAATAATAGGAAAGAGAATAAAGAGTATCACTGTAAAAAAATCTGATCAAGATCTTCTTCAAACCCACTCTAATACCATGTTAGTTTTATGATCAGATAAATAGCACAGAAAATTAATTCAAAATCAGACACAATAACGCAGCAGATACCCTAGGAAAACCCTCCTCTTGAGGGATAAAAACCTAGCAACAAATATCACTCTATTATATATCAATAATGGCAACAAGTCTCTTTACAATGAGGCCAATCTGAAGGCTGATATGTAGCACCTTCACAAGATGAAATGATAACAATTAATCAACACTTCTTAGATATGACATCTTTTACGGTTAGTAGAAATATATTCATCTTTCAAATCCATGAACAAACATTCATAATCATCCCCATAATCAGATTCATCATAAAAAATAATTGCATCCTCTCTAACATAATAACTTTTCTTAATTGAATCTTACCTTTGTTCTCCTTGTTTTCTTCACTCACAACTCTATTTCGACATCTTGAAGCATAGTGAGCTATATTTTCACAACTAAAACATTTGAAATGAAACTTACCTTTGTACTTACTAGTACTCCTCATCCTTCTCACAAATTTAGCTTCCACATCATCAATATCTTTCTGATTTGGTTCTTCAATCTTCTCTATCTTTGCAGCCTTGAAAGAAATCTCAACTTTTGTACCATTATTTGGACCAAATTCTCTCATTTCAAATGTAGTTAAATAACCATACAATTGATCTCTAGAATACTCATCTAGATTTGCAAACTCCTCAACAACAACAAAATTGTGATTGTAAGCTTTAGGTAGGGTTCTAAGAACTTTCTTCACCACTTTTAATTCCTTGACTTTACCTCTAAGACCTTTGATGGAGCTGATCACTTCATCGACCCTTTGCATGTAGCTTGTAATGTTTTCATCTTTAGACATCCACATGTTCTCAAATTTGGTCTTTAAATTCTACATATTAGCTTGTTTGACCATATAATCTCCTTCATAAATACTTTCCAACTTATCCCAAATTGCTTTAAAACCATTTTTCAAATTCATAATTTTCACCAATTAAGAATTTGTAAGACTACTCAAGAGAGCATACCTTGCTTTACTATTGGTTTCATAGGCTTTGAGTTTATTTTCAATGCTCGAACCATTTCTAGGCATAGTGTATCAATCCTTTACTAATTTCTAGATGTCATATCCCATATATTCCAGAAAGCCTTTCATCCTTGTCTTCCATAATGCATAATCCATTCCATCAAACATAGGGATCTCCTTGTGTTTCCCCCACAAATCTACCTTAAGTAGTTAATCTTTCTTCTAAGGAACCCTGCTCTGATACCAATTGTTGAAATGCACAAGAAAATTGAGAGGGGGTGAATTAGTTGTAACTTAAAACTTCAAAATCCCTCATTAATATTCAGATCCACATTCATTATTTAAACCCTTAAATCTGTTACAATGAATAATTATGAAATGAAAATAAGAGAAACTAACACAACTTAACACACACAAGAGAACACTAGATTTACATGGAAAACCCAAGAAGGGAAAACCCATGGTGAGGACTAGTTCACAATATAAGTAATATTTGTTGGCATATGGCTCATGTGGACATAGTTTTTGGTTTTCTATATTGTCATTGATGGAAACTATATTCATCATTTTGGTCCACACATGCATTCAGTCATACCGGCAGTTAAAGTGGAAAACTGTGTGTTACTGGCAGAATAGGGTATCTGGTCTAGTAGCTTCACTAGATCATCATTTCGTGTTGTGGATCACTGAAATTGTTTATCAAGCACATGGAACATCTTATCATTGAATCCTATATTTTTGACCTTATGGCTATGTGGTTTTGGAGGTCCGATAGGACATTTTCTATCTATTTGCTTGTTGGATCCAACTCATTGTAAATGGTATATAACCATTGTATAAAGATAAATTATTTTTATTAGATAATTAATTATGGGTCCTAGCTAATGTGTAGCTGAATTTTTTGGATACACATTGTAATTATGTTTTTGGGCCAACTAGTTGCAAATGTTATTAAGTTTTGTTGAGCTAACCTGTGATGATTAATTCTTGGTGAGCGAGCATATTTAGATGACCGGTCACATCATTCAAAGAGGGATATGAAGATTTTGTGTGTGAATATCTAAGGTGTATTTGATCAATATCACATAGTTCACTTTTGCTTAGAGATTTTTATATATGAACTTGGGCAGATTAGAGCGGAAGTTCATTACCAGTCAACAAGACACAAGTTCAACATTAGACCTAAATCGGAACTACAATCAATAATTTATAGATGCTATCTAATTAGTTCATTTTCTTTTGGATCAACTCCAAACTATTGTAAGGGCAGTGAGCCCCATCTTCTGAGTAGTGAGCTCTAGGTAGTGAGCCTGAGTGCAAGTGCATTCTCATTTTGTAATACTTCTTTTGAGTATACTCAGACCATATTGTGGATTGGTCATCCACTGTTTTTTTTCCTTCCTGGGTTTCCACGTAAAAATCCTTGTGTTATGGTTGTGTGTTTTATTGTTTTTTGTTTCTACATATTGATTTTGGTTAAGTGTATTCAGTGGAATAAAAATTGGGTTAAAGATTTAAAATTTTCATAACACTTATTCACCCCCCTCTTAGTGTTGCTTGTTTCCAACAATTGGTATCAGAGTTGGTTCCTCTAAATAATTTTGATAGCTTAGGGAGATCTTGGAAATTCATGGATAAAAGTATTCTTCAATAGCAACTCATGGTGGCCTTGGATGATCTTGACCAATCAAAATCTGAGATCCGAGAACTACAAGAAAATATTAAAAAAGCAAAAAAATTCATCCAATCATTGAAAGATAAGATTTGTGAATCAAGGGAGAAAAGAAAAGAATTATGTGGTCAACTCAAGTAGAAGAACAAAACTAGTGATGATGAAAAAATCAGTCAGATCTTGAAAGAAAAAATAGAAGAATGTGAAAAATTTTCTCAAGAGAATGTTGTCCTGAAGCATGAGACAAACTCCATCATGATAAAGATGACTAAAGAGTTGGAGGACAGAAAGAGAAAATAAGAAAAGCTTACACAATCATTGAAAGAAAAATATAAACAATGTATTCAATTAGAGAATGAATTGGAGCAATCCAAGAACAATGAAGAAGAGCTTGAGAAACAACTTGATAATCTTAGAGATGAACTTGCTAGTACAAATGAGTTCAAGGAGAAATTCAAAGCAAGCTCGACCAAACCTGATGAGCTAATCAAAGTTCAAGGAACTGATGGTGACAAATGAGGACTTGGATATGAGGAAGGAGAAAGCTCCAGATCTGCTTAAAGGAATCCTAAACAAGGAAAATTCAGACAAGTCAGATGAGTAAACCTAATAGAAAGCTGATAAGGCAACCTAATGCTCAAAGATTTAATGGTTATTGTTATATTTGCAACAAATTTGGTCATATGGCTTCTTAGTGTAGGAGTAAGGTGAACACAAGTAGACCATCATTCTTAGGAAAATGCTTTAATTGTTACAAGTATGGTCACAAGTCAAGTGAATGCAGAACTATGATGCATAACCCTCATAGAAAAGTCAAATGCTATGCATGCAATAGATTTGGACATGTTGCTAACCAATGTAGGTCTAGACAATGTCAGTGGAACAATTTTCCTAAGCAGAGAAATGTTGTTTGCTACAACTGCAATAAATTTGGCCACACTTCTAGATTCTATCAAAATAGAAAAGGTATGTTAAAACAGAATAATCAACCAGATGTTAAGGGAAAAGGAAAGATCACTACTGATGAGACAAAGAAGTAGATGCAGAAGAAATGGGTGAAGAAGGAACCCTCTATAGAAGTAACTGGATCTGCACTGGAAGCCTCTTCTAGTAACACCCCTAGAAACTGATTTTAGAAGTTTACATTAGGGGGAGTTGTCAAGGAAACTCTCTAAATCCTGAGCTACAAGAGATCAGTACTATAATTTGGATAATTCTAATAGGAAGTTGGATACAATTCAGTCATTAAGTACTAATGAAATTTATTGAGGATCCATGCAAGAATTGTCTACCCCTTAATATTAAAAGATTGAGAACCCTGCAGAATTAGGGCAAGGGCATTTAGTACAAATAGTAGAGTTAGGTTTGATAAAAATAAAAGAACCATTTCACTCTCATTTGTCACATTGCATTCAAAAGGAAAAGGTGTGAGTGCTCTATGGTGATACTTGCTAAAGCGAAGAGATTCAAGCATAGAAGAAAATTTGTGATCAACTTCCACTCCATCTCCAAAAGGTATTTACAAGAAAAATCTAAAAATTTGTGTATTCGTAATTATATGTCTACCCCTCTCTTAGTCGAAGTCAAGGATAGGTTGTGTCCTAAGTTCAAATGGCATCCATATAAATTAGTATACATTGAGCCCTTGGGAGAATTTTCTTCAGTGTCGTATGGTGTTCTGCACATTGAAGATATTAGGGCTTATGTGCATGTGAACATTGAAGATCTAGGTAGTGTGCAGCTATTGGAACTGTATTCTAATCATATAGTGCAAGAATATTTCTCTGTGAAACTTGAATTCAAAACCCTAGTAGACAAGAAATTTTCACAATTTGCAAAAACTCCCATATTTGAAGAGGACATGAGTGGGTTTGATACATTCTGAGTAGAGTGCATAATGAATTTATGTGGCTAGATGTCCCATTTAAGATTACCAAGGAATTTATTTGCATAGTTACTGGCTTAAATTCTTCTGGCAAACTTCCAATATTGAAGTTGATAAAAAATGATGTTGTCACTAAAGCGATTAGCTTGCACTGGAATAAAAGGGAAATGACTGTAAGTCATATTACCGAAATCAATGTAAGGTTTGCATCCATGATCATAGGGTATAATATTTACCATTCGAGCCAAGAAAATTTTGTATCCAACACCGCTATTTACATAGCATATGAGATGATCAAACAAAATGTGGATTATGATCTTTGTGAAGTACTCAAAGAACAACTTCTAGAGAACTTGAGGAAAATTAAGAAGGAAAAAAAGAATGTATTCAAGTTCAAGAATATGTTAATCTACCTATACTTTTACTTCTCAGGTGAGGTACTAGGTATTGGAAAAGTTCAATGGGAAATGATGCTCCAGTAGCAGTACAAATTTGGGATATGCTATGCAGTCTTGGTGACCGACAGACTCACAACTCAATCCTATGGGGTCATTTAAAAAAAATTAAAAATTAGATGCATGCTAGAGAGAGGATCCCTGAAGCTGTAGTGGAACAGTATAAAGATTCTATATCCATTAATCAATGTCACATGGAAGAAGCTAATCCAAGAGCTATTTGGATCATACCTATGCATTATGAAGTGAATGAAGATATACAGAGGATGTATGCAAATCATCTACTGAATTCTCCACTAGATCCAAATGAAGAAAGGTTCGGCACCTATGCAGATAAGAGCCTTCAATTTCATTCAGAATTGAAAAATCCTAAATCAACTAAGAAGGTAAGAAAGGAAATAGAAATCATTGTAGAGCAACTAGGTCCTCCAGTTGAGAAACTGAAAGAAATAAGAAGGCAAAGAGATGAAGCCAAAGTAGCTCAAAAGAAGGAAAAGGAATCAGCAATTGGTCTGAGAACATCTGCCCCTAAATCTAGAACAACTAGGAGTTCCCCTACATCACAGCCAAATAAGGTTGAAGCCTCCAGAAGAGGAAAGAAAAAAAAAGAGCTCAAGGGCATATAAAGCTACATCCTCAGATGAAGAAGAAGAGATTGACTCAGAAGAAATAGTAAGGGAATTGAAGGAAACCAAGAGTCATGTTGTCAATCTGAATAAAAGGAAGTCATTCGACAAAAGTGAAGGAGCTCAGAACAAGTCCAAAACTGTCAAATCTAGCATGTCAGTGGAAGAATTTGAGAATGTTCTCATGGCTGATGGTAATCTCAAGCCACTTTGTGATCAATATGATTTCTTTGATGATTCTAGTAAGTTGATTCTTGAAGAATTTTTTGTCAAGAATTTGAATGTTTTCAATAAAAATCTAGTAGAAATCATGTCTGACTTGCCTACAAACCTATATAATGCTTTGGAATCAAGAAGGGTAAATGCTAGAATAGAGGAGGAAAAAATGAGGAAAAAATTCCTTGCTGACCTATGCCCGGAAATGGGAATTGAAGAAATGGATTCACTTCTCCAAAAGGTCAAAAATGATTTCAGAAGCAAGTCTAGAGTCAATAAGCTCATGATTGGTGACACTGATACAGTTATGAGTGAGACCAAGTCAATTCTAGAAGAGTTCTTGTCAAAAGAAAAGTCAATATTGAAAAGGCTCAATGTCATGAGGAAGTGAATGTGGAAGAAGAAAATGAAAATGATGAGAACATCGATGTATCTGATATTCTGACTTCCCCTAGTACTATAAACACTGAGACACTTGTTGTGGAGAAGGTCCAAAGTGAGATGGTAGCTGATGTGGAAGATGTGTTCGATAATGGAAAAGACTTTCCAAAGGTCATTTCGGAAGCTCAATCTAAAATTGACAAGGGAAAGAGTCATGAGATCAGTCCAAAATAGGTTAGTGAACCTTTGTTAGAATAGCAGGAAAAATCATATTTTGAGTTTGATGAGAACTCAATCAACTTATCCACCTTGTCTCCAATCCAGATGTTGAAAGTTTCCAAATTAGCTCAAGATAAATCCAATGAGAAAATATTGAAATCTCATATTGAAGATAGTGAGCTGCTGAAACTTGCATCTAATTTTTTATAGAAACTGATGCCTACCCATGTTATGGATCCATCTAGATCCCCCTCTAGTGAGTTAAAAAGATTGATAAGCTTTGTAGACTCTCATTTCAAGTCTTTGAGGTTTCAGCTTGAGTTCAAGTGAAAAAGGAATTCGAGGAATGAATTGGAAGCCTAATCAAATTAATCACCAAGGATAAGAATCTGCTAGCAACTTATATGCAGAATATCCAAGGAGCTATAACCAAAGGAGGAAATATGTACAAATCTTGCCTAATCTTGTCAAAATTCACTACGAAAAATGAGAAGAAGATAAAAGATATTGAGCAGCAACTACCTATTATTTCCAACACCTTTGATCCTTTCACCAACAGTATGAGTCAGCAAGATAGTCAAGTAATATCTTTGCTTGACTAATTACAGAATCTGAAGTTTGAGAATGAAAAATTTATTAACAGAGTAAGTGAATTCATGAAGTTGATAAGTCCAGAAATTGATTCAATGGGAAACACTCTGAAAGAAGCAAAAATTTCTCTAATCGCTCCTAATTTGTCACATCATTCAAAGAGGGATATGAAGATTTTGTGTGTGAATATCTAAGGTGTATTTGACCAATATCATGTGTAGTTTTACTTGCGCTTAGATATTTTTATGTATGAACTTGGGTAGATCAAAGCAGAAGTTCATCACCAGTCAACAGGACACAAGTTCGACATCAGAGCTAAACCAGAACTGCAATCAAGCATTTGTAGATGCTATCTAGAATCAATTCATTTTCTTTTGGATCAACTCCAAACTATTGTAAGGGCAGTGATCCCCATCTTCTGAGTAGTGAGATCTAGGCAGTGAGCCTAAATGCAAGTGCATTCTCATTTTGTAATACTTCTTTCGAGTAAACTCATAACATATTGTGGATTTGCCATCCACCGTGGTTTTTCCCCTTCTAGGGTTTCCACGTAAAAATCCTTGTGTTATGGTTGTGTGGTTTTTTTTTTTTTTCTTCATATTGATTTTGGTTAAGTGTATTCAGTGGAATAAAAATCAAGTTAAAAGGTTGAAATTTTTCACAACATTGATTCACCCCCCTCTCAGTGTTGCTTGTTTCCAACAATATCAATACCGAATACAATAGGGCTCACTGTTGGATGGTTCACTACCAAAAGAATAAAGTTTCACTGCTAAAATAGAAAAGAAGATATAGAAGGAATGTTACATAGATAAAAGCATCTCAATGCAATAGAGAATCCACCACAATGACATCAACACCTTCATAGTCTTATTGAAGAATTGTACCAACCTTTTGCTCACTACATCTAGTAAAATAACACTTGAAAGCTTGAACTATACTGCTCAATTTAATATTCTACAACTCTAGACTTTGCATCATTCACGTCACATACATCTAGATCATTCATGTATCTTAACATCCTTCAACAACTCCACTCATATTTATACCATATTAACCTTGTAACCCTCTCCAAGGTTGGCTATGCACCTCAAATGTGTAAATTCAAATTAGGTCAACATTGAAACACTTCTGTGGTGGATATAAGTGAATGTGGACCACATCAAAACTTAATTAGGACCCAAATCAACAACAACACTCAACCACATGCTACCAGAAAAAATATATATCCTTTTCTTGTAGTGTAAACACCAAGTCAGTTGTTACCCATGCAAACACCATTAAAATTTTAAGTACATGCTTCCTCAAAATTAAAGATGACTTGCAAAGAACACACCTTGCTTGAAAATGATCTAGAATACTCCACAAACACCCTAAAATTCAATAAAATCCCTTGTAATAACTTCCACCTGAAGAATGTATAGGTGTGTACACTCAAACAACTCTACCATACATTGTTACTTAGAAAACCATCTTTCAAAGCACCAAAACTCAAACCCTATTGAATGAGGTAAACTACCAATACCATCAACACACCTTCATAATTGTAAGACTTGAAACATAATTGCAAAGAAATGTGGAACAGAAACACTTGTCCCAGATACCTCTACAATGCACAATCACACACTAGTGAACATAATTTCTTATGTATGATGATCTAGCATACCAAATATTGCATATAACACCTCTAAACACCTCTTACCAACATATTTGAATTTTATCCTAGGTAGATCTTCAACTTAGAAGAAATGCGGAGAAAAACCAGAACACAACTTTATAACCCAGAACACCATTGCAACACCATGTTTCCTCTTTTATCAAATTTTCTCAAAACCACTCAGAATCCAAACACCAGAGACATATCCTCATCATCTTGAAAACTTCCACAACCATACATAAAAGCTTATCAAAGCAATACTAGAGGTTGGCACTAGTACTTTACTAATGACAACATAATGCAACAATCAAAGGCACCAATAATATCAACTGCTCACACTTGCAACCATCTTACTCATCTATAGGCATCCATGACAACATAGGCTTGTAAACATCAATGATAACACCAACTGCTCATACTTACAATAGGTAGCTCACTTCATAACTATGAATTTGACAGATGAAGCACTAGTCATAACTTGTAAGTTTTTCCAAGAAGTGTTTAGGTTGCATGAAGTTCCTGAGAAGATCATCTTAGATAGAAATGTATGCATGATATCAAGGTTTTGGAAAACCTTCTTTTTCCATGTTTAGAACTCAAATGAATTTAAGCTTAGCTTATCATCCTAAGATAGATGGTTGGACAAAAAGGGTAAACCAATTTTTGGAGGATCTGTTGAGAATGTAGTGGATGGATCAACAATACAAGTGGGAGGATTATCTTCCACTTATAAATTTTTCTTACAAAAATTCCTATCATTTCATGCTAAAAATGGCTCCATGTGAAGCATTGTACAAAAGAAATTGTCTAATTCTTGAATAAATCAACCCAATTGCTTACAATATTTCTCTACCACCATCTCTTACGAGGATGCATAATGTATTCAATTTGTCTTATCTTAAGAAATATACACCAGGTGATAATCATGTACTTGATTGGAATGCACTATAGGTACAGGACCTAGGGGTGGTAATGATCAAGCCTCTCAAAATGCTCGAAAGGTCTAGGATCCACTTGTTTAATAGAGAGATCTCTTAGTGTAAGGTCCAATGAGACCAATATGTAGAGGGCAATGCTACATGGGAGGACTATAATGAAATTAGTCAAAAATTTCCTCATCTATTTCATGCTTTTCAAAACTGACATGAAAAACTTGATATTTTTTATGTTATGAGACACTGAATTATCAAGGAAAATGATTCTTATGGGGGAAGATATGTTACATGCCATTTTTGTTTTACCAATATACTTTTAACTGCTATGTTAAAAATACAATTTGATATTTGATGATGACATTATATTAGTTAATATTTTGATAAAATTTTATATGTAATGAAATGTATTTGAATTTTGATGATTATATGTTATTTAATAAAAATTATGATTATGTCATGATTTATAACTGCTAACTACTTGGAAGACATCACAGGCACACCGTGCGGAGAAAATCACAGACATCACAGGGCACTCACAAGCGAGTGATGTGATTTTATTCTCCACACCAATACATGTCACATCAGACTGATGAAATAAATAACAATTAGTCCATCATAAACATGTGCATAGCATTAATCAACTGAAATTAAACATCTACACTATCTCAAAGCATGTCTAAAATCAGTAATCACCATACAATGTATCATCATATCACAGAATAAATCCACTATCGCTCAAAACCAGTGATCAAAATATCCAAACAAAGCATCATAGTCTAACAGTGTGAAATCATAACAGAAGAAAGCATAAACATAAATGGAGGGGTACTACATAGTGCAATTTGGTTTCTACTAGGTGAGCCCCAAGAAAGTGAGAAACACACGCTAGGTCTCTATGTACCTATTGGATAAAAAACTAGCACCTTAAGATTTTGTTAATATAAATGACTCTTTACCCTAATAAGGTGCAATTGTTTCCAGTAGCTCTAGATGATGGTTTCTTTATCTAGGAAACAATCACCCTCTAAACTTTAGATGTACAAATCCCTTCTATGATTTTCAATAATATCTTAAGAAACTTGAAAATAAAACATATATAAGCTTTTCAATAGAAAGTGGCAAAGATAAATAAACCCAATAATGTATACTTTATGGTATTAGATATTGATAATGGATAACTTCCATGGATACTAGCACAAAGACTAGTGAATACCAAATAACAAGCAAATAAATGTGCATCAATCCAATATAACTTGACAAGAAATTGATTATGGAAACCCACATTCACACATAAATAGTATAAATGTAGAAGGATAATTTAAACACACAGATTCAACTTTCCTTAATTAAACTCCATAAAACTATACACGTACATGAATGGATAGAGGTTTCAATGCAATTTCTTATATTAAACTGAAAGATAAGTTTTTCAAAAGTTCAAAGAGAAATTATTATTTTAAATACCAAAATATATATATAAGTGGATGAGTAACCACTTCTTTCAAAGATAATTTCCCAATAATTAAATAAGATTCTTTTTTAAATGATCATAAAATAAATAGAGTAATTGAAAATCCATGATAATAGTGCTTCAGGGACTGATCCCTCAATTTCCTAACTTGCTAATGTGGCAATCCTCTTTCAGAAACCTTCGAAGTCTTTTATGATAGCTAGGTATGTGTAGGATCATGATGGGCCAAAAAGTGGTGATATGATGGGTATTTGTAGGGTATATGGATGACAACTTTTCTTTTACCAAAAATTGATGAAACGAAAAGGATTTTTAAAGGAGATTCTCAACTTTCCACCAATATAAATTATGCTTTACTTTGAATTTAATAAATAATTATTATTCATTTTCTATTTGAATTACAACTAAAGTTTCAATTGATAAGCAGATTGAAACACATCTATAGCTTTCAAATGGTATCCTATTTTTTGAATCCAAAACATGCATCACATTCTATGCTTTGCATACTATAGGATTAAAAAAATCATGAAGTTTTGACCAAGTTAAGGTGGTTAGACATACGAGTTTTTATATTTTTTAAAAGTTGTAATAAAAAATTCATAATTAATTATTTAGTTGGAAAAATTTACAAAAAAATATGCATCACATCCGAACATGAGTCCTATACTTATATCTAAAATATTATAAAAATATATTATCATTTTATTGTGGTTAAGGTGGTCGATAGACACCTATTTATTTTTTCCTTGAAATTTAAGTACTACTACATTGAAATTTCAAATTTTTACCAAATAGATTTTTTTAAATAAACCTAGTAGTTTAGAAACTACATTCAATTTTCTAGAGATTCTATTCTTACATATTTTTGAAATAATATAGATAACTTATTCAAATTTTTACGTCAAGTTGCCTAACTCTAATTTTTTTAACTTTTTTGCCACTTAAGAGCTTGTTTTTTCCATGATGATCCTGCACATACCCAGCTAACATCCCTTTTTATTGGATAATTGTGATGTTTCCCACTCATAACTTCCAAACTTCCATTTCATCGTGTCCTATTTTGAGTCATCTATCATATGAGCTTACAATTTCAACTATCTGAGATAAGGTCACCTTGATTCCACTAAAAATTATCAGATTACTAGCATTGAAAGGTCAAATGTCAATGATTTCATTGATAATTTTCTTGAAATATTCTTTTAGAGTTCCAATATTCTCATATCCATTTCCTTCATCCCTTTTGAATGGTATGCCAAGTGTAACAAAATCTTTGTTTAAACACCTTTAATTGTATTACATTTTGATAGGATTTTGTTGAAATCTTGTAAACTTTGCTTTACCACCTACAATTTCCATTCAACACTTTTCTTCCAAATCATATAGCAATTGTCAGTAGTGTTGTTAATAATGTGTTCATCAGCTAGATTTTCCAATCCCACCTTCAACATTCCATTAATTTCACCTGCCATTGATCCACATCTTTTTTTTATTTCGGGCTGAGGTAATATCTTTTTCTATTTATTCCCTCAAAGAGCATGTATCCTAGAGTACTCTTTGCATCTTTGAGATAAACTAATCTCCTTTGGCCATCATATCTTTAGTCCAATCTCCTATAGATCCTCCAAACATCTTGTACTCTCGTATCTTACTCACCCATTCTTTCCCAACTACTAACATTCGATCAAAGGAAGCCTCGATTGGAGTAGTGGCTTAAGAAGCTTTATTGAAAATTGATTTCAAATAGTCAATCAAGATTCTAACCTGAATTTTTAGATCATATTTTCTTTTCCTTCCCTTATCGGTTCACTCCACCAATCTAGCCACTGTAGAAACTATGCACATCCTCATCTCTAGTAGAAGGTAACAATTTTACTCTAGTGACACTAACGTTACTGGTAGTACCATGATTTATCTATTTCTAAGAAGAATTTTGAACAACTTCTACACAGATATTCCTTGTGTCTTCATCCTCCAATAAACTAGACATGATTTTTAGCTTCTTTAGCTTTAGATTCATTTGTGTTAGTTTACTTACCATATCTTCTTCAAGGAGATCAATAATTTCCTTTTCTAAGATAATGCCTTCTCTAACTAGGATGAGGTGGAAGGTATTGTGATTGACTTCGAACTAGAGGCACCAAATAGAGTTCTTCTCAAAGGGGGAGTGTTAGAGCATCCATGTCCTAGAGAAGAAGGTGGGGTAGCATAAATCCTAAGAGACTCATGTACTTCTCTAACAGGAGATCTGTGAGAGGAAGAGGAAGAAGAAATATTAGTATGAGATGGGAGAGTAGAGACATTTACTACTCCTCTTCTTTTTCATGTATATCTTTCTCCTTGTCAAGCTGAGGCAAGTTCAGAGCATCCTCACCACAAGTTCTTTCTAATGATTCCTTCTCAGGAGGTTCATTAGCTCCACTATCTTGACTTCCAAAGGATGTTTGATGTGAATTTGGAGATGATGCCCCCTAAAGCTATGGGATGTTGACTACTTTCCCTTTAAGACTGATTATTTTGTGATCTAGTGTGAGGACATTGGCTAGTTGCCCCCTTTTAGCAATTCACTCCCATATACTTTTCAAAACAACTAAAATCCTTGCCTCAATAGTCTCAACTTCTTTACTACTCTAGTACATAGAAATGATGGGCTGAGTAGAAATATTCTTAGGAAAAATGGGATCAATTAAGTCTGATTCATCATCCTCTATGCCTCATATATCCCAATTTAGATTGAATAATCTAATCTATCTTAATGACAACCTAATCTAGCTCCTCCTCCTTACCTCATTTTCATCAACACAATCTTCTTAGTAATCTTCCAAATCGATAATATGATAAAAACTAGGGCTTAGTTGCAAGTTATTCTTCACACATTGTTTACTATCAAAAGGAAACCTATCATCATAGAATTATAGAGTATATTTGACCAATCCCTTTCAATGTCGAGGGCTTCTGGTGCAAAATTATATAAGTAAACTAAATCAATTGGAAACTACATGCCAATATTCTTTCTCCCTTGACATCTTTTGTTGACATCAACCAATTGCCTGCATAATTCTATAAAAATAAATTTATCCTTAGCATACCTAGGGAACTTTAATGGTGTACCACTAAAACCACCAATCCCAATGTATGAAAAAAATTGGAATTGTATGAAGTGGCTTCAATAACTATTAACTAACTACATGGATTTAGAGGTGATCCTTAAATAAATTCTCCCCTGAATTTCTTAAGTCACTCTCATGGTAAAAGTATTAGTGATTATTTTGTGATGATGGTAACTCTTATCCAATTTCAATTTTTCATAGTATTCAAAAATTGGGACCTCGTCTCGGGGTTTCATACTTGGTCTTAAACCTAGCCAGGATCTGGTGCTAGCAATTGCATAGATAAGATAAGAGGACATGTAGAAAGATGTGTTGATTATGAATAAAAAAAGAAAGCTATGCATTCAATCACTAATGAGTTGAGCCCAATGCAAGAAACTCCTCTCAATAAGTATAATCTAGATAAAGAAATATATCCATTCTTTGAATTCATGAGCCCTCTCATTTCCACTTAGTCCATGTAGAAGTACAATTATATCCAAGATTTTATTAACAAAATGATTCCTTTGTAAACTTTAGGTAACTTATATTTTCCTCTTCTTGATGTAGCAATCCAATTCTTAGCAATTATGTTTTGATAATATCCCTTATTTTTTATAGAAATCAATCTATGAATTAGTGAAATCAAGGTCTAAATATCTTTCTCTTTCTGGAATTTTCAAATAAGAGGTGAAATGATGCAAGAGCATCCTAAGTGAAAGTGTGATCAGCATCAACCAAAAATAGGAGTGATTTAAACTTTGAGTTTAATTTTATTTTAATAATTTTGTGTGAGAAATAAATATGACATTAAGGCCAAAATATGGAATTAAATAATTGGCCTTATTTTATTGTTGTAAAAATTGTCGTGTTGGAGATAGTTTAAGAGGAAAATTTTGAGTTTTCGAAGTTCAAAAAGGAAAAAATATTCAAATATGCCTCCTTGGGCATGGGATTTTGGGAGTTACAAGTTATCATAGCTAATTTATTGTTCCTAAACTTTTGCATGAAGAATTTGGATGTCCAAGAGCAAGTGGTTTGGCTTTTCTATTTTGGAGCTCCTATTTGTGAGGAAGTAGTTTTTTTCTTGGCCAATCATGGAGGAAGGTTACAAAAATATTCCTTTTCAAAAATTAATGAATTTTAATTCATTTTTGAAAGAATATTGTCCATTTCCAAGCATAGAAAATTGGGAGTTATAGGAAAGGTGTGAAGGAATTAATTTATATGTTTTAGTTTTTTCATTTTTGAGGGTTGTTGCAGCTAGATTTGAAGCCCGAAATTCTAAAGAATATCTTCTTGTTGGGAAAGGAAAAATAATATGTTTTTATAAGTTTTAAGAGGTATTTTTAGCAGCAAATGGATTGGAGAATCTATGGTTTATTGCAGCAGAGGTTTTCATTGAAGGTTGCAGATTATAGGAGAAAAATATTGTAAAAGAACATTGATTGAAGGAGTTATTTGTGTATTTTATTTTTTTTCCTCTTAAATAAATTTTATATCAAATTTGTAGTGGAATTAATCAACCCATATGGCTGCAAATGAATGTGTTTTCAATTGTGCTTAATTGTTTCTTTGTTATTGTAACAATTCAAGAGATCTTGAATGAGGAGTATGAGACATTTCCAATAGATTTGATTTAATTTCTAGCATTTCTTTTGTTGCATGTATGAGTTTTGAGAGTTGTGCTTCAGGGTGGGTTTTCTCCGTCCATCAGTGGTATCAGAGCAAGAGTTCCTGAGTGTGCAGGTAGAGCACCAATTGGAGGTAGTTTGCACTAGGACTTGAGGGTGGAGAATGTGTGTATTTTGCTTGCAGATGAATGTGCAAGTAGTAAGCAGACATTTTCAGAGGATTTAAGGAACTAAGGTTCCCATGATTGTAAATAGACCACCGAAGGAGGAAATTTACAATATTATTGGTAAATATTGGAAGATATTTTTGTAAATAGATCAACGAATGAGGCATTTGAGAAGAGACCACAGAGATTATGAGACATGGAGGATGAGGCTATAGCTATTGTAGTGGTAGAAGAGAGTTCTTTAGGGAACACCTATGAATTTGAGAAGGATGTTTTCCTCATTCATATTGAAAGAGAATGGGATCAACTTATTGTGGGAGAAGAAAAAGTTGCAGCAGTGGAGGATACTAAGGTAAAATATATTTTTCATAAAAAAATTTATGAAGATGAATTTGATTATAATGAAGTTGTAGTAGAAGAGTGTCATTTGAAGGACATAGAAGAAACTGAAGGGAATGATTTATTGATGTGAATGGAATCAATTGAAAGAGATTGGGATGAGTTAATCTCAAGTTAGACAAGGGTTGCAAAGAATGTGAGGTAAAATCAGATTTTGATGTTTTCTTTGATGAAGACTTTATTGTAGCAATAGATCAATTTGACAAAGTAGAATTTGAAGAGTGTAAAGTGAAGGTAAATGAAGAGTTTTATGATAAATCTTTGTTAGAGAAAAGTGGAGATGAAATTTTTTTGATTTGTGACTATGATTCCTAGTTAGGGAATGTAGAAAATGAGTCTCTTGATAATGGTAAAAGTAGTATTTTGAGTGAAAGAAATCAGATTTCAGTGATATTATGTCTTATAGAAGATGTTGAAATAGTGAAATTTCATGGAGGAGACATGGTAGAAGGAGATGAGACAGGTAAAAAAAAATAGAGGTAATGAAGTAAATTTGTTTTGTTGAAGGTCGAGGTATATGCTTGATTGTTAATTTAGTTGGAATATATTGGTGGGAGGTCAGATTAAAATTTTTGAAATACATGAAGGGTAGAGGAGTAAAGATGAAAGGATATAATGTTGTAAGCTTTCAAAATTTGATGAATAAGAAGATTCTAGTAGACAAAGCAATTAGGTGGATCCAAAAAAAGCATGGGTTCTACAAATGTTTCTGAGCACAACTCAAGAAACATTTATTTCTACCTTGGGTGTCTTATATAGGAGCAACCAAGGTGAAAAGGTGTGATCGATATCAACCAAAAAAAGAGTGATTTTAATTTTATTTTAATAATTTTTTATGAGAAATAAATGTGACATTAAGGCCAAAATATGGAATTAAATAATTGTTATTATTTTATTGTTGCAAAAATTATGGTGTTGGAGATAGTTTAAGAGGAAGATTTTGAGTTTTTGAAAAGGAAAAAATATTCAAATATGCCTTCTTCAGCATGGTATTCTGAGAGTTACAAGTTATAATAGCTAATTTATTGTTCGTAAACTTTTGCATGAAGAATTTGGATGCCCAAGAGCAAGTGGTTTGGATTTTTTTCTATTTTAGGGCTCTTATTTATGAGGAAGTGGATGTTTTTCTCCTGGCCAATCATGGAGGAAGGTTACAAAAAATATATTTTTCAATATTTAAATATTTTTAATTCATTTTTTAAAGAATATTGTCTATTTCCAAGCATAGAAAATTGGGCATTACAAGAAAGGTGTGAAGGAGTTAATTTATATGCTTTATTTTTGTCATTTTTGAGGGTTGTTATTGCTAGATTTGAAGCTCATCATTCTAAAGCATATCTCCTTGTTGGGAGAGGAAAGATAAATTTTTTTTGTAGGTTTGAAGAGGTATTTTCAGTAGTAAATGGATTGGAGAATCCATGGTTTATTGTAGTAGAGGTTTCAATTGAAGATTGCAGATTGTGGGAGCAAAATCTTATAAAAGAAGATTGATTGAAGGAGTTATTTGTGTATTTTTTATTTTCTTCTTCTTATCATTTTTATATCAGATTTGTAGTGGAATTAATCAGCCCATATGGCTACAAATGAGTTTTTTATCAATTGTGCTTAATTGTTGCTTTGTTATTGTAACAATTCAAGAGATCTTGAATGAGGAGTATGAGACATTTCCAACATATTTGATTTAATTTCTAGCATTTATTTTGTTGCATGTATGAGTTTAAAGAGTTGTGTTTCATGGTGGGTTTTCTTCTTCCATCAGTCATATCAGAGCACAAGTTTCTGAGTATCCAGGTAGAGTGCCAATTGGAGGCAATTTGCACGACTTGAGTGTGGAGAATGTGTGGATTTTGCTTGCAAAAGAATGTGCAAGCAGTAAGAAGACATTTTCAGAGGATTTGAGGAACTGAGGTTCCCATGATTTTAAATAGGCCATCAAAGGAGGCAATTTACAATAAGATTGGTAAATATTGGAAGAGATTTTTGTAAACAAATCACCGAAGGGGGCAGTTTAGAAGAGACTACAAAGATTACAAGACATCGAGGGTGAGACTACAGATATTACAATGGTAGAAGAGAGTTCTTTGGGGAACACCTATGAAGTTGAGAAGGATGATTTACTCATTCATATTGAAAGAGAATGGGATCAACTTATTGCAGGGGAAGTAAAGTTGCAGCAGTGGAGGATACTCAAGTAAATTTTATTTTTGATAAATATTTTTTATGAAGATGAATGTGATTATAATGAAGTTACAGCAAAAGGATGTCCTTTGAAGAACATAGTAGAAAGTGATGGGGATGATTTATTGAAGCATATGGAAGCGATTGAAAGATAGTGGGATGAGTTAATCTCAAGTTAGACAAAAGTTGCAATAGAAGGTGATGTAAAATCAAATTTTGGTGTTTTATTTGATGAATACTTTAAATATTTCAGAAGTAGATCAATTTGACAAAGTTGAATTTGAAGAATGTATTTAGTGAAGGTAAATGAAGAGTTTTATGATAAATCTTTGTTAGAGAAAGATGGAGATGAAAATATTTTGATTGTGACTATGATTCCTTGTTAGGGAAAGTAGAAAATGAGTCTCTTGATAATGGTACTACTACTATTTTGAGTGAAGGAAACCAGATTTCAGCAATGTTATGTCTTACAGAAGATGTTGAAATAGTGAAATTTCATGGTAGAGACATGGTAGAAGGAGACAAGAAAGGTAAAACAAAAATAGAGGTAATGAAGTACATTTTTTTTGTTGAAGGTGGAGGTATATGTGTGATTGTTAATTCAATTGGAATATATTCATGGGAGGTCAGATTAAAAGTTTTGAAATACATGAAGGGTAGAGGAGTAAAGATGAAAGGATATAATTTTGTAAGCTTTTGAAATTTGATGAATAAGAATATTCCAGTAGAAAAAGCAATTAGGTGGATCTAAAACAAGTATAGGTTCTACAATTTTTTCTAAGCGCAACTCAAGAAACATTTCTTTCTACCTTGGTTGACTAATGCAGGAGCATCCTAGGTGAAAGTGTGATCAACATCAACCAAAAAAAGGAGTGATTTTAACTTTGATTTTAATTTTATTTTAATAATTTTTTGTGAGAAATAAATTTGACATTAAGGAAAAAATATGGAATTAAATAATTGGCCTTATTTTATTGTTGCAAAAATTGTGGTGTTGGAGAGTTTAAGAGGCAAATTTTGAGTTTTTGAAGTTCAAAAAGGCAAAAATATTCAAATATGCCTTCTTGGGCATGGTATTTTAAGATTTGTAAGTTGTAATAGCTAATTTATTGCTCCTAAACTTTTTCATGAAGAATTTGGACACCCAAGAGCAAGTGGTTTGGCTTTTTCTATTTTGGGACTCTTATTTGTGAGGAAGTGGTTGCTTTTTTCTTGGCCAATCATGGAGGAAGGTTCAAAATGATTCCTTTTCAATATTTAATGATTTTTAATTCATTTTTGAAATCATATTGTCCATTTCCAAGAATATAAAATTTGGATTTATAGGAAAGGTGTGAAGGAGTTAATTTATATGCTTTATTTTTGTCATTTTCGAGGGTTGTTGCTGCTAGATTTGAAGCTCATCATTCTAAAGCATATCTTCTTGTTGGGAGATGAAAAATAATATTTTTTTGTAGGTTTGAAGAGGTATTTTTAGTAGCAAATGGATTGGATAATCCATGGTTTATTGCAACAAAGACCTTTTCCATTGAAGGTTGCAAATTATAGGAGCAAAATCTTGTAAAAGAAGATTGATTGGACTTATTTGTGTATTTGTTATTTGCTATCTCTTATCAATTTTATATCAAATTTGTAGTGGAATTAATCAGCCCATATGGCTACAAATGAATTTTTTTTCAATTGTGCTTAATTGTTGCTTTGTTATTGTAATAATTCAAGAGATCTTGAATGAGGAGTATGAGACATTTCCAGTAGATTTAATTTAATTTCTAGTATTTCTTTTGTTGCATATATGAGTTTTAAGAGTTGTGTTTCAAGGTGGGTTTTCTCCTTCCATCACGAAAGTACTTCTCTAAAGTTTTACCACCATTATATTTTCACAGGTCCTAACCTCCTATGCTTTAGAATCATAATGCATTATACACTCTATAATTAGGTATGGGCATTGAATTGTAATAGGAAAGGTAGCAGCTTGCAGCAGTCCACTTTCAATTATCTTTTGATTAATAGGTCAATGGTTTTGTTTTTCTAACTTGTTCCCAAAAATCATCTAAACTTACATTTCTTAGATTAGTATCCCCTATCTCAGGCATTGTACTAGTTAATCTAGAGACAAGCTCATAACCCTGATGCTTATATTTAATGGTGTTTGGATGAAACCCTAGAGTACGTATATAATTCATAGGAAGGAACTTATGCCAATACAATTCCTTAGAATAAAATTCTTTGCATGATACTTTTCTATTAGTCTAAGGAAATAGTACCTAGTTCAAGGATTTCTGAGTTCCAAGAGTCAACCAGCCATGCAAACTCATTTCTTTGCTCAATTCTTGCCTCTTAAATACCCCAACCGCTTTACTCCCTCTAGTAGTTTTCTTTACTTAAGATCCATCCATATTTAATGCTTGAGTGGATGAGTAATTAATTGTGACTTGTTAGGGTTGGCCCATGTGGCACTTTACATCACATTTTCACTTCAAACACTTTTAAATATTTGAATGGGAATGGCTACATGCACTTTATCAGTGAAGGGGGGATATACTCATAAATTCATCAATGACCAACAAAGGTTTCATAACCTTGATAAAGTATTGAAATTATTTGTCCTTAGTATATTCTTTCACCTTCTTTTCTTGAAACAAAGCTTTTGGTTGTCAACGAATGGAAAGAGAATAAGTTTTAAAAACCTTGTCGAGGATTGAAAGAGGTTTCTAGATTGAAAAAAAATGTCGAAATAAAATTCTTTCACTTTGAGCAAGACTTAAAAAGTTGGGATAGCATTTTTTAACACTGATAGACTTTTGATCATAATTAAAGACCATATTTAGAAGATGAGACTAGATACATCAGATGAAAATAGAGTTTTGAGAAACTTGGTGAGGACCAACATAGTTATGAAAACTACTAAAGTACCAACAACTCTAGGACTTATCCAAAATTTTGATAAGCAAACAAATTTTTAGTGTTAGGATGAAAACTGTGATAACAATTGGCTCTGATTGGGGATGAGGACTATTCAAGACAAAGCAAGGAACTCAAAAATCAGTGAAGTGTACCAATGCTTTATCCATTGGGAAAAAATATTCTGACTCTATGGTAGAACTTGGACCAATGATTCTCACACAACCAAGAAAAAACAAAACAAGCCAAAAAGAATGACTAAAACACCTAAGCTAACTATGTACAAGAGAGGCCCATTATAAGTTCTTACAGTTGGTATAGCTTAAGATCTTGCCCATTGTAGGGAATGGGTAGCGAAGTATTATCCAAATAAAAAAACTTGAAATTAATGAGACCACATTCATGGGTAACTTTAAATGGACCTCTCTAGAGGGAATCAAACTTCTTTTGTGCACCCTTTGTATCCCTTCTTCTATCCCATAGTAACACCAAATATTTGATCGTAAATTTTCTAGGCCTAGCCTTTTTATCAAAAATATTCTTAACCTTTTCTTGATGCATCATGATCTTGTTTACCATCTCACTTATTTTCTTTTCAAAGTTAGAGAGATACATAATCCTTTTCTCTAAAGCATTTCAAAATTCATGATCCTCTATTACAGTCTATAACTTGTTAGCAGATAACTCCAATGAAAGAGGTAGAACACTTCCTATGACATAAAAAAGTTCAAAGGGAGACATACTAATACCCTTCTTGAGAGCTTTCCTATCCACCCATAAAGGCTCATAAAGCTTCTTATTCCAATTCTTTTGATTCTCATCAACCATTTTCTTCATGATACTAACAAGATTTTTATTACTAGATTTTTCCTAGTGTTTCCTTGAGGATAGTAGTCTGTAGAGTGAGATAATGAAATACCATGTTCATAGTAGAAGAGAGTTATCTCACTAGAAGAGAAACTAGTAGTCTTATCAATAACTAGTTTGTAAGGAACTCCAAATCTGAACTAAGATATTTTCTTTAATAAAGTCACAAACTACTTCTAAATTCATCCTCTTAATAGGAGTACCTTCCACTCACTTGGTAAAGTAATCTATAGCAGTGAGAATGTGTGTGTATATACTACTAGATTTAGGACTGATTGGCCCTATGAAATCTAACCCCCACTATTGGAATGGATCTTTGATCACAGCGGGCCTTAATGGGAGTGCTACTAAGTGAGGCCTACATGCAAATTGTTTGCATGTTTAACACATTGTCATCTAATAATATGCACCTTGAAACATTCTAGGCCAATAATAATAGTGTCTCAATATCTTGAAAGTAGTCATAGTGGAGGAAAATATGCCTCCACAACCTTCATTAAATGGAAAATCTCCAATAGCCTTGTTTGTTCATTTTATTAATACATTTCAAAAATGTACCATCCAACCCTCTTTTATACAGAGTAGCTTTCCAAATGACATAATTAGTTGCTTTTAGCTTAAGATTCCTCTTTTTTCTAGGAGACAAATGTCTAGGAAATTCTCCATATGTAAGGAAATACACTATAATATTCAAGAACCATTCATCTTCAAGGCTAACAAACAATTCCATGGGAACATCTTCATCTTTTTCGTGGGATTGATTTTCAATCATTAATTTTCATAGTCCCCTTCCTCTGACCAATTGGTGGGCTTGATATCCATATCATAATCATGTACCTTAGCTATCCATCCTCTCCTATTGCAACTAATATCATGCTACATGAGAATACATTTAACAGTTGTATCTAGTATATAGACTATCAAATGAGAATGCAATATATAGAAATGAAACTACTTAACTACTTTAACTATTGTAAATGCATGTTTCTTGATTTGAGAGCAATTAAGCTCATGTTTCTTTAAGGGTACACTCATAAAATAAATATATGCTTGGATATTATGGTCATCGACTTGCAGCAAGATAGCAAACATCATATGTTCAGAAGCATAACAATAAATAATGAAATCTCTATTGAATTCAAGATGAATTAAAATAGGAGAATGAGCAATAGCTTCTTGAATTTCTTTGAAAGCTTGTTTTTTAGCTTCGTTTGGTTTAAAACCCTAGTTTTCTTTCATCTTTTCCACTACATACTTAGTGATTTTAAAGAAGTCAGGTACAAATTTTCTCAAAAAAATTACTTTCCCAAAAAATATTTAACTCTAGTTTTATTAGATGGTAAGCTCAGTTGTAGGATAGCTTTGACTCTTACCGGATCTATTCTAATTCCCTCCTTTAATACAATGTTCCCAAGCATCTTACCTTTTGTGACTCTAAAGACTGACTTTTTAGGATTCAAGGAGATGCCATGTTCCTTACACCTTTGTAAAAGCTCTAAATCTTTCATATGGTCTTCTCTTCTTTTGGAGAGTTTCATCAAGTCATCCAAGTAAATAACAACGATTTTGTTTTTGAGATCTCTAAATGATAGGTCCATAGCTCTCTGGAAGGTATCTCCAACATTGATAAGTCTAAACAACATTTAGTTGTAGGTGAAAGTTCCCCATGGTGCAGTGAATGTTGTTTTATGTTGATCTTCCTCAACAACACTAAATTGATTATATTTAGAAAAAATATCAACCATAGACATCATTTTGGATCCAGCTACTATTTAGAGGATATGATCCATTATAGGAAGTGGATAATTGAATTTTAAAGAAGCCTGATTAAGATTCCTAAAATAAAAACAGATCCTTATTTCCCCATTTTTCTTTTGAATTGGAACAATGTTGGCCACCCATGTTGAATGATGAATGGGATATATAATCTTGGCCTTCAACATCTTATCAACTTCTTTGAAAATTTCATCCATAACTTTGGGATTATAATTTCTCTTTTTTTTCCTAAAGCCACTATACCTTCTTTTAGTGGTATGTGATGTTGAAACTTCCCACCCATGAATTTCTTTAGATCATCGTAACACTAAGAAAAGATTTCTTTGTATTTGATCAGCAATGCCACCAACTTTTCCTTTTTTTTAGGAGTGGAACATTTCCCAATATATACTAGTTTCAAAGAGTAAGAATCTCCAATATTTATAGCCTCATAGTCTCCTAAATTGGACATAATTCATTCATCTTCTTTTTAATCACTCAGTCATGTATGTCGAACTAATCTTCTAGGGACACTAAACCCTTAGGAATCTTATTACCCTTTAATTGAACAAATCTATCCTTTAAATATTATATATCATCTGGGTAGAATTCCTTACAATCATTGTTGCTACCCTCAAAGTTAAGGCTTGATAAAATATTTTGGCATTCTCTAAAAAGGCCTCAATTTGCTTGTCATTTTCAAATACCTTCCAATGATTAGCATTATCAGGGACACTTAGTGTATAATCATCTCAATCCTATAATAGCTCCTTTTGAAATTTGGATGATGAAGTAACAAAGAATCAAATATAGATAAAGAATAGGCCTTGGAGTTTAGTTCTCTGGTTATGGATTCTATGGAAAAAGAATCAAAATGCTCAATAGAGTCCCACACTTTATTTTGATAGTGTCGTAATCTTTCATTCTTTACAGTAAAAATATTTTGTACCTATTTGACTATTAATTTTGCATCTCCTCTAACTTCAATGAGCATTTTAATTCTTTTATCCCTTTCTATAGATAGTCCTAATAACAGGGCTTAATACTCTATAGTATTATTGGCATTTGCAAATTCCATCTTATAGGAATAAGGAAACAATTCGCCTATAGGAGATATCAAGCCTACTCATGCTTTAGACCCAAAATTAGAACAAATCCCATTGAAACCCATCATTCATAGCTTAGAGGATATATCTAGATCAATGATCTCATCACTTTTATCATGATTGAAGAAGAACGTGTAATTTCCAAACTCATATTCCTCAAAGAGGATTTGTGACTTGGGATCTTTTGAATTTAACAATGAAATCTTGGCCTTGGGATCAAGATCCAAATGTATCTTTATATTCCCTACAAGAATAGTTGCATAAGACCATACTAATTAGATTTTACCTCCCAAATCTTTACAAAGACTCCTACTTAGTAGCATACCATAGCAAGCAGGAATATCAACCACCAAAATTTTAATTTTGAGCCTCTTGTTAGGATGAGCTACCAATGTAACTTGAGCATCCTTAATCTTTCATATTAGAGGAACCTGTTTAGATTCCATGGAATAGCATTTCCCAAAAGTCTTCATCAAATTAAGGCCTAAGGCTCGAGCAACCTGTGTTGGCATAACATTATCTGAAGCTCCTGAGTCAATAATATAATTTCTTAACCTAAACCCATTAATGAATAATGAGACATAGAATGGATTAGGATTTTCTTATATAGGGTTTTGACAAAAAAAATTACTGGTAGTCACCAAATTGGTAGAAGGATTCTGGACATTAACCATTCTTTTATCTATGGTGGTATGAGATTCAAAGTCCTTATATTTTATATATTTAACCAATCTTTCCAATTCCTTAGGATTCATTCTAAGGTATTATGCTTGTGAAATTTGTACCTTGGATTTCTTACAAAAATCAACTATATCAAACAATCCTTTAGTATTTTTATAAAAGATGGATTCAAAGATTTGCAAGAATCTTTTGACATTTTATTATGCATTTGAGTGTAGTCTCACCTTTAGAAGTTTCACTATCCTTACTAAGACCTTGGGGGAACCTTGAGCACCCTTTGGGTGAGTATTCTATTCACTACGAGTCATGGTGGCATAGGTAGGCTCGTCTAGATTGATGTAGACATCCCCTCCTCTATCATCTTCAAGTTCAAACTCAAGATACCCAATTGTAGAGTTTCCATATTGATTTGAAGTATTTCCTTCCTTAGTAAATTCTTTGATAACTTCCTTCATAGCATTCATCTACATAAATATATTCATCTCAAGACATTTTGACTCGTCATGGTCTAAATTGAGGTGGAAAACACACATGTTTTTCTTATTTTCTCCAGAAGGTGCTTCTAGTGCTAATCTATGCTAAGTTGGAGGAAGAGGAATATTTTTATTACCAAGTTGAAAATTCCCCTTTCTTGTGATGTCCTAATAAGGTTGAACATTCTTCAACATTTGTCTTTGAAGAGAAATGATATAATTGACTAATCTTTGGATCATAGGATCAGAGGATGTAAAAGTTGGTTACTTGTTAAAATGCATTTCTCTCTTCCATTTTCTTGTCACAATAAATCCATCTTCTAACTCAATGTCCAATGTTTTTGTAGCTTCTAAATTGGCTACATGTGCCCTCTTTAGGAGCATACTAATATCTAGATGTTGCATGTTAATAAAAAACATTTTTGCATCTCCTCTAGAGGTCTTTTAGCAGCATCAATTTTCTTTGCTAACCTATTAAACTTAGCCATGAATCCCTCATAGGTTCATCTACCTCCTTGAGTTGAGTTAGTTGTGTAATTAGGGTGAGGTCATCATTTTCACTTTTGAACCTATTTTTGAACTTCATCTTCATAGTCTACCAATTATTAATGGAATCATTTTGTAGATGATAAAACTATTTTATGGCAGCGTCTACAAGATATTTTACAAATAACCTAATTTCCACATCTTTGTGTTGCACCCCTAGTATGGCACAAGAAGAAAAAAATCATTTATGTGTTCTTATAGAGAGACTGTCACATCGCCTCTAAACTTTAGGAATTTTTTACAAGAACCTTTGGGTAATTTATTTATATTGGAACCTAAAGATAAAGGACCAATGGACACCCCCATGGAACTGGTGGTGGATGAGCCATTCTCTAAGGAATATTAACAACTACAAGGAAAAAAATCCCATGTAATATCAATGCTTGATAAATAGAGAAATCTAGGGGTGATCTAGTTGAAGAAGTGGATCTACTCCTAGTTTTAACTTTTCTTTTAGGAAGAGAAAGATAAGGAAAGTTATTATTTTGTAAAGACTCAAATATAGGATCAATAATACCTTTATTTTTGTCCCCTCTAATAAATATTCTAGAATCCAAGATGAACTCTATAATGTTTAACATGACTTGGATAAGGTAACTCAAAAATAACTCCTATTTAGGTTCCCCAGTGGAATCACCAAAAATCTATTGGCTAAAAAACTAGCACCTTAAGATTTTATTAATATAAATATGACTCTTTACCCCAAAAAGGTGCAATTATTTCCAATAGCTCTGGATGATGGTTTCTTTATAAGAAAAAATCACCCTCTGAATTATCAAGGTACAACTCCCTTGTATTACTTTTAATAATATCTTAAGAAACATGAAAATAAAATATATATATATAAGCTTTTCACTAGAAAGTAGGAAAGCTAAATAAAACCAATATAGAAAAAATTTTGGTATCGGATGTTGATAATGGATAAATTCCATGGATACTAGCACAAAGACCAATGAATACTAAATAATAAGCAAATAAATGTACTTCAATCCAATATAATTTGGAAAGAAACCAATTATGGAAACCCAAAGGCACACATTCACACAAAAATAGTATAACTATAGAAGGATAATTTAAACACATAGATTCAACTTTCCTTAATTAATCTCCATAAAGCTAGATGTACATAGATGGGTAGAGGTTTCGATTCAAATAGTTATATTAAATTGAAAGATAATATTTTCAAAACTTCAGAGAGGTTCTTTTTTTCAAATACCAAAATATATATAAGTGGATGAGTAATTACTTCTTTCAAAGATAATGGCTCAATAAGTAAATAAGATTCTTTTTTAAATGATCATAAAATAAAGAGAATAACTGAAAAGTCATAATAACAATGCTTCGGTGATTGATTTCTCAATTTCTTGAATTGTTGATGTGGTAATCCTCTTCTAGAAAGCTTGGAAGGATTTTATGAAAGTTGGCATCTCTTTGTGTTGGGGAATGGTGACATTTCCCACTCATAACTTCCAAACTTCCTTGTCATCACATCCTATTTTGAGTCACCTATCATATGGTATTGTAATTTCCATTGTAGGATAAGGTCACCTCGATTCCACTAAAACTTCTCATATTTTTAGCATTGAAAGGTCGAATGCTAATGATTTCATTGATCATTTTATTGAAATCTTCTCTCAGAGTTCCAATATTCTCATATCCATTGCATTCATCCCTCATGAATGGTATGCCAAGTGTAGAAAAATATTTATAAACACCTTCTTTAATTGTATTACATTCTGATAGGATTTTGTTAAATTCTTGTAAATTTTCCTTTACCACTTACAGTTTTCATTCAACACTTTTCATATAAATCATACAACAAATTTCAGTAGTGTTGGGAATAATATGTTCAATGGCTATCCTTTTTAGTCCCACCTTCAATATTCCATTAGTTTCACCTAAGCCATTGATCCGCATCTTTTTTTAATCTTAGGTTGAGGCAATATCTTTTTCTATTTCTTCCCTCAAAGAGCGTATATCTTGGAGTACTCTTTGCATCTCTGAGATAAATTGATCTCCTTTGGCCATCATATCTTTAGCCCAATCTCCTATGGCTTCTCCAAACATCTTTTAGTATCATATCTTCCTCACCCATTCTTTCCCAACTACTGACATTGGATCAAAGGTAGCCTCATTCAAAGTAGTGGATTGAGGAGCTATACAAAAAATTGATTTCAAACTGTTAGTTAGGATTCTAACTTGACTTTTCAGTTCATCTTTTCTTTGATTTTCCTTAGCAGTTCACTCCACCAATCTAGCCACTATGATGTGGAAATTTTACACATCCCCATCTCTAGTGGAAGGTCCCAAGTTTACTCTAGTTACAATAAATTCACTCATAGTAGACTAATTTATCTCTTTTTGAGTATAAGGTTGAACAACTTCTATAGAGATATTCCCTTTGTTTTCACCTTCGAATGACCTCGACATGATTTTTAGCTTCTTTGGATTTGGAGTCCTCTGGGTTAGTTTACTTACCATATCTTCTTCAAGGAGATCAATCAATTTCCTTTTCTTAGATAATGTCTTCTCTAACTAGGATGAGGTGGAAGGTATTGCAACTGACTTTGAACTATAGGCACAAAATAGAGTTCTTCTCAAAGGGGAAGTGTTAGAGCATCCATGTCCTGGAGAAGAAGGTGGGGTAGGAGCAATCATAGGAGACTCATGTACTTCTCTAATAGGAGAAGATCTATGAGAGGAACAAGAAGAAGAAATATTAGTATGAGATGGGAGAGTAGATACATTTGCTACTTCCTCTTCTTTTTCATTTATATCTTTCTCCTCATCAAGTTGAGGCATGTTGGGAGCATCTTCACCATAATTTATTTCTAATTTTTCCTTCTCAGGAGGTTCATTTTCTCCATCGTCTTAACTTCTCAAGGATGTTTGAAGTGAAGTTGGAGATGATGCCCCTAAAGCTACAGGAGGTTGGTTGCTTTCCCTTTAAGACTGAGCATTTTGTGATCTGGTGTAAGGACATTGGCTATTTGCAACCTTTTTAGTAATCCACTCCCCTATTCTTTTCAAAACAACTGTAGTCCTTGCCTCAATAGTCTCAACTTCTTTAATGTTGTAGTCTATAAAAATGATGGGCTAAGTAGAAATATGTTTAGCAAAAATAGGATCAATTAAGTCTGATTCATCATCCTTTATGCCTTATATGTCCTAATTTAGACTAAATAATCTAATTTTTCCTAATGAAAACCTCATCTAGCTACTCCTCCTTACCTCATGTTCATCAACATAGTCTACCTGGTAATCTTCCAAATCGATAATATGATAAAAACCAAGGCCAAGTTGCAAGTTATTCTTCACATAATTTTTACTATCAAAAGGAAACCTATCATCATAGAATTGTAGAGTATATTTGACCAAATCCCATTCAATTTTGAGGTCGTATAACATATAATTACATGAGAAGTAACCTAAACTAATGGTAAATTGCAAGCCAATCATCTTTCTTTCTTGACATCTTTTGTTGACATCATCTAATTTTCTGCATACTTCTATCAACACAAATTTATCCTCAACATACCTAGGGAGCTTTAATGGTGTACCACTGAAACCACCAATCCTGATGTATGAAAACTTTCAGAATTGTATGAAGTGGCTTCCACAAGTATTAGCTAACTACATGGTTTCAAAGGTGAACCTTAAATCAATTTTCCCCTAAATTTCATGGGTCACACTCATGGTAAAAGTATCAATGATTCTTTTGTGATGACGGTAATGTTTCTCCAATTGCAATTTATCATAGTAATAAAAAATTGGGACCTCATCCTATGGTTTCAAACTTGGTCTTAAATCTATCCAGGGTCTAGTGCTTACAATTTCATACATAAGATAAGAGGACATGTATAAATATCTATTGATTGCAAAGAAAACAAGAAAGCTATGCATTTGGTCACTAATAACTTGAGCCCAATCCAAGAAATGCATCCCAATGAGTATAATCTAGACAAAAAATACCTCCATTATTCAAATTCATGAGCCCTCTCCTTTCCTCTTATTATGTACAAAATTAACATTATATCTAAGATTTCATTAACAAAATGATTCCTTTGACAACCTTTGGGTAACTGAGATTTTTCTCTTCTTGGTGTAGCAAGCCAATTCTTAGTAGTTATGTTTCGATAATATCCCTTCTTTATAGTCAACGCAATGTGTGGATTAGTGAACTCAAGGTCTATATATATTTCTTTTTAGAATTTTCAAACAAGAGGTGAAAGTACTCTGAATTTTTACCACCTGTCTATTGTCATAGGTCCTAACCTACTACGCTTCAAAATCATAATGCATTATATAGTCTGCAATTAGTTTTGGGCATTGAATGGCAATGGGAAAGGCAACAACTTGTAGAAATCCACTTTCAATTATCTTCTAAGTAATGGGTGAAGGGTTTGGTTTGCTAACCCATTCCCAAAACTCATCTAAACGTATGTGTCATAGCTTAGTATCCTCTATCTGAAGCATTGTACTGGTTAAGCTAGAGACAAGCTTGTAACCTTGATACTTATATTTCATGGTGTCTAGATGAAACCCTAGAGTAGGTATATAATTCATAGGAAGTAACTTATTCCAATATAATTCCCTACTTAGGGGTATGTGCAGGATCATGATGGGCCAAAAAGTGGAGATATGATTGGTATGTGTAGCGTATGTGGCTGACGACTTTTTTTTTACCCAAAATTGATGAAACAAAAAGGGTTTCTAAAGGAGATTCTCAGCTTTCCACCAATATAAATTATGCTTTACTTTGAATTTAATAAATTATTATTATTCATTTTCTATTTGAATTACAACTAAATTCTTAATTGATAGGTTGATTGAAAAACATCTATAGCTTTCAAACGATATCACATTTTTGAATCTAAAACATGTGTCACATTCTATGCTTTGCATACTATAGGATTAAAACAAAAAATGAATTTCATGAAGTTTTGACCAAGTTAAGGTGGTCAAACATATGAGTTTTTATATTTTTTAAAAGTTGTAATGAAAAATTCATAATTAATTAAATTTACTTGGAATAAAATTACAAAAAAATATGAATCACATTGGGACATGAGTCCTCTACTTATATCTAAAATCTTATAAAAAATAATTATCATTTTATTGTGGTCAGGGTGGTCAGACAAACACCTAATTATTTTTTCCCTGAAATTTAAGTACTACTACATTGAAATTTCAAATTTTCACCAAATAGATTTTTTTTTAAATAAACCTAGTAGTTTAGAAACTAAATTCAATTTTCTATAGATTCTATTCTTACATATTTTTGAAATAATATAGATAAATTATTCAAATTTTACATCAAGTTGCCTAACTCTAATTTTTTTTAGCTTTTCGCCACTTAAGGGCCTTTTTTTTCCATGACGATCCTGCACATACCATTAGGATAAAATTCTTTACATGATACTTTTCTATCATTCAAAGGAAATAGTACTATGTTCAAGGCTTTTTGAGTTCCAAGAGTCGACCATCCACATGAACTCATTTCTATGCTCAATTCTTGCCTCTTCAATACCCCAACCATTTTACTCCCTCTAGTAGTTTTCTTTACTTAAGATCCATCCATATTTAACACTTGAGTGGATGAATAATTAATTGTGACTTGCTAGGGTTGGTGTATGTGGCCCCTCACATCATATTTTCACTTCAACCACTTTTAAATATTTGAATGGGAATAGCTAGAAGCACTTTATCAATGAAGGAGGATATACTCATAACTTCATTAGTGATTGTGAGAGGTTTTATAACCTTGATAAAGTATCAAAAAAAATTGTCCTTAGTGTATTCTTTCACCTTCTTTTCTTGAAAAAAATATTTTCACTTTTGACAGATGAAAAGAGATCAAGTTTTAAAAGCCTTGTCAAGGATTGATGGAGGTCTCTAGATTGAACAAAAATTCCAAAATAACATGCTTTCACTTTGAGTGAGACAAAAATTTGGGATAGCATATTTTAACACCAATATAATTTTGATCATAAATAAAGACCATCTTTAGAAGACAAGACCAAATATATCAAATTAAAATAGAGTTTTGAGAAACTTGGCAGGGATCAACATAGTTATGAAAACTACTACAGTACTCAAAACTCTAGGACTTAGCAAAAATTTTGATAGGAAAACAAGTTTTTAGCATTAGGATGAAAAGTATAATAATAGTACCTACAAAGAGGTGGTTGATGGGAAATTCATGCCAATTCTACAAGCTTTGGTGCAGTCATGGATGGAGGGTTCAGAAAGAATAGCCCAAACCATGCAACTTAGAGTCAACATAGTATAAATATCACAAGAAAGTATTCTAAAAATATGAATCTTTATTTAATTAGAAATTTTACATGCAACATGTGCCTCATGGGTGAATAACCAGGGCTCATAGGCTTTCCGCAAGGGAATTCAACATTACAACTAGCCAAAGGCCTTATTACAGTCCCTCAATAGGGTAGATCAGAAATATATGAACTCTAATACTGAGAATCCTAATTAACTACCTTCATATTAATTAAAAATGATTATAAACATGATTCTCTATCTACAATGAAGGTCTACATTGGCCATAAGGGTTTACAAAATCCAATGAATGATCAATGTGAAGGTCAGCCTTGAAAATATGGAAGATAATCCTTTACGAAATGAAATGACTTACAAATCTCTAAGATAGATACCATTGGACCCAAAATTATTGTATGATGTCCCATTAGGCTCCACAAATTCTGGAATAGTTTTGCACTAAGAAATTTGGACCAGATCAACCCCAAATTCTCTAATTGTGAGTTATAGTGAAATTATGAGAGTGAAAATTGTAGATGCATAAAAATGTCCTCTTAATCATTTTTATCCATTGCTTATTTTAATTGATCATCTGCATAATCATATCTCCATAAAACCATTAAAATATTATAAGCATTTATTCATAACCATAATCCATTTACATAATCATTTAGTCATTTATCCATTATTTATCTATTTGCATATTTCATTATCCACTTCTTAAATATTTATTGTTTCATTAATCATTAGCATATTTATAAATCATTTAACCATTTCATAAATTATTAATTCATCCATTTCATTAATCATTAATCTATAATTGCTTAAATACATCCATTACACAAGTATTATCATTATACTTGTACAATAAATATTTCCATTCATCATCATATTCATATGCATATCTTTTATAAATCCATTAATTCATCCATCATTTTGACCATTTGCATTAATCATTAAAATGCATTCATATATTTCATTAAATAATTTAAAATTCATAAATCAACTTCCATGAAATTAGCTCAAAATTACACATTAAACTCATAAATCATTTCCATGGAATTAGCTCAAAATTGCACATTTTGAGCTTCCAAACACGAATCATGGCATAAATCACTCCATTCATTTTTCATTTCTCATTTTCACATTGTGCATTCATCTATAAAAACTTCCTCCTTCTCACTTTTTGGGGACACACATTTTTAGTTTGAAATTCAATTTCAATCTCTCTTCAACTCATCATAGCTTCTTGTTGCACTTGTGCTCATAAAAAATTGAGAGCATCAAATGCATAAATCAAGAATCATGGTGAAATAGGAAAACAATGGAGCTTATTTTCCTTTGAATGAATTTACTTTATTTTTGCATAGTTTAGTTTGCATTTTGTATTTGTATTCTTTTGGAAAGTCTTTATTGATGATATGCTAAAATTTTGATTTGAATTTATAGATTAAATAATTTAGTTTTTAGTTTTCAGCATATATAATAAATTTCAATAGACAAATGCAAATGATCTAAAATATGGATATATTGTAGATGAATTCATGTAGATGATATATCCTGCTCCGCGAGCTAAGAAATGATAATACTGTGAAATGTGGAATGAAATTTTGAAACTACTACTAAATGAAATGCAAGAAAATGTTTGTTTTTGGTTGATACTAGATTGCTTTACAATGAAGGATGCTCCTACATCAATATCTCATACGTCAACCATACCAAAGTTTATACCTCCTGATAAATTTGATAAGGCACCACAAAAATGGTCAAGGGTTCCACAAGGCTAGAAAGTTGAGTTATGTTAGACACTCATGAAAAACAAAAGGCGCCACTAGAAAGAAAATTGTGCTATGCTTGGTGGCAATGAAAAAGTTGTAAATGCAATAGGGTAGGATAATAAAAAGGATTTTTTTAATGTATGAAAGGTCACACCTTAGGGAACATCGTGCTTGACATCACCACCAAGATAGGACAAGTTGAGGAATAAAGGATTCACATCTTAGGGAATGCAAACCATAAAAAAATACTACTAAGAGGAATGGCATATGCCAAGAAAGGTCACACTCTTGCAATACATCAAACCCAATGTCACCACGAAGAAGACATGTCACATGAATTAAGAAGACCACACTTTGAAGTAAACAATGAGTGAGGATGTGTATGCCCTCACTTTAAAGAAATTTCTAAACACCATACTGTGAGAAATTACTTTAAAGTAGCAAAATGATAAATTCTAATACATGAGAGCTTTATTCAAAAATCCCTATGTAAAAATATGTTTCCAAGTAAAGCTATGTTATGGAAAGGACGTTTCCCCCCATATGCAATCCTAAGATAACACATAAGGGATCCACTGATCTGGGGTCAATGCATGTCTTTTCTACAGTGATATAATTGAGATTGGAATTGTCATCATTCCCAAATACTTGTATACCAATGAACACAAAGGAAGAATGACAAAGAGAGAAAAAACAAAGGAAATATTTCGAGTTGACATGGAAGAGACGTAATGTCTCATTGCCTTGGGTCATACCCAAAATGAAAACATGAGAAAAATAAAAGGACAATGGTTACAAAATGGAAGAATGAAGATACAAATAGAATAATTTCACAATAGATTATTTTCCTTTATATCCTTGCACCAATAGAGTGACAAGAGTCATCCAAAGTAGGTTCACAAACATATAAAAGCATGCCAAGCAACACAATATCATGGGAACATATTATGCACATGCAATCACATAGAACATGAAAGGAAGAAAAAGAAAGACTAGTATGGCACATGTGAGTCAACCTATAGTAGGTCATGTGCATCCCAATCTTATTCATCATAGGTGGAAGGAAAATAACTAACCAAATGGACAACGACAAGTGTCATACTAGGACAAGGCTATCTAACCCCTTTCCCCTCAAAAGTAGGACAAGGATGAGTTGAGATAGGTGAATTTGATCCTTCCAATATAGAAAATTATTTGTATTTAAATGTAAAACATATAATAGTGAGCATGCGATGATCCTACAACTATCACATGACAAGGAGCAAAGTGATCAATTGTTAATTTATTACATTGTCATATTGACTTCAAAATGGTTAATGTTTTCTAATTATTCTCTTTAAAGAACAACACTCATTAGTACTATGTGTAAGAGTAGTATGATATTGACAATGAGACATGTTTATACTTTTTTCCCTTTTGATTTTCTTTGATAGGTGTAATGTTATGATTCCTTGATTAAGGAGTCTGTGTAAATCTTTTTCATTTTTGGACATAGGACAAGGAAATTGCAACTTCTTGAGTTTCTAAGGTTTTTTTAGTTTACTTGATTGATAAATTATTGGAGATGGAGGATCTAAGGTTACTTGATCATGATCATGATCATGAGGCCTTAATTGGTGTTGTGAAATAATCTTATGGAAGAGAATACCTTTCCCATTAGGAGAGGTAGTTGATTGAGGAGATCCTTGATATCCTAATACCTTGGTATCTTTGGATGGTATTTGTTCTAACAGTTTGTGGATTTCATGCTCATTTTTTATGTCACATCCTTGTTTGTTTAATATCTTAAAGCCTTGACCATAACTCTCTTCTAAGTTAATGGGTGTATGGGTAACTCGATTGGCATATGCTAGAAGAGTATCACAATTGTCCTCATTAACAAGTTCTTTCATGAATGATGGTTGATGCTTACTTTTTGCTTCAATTTTAGGGTTTAAAAGGTTTAACATATCAAGTGATGGTAAGATAGGAGGTATTTTCATGGATGGACAAAAAGATGCATTCTTCTCAAGGTTTCGTAAGGAGTCTTATATGAATTGTTGCATGTTATCTTCATCTTGGCCTAACATGTCCACCTCATGGGGACATTCATTAAGAGTTGAAGGTTCATGAATAGGATCAATTGCAGTAGGGTCTTCACCAAACACGCAACTTGAAAAATCTACCAAAGATCTCAAGGACACCCATATTTTACCAAAACACATATCCATGATAAAGTTGTTAAAATATAAATGTTAATGCAATATTTTAGATGTGATAAATGAATGGTTAAGGTGCAAAGAACCTTAAAATGATGTCTTTTTAATGCCAATTTTGATTTCAAACAATGTACTTAATTTAACCAATTGAACTTAATGCAAGAAAGTACATTTCTTTTTGTTTTTTGAAACTGAAATATAGATCTAGCAATAGAATGAAATGAAGTGAAATGAGACAAAATGATGCCTAGAAATTTGAAAAAGTGTTTGTACAAGGATAGTTTTTCCCAAGGGCGAATAAGTCTTTGTACAAGGGTTGGGAAAATTATTTTTTGTGTTTCTGATTTGATGTTTGAGTTCTCTATTTCAGGTTGCATAGTATGAATTTTCTGAAATATTTTTCTAGTTTTAGGTTTCTTAATGCAAGTGCAACTAGTGATAAATAGTGAGCAATGTGACAACTTTTGAAATGCAATTTTGAATTGAAATTTGAATCTAAATGACTTAAAGGAACTCTTGATGCAATGAAAATGCAAGATGTATGAAAAATTAATACAAAAAAAATTATTGTTTATGAATTTAAATGTTAGAAAGATGTAAAATTAAACCCTAAATGCAATGCAAAGCACATTAATGAAAACCTAGATATATGGTTTTGAATGTCTCCAAATCATAGTTTAGGATGTACAATGTCAAGTTCACCAAAATGAATCATGGGAAAAAGGTGGGAGATTGATAGGAGACCTAAAAATGGGATGTGAGATGAGGTACCTATGCCAAAAGCAAAGGGTGGTGTCCACCTAATCACAAATCCACCTTTTTGATGATCATTAAGAAGAGGGATAGTGCCAAAAATGATTAGAATTGATGTACAACCCTCAAGATGAGTCCCCACAAAATTTGGAAACCATGTTGCCTTGACTTCCCTATGATTGGAATGTTTGAACAATAGTCTTGGGAGAAGAGTAAAATTGCTTTAAAAATCAAACCTATGAGATCTAACACTTGGAATGTAAATTATTATGATAGCACTATTAGAAACAACAATTAACTAGAAAATTTAAGAAGGTTAGAATGGTGTTTACCTTGCTCCAAAAGTAGGTTTTACGCTCTACTAAAGGACATATTTAGTCTAAAAATTATTTTTGTAATCCTTGGATCTTGGATCTAAGCTTCTAATTCCACTAATTTTGACTATCGTAAAGCCAGAAATAAAACATGTAAGTGAGTTTCCATGTCTTCACAACTTTGATGAAAACTTTGCAAACTTACACTTTTGATCCAATTCCAATCCTTCTTCACCTATAAACCTTCACATACAAAGAGAGGAGAAAATGTTTATTTTTTGTGAATAAGGGTTTGTCTGGTCAAACCCTAGTTTGGCAATTCAACCTTGATAACGAAATAATGATAAAAATCGAGGAATTGATCAATGAACAAAGCTTGTTACACCTCACAAACCCTTTAATGGCTACCCTTAGAGGACTAAAGTCTAACATATCTCTCTAAGGATTGGATCTTGCATCAAATGGTTTTAATGCTTGATAGATCTTGATGCTTGAATGCTTTCTTGAAACTTGAAACCTACATCACAGTGATAGCTCCAAAAACATGCATGAACACACATAAATCTTGACATCATGATAGGATCTTGAATGTTGCAGTAAATGACTAATAAATCTACTCCCCAATGCTCTTTCCAATAATCTTTGCTCTTTTGGAATCAAGGAACACTGACAGGTGGGGGGTGAATTAGTGTTCTACAAAATTTAACTTTATTAACTTGATCTTTAAACCATTTATAACATTGAACCAAAAGAAAGATGCAAGAACACAAGGCAATCAACCACAACACCATAACACAAGGATTTTTTTTATGTGGAAACCCTATTAGGGGAAAAACCATGGTGGAGGCTAGTCCACAATATGAGTATACTCAAAATAAGTGTTTACAAATGGGGAATGCACATGCATTCAAGCACACTACCTAGAGCTCACTACTCAAATACAAAAAGGCTTACTACCCAAAAGAAGACTCACTATCTTATAGTCATATATAGACAACTAGAGTGGATGAAATATGAAATTAGCATCTACTAATACCTAAGTATAGTTTCGGTTAAGCACATTGACAACATTCTTCACACTTTGTCTGATACTACTTATGAAACTTTGTCTGCTTTAATTTGAATCACCAATCTTTGTTCTGCACAAGTGAAACTATGCACAATCGATCTATATTCCTTCTAACTTTCACATCATATCGTAACACACTATAAAATGACGTGAAAAATTGATTATATATATCTACAACAAGATATTACATCAGCCACATGTCAGCTTCAATAAAATATAAAACATGTACAAACTGTCGGCCCAATCCATAAACAATTATCAAAGCGAACAAACCAATGTTGGCCAAAACATACTGAGGACCAAAACAACATGTCTCAAACACAAAAGACCTTAAACAATTACACCTTGAATATTCACAACACGCTACACTCACCCTATCTTCCTTTCTGTACTGTTAGATTGAAAATCAACAAAACAAATCTTCTAACTTGCATACCAATCAATACGAGGCTCTAAGATTCAAGGATAAAAAATTTCATACATCAAAAGACTTTCCATGAGATCCACAACACAAAATGATAATAGGAAATTACATATGGATCGATGTACACAACTCTGTTAGATGCCCTATTTTATCTTTGACAGTTTAACACATATCTTCAATCTAACTTCTAGTACGAGCAAATACTGAAGTCTGAATAGGATTACTAACTAGGGTTTCCATCAATGACAACACCAGATGACTTGTGCATTGTCTCTTGCCAAAAATCTCCCCCTTTGGCATTGATGACAACACTTAGTGAAAAATGACTAAGTGTCAGAATCAGTACCAACATGAATACACTGTAATTCTCAAAACCTCAAAACACAACTCCCCCTAAGATGAATATGAAATTTTTCACTGTCCCATACTCCCCCTTTGACATCAATGACAAAGATGGGAATCCACATACCAAAAATCATACAAAACTTTTATGAACAAATTGTATATGTACAAGCATGCCTCTCTAACTTACATGAACTGGAATATGTTTGCAAAAAATTTCTTCAACAGGATTAAGCTAGTGTCCCAACCCTTTTTGAGACTCTCCAAAATATTCATGTGACCACAAAATAGATAGGATTGCATCTCTACTGACTTAAGATTTTTTGGATCACTAACAACCATAGCATCCTATGCTTCCTTCAATGCACTAAGCATTGTCTCCAATTTAGGACCAATCAATCCTCTAAGCTCACATACCCTTTCAACAATTTTTTCTTTTTCATGCTTCAAACTTTTAATTTTTTCAAGTAGGGATATGACTTGACCTTCTTGCTTACTCACAAAAATGGTTAGAGAATCAAAGGCTTGAGAAATATCTACTAACTATTTCTCATATTCCTTAATTTTCTTCTTAGAGACCTCAGTGAATTTAGACAATGATAAGCATGACTTGTAGATATTTCCACCCTTAGATAATACACCTTGAATTTTCTTTTCACAAGTAGATAATAAGGATTTTTCACTAGCAATCATACACTTCAATCTACTAAACCTGTTTGCATCAAAATCTTTTTGGACCTTATCCTCAACTAGCTTTTCAAGAGACTCAAAGTGAGTACTTATAGATTTGATGAGTTTATTTAACTAATAGGAGGGAGAGTCGGATGATTCCTTGACATGTGTAGCAATGATCTTCTCCAAGATGCTAGATGCAAGACTTAGCAACTCATTGTCCTCAATGCAATATTTCAATATCTCCTCCCTTGCCTTGGCCTAAGGAAATGATGCTACCTTTAGCTTCTGAATAGGAGATAGAGTGGCCAAGTTGATAGGACCTTTAACCAATTCAAGTTCAAACTCCTCTTGTTGATCTTCAAAAAACTCCTTTACTACATTTCCAGTGTCTCTTGCTTCCATAGCAACCTCCTTTGCCTTGGCCTTCTTTTCTTCAATCATAGATTCTTGCTTGGCTTTAGGAATCTTTATTTCTTCAACTAACATAACTTTAGGAGCTTTAGTCTCCATGTGAATCTCAGTATCTTGCATATCTAGAGGATTATGAGTGTCCTCAAATGTGTCTTCTTTCACTTCTTTAATTTCTGGACTAGATGGAACATCTTCATCATGAATTTATTCAATAACAATGTTATATATATTCTTCAATAGAACTGCCTTAATAATTTTATCAATGTCTTTCGCTACTTCCCCAATTTACCCAATCATAAGCTTATTCACCCTTTTTTTCTCTTAAAATCCTTTTAGCATCATTAAGGATTTTCTTCATTTCTTCTATTGGAATTATCGGGCATAGATCAACAAGTATGCATTCTCTCATTTGTTCATCTTCAGCTCTTGCATTTACTCTTCTCATTTCTAAGACTTCATATAATCCTTTAGGTGATTCTAAAATTATTTCTGTGAGATTCATATTGAAAACATTCAAATATTTTATTGTAGCTTCTTCAAGAGTTCTCTAACCGACACTATCAAAAGTTTTGTACCATTCAAAAAGTGGTTTGAGATTACCATCCTTAATTAAAGCCTTTTCCACTTCCTTTATAGTCATACATGATCTACCAGTTTTCACCTTTTTCTTTGCTTTCTCTTCACGGGAGGGTTTGTCCTTAGAGACTTTTGATTCCTTTGTGCCTTTATGCTTGATTTCTCTTACCCCTTCATTAGATTTAGTTTCTTCATCATCTTCGATAGCAACATAGACTCTTGTGCTTTTATCGTTCTTCCTCTTTCCTTCTCTTCTGGATGTCTTGACTTGAGCCTTTACTAGGCTTGATTTCTTTGTAGGACCAAATGAGGGTGCAGATCTCCTTGTAGATCTAGATCTAGTAGAGGATGTTTTTAGACTAGTTGACTCAGTTTTAGCAAGCTCTCCTCCTTCAGCTTGATCTCTTTTCTTCCTAGCTTCCCTCACTGCTTCAACTGATATGTCGATGCTTTCTGCAAAAGCATCAACTTCCTTTCTCACCTTCCAAACTATCATAGGCTTCTTTAGTTGTGCATGTTCTTGCACATTCTTTTCTTCAAAGGTACCAAACCTTTCTTCTATCGGATTTGGAGGTTTACTCAACAAGTGTTGGGCATACAAATTCAAGGTGTGTTCTTCAAACTCATATCCGATAGGCATTATCCAAATTTTTCTAGGTTGTGTTGCTTCCATCAAACACTGATCAATGTCAACCATGAAGCAAATAGTGTCTTTATATTTTTCCACAATGGATTTAGGAATCCTTTCCCTAGCTTGCATTTCATTTTGAAAGCTTTTGAAATAACCCCAAATAGCAGTTTTCCTTGCTTTACTATCACCAATTCTATATAAGATATCTTTGATTTGAACAACTACCGGTCTATCACCTTCCCATTACACTATACCAACTCCCGAAACTTCCTTCATGAAGTATAGGAATAGGAATAACAGTAGATTGCCATATTTGAAAGAGTTCTTCATGTCCTTCTTCATTTTACCAAGATTTTCAATTATATAGCCTTGGAGTAACTCACATAAGTCATATTCAGCATTCTCCTTGACCATTTGATAAATTGCATAGATTGCAGTACCAGATACAGAGTTATCCCGGCTAGAGTGATAGATTTTATATCCAATAATCATAGATGCAAACTTTATGTCTAATTCAATGATGTCATTAATTTTCATGCCTCTCTTGTTGAGAACGGAACTGGTTGCCTCAGTGATTGTTTGATTCTTCACAACTTTCAATGTGGGAAACCCACTAAATGAATTCAAACCTATAACAATTCTTATAGCTTCTCTTGTGATCTTGAAGGGTTGATTCAACCACATGAACTGGGCATGCACTTGAATCAGTATGTATCAAACCCAGTCATTTTCGTTGAACACGGGAAACTTCATAATTTGTGTGAACTTCTTCTCCTCCAAAGTTTTAAATTCAGGCCTTACATAGAGATCTTCTCCCACAATGTGATTTGTGTATATATTTAACAATTGGGAGCTTCCTAATTCCTCAATATTCTCATGAATATATACCCTAATATCTTCAATATGCAAAACACCATATGGAATGGAAGAAAATGCACCTAATGATTCTATCTCAATGGATTTGAATGGGTTCCATTTGAATTTTGGGCGGATTCTATCCTTAATATCAACAACCAATGGAGTAGTCATTTCAAAAAAAATCAAGTTCACAAGTTTTGCAAATAAATACCTTTCACCGAATTAAGGTTTGATCGTTGAATCACCTTTAGACGTATATCTTGCCAAAATTCACTTGCAAAGCTTTCCAAACTTCTTCTTCTCAAAATGCAATGTGACAAATGAGGAATAGAAATAACCTTTTATCACAATAAATTATTTTTCCCTATGTCTTTTTTACACCCTATTTTCATAGACTGTGAAAGAAAATTCTTCTACAGAACTTCAATTGTGCATAAATTTCCTCCACAAGAGATCCCAAGATATTTGTAGATCATTAATGCAATCATTGTAATCTACCACATCCCAGTACCAACTACCGAAAAGGGGGGTAAAAGATTTTCCTGAGAGCTCCCCTTTAAGCCAAAGGCCATAAACTAATTCCTGGAGGAATTTCCAACACCAGATTCTGGTGTGGATTAATTTCCTACATTAGAAGCACATTTCTTCTTCACCCATGTATTCTTCTTTTGATTCTTGATCTCAGCTGCAGTAACTTTTCCTTTTCCCTTATCATTCTTTTACATATTTTTCTCTTTGTTTACTAGACCCTTCCTACTTGTACAGAATCTTACAATGTGACCGGATTTGTTACAATTATAGCACATGAAATTTCTTTGTCCAAACCATTTATTCCATTGATTTTCTGTTCATCTGCACTACTTGGCAATATGGCCAAATCTATTGCAAGCATAACATCTGACGTTTCTATTGAAAGACTTGGTTGACATATTTTTGCATTTAGTTGACTTATGACCATACTTATTATAGACAACTAAAAATGACCTAGGCCTGCAACCTTCATTTTTTTACCACTTTTCGTCCTAGCATAATTACGACATTTAATTATGTCCTTGGTCCACATTCGACTATTTATTAAATAATTCATAATTATTTAATTAATTCATGTCCTTTTATTCTTCATGATTATTAAATAAATAAATTCTATTTATTTATTAAATACGTCACTAATTCTCTAAGTTTCCCTATAATTAAATAAATTTATAAATTTGTTTAATTATCCTTATTCATTAATTCTTCTTGATTATTAAATAAATGAATTATATTTATTTATTTAATATGTCACTAACAGTCATAATTAAATGAATTGATTAATTTATTTAATTAACTAATCTTATCTGCTAAATTAAATAATTATCTTTAATTATTTAATTGTCAAAATTAATATTCCTCTCATTTTAAATAAATGAAATTATTTAAAATGTCATCACTTTCTTAACTGTCAGTCCATTTTGGTAAATAATCTGAAAAAGATTATTTATTGTCACATAAAATCATTATTTTGAATTAATTTAATTCAAAATAGTAACTAATCTTCCAAAAATCAAGTAATCAGGCAGATTCTTGATTTTCCAAATCTGATCTTCAGTCCAACTCTTATCTTCTTGATTTTTTGAATCTCACAAATCAGGCAGTCTTTATCTTCTTGATTTTCGAAAATCCTTATTTTCTAATTAGTTTATCTCATTTATTCTTCGTCATCGATCCAATTATCTGAGATATTATCTTGACTATTCGATTAAGGAATTGGCCCTAACCCTAATTAGGGATTCTCAGATTTAATCTAGACCTTTCATTTTAGGTTTTCATCATGAATTAATCTCACCCATCCATTCAAAATGGTATTTTCTATAAAATGCCATTTTCCTCTCACTTTTCGATTACACACATTATAGGCATTCACTTTATATAATTTTACACTTGCACTCTTAGGATTTCCATAGCATTTATTATTTTTATTTGATCAAATCTTAGCATGTTTAGGCATTGTCAATCATAGTCATAGGCATAGACTTTAAACATTTTATGCAAATCCTTCAAAGCTTGGTGTAGGACATAGGCATACATTTGTAGATTGCTCGCATGATGAATCTGAGGGCAAAGCATCATCTAGCAAGCTAGAAGGTGTTACAAAAGTAAATCATGGAGGTCTCGGCGATCAGCTATAATCGTTCTTTCATTTGCTTCCATTGGGTTTTGTAATTTCTTTGGGTTTATTTTATATGCTTTATTGATTAATATAAACCTAAAAGAAATCCTAAGTTACACTTATTACAATTGAAGTAGTGACTAGAGAATGATGGACCACTTGAATTCATTCTACTTCTACATTGAGCAGCCATATGACCAAATTTATTGCAAATAAAACAATATCCATTAAACTTTTGAGCATTGGGTTGTCTTGCTAGATACCTTCTAGCTTTGTTCATTTGATTTTCTTGCCTAAATTTCCTTTGAAAAAATCCAGAGCTTTCTCCTTTCTCATATCTAAAACCTCACTTGTCACTTCCAGTCTTCTGACTTTGAATGAGTTCATCAAGCTTTGTTGAGCTAATCTTGAACTTCTCCTTGTATTCACTTGCAGTAGCAAGTTCATTTCTAAGAATAACAATTTGTCTTTCAAGCTCTTCTTCATTGTTTCTAGATTGTTGCAATTCAAGCTCTAATTGATTGAATCCATCATTAATTATGTTGCATTTTTCAAATTTTTCTTTCAAGGACTGAGTAAGATTCTCTTCATTCTTCTTTTTCTCTTCACTCTCCTTGGTCATCCTCGTCATAATAGATTCCATTCCATGCTTTAGGATAGCATTATCTCTAGTGAGCTTTCACATTCTTCTATCTTTTCCTTCAAGGCCTAACTAAGGTGTTCATCTTTCATGCTTTTTCTTTCTTTTTGCTTGAGTTGATCATAGAGATCATTTCTCTTTTCCCTGGACTTATTAATTTGATCTTTCAATGATTGAATGAATTTCTCAGCATTCATGAGGCTTTCTTCCAATTCTTGGGCTTTAGATTTGGATTGATCAAGATCATCTAGTGCCACCAAAATTTATTGTTGAAGACTCTCATAATCCATTAAATCACTTTCTCGGATCTTCCCCAAGCTATTAAACTTATTTTGAGGAACTAGGCTCTAATACCAATTGTTGGAATCAAGGAACACTGAGAGGGAGGGTGAGTCAGTGTTCTGCAAAATTTAGCTTTATTAACTTGATCTCTAAACCATTTATAGCATTGAACAAAAAGAAAGATGCAAGAACACAAGGCAATAAACCACAACACCATAACACAAGGATTTTTTTTACGTGGAAACCCTGTTAGGGGAAAACCCATAGTGGAGGCTAGTCCACAATATGAGTATACTTAAAATAAGTGTTTACAAATGGGGAATGCACATGCATTCAGCCACACTGTCTAGAGCTCACTGCTCAGATACAAAAAGGCTTACTACCCAAAAGAAGACTCACTATCTTACAATCATATATATACAAATGGAGTGGATGAACTATAAAATTAGCATATGCTAATTCCTGAGTATAGTTTCGATTAAGCACATTGATAGCATTCTTCACACTCTGTTTGATACTATTCATGAAACTCTATATGCTTTAATTTGAATCACCAATCTTTGTTATGTGCAAGTGAAACTGTGCACAATCAATCTATATTCCTTTTGAATTTTTCATCATATCACAACACACTACAAAATGATATGAACAATTGATTATATATATCTGCAATAAGAGATTACATTGACCACATGTCAGCTTCAACAAAATATAAAACATGTACAAACTATCGGCCCATTCCATAAACAATTATCAAAGTTAACCAACCAATTTCGGCCAAAACATAGTGATGACCCAAAAAACATGTCTCAAACATAAAACACCTTAAACAATTATGCCTCGAATATCTGCAACATGTGCTACACTCACCCTGTCAGCCTTTTTACATTGTTAGAATGAAAATCAACAAACCAAATCTTCTAACTTGCACACCAATCAATACAAGGCCCTAAGATTCAAGGATAAAAAATTTCATACATCAAAATAATTTCCCTAAGATCCACAACACAAAATGATAATAGGAAATTACAGATGGATCGATGTACACAACTCTATCAGATGCCTTGTTTTAGCTTTGACAGTTTAACACATATCTTCAATCTGACTTCTAGAACGAGCAAATATAAAGTGTGGATAGGATTACTGACTAGGGTTTCCATCAATGACACAACTAGATGGATTGTGCAATGTCTCTTTCCAACATGCTCTTGTAATGCTTGCATAAAGGATTTTAGATTTGAATTGATAAAAATACCTTGTATTTATAGGTGTTTCCTTAATTACCTGATAATTAAACACCATAAGATGACCTTTGCAATTTGAATTTAGTGTTGGGATATGGTGTGTTATGCCATTGCATAAAATGATTTATTATATTTTTGAAATTAAATAATTATTTAGTTGCAATACACCTTGGTGGTGTTGTTAATCACACTAGGTAATTATTTAGGGACCCACTTGACATTGTATTGTAACATTATATTATTATTTATTGTGTGGGAGACATGTGATAATAATTTAATATTGGGGAAATATTAAATAATGTGATGTATTAGTACCCAATATTAAATAAGGGGTTAGTGGTTTTGTATTCACGTGGCTTTTTGGTGCATGGTTTCATCTTACCACTAGTTGTATTATGTGTGAGATTGTGTCTATAAAAGCAAACACATGTAGTGGTTTAGGTTGGCTAAGTGGTTTGGCTGTCATTATTTAGTCTTCTTAAGAGTTCATTTGTGAAGCATGGAATGGGATGTGTGGATTCATGCTCAGACACATGGGAATGCATTGGAGGACTTGATGCTTCAAAAGTGTTCAATTTAACTCTTGTATTTGCTTCATGGATGATTAATATGATGGAGTATGGATGCTTTTGGAGGCTAGGTTTTTCCCTCTTGAGGTTTTTTCTAGGGTATATCTTATGTCAACTTTGATGGGTATGTTGTCTATTCTCTTGCATGTGGATTTTGATCACTTATTTGCATTGTTTTCTCTTTTGGGTTATGTGGAAATTGTCATACATTGGCTGCAAGTTTCCTTACAAGTGGTCTCAGAGCTTTCATGGTTGGAGATTTTTTGTTATAACCCTAGGTTGATAAAATTTTGATTAATTTTAAATCTATGCAATGCGTGAGAGAACGAAAGACAAGGCAAGATATGAAGATTTTATAGGTTGTTTATTATAGATCTAAGGGTTTTGGGTTTGCTATTATGATGGGTTATTTGTAGATTTGGGGTGTGGAAAAATTAGGGAAAAATAGGGTTTCTTGGTTGAGCATTCTAATGGTTGTTTTGTGGAAAAATGACCTCTTGGTACAAAATGGACCTCATGGTTGGATTCAGGTTGGCCAAGAGACAAATTTTGATATAAAATTTGTCCTATTTTGGTTGTTGGAAAAAAATGTAATTTTTTTTTTGTAAAATCCCCCTTTTTGTTATTGTACGGTCATCAAGTTTATTTTGTAGAAAATAAAATATTATTAAAAATTCTCGTCGTACCCTGCAAAATAAAAAATCCGAAATTTAAAATAATTTTTAAAAAAAATCAAAATAGAAAAATGTCAATTTAAAATTTCAACTTTGATTATTTTTTTTGAATTTTTTTTAAAAAAAATTAAAAGCTTTAGGGGGTCGGACCCCCTTGTAGTCGTACCCTATATGACAGGGGCCGACAACCCTATCGATCGATACCATCTAGCCCTACTGACGCAATACCATCTAGCAGGTCTATCGGCAAGGCCCGGCCTACTGTTAACCGCCATCCCCTATGGGGATTTTAAATAAAACTTTAAAATTTTAAAAAATTCTTAAAAACCTTTTTATTATATCCACTTTTATTATTGAAAACCACTGGTGAATTTAAATAAGAGGAGCCTAATAAAAATATAAAAGGTTGACAACATAAAATGCTAATATTCAAAAAATTAATTGGATTTAAATGGAATTTTGGGTCTGCCACCACTCCACCACTAGGGGAGTGGCACTACCCAGGTGGTGCCACCACCTAGGCACCATGGGTGGCTAAAAAACTTTTTCCTTGGGTTTAAACTGTTGTTTTACTTCCGAGGGGCATAACTTTCTCTTAGGTGCTCTATTTTTTAATTTCTTAGACTCGCTGGAAAGATGACTCAAAGCTCTACATTGTGGTGCCAGATATTTTTTCAAATTTAGTAGTTTTGATAGTGTTTTACTTATTGGAAGTCAGGTGTTCTATTTGAGCTTCAAGAGGTGATATCAGGTGCATACGAAGTTAGATTTTGGACATAGAATAGTCAATGAAAATCTATGAGCTTATGGATTGTTAGATCTAGGAAATTTGATGTTGGATTTATTATATGTTCAATTGTACATCTCAAAATATTCACTTTTTGATATTGTGAGAACCCCAATCCAAATACCTTCAAAACAATGAGAACAAACACATTAAGTTAGAGATTGCAAGCAAGAACAAGGATTCCCCATGAAATCCATTTACAAAACTCAAATTAGAAAAATAAACAATGAAGAACACAATGAAAAGAACAAAATAGATTGAATCCTAATATAAATGTGCAAACTCATGATCCCATGGGGAAATTGGTGCCAATTTGATGTGAAAATTTTTCCTTTCCTATGATGCAAGATTGATATGTCGAAGATGTGTTGATAATTGATCCACTTTGTTGATGAAGGATGAATGCTTCCAAGCTAAAAACCTGCATAACCTAGCTATGATTCAATGATATTTGATGGAAATGGCTAAATATTTTAGCATAATAACTTTGCATAATTTGTGGATGATAAAATGAGGATATGAGTTCTTTATTTATAGAATGCAAAGATGGATGAATTTCCAAATTTGAGCAATGTGGGACTAACATTCATCTAATGGCAAGATGCCACTTGTCAATCTATGAGTGGATGGAGGATGTGCAATTTTTGAGGATTGTGCCAATAAATGCTTATTTTTGAATTTCAAATTTGTTGAAATGACTTGTAAGAGGGAATGGAAAATGCAATAAATGCCACTTGGCTCAAAGAAAAGGACATGTAAGATGGAGTTATTGCCTTGTTGGATGTACATGTCCACTTAGAATTTTTTAATTCAAATTTGGAGAATATTTCAAAAGACGCCTTGTGAGGAAAATAGAGATTTAATAAATGAATTAAATCTATTTTCATGTGCAACTTGCAAAATCTAGAGGATGGGACATGACAAGAGATTAAATTAATCAAGGGTTAATTAATTTAATGAGAGATTAGATGATGTGACTTATTTGACTCAAATTTATGGATTTATTTAAATCAAATAAGAGAGGAATATGATAAGAGAATAATTAAATAAGGATTTTGATTTATTTAATTAAAAAAGATGGTGTTATATTAAATCAAATAATGTTTTAATTTATTTAATTTAATAGGTAGACTTTAGAGATTTAATCAAATAAATTTAATTATTTAATTAAATAGGGATAATTGGATCAAATGGATTGATTTAATTAACAAAAGAGAGAGACTTAATTAAATAACTGGTTTATTTAATTAGGGGAGGAATATTGATGAATTTAATCAGATAAGGAGATTTGATTAAATGGTTAGACCGAGGGATGATTCAGGATGAAATGATGTTAGTAGTCAAGATCAAATGCACAATGTCAATTGGTATATTCTACGTGTCTCCAGATATGGTTATTAGTTTGGTTGGATTTGTATGCTTCAATGTTGTATCTACAAGTTGTGTAGCATTGTGGGCGGTCTATACTTACTTGTTGCACCTATGACTTGGACATGGGTTATTTATGCCCATAGATATTTTAGTGTTGATGCATTCTCTGTTTTGGTGGCTTGGTTTAGTCACTTGGTTTGCCGGTTATGATGTCATGTTAAGGAGGTGAGATGTTATTACTAGGTACAGTCATGATGTGAGACCTATGCAGTTGATTGTGTTATGAAAATATGTGGACACGGTTGGGTTGAGTTGTTGGTACATTTGGTGGTGATCATGGTGTCATGGGAGTGATCCCACAATATTGGTTTACAATTTTTGGCCAAAATGGACATTAAACTTAATTTTTTAACTAAATATTCACTTTCAGGCTCCTATAGAGGCTAAACTGTGAGGAATTTGAAGATGATGTAAACTAGTCATTTGTGAAATTTTTTCTATAGATTCTAAATATATATTTTTTAGAATTTTTCTAATCAAATTGCACTTCTTTTTCCATCTCCTTTGAAAACTAGTTTTTAATAGTAGACACCATTTTTAAAGAGTGATGTTACTAGCTAACACATAACTTTTTTTCTATGAAGGATAAAATTATATTTTTTTCAAATTTAGATTCATAACTATGATATCTAGTGCATGGAATTGGTTTCATAGCATTTTATTGAATATTATTTTCATAATTAATTTTCAAAGTCAAACCAGTTATAATTTAGGCATGATTTGCTAGCTAAAACATAATTTTTTTGTATGTATCAAAATTCAATTTTTTTTTTTTGAGGATCAAGGACATCAATATCTAGTGGATAGATATTTTTCAGATTTTTTTTTTATAATCTACTATTTTTCCACATGTGAAGAATAGAGAGCTTGATTTTCAATGAAAAACCTACATTCACAAGAAATCAAAAATAAATATAATAATCAAATTAAATTTATTTAAAATTATATTTTTTGGGAAGCTTATAATAAGGACTACATACTTACAAAAATAAAATTTTAAATGAATTAATTTGTTCCCCCAAAAGGTAAATCAAAAGTGATTTTTTATCAGCATTTTGATAGGTGTAAAGGAAACTCTATTATAGGTATGATTTAAAACTAGTGGGGTTCTATCCAAGAGATTTTGATCTAAGGTGATTTGATCAAACCCTCTTCAACTGGAATCCTCTAAATGGAAACTTTCAAGGCTTAAATCATTATATTTTCTAAAAATATGTGATTTCAGCAAAAATCAAAATCTCCTAGAAAGTGTAAACTACTATTGTGGGATCACCCATGGATGTTTCTTATGCTTTAGAGAATTTGGCATGTCATGATGGTTTATGCAGGTTCATTGTTGGTGATGTTGGATTGGATTCTAATTTCAGTTGTGGTGGTTTATCTTCTTGGTATGAGGATCATGGTTTACTTTTCTTTCTTATTGGGGAGCTCATGCTACATTTGAGTTCTTTGATTGTGGGAGGGAACTCTTTGGTTGATCTTCATTAGGATATTGTTATCACAATGTCATGATAGCTTGTTACATTCATTGGTTATATGCTTTCAGTAGGAGATTTTGATAGTGATGGATTGGTGGTGATGGATATATTTATGATGGTTTGTTGGCAATGGTATGTTTCTTCTTGGCTTGGAGATCTTGGTTTCACTTGTATGTTACTGATATTGTAGTTGAGTGTGTGGAACCTATATGATCTTCATGGAGAGGATGGTTGTCATGATGCCATGTGTAGCTCGCACCATGGTTTAATGGGAGTTTTTGGTAGTGATGTGGATGCATCATTCGGTATGATTATCTTCATGTGATTGGGGCTATTTTTTCTTAGTTTAGAGTGTGTTATTATGTCATGGTTTACTCTTGATACCGGTTTAGAGTTTGGCATGGTACTTGTTCTGTTGATACCAGGATGTTTATATATATGTTATCCAGTGCATGTGATCTCCTAGGAGGAGATGGTTAGATCATGGATTTCATGTTTATGTTCCTGATGCATTGTTGGAGCTTTGAAATTGATCATATGTGGTTCTCTTTGTATTGGGTACATTGATCATTTTCCTAATTACTTCATGATGGTGATATGTTTCATTTGGAGTTTGGCATGGATTGATTGGTTATAGGTACTCATGGATACTTGGAGACTTAGATGATGGTTGGATTTCTCTTGTGATTAGATACATTTTCTTGAGATGGTTACTCTTTGGAGGTTTCAACAAGAAGATCAAGGGCCTTTCACCTAGATATGGACATGATTTCATTATAGACTAATATAGGAGAGTGTTCTTGGAGTGAATCATGATAGCTTGGTTGTCCTGGAGGAGAATTCTCATTGCCCACTCTTGGTCTACTTGACAATTTATGATTTGAGAGGTATTTTCCTATTATATATTTCAGATGTGTTATGTTTTGTTCTTTGATTTCTCATGGGATTGAGTTGATTTATGGTGATTGATTATGGATACTCATTTGAGGATGGTTTAGCATGAGTTTATTATTATTTATCTTTCATAGATATGGATCTTGAGCTATGGATAGTTAGTTCTGGAGGATTCATTTTGAGGGATATTATATAATGGTTATCTCCTTGTGCAATTGAGTTTATGATATCATTCTTTGATGAAAATTGTTAGGAGATGGTTTATGAGCTGATTTCTAGTTATGGGGATTGTTCCTATGAGTGTAATCTTCTTGATTAGAGAGGCTTACATCCATGTTGGCATTGTTGCATTGATTCATATGTTGTACTTGATCTATGAGATTGGGTGTTATGGATGTTGTTAGGGATTTTCATTTGGGGTTGTTTAGGAGATCATACTTGACATAGTAATACACTTTTGAGGTTTTGGTAGGAGGACATTATGGTTTATAGGTTTCTCTCTTCACGGTTTCTCCTTGGATGCTCATGCTTTTGGGACAATGGTGGCAACATGTTGTGAGAGTTTATGCAGCTCTTCAGTTGTATGTGTGGATCATTGTTATTGTTCTTGGTACTTCATGCTTTCATTTACTTATCACACCTTGATGGATAGTGTTGGTTGGTAGACTTTATATTCTTTGACATTACCTATGTAGTGGGAGTTCCTGCATATGTATGTTCTTCACTAAAAAGTTTAATACACGGAGATTGGTTGCAGTTTACAAGTTGCATATGTTCTTAGCATGAGTTTATAGATGTATTGATACCTTGGAGGTATGGATGGTTGGATGTATTAGCATGTGTTGTGGATTTTATTTCCAATCGTGTGGGTTTTTCAATTGATAGTAGTTTGGTTAGAGCCTTTGTTATCACTTGGATTTGATGCTTCTGCTCATGGATTGGTGCATATTCACCTTGTCTTGTTCATTTTCTTCCATAGGTGGCATGTTGGATTATGAGAGGAGTTCTTGCTTGAGATGGTGGTCACTTGTTCTTATTGCAGGTATCTTGATGGAGCACGAGAGCATGTTACACATTCATGTGATTTCATGGATGGCTATGATGATGTATTTCATGTATTGATCCTTTATGAAATGTATACAACAAGTGCAATAAGGTTGGGATATGATATTGTACACAATTGCATAAAATGATTTATTATATTTTTGTAATTAAATAATTATTTAATTGTGATACACCTTGGTGTTGTTAATCACACTAGGTAATTATCTAGGGACCCACTTGATTTTGTATTGTAACATTGTATTATTATTTATCATGTGGGAGACATGTGATAATAATTTAATAGTGGGGAAATATTAAATAATGTGATGTCTTTGTACCCAATATTAAATAATGGGTTAGTGGTTTTGCATTCACATGGTTTTGTGGTACATGGTTTCACCTTTCACTAGTTATATTATGTGTGAGCTTGTGTCTATAAAATAAAACACATGTGTAGTGGTTTTGGTTGGCTAAGTAGTTTGGTTATTATTATTGAGTCTTCTTGAGAGTATATTTTTTAAGCATGGCATGGGATGTGTGGATTCATGCTTGGATACATGGGAATGCATTGGAGGAATTGATGCTTTAGAAGTGTTCATTGTAACTCTTGTATTTGCTTCATGGCTGATTAATATGATGGAGTATGGATGCTTTTGGAGGCTATGTTTTTCTTTCTTGAGGGTTTTTCTAGGGTATTTCTTGTGTCATCTTTGATGGGTATGTTGTCTATTCTCTTGTATGTGGATTCTTGATCACTTATTTTCACTGTTATCTCTTTTAGGTTATATGGAAATTTTCATACAATGCCTACAAGTTTCCTTACATTTAGATCATTAAAATGTTGCTAAAAACATATTAAAAATGGGTTCATAAACTTAAGGGGGGCCTATTCACCCTTGGGAGAATGGTTCCTAGGCCCTAAACCTAGAACACACATTTTCCAAGATGTGTAATTAAGTGTATGCATTGATTAAAAGTGGGTTATAATTAGGCTTGTGAATGCATAATTGGGAGAATTAATAAAGGGGATGCAAACATAGTGTGAAAATGTAAACATGTAAATTTTTCTACATTATGGTGTCATACTAAGTTAGAGAAGTCTATAGTTGTATCACTGAATTGGTTATGTAGGACACAACACTAGAGACTCAGAGGGCACACTATGGATTCCTTAGTCTATACTCTTCATTGAAAGGTAGGGACACTTCCAGTTTGAAGGTGTGTGGGGGACCACCACCCTATGGTTGGAGGTAAAGCACTTGGGTGATGCTCTCCCTCTTGTAGATGACAACATCGAGGCTTGTACAACAGAAGATTTATCTAGAGATGGAATACTTGACCTTGAAACTAAATTTTAAATTATAAATTTGTTTACTCGATTGTTAGTCATGTATGAAATTTTATTGGAAAGATGTATTTCTTTTTCATGTTGAAATATAATATTATTTTAGATTCAAAATTTTTTATTCCTTCAATTATGAAAGTGTAAAAAATGGTGTTAGAAACAAAAAAAATTACATCCCTTTTTAAGGAAATGCAATTATTTACTTCAAGGTTAAAAACCAAAGTATTTACTATGTTGTATGAGTTAAATTGTTACAATATCAATGTTCCTTTTTCCTAATCTACACTATTCATCTCATAGATTTTATGGGATATCAACTTGCCTATCAAGCTATATTAAAGATAATTGGTTCTAAATTAAATTTTATAAGAAAATAGGCACCCAAATGAAATAATATAAATATTAGTTATCTTCCAAATAAATTATCAATCATTTCTCTTGTCCATGTGACTAAAATCTAAAGGAGCATCTAGGTTTTCAACACTTATAAATTATATAGTCACCATTAGAGTATCATCTTTGTAAATCTAAAGCATGTTAATATTATAAATTATTATTGTAGCTAGATGTCTCCATGGTTCTATTTATGAATTTTTGAGGAAATTCTATCTCAAGGTTTTCTCTTACCAAATTTTTGGTATGAAAGTAATAAATATTTAATGAATGAGAGAACATTATAATATATTTTAAGCTTTGTAATGATCACTTCTTAATTGCATGTGGATTTATATAGTTTTATGGATAACTAAGAATATTTAGTTATTTTTTATCATTATTTATGGTGTATTTGTGCATATGTATGTCATATTCCTTTTGATTTTGATGTATTTTGATTATTGGTGTATTTGGACTCTATAACTCAATGTATATACATTGATTTTAGAATCAAGGATCCTCCATGCACTAAAACTTAAAACATTATTCACCAATAGTTTAGAAGTAGGAGTTATTTTTCATGCACTTCATGATTCAACATTATAAGGTTCATCTTGGAGAGTCGTGTTGTGCATACTCACATCCTACTATTATAGTGATGTGTTTATTAGCTTAATAAAGGCTACAGTATTAGTTTATTCCTTGGACTAGTGATAATTTTTTGTGTCAAATATACACTAAGTAATATAGCAGTAGTGTATTGATTTATTTATTTTTATGTCATGTTTAACCCTATTTAAGATACCTCTAGGGAATCCCCTTGGTTCTAGCTGAGCCTAAAGTGGAAGAAACTTTTATAAATCTTAGTAAATTAGTCTAAAGTTAGCTAACTTGATCATAAGTTAGATGCATGCTTCTTTTGGTTTGATACGATTGACACTCAAAGAGCTACTTGTATTTAGGGATTTGGGGCCTACAACACTATTAATCATCTAGTACCATGTAATATTTGGTAAAGAATGATCTATTACCATGTGAAATTTGGGTATGGAGAAATCCACCTAACATTAAGGAGTTTCAATGAAAGCACCAAAGAGACCCAACATGAAAAGATGCATCTATTCTATAAATGGATGTAAATATATAACATACTAAATTATATGAAATTATAAAACTTTTTATACATGAGAAAGGGTGAGATATATAGGATAGCACAAGATTATGATATGTGTCTTAATCTTATAACTTGAGATACAAAAACTAAATCCTCTAAGAATTCCCTAAGTAAACTTAAATAGATAATGTGAAAAGGGTCCTAAAAGGAAACCAAATGGGTAGAAAACCACATTCCAACAAATAATCCTCTCAGAATAAAATATAATATCCAAATCCTAAATTGGCTATACTCACAAAATCAATAATGGTTACAATACAATTGCATGCTCAAGCCTTCACAAGAGATAATATAAAATTTTCAAATATTTTGGTAGCATAATGGTGCTTATAAATATATGATAACACCTACATTTAGAGTATTCAATATATAGAAAAAACTAAAACTGGAAACCATGTGTTTTTGTTAAACCATCTTCTAAAAAATGTGGGCTACAGTAGGCACTAAAATCATGCATAAAATCCAACACCCAAAATTAGCTAAGATAATTGAATGTTAAATGGAAATTTTATTTTCCAACTTGGGCTCTCTATTTTGGCCTTATTTACCTTTTTATAAAAGTACCCCATTAATTTTTTCCTTGTTCACACTTGACTTTCTCTCTTCATACTCTTTTCTATAATGACACATTTTACACCTTTGAAATGGCATAATTATATTTAGAAACTTCCATGACATTAAGTGAGACTTATAAATTACCTAATAGAAGTGATACATAGTTTCACTCGAGGTGGGATGTATTTTTCTAAGATGCCATAATAAATAAACATAAAAGTAATTAATAAATCAAACATTAGGATTGTAAGGTTTTTTATTCATATCCCAATACTAGAGAAAGAGATAGGATTTTAACATCACTAATGCAAAAGAATTGAGATAGTTGAGATGATTGATGCAAAATAAATATATAATGAAGCAAGAAAATCTTAATATAGGTTAGTACATTTCACTACATAATCTCATTTCATCTTGTGATAGAGAATCAGATTTCTATAACAACTTACACACATCCTACCTAGATTTTAGAAGTTTTGGATCAATCTACAAAAAATTATTAATATTAGAATCATCTTCAAGTTCACAATCAACACAGTTCATCATATGAAGTTTGCAACACTATTCCAAGACTTGCAATGTTTAATTAAGCATATTCCCAAATAATATGGGACTATCTAGAGACCTTCAACTAGAACCACAATGAGTTTATTCATTACCTATTGTTTTTCTACTAGATTTAGGTCAACCTACATGTTTTATAGGACACCCAAATTTGGGACACATTACATCTAACATAGATCATTCTCAATGTTGTGTCTTATATTGTAATGTCATAAATTGTCACCCTTGAAAATTTCACACTAGTTTTAGCTCCTCCCTATGTTCCTAGACCTAATGATGCTCTTAAATTGTCCTTTTTATGGTCATTTTTATGAAATTGTGATAAAATTAGGAATTAACATTTAATGCTTATCAAATAGTAACAAAAGCCCCAAAATTGGTTTTGATGATGTGGGTACTGCCATCATCTAACCTATTGTGGATCAATTTAAAATTATTTTTTAATATTTTTATATTTACAAATCCAATCTTAGTTGTCAGCTTTTGATAATCAATTTTGAAAAAAAATCAAGAAATGCATATAAATACAAGACTTTTTCACCATTTGAAATGCTAAGCAATCTAGAAGGAAATTTGAATATCAATTTAGCATCCTAGAAAATAATCAAGAGAAAAATAAGAAAAGTTTAAAACACCTATTATCAGTCAAGATTCATGTTTGCAATGCATCAAGTTCATATGTTAGTTTATGTATGTTTTATGTTCATTTATTTTGTGAGTACTAAAACTTGCAGGATTTTCAATCAAGCAACCAATTCTCCTTGGACGAGATAAGTATGATGACTTTAGTCCATCAAGGAAAGTATATCTAAGTGGTAAGTTGCATCACTTGTCAGTTTATCATTCATTGTATTCATTTTTCATCTACCTGACTAAGAGTAAGAACTCTTTACATCATCATAGTTGTTATGGATGTAGAAACACAAAAACTAGGTTTGACTTAGGCAAGCCCCTATACAACATAATTCTTTCTCCCCTCTCTTGTGTGTGGGTGATAGATATGAAGTGGATTCAAGAGAAGATTAAAGATCTAATTACAAGAACAATCATTGAAGCTCCATACTTCAATAAATTAGGACAAGTGGAATTAATCATTAGAAAATGAACTTTAGAAGCTAAATTCTAGAAATGAAGAACCTACAAATTAAGACACTCTAGGATTTGTTTGTTGCTTTATGAGATCTTCATTCTTAGGATTATGGTGATAACACCTTTTTCTAAGCAAGTTGAACCATAATTTCTATGTTAGGTTCCTCTATCTTTGCAATCTACTATTCTGTTGCCATTTTTTTTTTTAGTTTTGCAATTTTTTGTATTCATATCATTTTTTTGTAACTTTAAAATTGACCTAGACATACATTTGCATAATCAAATCAAATAAGTCCTTAATCAACATCAAACCCCCATTTCCTCCAAAGAAAGAACCAAAACCTTGATCCACCATTATGGTTCTTCCATTGAGGTTAGTATCCAAGTGGGTGTGTGTGATCAATTTTGGTTCTCTCTAATGTAATGTAGGAGAAATTGTGATTTGGACCATAGATCACTTTTTCTTGCATCACATTTTAGGTGAACCAGACACTTGTTACATTTGTAAAACCTTCAAAAATCTTAAGTTTATTATTTTGAAATTTGATTGCAATATTAGGTTTTTTACATTTGTGAAAAGTGCATGCTTATTTTAGTGAAGAACATTGAAAAAGTAAAGATTTACATATGGCTTTATATTTCAAAAGAAAAATTATATCAATTATAGAATTTTAATATCTATAAATTATCTTTGGAACATACTGCATCACTTTAATAACATAAAACTTTATGTATGGTTGTGTTTCATGTAGAGAAATTAGGTTTTTTGCATTTCCAAAAAAAAATTGCATCCATACCTGAACTTCTGCAACTTTGGATCCTTAAACATTGTAAGTCATTTCTAAATTTTCAAATTTGTCAAAAACTTACACCTTTAATATAGGGAAGCTATCTTTTTGGTGGGGCTTCTAGTCCCTTTTTTCTTCTATTTGTAAGGGGTTTCAGGTCCCCCTCAAAACCTATTTTACGCTAATCAAAAATATAGGGCACCACTACCATTGTCCAACTAATTTTTGGCCAAATTTCAATCACAGCTTTGTCTCTATGATTTTTGTGCAAATTTTATTTTTGTGTATGGAAATTATTTTAGTTTCTATCACGATCATTTTATTTTCTTCATCATATGAACACTCAAGCATTTTCAATCTTGTAATAAATTTATGAGCTTCATGACCTAGTGTCCCATATATAATACCCTTGTGAGACATAGTTTTAGACTTATAGCTTCTCATGTTGCAATCACATTTGGTATTAAGCCCAGGTCTTATAACTCTTTCATTGAGTTACATCTACTCAGTCTATCTTTAATTTTCATGGACTAATTTGATATTTCCTATGTCTTGTTTGTCACCTAACATTTATGTGGACTTAGAGATTGTTGTTTCTCATATCCCTAAAGATAAAATTAAACAATTGGACAAAGACCTAGAAGGCCTTCAACAATACTTAAGTATCAATTATTTGGCTAGAGAAATAATTCCTCTAGTGGTTAAACTTGTGAATCTAATAAATAATTCACAAGGGATAGAAGTGTTGCATACAGCCTAGCTCAGATAGTAGATTTTGATATTCCTATAGTAGCTAGTTGCACCCAAGCCTTTACTAATGCTAAAATTCAACTAGGAAAACAAGTTTCATCTCCTATGACCATGCCTTCTATCCCTACTTTTACCCCTCTAGTTTTAGTACCCACCATGTTGTTGCAAGATGGTGTGTCCCTTATTCTTCCTTGTCCAACACGGTTCTTGGGTTTTTGACATGGCTTAACCACCTCCTATGGATCTTACATAAATCTTGCAGTATCAGGCATTAACAGGTCAATCTTTTGGTGCAATGGCAACCGCCAATGTAACAATTAGTATCAGAGCCAAGGTCACAGGTTCAAACCCCTCGCTTGTGTTGGGGGGGATTGTTGCAAGATGGTGTGTCCCTTGATATTCCTTCTCCAGCACAACACTTGGGTTTGTGACATGTCTTAACCACCTCCTATGGATATTATATAAATTTGGTGGTTGTATCAGGCATTGATAGGTCAATCTTTTGGTGCAATGGCAACCACCAATGTAACACATGCAACATAGTAATGGTCTAAACTCTAGTTTAGGGTTTTCTTGTGGGAATCCTTATATATTTCTCCCTTCACCTACAATACACCTATTTTCTACACCTCTTATAAGTATTCAAAACAATAACCCATCAATCATGAACAATAGTTTACCATATTTAATATTATCAAAATATATCACCAAACAATCTTGTGATAAACCAACTCTTGAAAATTATGAAATCATTGCAACATTAAATTTCAAACATGAACCAAGGTCAATCCAGTGTGAACCATCAAACATACCTCACACATAGTTCATTGTCATTTTCTATCCTAAATACACCCATATTGTAAAACATTGAGAAACCTCACTTTGAGAAGTATACTGGTAAAGGAGATCCCAATAATAATGTATCAAATTTTACCACTCTATGTACTGAATTTCATTCTTGAAGATTCTCTCTTAGTTAAATTTTCCCAAGATCATTGAAGGATATGGCCTTCGATTGTTTTTTTCACTTTGTAATAGCTCAATTATGTCATTTCCACAAATTGTTAATGAATTCCTTCAACATTTTCAAGCAAACATTGGACCTCAAGTTACATTAAAAAATTTAATCTCTTGTAAACAAGGACCTAAAGAGAAGGTGATTTTATAGGATGATATCAAGCTCTTTATTCACAAATCTCTTATAACCTTTCATATGTTGATATACAAAGAGTTTTTATTGGAAAGTCACAACCTAACATTAGCGATAAGATATTGTTGATGAAATATCCTTCATTTAAATATCTATGTATGACCCTTCATGATTATTAAATATTTTTTAGCCAATATGAAGGTACATCTTTATTAGCTCCTAACAGTCCTAGTATGGAGTCATACCTTAAAATAACTATCAAGCATTTAAGAAGAAAAAATAAACTTTATAAAAATAAACACCTCGCAAGATTATAATAACATTGAAACACAATTTCTTGTTGCATATACATCATATCAATTTAGGCCAAGATATAGGTATTTTTCACAATTTACCAATTCACTCCATGCTATTATGTTGTATTTTCTAAACAAGAATATCATTCAAATTCCTCTAATTAGACCAATTGACACAAATAAATCATTACCACCAAAAAATAATGCAAAAGCTTTTTGTCAATAACATCATATACCTTGACATGATATAGAAATATGTATGCATCTTATGCACCAACTGCAAGACCTTATCAATTATAATATCATCCGGTTATCTAGTGTAAATGAAAAAAAGAAATAAATTATTTTGCACCACCTAATCAAAACTTTAAATATTTATAAACCCATTACCAAGTCACTCAACTAATTTTGTCCAACAAATTGATAATTAAGAAGATGATATATCCAATATTGTTAACATGATTGAGATGAAACCTCATAAGGGTTAAACCAATCTTTTCCTTTATATTTCTTTCATGTATATTGATGTTTCTATTATTTCACTTGATGGTCCTCTTTCCATCATTGATAGAATTAATTATAAACCCACAAGGGTAATACTCATTGATCCCATGTATGTAGTGAATGTGATCGTCGAATAATTCTTGTATGTGCATGAAATTTATAAAGACCATTATGAACAATCAAATGTATTGTTAAAGGCTCATGCTGGTTCTATTCACCCTACAATTGGTTTTATAATTGTACCAATAAAATTTGGACCTAAATGTAATTGGATGTTTTATTTACCATAATCCCAATGTTGGACTAATCACTAGTGTCTCCTTTTGGATTCATAACATGGAATAACCACCTCCTATGGATCCATTTATCTCTAAAATTTGTATCAGACATTAACAGGTCGATTGTTTGATCCAATGAAAAATGTGTGTTTTTATTTGCTATTGTGACACAAAACCACCCAGTAAATATCAGACTCCACTAACATGTGTTGTTTCTTATTAAGATCACCTAGTGAATATTGGACTTCACCATCATGTGATCTTTTATTCATGGGTCACCTAGCAAATATCAAACTTTTCTACCCTTGTGTTCATGAATTTATTTGATATAAATCCTAGTAAGAACTTTCTATTCTATGATGTTATACACCCCCCTTTTCATGTTTGCATTGTGTTTACATTGTGGTTCTACATTTCATTTTTTTGTACTATTTTTGAATTTATTATTTTTTAGCTTTGTTTTTTTATTGTGTATGCTTTGTCTTTATCATGTTTCATTGCACCTCATGTGTGTGTGTTCCTTTGTCTTTACATTTCTATTTTGTAAGATCTTGATCCTAGGGGCTAGTGCATCCCCTAGATTCAATGTCATCCTACCTCTCTAATTTTTGGATAAAAGAACCCTTCTTGGCTTATAATTACTTTAGTGTGAGCATGAGCATAATTTTATTCTCTCACTAAAGTGGGGGCTAAATATAGTGTCATAAATTGTCACCCTTGACAATTTCACACTAGGTTTAGCTCCCTCCTATGTTCCTAGACCTAATTATGCTCTTAAATTATCCTTTTTGTGGTAATTTTAAAAATAGAATAAAAATAGGAATTAACATTTGATTCTTATCAAATGATAAAAAAAGCCCAAAAATTGGTTCAAATGATGTGGGTACTTGTTGAACACCCGAAATACTGAGAGGGGGGGTGAATCAATATTCTATAAAACCACTTAAACATTTAAACATTCATTCCACACATCATATTCAATTTGCAGTAAGGAAAGAATCCATGAAAGCAATCATCAAAGAACATAACACATGAACACAATTTTGTTATGTGGAAAACCCAAAAACAGAAAAAATACCTTGAGGGTTAGCTCATAATATATTATAACTAATCATAACATATTGCAGAAAGGCTCACTACCAACTGGACTCACTATCTAGAGAATAAGAGAAATAGAAGAGAGGGGTGGGTCACTGCCAAGATTTGAACTACTACAAATGCATCTACAATATGCAAGAAATATAGTTCCACTAAAGCTCAAAATACTAAATCAACACACTTCATATTACTCTACTCTAACACTTTTCTTTGCTCTACATTTGTATCACATTCGCATGATCTACTTAGGAATTTGCATCATACATTTTCTATAGAACATTTTACATCTCCTCCCATCACTTCAACATTGAAAATGATCTTATATTTATACCCATTACATTCACAAACACTTACAACATCAATTAGGCCATATTAATTAGATGTATCATGTAAAACAATAAATTGTTAACTCAAGATCAAGCATACATGCTTTGTGCTTTAATTCAAACTTGTATTGAATCCAAATAGGTCAAGGTGGACCTATAATAGCCCCCACATAATTGATCAACACTTCCTTTAACTCTACACTACCTCAAACATATTAGGTTAGCACAACGAGTTAGACAATACTAAAATACACCATCTGATTATCCACAAATTGAAACATAGATAAATAGGGTTTAAGGAAAATGAAATGTATCTGATGCACCCTACTTCTTCTAATTTCATTCAAAATGTGTGCTATAATATGTAAACGAGTAACATAAATGAAATATAACCCAACTACCAGTCAAAATGAAAATCTAAAAAAGAGTTAAATGCTATGTACCTTTCACCAAAAGTGCTTTTTCAAATCTCACTAAGGATTGATTCGCCCTATGCTGAATGGGTCTTGGCTAGGGCTCCAAAAAATTAGTTTTTGGGTTTTTTTCCTCTCAGTATGCACTCCCATATTTTAGTTGGTCGCTGTTGGAAAGATAGATATAAATCTTGTAGTTCATTTTTTGTGATTTTGCAAGAAAGGTGACAACTTTGATAACTTTGCAACTTTCTCCAATTTTTCTCTACAATTGATCTTCAACCTAAAACTTGCAATCACACATAAAAGAAGAGAACATTGTTGTTTGTTAGGGAATAGGAGTTTTCCTTGGTCAAACCCCATTTTGGTAATTAAACCTTGTAATGAATGAGAGCATAAAAGAATGATGGATGAAAAATGCAATTTCACAACTCACCACACCTTATTTGAACCTTGGATAAATCTAAAATATAGCATGAAATGGCCTCAATGAATGTAGATCTTGATCATGAACTTTGATGTGAAACAATGCCTTTGATATGCTTGTTAGATCTTGAATGCTACATCACCACATTAGCTCAAACAACATGTATGATACAATACATCTTTAACATGACAATTGGAATCTTGATTGATGCAATAATATTCTACAAATCTTCCCTTGAATTCCTTGAAATTTCTCTTGAATTCTCTAACAATGATCTTGTGAAGATACTATTGAGATCACTTAAATTTCTTAGATGAAACATAGTGAAATAGCCCTGTATTTATACATAACTTAACATTAATTCCTAAAATTCAAATGTCACAAGCTAATATTGAATTATGGATTTCAAATCATTAAAATACTACCAAAAATATATTTCAAAGAGGGGTCCTAGGTCTAAGTGAGGACCCATTTTCCATTTGGTGAATGGGTCCTAGGCCACTTACCTAGGACACACATTAGACAAGGTGAAGTGTTAAGTGAAAATAGGGTCCTAGGACCAAGTAAAGACCCATTTTCCATGTGGTGAATGGGTCCTAGGTCCTACCTAGGACACACAACTTCCAAAATTAAGTGTTGTGTAATGGAATTTATGAATGTCAGGTTTTATCCCTCAAAAATTGAAGTTAATTAGGCTTGGATTTGAATTAAAGGGGCCAATTAAGAAGACTTAACCTCAATTAATTAATAAATCCCTAGATTAGTGTGCAAGTGTAAAGATACACTTTGAAACACCCTAAACAAGGCACAGTTAAGTCCATTTAGACATTTACAAGGGCCCTACACTTAATGTGAATATGAGAAACATATTACAACACTAAATCAAGGAAACATTAGGCTCATTTTAATATTAATTATTCCCAAATTAAGTGAAAAAGGGATACTTTTTCTGTTACTACAAAAACTAACATGAGGACCTCCAAAACACATGCCACTTGGATCATAGATGCAACTAACACCTATAAACACTCCCTAAAATCTGCATAACCAAATATTATTTCACAATGGAATGTAGACCATTCCAAACAGGTATGTTGCACTAACAACAATGTCACGCAAAAACCTGATATACTATCAACTATATATTTTGTACTGAAGGATATAAAAAAAATGAAACTTTGGATTCAAGGTCTTCAAGCATGTACCAAAATTTCCTTAGAATTGTAGACAAAAATACCTCAAGGTAAACAAATGCAGACCAAAAAACTGATGCTTTGTACATTGAAAACTATGTTTTGGACTTAGTCAAATATACAACATTTATGTTTTGCATCAGAGAAAAACATCTACATCTCCATGTTGGATCACCATCTCCATGCTCACTCATGATTCACCAACCAGTTTTACCTCAATGTAGACTTTCATTCAAACCAAACCATAATTTTGACATCAATGAAAACACTCTATATGATCATGCTCATGTTGCCAATAGCCATACCAATGAAAATCTCTTCAAACTTCCAAAAATCTTCCCCTTTTTCATTGATGGCAACATACACCAACTCTTCTCCATGTCTTCTCCAAACTACTCTCTAAATCTTCTCCCCCTTTCACATCAAGGATAAAGGGTGCATACATATTTCTTATTCTTTGACATCATTCACATATACCTAATTTTATTTTTCATTCTCCCCTTTTCATATATACATGATGTTATATGACTTACTCGTAAAATCCCCCTAATTGGTATATGCATAGATGTGTGAGAGTAAAAAACTTCTTCAAAAATATAAGTGACTCCCCCTAACAGTGCTATCCATCAAAATTTGAATTGGTATACTAAATTTTGCACATATAATAAAATCTAATGATGAAATCTAAAATGCATAGAAAATAAATATGCATAGATCAATTGGAATTCAAAGTGTATAACACCTACAATTTTTCAAGGTGTGGCTACCAATCCTTTTTTCCATTCTCCCAAAGTTTCTTGGTTAGCCCAAGCTTGTGGTTCATAGCCTAAAACTCCATCAGGAGTTCTTCACCTTCATCCAAAGTATTAGGTACCAAATTTAACTTTATTTCTTTCTCTACACTATTCAAAGCATGGAATATAGGTGTGAAATTTGCATTCACTAGGTCTCTAAGTTGTTCAAACTACTCTATAATCTTTTCTCTTCATTCTTGTAGTTGGAAGAATTGTTCATGCAGATTTTTAATTATTAATCTAGTGTATCCATTTGCATCATTCATCTGATCATAGGCATTGGATTCTTTATCAATTTGTTCCTTGATGAAATCCATCTCAACCTTTATTTTTTTGGTGGAACTAGGCCACTTCAAGAAAAATTGAAATAGATCCTTGTCCTCTTCAACATAATTCTATAAATATTTCAATGTTTTCTATAATTTTCATGTTCATTGGCACATTTATCTAATATGTTTTCCAACCTTCTATCATTCATATTCTTATTTATCTCCTTCTCTAATTTTTCTTCAATACCAATAGAATATTCTTTGAGAGAATCAAGTAAAAGCTTCAAATTTTGCACACCAGATAAGGAATTTTCAATACTTACTCTCAGAATACTCTCTACAACACCTTCACTACTTCATCTATCAGCTCTGCACTCTTCTAATGTGTCTAGACAAGATCTCATCTCTAGCAGAGGCATGGAATGCATCACCAAGTTATAACTTGTGCAAAGGGGACATCTTGTCCATATCTACTTACCCATGTTGCTTTAAACTTTGTAATAACTAGGAAGAAACATGTTAGAACTATAATTGCATGCTCAATAGATTCTTTAATGAATCTTCAAAGGTTCTAGAATACTCTCCAACCATCTTCACATTACCTTCATCCTTAGCCTTTTCCTTGTCCCCAATGTTGTCTTCTGCTTTCTCTTCATTCTTCTTAGCATAGCCAGACTTTGTCTCATCCTTCTTCCCATCATCGAAAAAGTTTACATTGGTATCTAAAGGAGGCATATTTTATGTATTGTGTGCCTCATTGATCTCTATATTTTCTTGTACAAACTCATCTTCAGTATTCATCTATATTTCCTAAGGAGGGGAGTTATGACTAGTTTGAGTATCCTCCTTTTACAACTCTTCAACATTTTCTTCTCCAAAAATGTTTTCTCCTATCAAAGGACTACTTGTAACATTCTCTTCTTTTGTATCCATATTCTCCACTAATGGAGAGGTGTCTTTTTTCACATTCTCCTTTTCCACTTCATCTTCATGTTGTGCAACTTCTAGATCATTAACATCTAGGATAGAGACATCATCGTTTATTTCTTCTTCACTATCTAGGGTCATACCTAACCTTTTTTCCAAATTGGAAATCTTCTCAACTGATTCATTCTTGAGTTGTTCAATGTCATTTTTATCTTTTCCCATTAAGGTATTGACCCTTTTCTTAGTTATGAACTCTTTATTGTACAATTGAGCTAATTTAGCTCTATCCTCATTAGAAAATGTAGCACTAACTTTCTCCAAGGAAAATGATCTCAACTTTTCATCTTCATTCATTGGCTCTTCTCTTCTTGCATACAATGCATTTTTCATATCTTTATGAAATTGGCCTTCAACTTCCTTTATGGTGACATCAAATGGAACAGTATATCTAACAATTACTTCTTCTATTGTAGACTTATTAATGTCATTTGCAGTGGTATACAAGGTAGCAGTTTGTTCCAACATTTCATGCTCCACTATGTCATTAAATAATGCATCTAATTTTATGGGGCTATGTGTTCTTACTAGGGAAGCCTTATCCTTCTTCTTATTTTCTTTCAAATATTTTTCTCCTTTACCAAACTTGGTTTTCTTTTCCCTCACATAAATTTTGAACTCCTTTTTTCTATCTCTCCACCTCCGCTTCACTGACTATATCTACAATGTCAACCTTGACCTTCTTTGCACTTGTCTCTCCTTGAGAGACTCTATATTTTCTTTCCTTATGAGAGTTTTTCCTTCTACCTCTTCTTCTTCAAAACTTAGGTTCTTTTTTGTTGTTTCTTTAGCCTTTACTCTTCTCTTTTGTGGGGCACCTTGCTACTTTTCTTAATGAGAATTTTCTTTCATTGGGAGACTCTATTGTTTAGCCAAATCACTTTTTGAATCCTTTCTCTTTGTTCCACTGACAGAGAGAATAGTCCCAAAGGACTTGAGGGTAACTAGAGAGGGGGTAGATGTTCTACCTAATTTTACACCAGATGCACCTCCTAGAGAGCTAGAAATACCATTTTGGCTTTCTCCAATTGTTCCTTTGAAAGGCCCATCATCTCCACAACTTGTGTAGTCATCTTTTCAATAGATTTTTTTTTCTTCCTTTGTTGCATGTGTACCTCCATAGAATTCTCCTAATACATTCCACATCTTTCCTCAAAGGTGTCTCTAGGCTTGCTTAGCATATGGTCAACCAAACCAACAATTACATCCTCTGCAACTTCATATCCCATTTTTGTGATCCATATAATCTTAGGCTTAACAACCTCCATTATGTAGCAATCCTTACTCACCTTAAAGATAATTCCATTTTTATATTTCTCTAGTACTTTCTTCAAAATTTGCTCTAGATTGCATATTCTCTTGGAATTTTTTTAAGAATCCCCATAGTGCCTTCTTCTATGTGTCTTCATCACCTAATCTCATCAGGTGGTCTCTAATTTAATGTGCCATAGGCCTTTCCTTCAACCACACTAAGTTCCTAGTTCCAAGAACCTCATTAAGAAAGTAGAAAAAAAAAATCAAGGTACCAAACATGAAGGGGTACTAGAAGTCCTTAGTCTTCTACAAATTTTCTAGGAGTTGTTCCCTTAAAAATTCACACAAATCATAATTAGCAGCTTTCTTTACCATCCCATGTGTAGTTTTGATGGAAGTTGTAGAAATAGAGTTCTCTTTGTTTGTAAAATATATCTTGTGCCCTATTACTATTGTTGCATATTTCATTGTAGGGTCTCTAATTTCTTTAACTATCAAGGCTCTCTTGTGATACCTTACACTTGTTAACTCCATCACCATTTCAATTTCCACTAATTTGAGCATTAGAACTAGTCTGGTTGAGCATAATCTCATAACAACTCTAATTGCCTCGTTATTAACTAAATGAAGAATATCCAGCCACATGAACCTGTCATGAATTCTACTCAAGGTGTATCTAACTCACTCATCTATGTAGCAAGAGATCAAAAAATTATTCAAGACATCAAGCTTCTTCTTTTCCAAACTCTCAAACTCAAGTTTCAATTCAAATCATTCTCCAATTATTTAATTAAACAACACATCACCTAGATTAGAGTGGTTGGGTATGTGTAGGATCATCATGGAAAAAATACGCCCTTAAGTGGCAAAAAAAAAAAAAAAATTAGAGTTAGGCAACTTGACGTAAAAATTTGAATAAGTTATCTATATTATTTCAAAAATATGTAAGAATATAATTTGTAGAAAATTGAATGTAGTTTCTAAAATACTAGGTTTGTTTAAAAAAAAAAATCTATTTGGTGAAAATTTGAAATTTCAATGCAGTAGTACTTAAATTTCAGGGAAAAATAAGTAGGTGTTTCTCTAGCCACCCTAACCACAATACAATGATAATATATTTTTATAATATTTTAGATATAAGTAGATGACTCATGTCCCAATGTGATGCATTTTTTTTGTAATTTTTTTCTAAGTAAATAATTTATTATATTTTTTTATTACAAATTTTTAAAAATATAAAAAACTCGTATGTCTAACCACCTTAACTTCATCAAAACTTCATGAAATTCAATTTTTCTTTTCTTAATCCTATAGTATGCAAAGCATAGAATGTGACGCATGTTTTGGATTCAAAAAATGTGATACTATTTGAATGCTATAGATGTTTTTCAATTAGTCTATCAATCAAGACTTTAGTTGTAATTTGAACAAAAAATAAATAATAATTTCTTATTAAATTCAAAGTAAAGCCTAATTTATATTGGTGGAAATCTGAGAATCTCTTTTAAAACCCTTTTTGTTTCATCAATTTTGGTTTCAAAAAATTCATAAGCCACATACCCATCATATTGCTACTTTTTGGCCCATCATGATCCTGTACATACCCAGTTATACTCTTCCAACTTAGCGTATATGTAAATTCTTACATCTTCTATATGCAACACACCATACGAAATTCTAGAGAATGCACCATCTAGATCCATCATCATTGACTTATCAGGGTGTCGTTTGAACTTTGGATGGGTTTGATCCGCAACCTCAGAAATTTTTGGGGTATACATCTTCTAATCACAATGAAAGTACTTCTAAAACTATGGCAAATAGAAAGTGTAAATACCTTTCATTCACTGTCGATTAAGGTTTCATGCACAAGAATTCTAAAATACTTCTCTTCACTCCTTCACTGCTCTTCTCTCCTCAAATACTCAATTTTGTAAATGACTTAGACATATGTTAAATCACTTATAAACCCTTTTTGAAATAACCTAATTCACATTGAATTTAAACTTAGGCACAAAAGTTGATAACCCTAACTGTAATGCACAATCACCTTTGGTTGCTTTGCAAACTTCTATATCTTGATATTTTCCACTGATGTTTTCACCAATAAGTCAAGCACATTGACCTAAATTTCATATCCACGTATTGAATACATCAATACCATATCTTTAGCAGGGGCTTAATGATTTCTTGTTAAAACTCTCTCTAAGCCTAATCTCTTAACTTAGTTTCTGGAGGAAACATCTGCACTAGAAGTTAGCATAGACTCATCCTTAACCTCATTCTCCTCTTTCTTTCTCCATATCTTATTCATCTCTTTCTTCATCTCTACTAGATCATATTTTTCACTAGATCATTTTGTTGAATGCACAAGACAACTAAGAGGGGGTGAATCAGTTGTACCTTAAAACTTCAAAACCCTCACAAACATTCAAATCCAGATTAATTCAATTAACCCTTAATATGTTAGAATGATTTATCATGAAAGCAGATAACAAAAACATAATCAAAGCAACACCATGCACAAAGAAACACCAAATTTATGTGGAAACCCCAAGAAGGGAAAAACCACGATGATGATTATCTCACAATATAAAGTAATATCAATATCGATTACAAGGGGCTCACTACCCAAAAGAAAGAAAGGCTCATTTCCAAAGGCTCACTGGAAAAATATAAAAGAAGATAGAGAAGAATGTTACAGTGAGAAATATATCTCAATGCAATAGAAAAGTCCACCATAGCATCACCAACACCTTCATACTATTATTGATGATAATAAACACCTTCTGTTCATTACATCTAGTAATCTAACACATGAGATTTCGCACTGCACTACACAAATTCACACCTCACAACTCTAAAATTCACATCATTAGCATCACACGCCTCTATCTTATCATCCCTCAATAACTCAACTTATATTTATACCATCTTCATCCTTGAAAACATCCTCCAAGGTTGGATATACACCTCAACCATGCAAATTAAAATTAAGTCAACACTAAAACATTCCCATGGTGGAAAGGAATGAAGGAAGACCACAAAAAACCTTAGCAATGACCTAAATCCACTCATACATACAACACCACGCTTCCACAAACACCGAAGCAACTCCGCAATAAGTGTAAACACCCAAGGTCAGTTGAACTCGTGCTAACACCATTAAACAATTAAGTAAACACTTCCTCAAATTCAAAGATGACTCATAGACCACATACCATGCTTGAACACAATCTAGAGTATTCCAAAAACATCTTGAAATCCAACAAATTCCTTTGCAACAACTTTCACTTGAAGAATGTAGACATCGAGTACACTCACATAATTATGTCATACACTACAACTCAAGAAATCAACTTTCAAAGCACCACACCTCAAATAAATCCAACTCAATAAAGATACAAACAATATCAACACCCTTCCAAATCCACAAGACCTAAAACCACTCTAGAGATAAACTCAAAGAAAAAACATCTCTACTAAATACCTCTAAAATACACAATTCATGTACTAGTGAACACAACTTCCTTTGCACAATTGTCCAACACACTAAATTCTAAATGAAACACCTCTTAACACTGTTGTGCATGTTTTGCACACACGCCCCACCATAGGCAGGGACCCCCTTTTTTTGCTCCTAACAAGCTGCTTTGCTCCTGTCTTGTTCTATGTGCCCCAATTTCCAAGCCCAAATTGGTCATGTGCCTTCAAACGATCAAATTCCCCTTACCAAATTCAACTACTTAGGGTATTCAAATCCGCAGAGAAACAAAGTCCCCCATCCTTTTTCTACCCATTATCTTGTTTTTGTTGACTTGGTCCCTAATCACTCAATTCAATTTTTTCCACATTTTTGACTTTGGGGCCAACTTTTTAGTGGATTTGGGATGTGTTTGGGGTGCTTAAGTGAACTACCAAGGTTTCGTCAACATTCGGTTAAGTTTCAATGGTTTCAAAACTTTCCCTCCAAAATTCCCTTCCTCTTTGGTTGTTTTGGAAACATTTGTGGACCCTCGTCAGTCTAGTTTCCACATTTTTGACTTTGGGGCCAACTTTTTGGTGGATTTGGGATGTGTTTGAAGTGCTTAAGTGAACTACCAAAGTTTTGTCAACATTTCATTAAGTTTTGGTGGTTTTGGAACTATGTCCCCCTTTGGCTATTTTTTAACATCCGTGGAGCCTTGGGGGCCCAGCCTCCGAAGCCCGACCCCTCCATGGTTGTTTTAAACATTTGTGGAGCCCCGGTGGCTCAACCTCCGAAGCCCAGCCCCTTTGTGGCCATTTTCGAGACTCTGTCCCTTCGTGGCTGTTTTGAACATCTGTGGAGCCCTAGCGGCCTGGCCTCCGGAGCCTAGCCTCTCCATGGTCATTTATGGACTCTATCCCTCTGTGGCCATTTTGAACATCTATGGAGCCCAGGCAGCTCGGCCTCTAGAGCCCGGCCCCTCCATGACCATTTCTGAGACTCCATCCCTCCATGGCCATTTTGAACATCCATAAATCCCTGGCAGCCCAGCCTCTGGAGCCCAGCCCCTTAGTGGTCGTTTCCGAGACCCTATCCCTCTTTGGCCATTTTGAATATCTATAGAGCCTCAGCGGCCCTGCCTCCACCAACCCCTCCGTGGTTGTCTCCAGGACTCCATCCCTTTGTGGCTGTTTTGAACATCCATGGAGCCCCGGCGACCCGGCCTCTGGAGCCTGGCCCCTCCGTGGTCATTTATGGAACTCTATCCCTCATTGGCTGTTTTGAACATCCATGGAGCCTTGGCAGCTTGGCCTCCAGAGCCTGGCCCCTCTATGGCCGTTTCTGGGACTCCATCCCTCTTTGGTTGTTTTGAACATCCATGGAGCCCTAGTGACCTAGCCTCTAGACCCCAACCCCTCCATGGCTATTTCTAGGATTCCATCCCTCTTTGGCCATTTTGAACATCTGTGGAGCCCCGACAGCATGGCCTCCGGAGCCCATCCCCTCCATGGTTGTTTTCTGGAATCCATCTCTTTATGGCCATTTTGAACATCCATGTAGCCCTGGTGACTTGGCCCCTCCGTGGCCATTTCTGAGACTCCATCTCTCCATGGCCATTTTGAGCTTCTACTTTTTCAAATGGGTCCAATCTTAAGTATTTTTTTCTGGGCATTCTTCCTTCCCCTTTTCCCATGTGCTATAATTGAAAAATCTTGGTTTTGCTAAGTTTTGTGGGGTTCGGGAACTTCCCTTCTGGCTTGTTAATTGAAAAATCTTGGTTTTGCTAAGTTTTGTGGGGTTCCGGAACTTCCCTTCTGGTTTGTTGTCCCTTGTTCCTTGCCCGCCCCCTTGGGCCTGCATTGATGTTTATGGTCCAAATGAGCTCCAAATATGAATATTATGATATTTTGATTATGCATGGATGGATCTAATAAGGATTTTGTAAGATTTGACTACCGTTTTCCTTGATTTGTGTATGAAAACACTTACAACACCTCATGTATGCAGGATCCAAGAAGCCTACCATGGTTCCGTTGAGGAGACCCATTGAGAAAGTTGAACAAGGAAATAGCATCGCTCCTATCACCATTCATTTCATGTTTTCCTCTCCCCCTCACACCCACCAACAGGGTCAGCATTAGAAGAAGGCATGTGCCAAGGATGTTAAGGACAAAAATGCAAGGGGGTGGCCTTGAAGAAAGCATAAGGTAGTTGTCCACCCAAATCAGGGGCAACCAATCTATTGATGCCAATTGTCGATGGACTCGTTTGATCCAAGGAAAAACACTGCAACACATCAAGTAGGAGGGTAACTTTCAGACAGTTTTTTTTACAGTGAAAAGGGAAATCAGCTAAATGATGAAATTGCTACAGTGACTAGCACTAGATGACAAAATAGAGAAAAGACAAGGAATATATTTTAAAATTGCTGAATATTGTGGGGTAGGTGAAACCCTAATGTAATTGAATCTGGGCCATTCATTGCAAATGGATCCTAGCCATTCATTTGGGCTTTGGAAAACTATAAATAGGGGATTTCCCCTCATTTGTAAGGGTTGGAGAACTGATGTAAAGACATTCTGCAGCAATAGAAAGCAACATTGCATGATTTATGGGTGTTCCTTTTGAGTTTTCTCTTTATGTATGCATGGTTCAACTTCCATAGTAGTTTTAGTTGTAGATTCTTGAATGGAAGTGATAATGGAAATTGTTGTTATGGCATTTTATGAACTTTCAGCCCATACTTTTAGCACTTGTTGATGACAAATTGCTATGTAAAGTTAGCCTGGGCTTCTTGATTTCAATGTTGCAACTTAGTTCAATAGCATGTGCATAATGTGCATATGCAATTTAAAAATCTGCAATCCTTAGAAGATTACACTGGTTTTGTGCAACTGTAGGTTACTCTTGGCCAAGCAAAACCCAGTTTAGGGAGTTTGTCTACTGTAGCAGTCTCCATGGTTACTGTTCATTTGTAGTTTCAGATCCAGGAACCTTCTCTCTTCCCTGCCCTTTTTCCTTTTTTTTAATAAGTACCATAGGAAAGGTTCATTGCACATTGTAAAGCTAAAACTAATGATAAAATGGAGTTCAAGAATGTTGTTTGAACCTACAACAAATGCACAACTTCTCCATCTTAGGAACTCCATTTCAAGACCCAACTTCCCATGCTTTGTAACTTGTCTATAAGTCTGACTTGTGATTCTAGCAAATCACATCAAACAATTGAGATATTCCAAGCACTGTCAAGACCTAACATTAGAGACCTTGGGATAGTGTTCTACAATTTGATTGTGGAAGATTTTCTTTCAAGAGAGTTAGTGCACCTACGCATTACCTGTGTTGAGAAGTGCATAAAAAACACATCAACAAACACCTCTAAGAAACATATCCAAACCACATGATAATATATTCAACAGAGAATAAATGTGAGCCAAACCAGAATGCTACTCTACAAGAGAGAACACCACTGCAACATACCGTTTCCTCTTTTTATTCCAATTTTCTCAAAAGCACTTGGAAACCAAGCACCAGAGACATGTCCTCAACATTTTCATCACTTCCTCATCACCACCAATCCAAGTGTAACATAGAAACTCAAACATACATCTATAGGCAGAAGTGTATCAAAGCAACATTAGATGTTGACACTAGTAGCTTAGTAATGAAAACATAATGCAACTAATCAAAGCATCATCGTAAACAACATCAACTCAATACCAAATGCATGCATCCTTGCAACAATCTCCTCATACTGTTTGTACTAATGATAACACATAAGCTTGTTGACATCAATGACAACACCAACTACATATACTTGCAACAATCTCCCCCTTTGTCATTGATAGCAACCATTGCACAATGACAAAACTCGCTCATCCTGACTGCAACAACTAATAAATTCACTACTCCTTGACATGTATCCACCAATATTATTATAGATCAAAGAATGAATCTTGATATCCACTGGACCAATGCATCTCCTTATGCATCTAGTTCAAATAAGGAGGCGCAATAAGCCCCCAACTTCTCTGAGAGATACTCAAAAGTATCCTTAGGAATATCCTTAGTGAATATGTCAACAACCTGATCCTTTGTAGACACATATTCAAGATTCACTTCATTCTCTACAACCTTCACTCACAAAAAGTGATACCATATTGAGATATCATTTGTCCTTGAATGCATTATTAGATTCTTTGATATATTGATAGCACTTGTATTATCATAGAAGATAGAAATTAGTTCATCATATACCACTCTCATATCCTTTAATGTTTTCCTCATCCACAAAACTTGTGTGCAACAAGATGCTACTACAATATCTTCTACCTTTGCAGTAGATAAAGGCATTGAATCTTGTTTCTTGCTTAACCATGACACCAATCTGCATCCAAGAAAGAATTCACCACCACTTCTACTTTTCCTGTCATCTACACAACCAACCCAATCTGCATCTATGTAAGCACTTAGATTAAAGTCAATATCCTTTGGATACCACAAGCCATGATCTAGAGTACCCTTCAAGTATCTAAATATCCTCTTCACTACTACAACATGTGACTCTCTAGGATCTTCTAGAAATCTATCCACAAGACAAGTTGCATGCATGATATCCAGTCTAGTAGTAGTTAGATATAGTAGTCCTCCAATAATTGATCTATACTTTCTCTAATCAACCTTAGGAGATTCATCATTCTTGCTCAGCTTGCAACCAGTGATCATAGGCGTACATAATGGTTTAGAATCTTCCATTCCAAACTTCTTTAACATTTCCTTGACATACTTTGAATGTGAAATGAAAATACCACTATTTTTCTGATTGATTTGTAGCCAAAGGAAGAAATTCATCTCCCAAAACCATGGCATTTCAAATTATTTTTGCATCTCTTCTACAAATTTCTTACACACAGCTTGATTTCCTACAAAAATTATGTCATCAACATATACAACCACAATCAAAATTTTATCTTTTTCAAATTTGAAGTAAATATTTCTATTTTTGGTACCTTTATTGAACCCTTGTTGTAACAAGTACATGTCTAACCTTGCATACCAAGCTTTGGGATCTTGCTTCAACCCATATAATGCATTCTTCAATATGCAAACCATATCTAGTTTATTTGATACCTAAATTCCTTCCAATTGTTCTATGTATACTTATTCCAATTCTCCATTCAATAAAGTAGACTTCACATCCATTTGATATACTTTGAAATCCTTATGTGTTGTAAAAGAAAAAACCATCCTAATAGCTTTCATTCTTTCCACCAAAGTAAATTTTTCCCCAAAATCTATGCCTTCTACTTGTGAGTAGCCTTTACACACAAGCATTTCCTTATTTCTTACCACTTCTCCACTCTCATTCAATTTGCTCTGAAATACCCACTTAGTTCCAATCACATTCTTATTTTCTGATCTTGGGACAAGTTTCCAAGTTTGATTTGTCTCAATCTGTATTAGTTCTTCTTTCACAACGTTGATCCAATACTCATCCTTGCATGCTTCAATAATTGTTTTAGGTTCAACTTCAGAAAGTAAACATAGATTTACATGTTCTTTAGTAGATTTCCTCCTTATTAGTACACCTTTGTTGTTATCACCAATGATCTATTCTTCAAAATTATTATTCTACACATACCTAGGAGTTTTAGGAATCTTTTTTGAAGCTTCTTCCTCTTCAATCTACACTTCTTTTTCCTTAGTTTTTTCTTCTTCTCTACAAGAAGAATCATCTAATTCATATCCATCTATGACCACAGAATTATTTTGTAGGTCTTCATCAACCTTGAAACTTGCACTCTCAACAATCTTTCTTAGCCTCTTGTTGTAGCACTAATAAGCTTTGGTTTTAGAATAATATCCAAGGAAGATACCTTCATCAGACCTTGCATCAAATTTCCTAAGTTTTTTTCATCTCTTATAATATAGCATTTGCTTCCAAACACTCTGAAGTATTTGATAGTAGGAATTCTTCCATATCATAGCTCATAGGGAATTTTTGTGTTTTCTCTTTCTTACACTCTATTAAGCATGTAAACAATACTATGAATTTCTTCTCTCTAGTATACTTCCAATAGATTTTATTCTTTCATCACTATCCTTGCAGCTTCTTAAACAAGCCTATTCTTTTTTTCAACCATTCAATTTTGTTGAGAAATCCTAGGGACAAATAAATGCCTCTTTATTCCATGATTCTCATTAAATATATTCAAATCATTGGAGGTGAACTCTCTGTTGGATATTGTTGATATGTGGTTGTCATTGATGTCAACACTATTGTCATTAATGTCCTTAAGGCTATATATGTCAAGGATATTGAGAAAATTGTAATAAAATAAGTTGCAGGTTGGTCGTGATGCAGTGAAGCTCAGTTTAGCCATCATACTAGTGACTAGCTCATTATATTGATAATTAGAGGTTGTGAATTAAAGGGTTTATTAGCGAGTATATCTAGTTTATCCATGTGAAGTTTCAGAGATCCACATGAAGATTTGATTCAATTATTAGTATCTATGTTCTAGTAGTTATTATGTTGCTTCAGTCGGTATTCCTGGAAGAAGATGATGTGATTCTAGTAATTTGAGTTGTTGTGGATGCTTCTGTGGTGTTTCATGATGCTTGTGTGTGTTTCTAGATCTTGATCTATCTATGTTGCACATCTGCATTAATGGTTGTGCTTGTGATTGTGATTTTCTTTTGTGTTCATTTTTTTATGGTCATGGCTAACAAGGTGGCTATAGCATGTTGTGGATGTTCAAGGCATAATTGTTCAAGGTGTTTCATATTTGAAGATGTTGTTTTTGGTCCTTACTATGTTTTGGCCGACATTGTTTTGGTGTGCATTAAAAATTGTTTCTTGATTTGGGCCGATAGTTTGTACACATTTTATATTTTGTTAAAGTCTGCATGTAGTCGATGTTATCCTTAGTCATGGATATATATGATTGTCTTTTTATACCATTTGAAGGTAGAGTGGTATGCGAAGTGTGTGAGTGTTGTGTATGAATAATTTTCTATCGCTTTGAAGGTAGAAGTAGAGTGTGAAGACGAGTGAGTAGATGTTTATGTGCTTAACTAGAACTGTAATCAGGCATTAGCATATGCTATTTTCTTAGTTCAAAATCTTGTGGATGTAATATGAATGTTTTTGTAAGACATTGTGTCTTCCTTTCGGAAATAAGCCTTTTGTATTTGAGTAATGAGCTCTAGGCAGTGTGGTTGAATGCATGTGCATTCCCCATTTATAATTCTTTTATACTTTTAACAGGGTATAATCTTGTGGACTAACCTCCACTATGGTTTTTCCCCTCACAGGGTTTCCATGTAAAAAATCATGGTGTTATGTGTGATACTGATGATGTCATGGTTTATGCTTTCATGTTTATTTATTAGATCTAAGAAGAAGTTGAATAATTTTAATAAGTTTAATTTCTAAGACAACTGATTCACCCCCACCCTCTCAATTGTCTACCCTTGTGTTGCCAACAATTGGTATCAGAGCAGGTTCCTTGAAATAAGTTTAATATCTTGAGGTGATTCAAGATGGTGACATATAAGAAGGATAGCTTGAAATTTGATGGAACTAATTATTCTCTATGGAAGACTTGAATGGAGTGTCATCTAAGATGCATTGGTGAACCTTATTGGACAATTACAAAGAATAGGTATATCATCCCACAGAATGGTCCTTCTACTGCAAGTGAGATTAAGGAAGTTGAGTACAATTTAAGGGCTAAAGAAGCATTGTTGAGTGCTCTAACTAATTTCGAGATGAAAAATGTAATAGAGATGAAGACTGCTTATGAGATCTAGAAAAAGTTGGAAACTTTGTATGAAGGTGATGCACATGTGAAGATTGCTAAGTTGCAAAGCCTAAAAGGGAAATATGAAATGTTGAGAATGGGTGAAGATGAGAACATCACTTCTTTTATGTAGAGAGTAAATGAACTTGTGTGTAGTATCAAATGTGTTGGTGGGACATTGGAAGAATCAGAGATTGTTGCTAAAGTGCTCAGATCCTTTCCTATTGCATACAAAGCCAAAGCTAATGCTATTGAGGAGATTTGAACTGTGGCAAATGTAACCAAAGACATGTTGATTGGTAAGCTTACTACTTTTGAGTTGAGTTTGGTGATTCTCTTCCTAAGGCAGAATCTACATTCAAAGCTACTATCTCTGGAAAAGATAAGCAGAGATATGATCCAAGAGAAATTTCTTCTAGAAAAATGTTCAAGTATGAGGAGGAAATGAGATATATTGAAGAGGAAGAGAGAAAACTAGATGAGATTGAAGCACTTATTGTCAAGAGGGAAGCCAGAGGAGAAGGTAAGTATAAAGGGAAATTTCATATTAAATGTTTTTCTTGCAATAAGATAGGTCATTTTGCATCAAGGCGTTTGAAAAGAGTTCCTAAGCAAAGACCTAACAAGCCAAGATTCCAAAGAAATTGTTATTGTGTTGCTAATGAAGGTGTGTCAGATGATGAATCTGATAAAGGGAATGTAAGTGAGGACAAATGGGTATTTATTGCTATCAAGGAAAATGATCTAGTTCCTACTAAATCTACTAATTGCACAAATGTGGAGAAAGCCCTAGCTACCAAAGTTGAAGAAAAGGATGAATGGGTGATTGATAGTGGATGCTCCCATCACATGACAGGTGATAAAAGTAAATTTGTGTGCTTGGAAAATTATGATGGTGGTGTTGTAAGATTTGGTGATGATAAAGCTAGTGTAATATGTGGCAGAGGATCCATTTCTCTTTATGGTAAGCATAATACTACTGATGTTCTATATGTGGAAGGTTTGAAGCATAATCTCTTAAGTGTTGGATAGATGGTTGACAAGGGATACAATATTCAATTTAAAAATGGAAAGTGTAGAATATTGGGAAGTTTTGGAAATGTGATTGCATTTATTACAAAAACAAAAGCTAATATATTTCACCTAAATGTTGCTAGTAAAAGTTGTCTGATTGCTCAAGTTGATGAAAGTTGGTTGTGGCATAGGAGAATGTGTCATGTAAACTTTATTAATATTATCAAGATAAGTTCTACTCAGGCAGTGAGAGATCTTCTTGGTTGATAAAACCTACTAATTCCATATGCAAGGAATGTCAGTCAGGAAAGAAAACTACAATTTCATTTCGGAGCAAACAACATTGTTCAAATGAAGTGTTGGAGCTTGTGCATACTGACTTGTGTGGTCCTTCTAGATTTAGAAGTTTACAAGGATATAGGTATTTCATGTTACTTATTGATGATTATTCTAGAATGATGCGGGTTACTTTCTTAAGGTAAAACTATGAAGCTCTAGAGAAATTCAAGATTTTTAAGGCTAAGGTTGAGACAGAGACAGGTCTAAAGATTAAATGGCTGAGATCAAATAGAGGTGGTGAATTCACTTTTGATGAGTTTAATTCTTTTTGTGAAGAGCATGGGATAAAGAGACAATTATCTGCCCCGCGGACCCCTCAACAAAATGGAGTTGTGGAAAGGAAGAATAGGGAAATTGAAGAAGCTACTAGGACTATGATACCAGAAGGAAATGTTCCTCATATCTACTAGAGAGAAGTTGTGAGTACTGTCATTTACACTCTCAACCAGGTATAGGTCAAAGGTGATACTAGTAAGACTCCTTATGAGCAATGGTATGATCATAATCCTACTATTAGATACTTCAAAATATTTGGGAGTAAATGCTATATCAAAAAGATGAATATATAGGAAAGTTTGATGCTAGAAGTGATGAAGGAATATTTCTTGGTTATTCTACTAAAAGCAAGTCCTACTAGTGCTATAATAAGAGATTGAGGAAAGTAATTGAAAGTGATAATGTCAAGGTTGATGAAGACATAGTTAGACCATCCAGAACCTATGGATATGACTCAAATGGTCAGAATGACAACTTAGATAAATGAAAGAAAGTTCAAACTCCAAATGAAGTTTAGATCATTTTAATGAATCAGGAAAATCAAGAGGAAGGAACTAGTGAAAGTGCAAAAGTGAGATCACAAGAGCATAAAGTTCAAGAACACCCTAAGACTCCAAGGTATGTAAGACTAAATCATTCAAAAGATCATATTATAGGTGATAAGAACAAAGGAGTTCAAACTAGGAGAAGAATTGCAGAAGAATATTGTTTGATTTCAAAGACTGAGCCTAATAGTGTCAATGAAGCATGCAAAGATGAACATTGGATGGAAGCAATGAAAGAAGAAATAATTTAAATTGAGAAGAATGATGCATGGATCCGTATTCCTAGACCTGAGGAAAAAAATGTAATTGGAACTAAATGGGTCTTTAGAAACAAACTGAATGAGCAAGGTGAAGTTGTTAGAAACAAAGCAAGACTTGTGTGTAAAGGATATTCTTAGATGGAAGGAATTGACTTTGAAGAAACTTTTTCCCCTATTGCTAGGATTGAAGTTGTGAGACTATTTCTTGCTTATGTTGCTTACAAAAACTTCAAGGTCTATCAGATGGATTTCAAGTCAACATTTCTAAATAGTGAACTAGAAGAAGAAGTGTATATTGAGCAAGTTGATGGATTTCAATTGACTGATCAGGGAGATATGGTTTGTTGGTTGAAGAAATAATTGTATAGAATAAAGCAAGCCCCAAGAGAATGGTATGCCAAATTAGACAAGTATTTTTTGAAGCTTGGATTTAATAAAAGTACTACTAATAGTAATTTATATTTCAAGATTGATCATGATAAAGATTTTATTGTTGAAGTCTTTGTTGATGATATCATTTTTGGAGGAGATGGTAGTCTATGCATGAAGCTTGCTAATGAGATGAAAAGTGAGTTTGATATTTCTATGATCAGAGAAATGAAATTCTTTTTGGGATTGCAAATTACTCAATTAGATAAGGGGATCTTTATATCTCAGTCCAAGTATGTGAAAGAACTGCTAAAGAAGTTTGTTATGGAAGATTCAAAGCCAGTTGGTACACCTATGGTAACCAGATGTAAGTTGACACAAGATGATAATTCACCTAAAGCAAACCATACTAGATACAGATCCATGATTGGTGGATTGCTTTATTTGACTCAAACTAGACCTAATATCATGAATGCCATATGCATTGTTGTAATATTTCAAGCTGGTCCTAAGGAATCTCATGTGATAGTTATGAAGTGGATTTTTAGGTACTTGAAGGGGACAATTTATTTTGGCATATGGTATCCTAAAGAGGATAACCTTACTTTGAGTGCTTTTACTGATGCTAATTGGGAAGGAGATGTGGATGACAGAAAGAGTACTAGTGGTGGTTCATTTTTCTTGGGAAAGAAGTTGATTTCATGGTTAAGTAAGAAACAGAATGCCATTTCTTTATCTACTGTAGAGGTAGAATACATTGTTGTTGCTAACAATTGTACTCAAGTATTGTGGATTAAGCATATGTTGAAAGATATTAGAGTTGTGTATGATGAACCTATTGCTATATTCTATGATAATTCAAGTGCAATTAACATTTCTAAGAATCTGGTGCTGCATTCAAAAACCAAATACATATCTATCAAGTTTCACTTTTTGAGAGAGAAGGTGAGTGAAAAAGAAGTTAGATTGGAGCATGTGCCCACTAAGGAACAGATTGTAGATATCTTTACCAAGCCCTTTCCTAAGGATAATTTTGAGTATCTCAAAGGGAAGCTAGGGGTGATTACCCCTTCTGATCAGAATTAAGATACATCGACTTGCATCAATCTGTGCATTTCATAGTCATATCTTGATCTAGATTGATGTTGTGGTGGCTGCTACTTAGGGGGAGTAGTCAGATGTTCAAAAATGTGGTTCAGAGCTTGTGTGGCAAAAAATAATGTGTATCTTTGTCATTGATGTCAAAGGGGGAGAAAAGTCATGTGAAAAAATATGAAAGAGTTAAGGAGAAAAGAGTCAAAATCTAAGTGGGAGAAAGTGCTAAGAGAAAGTTGTGTTGATAGTGCTTTTCACATCATGTGTTTCCATCAATGCCAAAGGGGGATATTGTTGGATGTTAGTGATATTTGGTTGTCATTGATGTCAACACTATTGGAATTAATGTCCTTAAGGTTGTATATGTCGAGGATATTGAGAAAATTGTAATAAAATAAATTGCAAGTTGTTCGTGATGCAATGAAGTTTAGTTTAGCCATCATACTACTGACTAGTTTAGTATATTGATAATCAGAGGTTGTGGATTAAAGGATTTTTTGGTGAACTATCTAGTTTATCCATGTGAAGTTTTAGAGATCCACATGAAGATTTGATTGAGTTATGAGTATCTGTGTTCTAACAGTTATTTTGTTGCTTCAGTTGGTGTTCCTAAAAGAAGATGATGTGTTTCTAGATTGTTCTCTATCTATGTTCCACATCGGCATTGATCATTGTGCTTGCGATTGGTGATTTTCTTCTGTGTGTTCATTTTTTTCATTTTCATGACTGACAGGGTGATTCTAGCATGTTGTGGATATTCAAGGCATAATTGTTCAAGGTGTTTCATGTTCAAGGATGTTGTTTTGGGTCCTTACTATGTTTTGTTCAATATTGGTTTGGTGCGCATTAAAAATTGTTTATTTATTTGGGCCAACAGTTTGTACACATTTTATATTTTGTTAAAGTCAACATGTAGTTGATGTTATCCTTAGTCGTGGATATATATGATCAATTGTTTATACCAGGGTATGTGCAAGATCTTCATGGAAAAAAGGGCCCTTAAGTGGCAAAAAATTCAAAAAAATTAGAGTTAGGCAACTTGACATAAAAATTTGAATAAGTTATCTATATTATTTCAAAAATATGTAAGAATAGAATCTGTAGCAAATTGAATGTAGTTTCTAAACTACTAGGTTTGTTTAAAAAATCTATTTGGTAAAAATTTGAAATTTCAATGTAGTAGTACTTAAATTTTAGGGAAAAGTAAGTAGGTGTCTATCTGACCACCCTAATCACAATAAAATGATAATATTTTTATAAAATTTTAGATATAAGTAGAGGACTCATGCCCGATGTGATGTATATATTCTTGTAATTTTTTTTTCCAAGTAAATAATTAATTATGAATTTTTTATTACAACTTTTTTAAAATATAAAAACTCATATGTCTGACCACCTTAACTTGGTCAAAACTTCATGAAATTAATTTTTTCTTTTTTTAATCATATAGTATTTGAAGCATAGAATGTGACGCATGTTTTGGATTCAAAAAATTTGATACCAATTGAAAGTTGTAGATGTTTTTCAATCAACCTATCGATCAAGACTTTAGTTGTAATTTGAATAGAAAATAAATAATAATTACTTATTAAATTCAAAGTAAAGCATAATTTATATTGGTGGAAAAATGAGAATATCCTTGAAAAACCCTTTTCATTTCATCAATTTTGGGTAAAAAAAAAGTCGCCAGCCACATACCCATCATATTGCCACTTTTTGGCCATCATGATCCTACACATACCCACCATTTGAAGGTAGAGTGGTGCAAGTGGTGTGCGAAGTGTGCAAGTGTTGTGTGTGAATAATGTTCTAATCTTTTGAAGTTTGAAGTAAAGTGTAAAGAAGAGTGAGAAGATGTTTATGTGCTTAACCGAAATTGTAATTAGGCATTAGCAGATGTTATTTTCTTAGTTCAAAATCTTGCGGATGTAATCCGAATGTTTCTATAAGACATTGTGTCTTCCTTTGGGTAGTAATCCTTTTGTATTTGAGTAGAGAGCTCTAGGAAATGTGTTTGAATGCATGTGCATTCCCCATTTATAATTATTTTATACTTTTAATAGGGTATAATCTTATGGACTAACCTCCACCATGGTTTTTCCCCTAACAGGGTTTCCATGTAAAAAATCTTGGTGTTATGTGTGTTTATGATGTGGTCATGGTTTATGCTTTCATGTTTACTTATCAGATCTGAGAATAAGTTGAATAATTTTAGTGAGTTTAATTTTTGAGACAACTAATTCACCCCCCTCTCAGTTGTCTACATTTATGTCGCCAACACTCTCCACCTATGTTAGACCTCAAGCATTTAATTTTCATGTCCATTTCATTCTCAACCATAACTTTGAATGCTTTAAACTTATCTGGAGCTTCTAATTTTTCTTTAAGAAAAGTAACCCATGTCATTCTAGAATAATCATTAATCAATAGCATGAAATACCTATCACCTTGAATACTTCTTACTTTTGTAGGACCACAAATATATGTATGCACCAATTCCAACAATTTGGTAGAAGATTGTTCTTTTACTTTGAAACTTCTTTCTTACTTTCCAACTTTACATTCCTTACAGACAACATTGATAGGCTTTGTAATCTTTTGTAGATCTCTCACAGCTTGAAGTGAACTTATTCTCACTAGGCTATCAAAATTGATGTGACACATTCTTCTATGCCATATCCAACTCTCATTGATTTGAGTCATGAAACAATAACTATCACCACCTTTGAGTTGATAAACATTTCCATCTATCCTTCTAGCAACAGTCACACTTTTGGAGCCTTTGCTAATCTCACAGACATCATCCTGAAAGATAAGATTGTATCCCTTGCTACACATTTTTCCAACACTCGAGAGGTTATTCCTTAAACCCTTAACATAAAGAACATCATTTGTGTTATGCTTGCCATCAAAAATGATTGAACCTTTTTGGCATATCTTAGCAAATGTATCATCACTAAACCTAGCTAGTCCTCCATACTTTTCAATTTGTAGACACTTAAAAATGTCCTAAATCATATACACACTTGAATCCAATATATTAACATCATTTTGTCCTAAAACTCTTCTTTTTGTTTGTTTGATTAAATTAACCTAGTTATTTAATCAAATGCCTCATCTTCACTTATTAATCTAATTGACCTTATTGGGTTAATTCACCCCTTCTCACACTAACATTTCATCTTGTTTAGTTAAATAGTGAAAATTATTTAATTTAAACCATATGTCCTCTTATTTAATTAAATAACCCTAAACTATTTAATTAAATATATTTTTGCATGTTCCCTTTTCATTAAATAAATCAATAATTTAATGAATATCATATTATTCTCCATCTTGCATAGTAAAATTTAGTTTTTTGCAAGGGAATATTCTTGGAATATTCCTCCTTTGTGCATTCCTCCAAAAGATAATGTTCATATGGAATATCCTCTTTTGTGCACTCATTCCTCCAAAATATCTCTTAACCTCTTCCTAATTCTTAAGAATTGTGTTTGTTGAAAGCTAATTTGGACCATTGATTAAATTAATTGATCCTTGTCAACTTTCAACCTTGACCATGGATTGGAATCCTCAATCCATGTTTCATCCTCCTTTCATTGTTGACCATTAATTGATCTTTTCAATCTAATCCCTTGATTTCTCATTTGCTCTCCTATAAATAGATCACTATTTGGAGACAAATGGATCCATATTTTGATAGCAAAGTCATGTTGTTGAAACTCACACTTAACTTGTATCCATATTGAGCACTTTTATTTAGCATATTATATTGATTTCATCTATATAGCTTAAGCATCCATTAATGGCTTCCATAGTAACTTAGCTTGCATCCATTTTATCATATTTTGGAATCTATGGCTTACATCTTTGAATTTTGTTTACATTTAGCATAGATTTCATCCTCTTTATTGATTATCTTAGCATTTATCATTTTAAATCTAGTTTTACATCATGCTTCACACACATCTCATCAGTTTCATCATTTTTCTTCAATAAAATTGATTGGAACAAATCTCACACCATACAAGATTATTTTAACAAAATGGGATTGGGAAAGGGCTGAATTCCACACTCAAAACAACACCAATCCCCCAATGGGATGAGGTTTTCTGAGCTTAATTAGGATACTTTGTGCAATTTGAGTTTTATTTCAAGTTTTAATGGCTTCCTAGTTTAACTTTGCAATAATTTCATTGGGAATGTAACTTGATTTAGCTAATTACATTATTTTAAATTGCTTATTACAATCATGTTTAGCTTAGTTAATATTTACATCCACACAAGTTTAACAAACATGCTCTTATCAATTGTCAAATGATTATAGCATCCACTATCAATGATCTAGTAGTTCTTCTCCTATCTAGCATGAAAAGAAAAAACCAAAGTTCCTTTAGTATTATTACTTGCTTCTAGATCCCTTTCCTTCACACATCTCTCAAACTTAACAAAATTAGTTTCATCTTTGAAAGACATGAACAAGCATTCACCATCCTCATCATCCTTATAATCAGATTCATCATCAAATATACTTACATCTTCTCTAACATAATAACTTTTCATAATCATCTTACCTTTGTTCTCCTTATTTTTGTCATTCAAAGCTATGTTTGGACATCTTGAAGCATAATGACCTATCTTTCCACAACTAAAAAAATTGAAAGGAAAATTATCTCTATACTTTCCAATACCATTTTTCATTCTTCTCACAAAGTTAGCTTCCATGTCATCAAGATCCTCATGATCTAATTCCACAATCTTCTTTGTTTTTCTAGCCTTAAAAGCAGTCTCAAATTTTGAATTACTTATACCAAATTATCTCATTTCAAAAGAAATTAAAGAACCATGCAACTAATCTCTATTATTTTGGCTCAAATTTGGTAATTCCTCAATAGCAAAAACTTTATGATTATAAGTCTTAGGATTTTGAGTACCTTCTTTACCAATTCTTCTTCTTCAACTCTCCACTAAGAACTCTGATGTTGAAAACTTCATCCACCTTCTACAAGTATCTTATGATGTTTTCATCTTTAGAAATGCATAGGGTCTCAAAAATGATCTTCATATTCTACATCTTAGCTTGATTGACATTATCATCTACTTCATAAATTCTTTCTAATGTTACCCAAATTTCTCTAGCAGTTTTCAGATCCATAACTTCACCAATTTAGAATTAGCAAGACCAATTAAGAGAGCATACCTTTCTTTACCATTTTTTCATAGGACTTGATCTCATCATTAGTATTTGGACCATTTACACATATAGTATATCCAATCTCAACAAACTTTTAGATTTCAAATCCAAGAGAAACCAAAAAACCTTCCATCCTTGTCTTCTATAATGCATAATATGATCCAAAGGAGCATCTTTCTTGTGTGTCATCCTAGATCTTGTTGAATAAGACAACTAAGAGAGGGGTGAATCAGTTGTAGCAAATTTAAACTTTAAAAAATTCACCGGAACTTAGATCAATCACAAATCTTTAACTATGCTAAAATGATTAAACATTAAGTGCAAGTGTAGAAACTGAAAACCATCACACAAACACAGTAACACAATATTTATGTAGAAAACAAAATGAGGGAAAAACCATGGTGAGGATTAACCCACACTATAGAGAATATCAAAATTGATTACAAAAGTCTCACTTCCAAAACAAGGACTCACTGTCTGGATCAAGACTCACTATCCAATAGGGTTAACCACCTAGAGGGCTCACCACCACAAAGATACGAAGAAGATAGAAGAGATATGTTATAGAGATAAGACAATCTCAATGCAATAGAGATTTCCACCATGATTCACTCAACCACTTGCAGACATGCATGAATGATAGAGTACACCTTCATCTCACTACATCCAGAAACCCAACATTTAGACATCACACTTATCAACCACACTTCCAACATATACACCCACTAATTCACATCTATCAGCTCTATTTCTTTGCACTTATCTATTTTAATTCTTTCACCACTAACTCATTTTGTATTTATACCATCTTCAAATTTGAAACATATCCAAAGTTGGCCATCCATGTTATTAATTTCAAATTAGGTTGCTGCCAAAACATCCTAGGGTGGAATTAGAATGAGGGCGACCCAAGCACATGCTTGATGAGGACCCAAATAGGTCCCAAAATGCTTCATCAACTTTTAAGGTAGTTTTCAACACAAGGTCAACCAAACCAGTGTAAAACACATAGAACAATTAAGCACACACAACCCTTATCATGATCAAATCCATCTAGACACAAAAGTTATCTTCAACACAATCATAACAACTTAACTATAGAACTACAAGTCATAAGACTTAACCAAAAAGAAATTCAGACCAATAATATTTCTCTCTAGCCTCAGCTAGAAACACAAAAAACCATAGTTCACAACTAGTGAACATAAATTGCCTTGAAAAATGAATCAAAAGCCAAAAATCTAGATATGGTAGCTTCTAGCTGGTAGAGATGCTGAATTTTTTTAAAAATTTGAGGTATATCTTGCCTTGTCATGAGTTTGATCCTTCTTTGTCCAAGGGTAAGGTTTAAGGTTTTCAAAATTTACACAGTCATAAACTTGAATGTTTTAATATTTTGTTGGATTTTCTCACTCGGTTGTCAATCACTTAAGTTGCAACTCGAGCCATTGAGATCATGGTTTTATCAGCCCTTTTGTCTAAGTCTATCAGTCACCATGTGGTTTCGTATCAAATTCTTCCATAGTCGGGCTAAATATTTCTCATGATAAAAAGACTTAAGTATTAAGTCTTTGTCTCAAGGGTTAAGTCTCATTGACCTAGTCATGGCCCCACTTTTAGAACTAACTTTATTGCATGTGCAGATTGATGGACCGTTCAATCTCAAGAATTGATCTTGGTCATTCCCCGCCAGCCTTGCACTAACAAAATAATGGATTCTAAAAAGTTTTGGGGTAGGTGAATGATGGATATGTGTCTCTTTGTAGGTGTGGGGCCCAATTTTCATTGTTGAACCTAGCGCTTAAGTTTTTAGATCAATGGTTGTGAAGCAACAGTGAGACTAAATCTTAATTGTTCCCCACTCACCCTGCACAAATAAAATAATGTTTTATTAAAATTCACATGGTCTGCAAGATGCCACTACGTGGATTCTACAGTTGCTTGGAAAGAGAAAGGGTGGAGCCTAGGGAGCAGACAAGTTGGCATCCAGTTGGAAAAAACTCATTGGCCAATGGATTGGTGCATGATAGTGATGGAAATTCAAATGCATTTGACTCAATTTGAGCCATCTGAAAGGCCATCTCACTAGGAGATTGATAATATACATTCAAAACTGAAGGTACAAACATGGTAGCCATTTTTTTCTTCATGCAAGCAAGCAGTAATGAAGGAAATTACCTCTAAAGCTACCCATTCTTGCTCAAATTGGATGTAAATGATTAGTTTTCGCATAATTGAGAATTACAAACACATTTGGAGCACATAGGAGATTAAGAAAAGGAATTTTCAGAGTCCAGCATGATCAATATTAGGATTTCTTGCGAGAAAAAATCTATAAGTACAACAAACACAATTTTCTATGCTTTATTCAAACTGTTTAGAATTAGGGTTTATATTCATTGTATTTAGTTGAATTGGATCTTATGCTTTGTTTTAATTATTTTATTTAAGTTTGAATTTGATTTAAAAGGTTTTCATTCTATCAAACCTTTTGAATTTTCACCTATGACCCAAGCCCTAGGTTTGAATTGAAAATCTTGGTCTTAAGTATCTTTGTACTGAAGCCCTAAATTTGTCTAAACCTATCCTACTACCAATGGCACCCAAAACACAAACCACTGGCTCTTCAACCCCATCTAGATTGCTTTCCCAAGATATAGTCGACCAACTGAAACCATCTACTCACAAGAAGGTTGAAGGAAGAGCTATGTTTCATAGCCCTAAAGTAAAGGAGGGAATATTGGATAAGCAATGTTTCATTAAGGATGTTGAATTTCCATTCATTGGATGGAAATTATTCCAACACTGGTTTGGGAACATAAATCTTGGCACCCCTATTTGTAACCCTTAGAGATTAGATATGGGAAAGCTAGTATTTCCCAATGTATACATGGATTTTGACCTATTGAAAACATCCCTAAAAGATGACCTAGTCTCTAGAATGGTCAGAACATATGATGGTAAAGAGATGCTAAGGATAACAAGAGAAGAAATTGCAGATATTTTCCAACTGCATGAGTGGAACAAGGATATGATTCTTATTAATATGGTTGTCTTCAGAAAGGAGTATGAAAATACTAAAGTTTTTCTCATAACAATAATGTTTCCTATGCACACTACTAACACTGGAGTTGGGAAGAGCAGGAAGCAAATAAGGATTGGCATAGATGAATTAGAACCCTTCCCCATGAAATATTTTGCTAATTACTTCAAGAAGACAATATATTCTTTATACCATATCATATGTTTTACTCCACCTGACAACTTACTAAGGGAGTATAGTTACATGGTTGCACATTTGCAATATCTAGTCTTCAATGTAGTTTATGACTACGCCACCTATTTGGTGGAATGCATGCACAAGAGCTTAACTGAACTGAAAGGTGGAAAGGACTGGGTAAAGTTCTTGTGGTATTCTCTCTTAATGAAAATTTTCTTGTATAAAGGAGAAAATAATTTTGGGGAGAATATGACATTGAAGAAAAAGGAAGATGGTATTAATCTCTTGGTCCAATGCTGGACCCAAATTCTTGATAAAGATGACCATTAATTTTACTATGTGGTATTCCACAATTTCTTTGCATCAAAATTGAGAAGGTTCCTGGTTTATGATCGACCAAGGATCCCCAAGGAGATCCATTACTTCTTAAGGCCCAGGGAGAGGAGGAACTATCTCAATTTGAGTCACAACTGGGGGGATATAATCCCATATCCTAACACAACAATCTTCATAGTATACGACACATGTGAATCCTTATGTACTACCAAGAGATGTGCCTTTAAGGATTGGATTCATGGAGATTATGAGGCAATTGGGAGTAGCACAGATGGTGCACTTTCCTAAGCAACAGAAGAAAGGCTCATTCTTCCCCGAATGGATAGTGTTTGTTGATTCTGTGATGATGAAGGGATGATGGAAGGACTTGGTGCATCTCATGGCACCTTACAAATTGATTACTATACACCCAAGAAACCATGACCCTAAGGGTTTTATTGTTGCATTGAAAGCAAAGCATAGGAGTGGCTCTTTTGTACACATTTTTTATTATCCTGAGGATGTGATCTAATTTTTTTTACTTCCAAGAACAAGATAAAAGGAAAGCTAAATATCTTTCTTTCAATAAGATGGTGGAGAAATTAAAATGGTCTAATCCCAAATATGATCCTTTTCCTAACATAAGAGGTGAATACAATAAAATTATGCATATTTTGGAAAACTTTAAGAGTATTGTAGGTGTCTTGAGAGAAGAATGAGTAGTAGCAAATAAAGGGAAATCATTAGCAGTTGAAGAAGACCCTACAGTAGTGTTGAAGGAAATATCTTCCTTTCAGCTAGAATCAAGGATCAAAATTTTCTCCAGGAAGAAAAAGACAATAGAGAAACAACAAACATTGCCGACCCCTACTACATTAGAGGGATCAAGGGAAACTTATCCTAAGAGATTAGTGTCATCACCTCTAAGGAAAGTTCCATTAGTTGTGATTGATGCGGATTCACCTCCAGAAAGTCCTACTCCACCAGAGCAACCACCACCTAAGAAGCAAAAGATTGAGATCAAAGGATTAATGGACTACCTTGATATTGAGAAGAATGATATTCTTATTAATCTTGAAGGATTGTAGCAAGGAATGGCTTCTCCTATAAGGGAAGTTACCTCAAGTTCAAGAGAAAGGAGCCTTAGACTTGGGAAGGTTGATCTTAGTGGTTTAAACAATGTAGATGATTTGAGACAAAAATCCTATAAAGAATTCATGGAAGATGATTCTTTCATTGAAACAAAGGCATTCAAGGACTTCATGTGGAGAGAAAAAGCCTTAAAATATGCAAAAAAATTGGCCGGAGAAAGGAGCCTACATCTGAAACTCCTTGAGGGCACTATTCAATCAAATGTAAGAAAATCCATGAGGGAGGGATTCAAAAATATTACAACTAAGGAGGCCAAAGAACTTATGCCGAAAAGTGGTCTATTGTTGTTACCTGAGTGGGATATAGTTGATTCACTGGTGTGAGACACCATAAGGAGGTCGAAAAAACCCATGTTTCAAAATGAAGAAGAGAAAAAATTGGCACTTTAGGGATCAACATTTAGTGAAGAGTGGGATGCATTGACAATCTAGTCATTGTCTTTGGGATCCAAGAATCTAGTAGTTGTTAGGCTAGCTAACTTCAATGAGCAATTGGTTGTAAAGAGAGTCTTTGACACTCCAACCTTGGAAATAGCTGATATGGCAGTAAATGTTGCAAAATTTTCTAAAGCAACAGTGGAGAGCTTGGCCCTTGAGATGGAAGTTTATAGGAGTAAGTATAATGAATTGGTTGATGAATATAATGGGAGTCAGCAGATGGTAGTTGTACTCAAAACTGAGTTAGCACTATACAAGCAGCAAGTTGAAACATTAAGGAATCAAGGCCTACTAGCTCAATTCATGTTACTCATACCTCTCCAGTGACACATGCTCAATCCCCTTCTCCACCAGAATAGTCTTTGGCATTGGTGCCATATAACATGGGTCAGGAGCCACTTATAATTAAGGAGCCAAGTACTTTTGGTGCAACTCCATTAGATGAGCCTACAAAAGCACAATTTCTCTTACAGATTGAGGTGTATAAGAAGTTTCTTGAACAAGTCCAAGACACCATGTATGAAAACAATTCCAACATTGTTCATATAGTACTTGAACATATGAACAAGAGGATTCAAGGCAAGTTGAATAATGTCCATTCAAATTATTCTCTGATGTTGCGATCAATAAGATTTTCACAAAGAGATAGAGATGTAGCAACCCCAATCTTGGACAGGTGGCTTCCAAGGGTTGGTGGATTCCAAGGGTTGGTGATTTGATGCTTTTGGTGGCTGGGTCTACTCATCAAAGGGATAGGTATCCAAGGATAAATCTTTATAAATTTTTTGATAGAATTAAGGAGAAGTTCTAGAACATGCAGATCCCTTGGAGTAGAAGATTAAAGAATTGAAGTCAAATTTTGATCAAGTAGAATTGGCATTCCTCCTTGATATCCATCACATGTATGATGAAGTCAAGCCTTTGAAAACATGGAAGAACTAGGTGGATACCACTATTGTTTCTCAAGTGACTCTCATCTGTGAGCACATTGGCATTGATATGCTAAAGAATTTACTCTTAATAAATTATCTTTTATCATCAATTTCCTAGAAGACTTCAATAAGGAAGCTAATTCAGTAATGGAAAAATACTCTCCATATAGGTAGAAGATAGATGAAATCATTGGTTTCAATTGGCCATATGATGCAGAGTATGGGCAATGGAAGAAGATATTTATTGATGAATTGGATTTGTAAACACAAGGATGGAGAACACATATACTTGGTCAGGTATAATACAGGTATGGCCTTAGAGATTACAATTCATAAAAGTTATGTGTCTACTGATTTAAAACACTAAAGGTAAATGCTAATCACCGATGCCCTGGATGCCAATGCAGATGTTTATCCACCTCTTCCCCTTTTTCCATTTTGTCATTTTGCTCAAAGGAATGAATATGTTGAAATGATTAGAATATTATTCTTGTTAACATGTGCCTTTTGGAAGGTTGGTTTTCTTTCTTCAGAAAATTGAAGTAATCTTTATCTCATATGCATTCCCTCCAATTGAAAGTGTAAATATAACTATAATGGGAATGTATGTTATAGCAATCAAAAATGTGACATGGGTACTATTTAGCTTGAAGCTTCTTTTTCACCCTTATTCTTATAAAATAGAATTTAGGGCCATTAGTACAAGTCTTTTGTTGAATTCTGGATCTAAATACACAAATTGAGAACATAGAGAGAATACATTTGAAGTTTGTATCTTAAGCTTTGAGTCTAGCAAGTGAATTTTTTCAATTGATGGTTTTCAAGCATATTTGAATAATAATGAAGATCTTTTGAGTCTATTGTCTCTCCAACTTTAATGTTGTATGTGAGTTGTTAATGAAAATTTGATCAATGATCATTTCATTAACCTTAATGGTCATTTTAATTTGATGTATGTCTCAATTATGGCTCCAGTTCAATGGATCAATTAAAATGCTTTGATTAAATCATAAATTCATATGCATATTGAGTGGATTTGATAAGTATTCATAGAGTCAGAGTACTGATTTATGAATTTTAATGCAATTTCACAAAGATCATGGCTGCTTGGAATTAAAGTGGCCTTATAGTTCAATTTATTGTGTTTTGACTCCTTGTCTAGAGATATGGATTGATCTGAAGTGCTAAATGCATTTCTTATGGTTCTCGTCTTTCAATTTAAGAATAAATTTCATAAATAAACTCTTAATTGATTTACCTTTGTTGAAGTTTAGTGTTTTATGGTATTCTCAACTTTAGCTATTTAATTATTTTAAGGAATTTCCAATTTCTTGAAGGATTTCATCTATTTAGCCTCTGATGGGAATACGTCTACTTTATTGTGCAATGTGTGGTATAATTATGTAGCAAGATTGTTAGATACACATTGTGGGATCATGGTGCAGGAGCACCTACACCTCATCCTCCATTTTTTGATTATATGATGGTGAATGATGGTTAGTTGGTTAGTATGAGTATTTTTTAGGTCTTTTGTCATGAATAAGGTCTAACAATACCATCAAGCATGTTATAGGGTGATTTTTTGAGTTTTGGAGTCAAAATGTGAAATATTGCAATCTTGCACTAAATGTCATCATGTAGCCTTGAGAAGGAAAAATCCTAAATTTGTACTTGGATATGCAAGATTGAGGTCTTAAGGATGTAATAAGGCTATTTTGAAGCCACTAGAATTATTTTATAAGTCATAGGTGTAAGGATTGAAAGTTTCTTCAAAAAATGCAAAGTAGTCATGTTGTTAATTTGATGTAATTTCACCATTAATGATCTAAACACAAAAACCAATGGTTACCTCCTTCAAAAATCAGTTGAGGGAATTTTGGAAGGTGTAAAACATGTTTAAATAGCCTCCATTGGGTCAAGGCATGAATTTGGATGAAGTTTTGAAGCATTAAATATAATAAAAAACTCTATTTTTCTATTTTTTTCAGCATTTTTCACTGTTCCCGTGCTTGGTAGGTCTGAAACATCATTGTACGAACTCCAAATTGAAATGGTTTGAAAGAGGGAAGAGTCTAATTTCTTTTGATGGTGATTTGGCTCATTTGCATCAAGTATTGAGTAAGTTACAACAATTTTAGTCAAAGTGGATCTGAAACCTTCCAAAACAAGGGTTTGGTCACCAAAATGGATGTAACTCCCTTTTCCACCATGGGAAAAATTTGAAAATTGGTGGATTGGTAGATTTAGGACTTCTTTACATGCTGCAATTTTTTTCATATTGAAAAATGGAGGTTTGAAAAAGTTATATGATGCCCTAGGTCTGGTTTTACCTTGAAACAGTCCAGAAAATGATCATTTGTAAGCATTTCTTTTAGTTTCTAAGTATTTTAAATAAATATAATGGATGTAAGGTGTGTATTGAGTCTTGGGGATAATTTTTGAACTTGATAAAGGCTTCAGGGGTGTTGGGGTGTGCCTTGGTATTCAAACCTTCTATACACGGGCCTAAATCAAGCCTTCTTGTGGCTTGAAAAAACAATATTTTGAATCATCTGTTTGTGGAGTTTGATCCTATGAATTTGTGCACATGTAGGGGATCTTGTTAGAAGTCTAAAACATGATTTCATTTTCTGGTTAATGCCTTTAATATTTTTTTATTTTGACTGTCCTAGTTGGCAATGTTGCAAGGTTGCATGGGCTTGTGTAAGAGTGATGAGAGAATGGGATTTTTTGAGTGTAAATTAAGGTTACTTGGTCTTGTTTTGACATGTTGAGAGTGTACATAGCATCCTAGAGTCCATCAAACATGTCTGGGTGTGTGAGTTGAGTTGGGTGGTCAAGTTTCTTGTTGGAAGGAACAATGAAGTTGATATGTACATTGAGAGAAGCTATTGGAAAAAGGTGTTGCTTCCCCTACCACTCTACATCAAATCACCCTCCTAGGTCTTACAGAGCTCAAAGTGTAGGAGAAGGAGCATTCTAAGCTTCATCTTGTTCATTTTCCAATCATCTCCTAAGTATTCAAACATTGAATCTGGAAAATTCATATATGTTTGGTGGGATTTAATGGTTCTTTAAAAACAACCAAGACCAACAACCATGATCAATATTTATGAACCACACAAACATAGAAGCAAATCCCAAAGAAAAACCTAAAGCAACCACTAAACACCTACAAACTTTCTTCATTACAACTTTGTGAATATCCTTGACATATACAACCAATAAACTACATCCATGACATCAATGACAACAACCAATTGATGATCAATTTACTAGTTGACATCAATGATAACACCTTTATTCTTGTGACAATCCCCCCCTTTTTCATTGATGGCAACATATGATGTGAAAAACCATCAAAGACAACATACTAGCTTTGAACACACTTCACATGATTTTTCTTTCTATTTCTCCCCCTTAGTAGATAATCTTTTCCACATGATACTTTTATCTTTTCATCTTCATGCTCTCCCCCTTTCACATCTATGGAAAATTCAAAGGATGTTTTACATTGATTTCCCCTTTGACATGAAAAATAGAATACTCATACAATGACAACACATGACACTACCTACTCCCCCTAGGAGGTAGCCACCAAAACATCAGTCCAAAATAAATATAGATCCATAGACCCACCAGAATGATGCATCTCCATATGCATCTAGTTCAAGAAAGGAGGGGAAATGATCCATAACTTCTCCCAGAGATACTCAAAAGTATCTTTAGGAAGAGCCTTCATAAATATATCATCAATTTGATCCTTCGTAGAGACATACTCAAGATTTACTTCATTCTCCATAACCTTCTCTCTCAAGAAATGATACCTAATAGATATATGTTTTTTCCTCGAGTGTATCATTGGATTCTTTGAAATGTTAATTGCACTTGTGTTATCACAAAAGATAGAAATAGGATCAACATACACAACTATGATATCTTTCAATATTTGTTTCATCCATAAAACTTGTGTACAACAAGATACTCAACTTCAGTAGTATATAAGGAATCTAAATCTTGCTTTTTACTCAACCATGCCACCAATCTACAACCAAGAAAGAATGCACCACCACTTGTACTTTTTCTATCATCTACACATACAGCCCAATTCGCATATGTATAAGCACTTAGTGTAAAGTCAATATCCCTAGGATACCATCAGCCATAATTTGGAGTTCCATTCAAATATCTAAATATTCTTTTAATATCAGCAACATGTGTTTCCTTAGGATTTTCTTGAAATCTAGCCACAAGATAGACAACATGCATAATATCTAGTCTAGTAATAGTTAAATACAATATTCCACCAATCATAGATCTATATTTTCTTTGATCAGCTTTAGGTGAATCATCATATTTACCTAATTTGCAACCAATCACCATAGGAGTGCATATCAGTTTGGAACCATCCATCCCAAACTTCTTCAACATCTCTTTCACATACTTAGATTGTGAAATAAAAATCCCTTTCTCTATTTGATTAATTTGTAGCCCAAGAAAGAAATTCATTTCTCCAAACATAGACATCTCAAATTCTTTTTGCATTTCTTCCGCAAACAACTTACACATAGTTTCATTTCCTTCAAAAATAATTTTATCAACATATACAACCACAATTAAGATTTTATCATTGTTAACTTTAAAATACATATTACTATATGTTGTACCTTTGTTGAAACCTTGTTGAATCAAGTATCTATCTAGCCTCATACCAAGATCTAGGAGCTTGCTTCAATCCATACAAAAATTTCTTCAATCTACAAACCATATCCAGTTGATCTGAAAATTGAAATCCTTCTAGTTGTGCAAACCTCTTCTTTTAGCTCACCATTCAAAAATGCAAACTTGACATCCATCTGATAGACTTTGAAATCTTTATGAGCAGACAACACTAAGAACATTTTGATAGCTTCCATTCTTGCCACCAAAGAAAAAGTCTCCTAAAAATTTATGCCTTCTACTTGTGAGAAACCAAGTTACACACAAGACTTTCTTTGTTTCTGACCACTTCTACATTCTTATTCAACTTATTTTTGAATACCCACTTTGATCCAATAATTTTTTTGTCTATCATTCTTGGGACCGATTCCCAAGTTTGATTCTTCTCAATTTGCATAAGTTATTCTTGCATAGCTTCCATCCAATGCACATGTTTACATGCTTCACTTATAGTCTTCAGTTCAAACTCAGAAAGTAAAGATAGATTTACCTGACTAGCAACAACTCTAATTCTTATCAATGCTCCTTTTATCTTATCTCCAATTGTCTAACTTTCTGAATGATTCTTCTACACCTGTCTAGGTGTCTTAGGGGACACCACCAGAGCTTCTTCTTTTTCTTCATTATGCTTTTCTTGCTCATCCTTTTCCTATTCTTCCACAACTTCTTCAATCCTTATGCAATCAAGTTCATTGGATACATATCCATCAACATCAATTGAATTCTTCATTACTTCATCAACCTTGACATTTTTCTACAATCCTTTCATCTTTTATTGAAACATCTATAAGATTTTCTTTTAGTAGAATATCCAAGAAAAAATCACATCAAACTTTATAAGATTTTCTTTTAGTAGAATATCCAAGAAAAATTCCTTCATCACTTCTTGCATCAAACTTTACTAAATTTTCTTCCAAATACCTTGAAATACTTAACAGTAGGAATTCTTCCACACCATAGCTCATAGGGGGCCTTTGTACTATTTTCTCTTGCTTGAAGTCGATTAAATACATAAACAATAGTATGAATAGCTTCTCTCCAGTAAACTTCTGATAGACCAGCCTTAGTAATCATTGATCCAACTACTTCTTGAACTATTTTGTTCTTTCTTTCAACAACTCCATTCTACTGAGGAGTTCTTAGAGTAGATAACTATCTTTTTATTCCATGCACTTCATAAAACATATTAAACTCATGGGAAGTGAATTCACCACCTCTATCAGACCTTAAGCATTTTATTATCAAACTTACTTCATTTTTAATCATAGCTTTGAATGTCTTCAATATATCTAATACATCTTATTTCTCTCTAAGAAATATAACCCATGTATACCTAGAATAATCATCAATCAAAAGCATAAAGTACCTTTCACCTTGTAGACTTCTCACTCTTGTAGGACCATAGATATCTATATGAATTAAATCCAATAGTCTAGTAGTAGATTGTTCCTTTTATCTATAATGGTTTCTTTCTTGCTTTCCAAACTGACAATTCCCACAAATAGCATTAACAAGCTTTGTAATCCTTGGTAAATCTCTAAAAAACTGCACTAATCCTCACCAAGTTATCAAAATTCATATGATAAATTCTATGATTATTGTTAATCCAGAAGTCATTCTCTAATGTCATAACCAATTATCATTAATTCATGAGTCATAAAGCATTGTCCATCAACACCCTTAAGTTGATAAATATTTCCTTCAAATTTTTTTCTTGCATCAATCACTATTCTAAATTTTTTATTGATGTCACATCTTTCATCTACAAATACAAGATTATATCCTTTACTACACATCTTTCCAACACTCAAAATATTATTCCTTAAACCCTTAACATAGTAGACATCATTAGTATTATGCTTGCCATCAAAACTTATTGATCCTATCCCACAAATCTTAGAACCAATATCATCTCCAAACATAACTAAGCATCCATCATATTTTTCAAGTTTAACAAACTTAATCTTAGTGACCAGTCATGTGATGTGAACAACCATTGTCAACAACCCAATAGTTCTTTTCCTGTTTAGCATGCAGGGAAGAGTTGTATTACCTTCATTTTTCTCCTTCTCTAGAGGGCATTCCTTCACCTGCTTTTCAAAATTAGTAGAAGTAGTCTCATCTTTTATAGCCAAGAACAAGCATTAATTGTCATCAAGATCTCCATAATTAGATTCCTCATTAGATATACTAGCATCCTCATTCACATAATATGCTATGTTGAACTTCTTACCTTTCTTTTCTTTCGCATATCTTTATTTATTCCTATTAGCTCTTTTCGAACACCTCAAAGCATAATGTCCTATTCCTCCACAACTAAAAAATTTAAATGGTAACTTACCTTCATACTTGTTACATCCTTTCTTCATCCTTCTCACAAAGTTAGCTTCTATTTCATCAAGATTTTCTTCATCTGGATCTTCATCTTTTGTAGCCTTAAAAGTAGTTTCTAAATTGGATATATTTCTCAAATTTGGCTGTCTCATCTCATAAGATGTCAAAGTTTCCTTTCAACAATTGATCTTTAGTGTAGGTCTTGTAATCTATATGTTCTTGAATAAAAAATATATTTTCGCTGTAAGCATCAAGGAGAGTTATAAGAATCTTCTTTACAATCCTGGATTCATCTATTGTAGGACCAAGTCCTTGCATTCCAGCTACTACTTCATCCAATCTTTGTACATAGGTTTTAACATTCTCATTTTCAAACATATGTAGGAGCTCAAACTGTGTCTCCAAGTTTTGCAACTTTCCCTCTTTGACCCTTTCATCTCCTTCATGTTCCTTTTCCAAAGCATCCTAGACTTCCTGAGCAGTCTTGAAATTTTGAACTTTAATCAACTCAGAATGTACAAGACTATTCTTCAAAATGTACTTCACCTTATTGTTCACTTCATGTACCTTGATCTCATCATCTATACGTAGACCATTAGTAGGAGTGTAAGTATTCTTGTAAGATTTCTCCACGTCATATACATAATACTCTAGATATTCTTCCATCAGTATTTTCCAAATAGCATAATTAGTTCCATCGAACCTCTAATAATCATGAGTAACTTTTCCAACCATCCTAGACCTTCCTTAAATGGTTAAGCTCTTTTCCAAGGAACCAAGATTTGACACCAATTGTTGAACAAGATAACTAAGAGGAGGGTGAATCAGTTGTAGCAAATTTAAAATTTAAAACATTCATCGGAACTTAGATCAATCACAAATCTTTAACTCTACTAATATGATTAAACATTAAGTGCAAGTGCAGAAATTGAAAACCATCACACAAACATAGTAACACCAGATTTACATGGAAAATACAATGAGGGAAAAACCACGATGAGGATTAACTCACACTATAGAGAATATCAAAAATGATTACAAAAGGCTCACTTCCTGAGAAAATAAGGCTCATTTCCAAAACAAGGACTCACTATCTAGATCAGGACTCATTGCCCAACAGGGTTAACCACCTGGAGGGCTCACTACCATAGAGATACAAATAAAATAGAAGAGATATGTTAGAGAGAGAAGAAAATCTCAATGCAACAAATATTCCACCATGATTCACTCAACCACTTGTCAACATGAATGAATGATAAAGTACACCTTCAGCTCACTGCATTCAAAAATTTGACATTTAGATATCATATTGATCTACCACACTCGCATCACATACACCCAATCATTCTCATCTGCTTTGCATCTATCTACTCTATTTATTTGCACTTATCTCTTTTACTTCTTTCACCACTAACTCATCCTATATTTATACCATCTTCAACTTTGAAATGTGTTATCTAAAATTGGCCATCCATTATTAAATCTAAATTAGGTTAGGACCAAAACATCCTAAGGTAGAATTAGAACAAGGAAAACACAAACACATGTTTGATGAGGACCCAAATTGGACCCAACACGCTTCATCAACTTCAAAGGTAGTGTTCAAAACAAGGTCAATCAAAGAAACACATAGAAAAATTAAGCACATGCAACCCTTAGCATGATCAAATCCTTCCAGACACCAAATTTATCTTCAACACGATCATAACAGCTTAACTCTAGAACCACAAGTCATAAGACTTAACCAAAAAGAAATCTAGACCAACAACATTTTTCCCAAACCTCAACTAAAAGCATAGAAAACCATAGTTCACAACTGGTGAACATAACTCACACTGAGCAATGAATCAAAATCCAAAAATCTAGTTATAGCAACTTCCAACAACCATGATCAACATATCTAAACCATACAAACATAGAAGCAAATCTTGGAGAAAATCCCAGAGTAACCACTGAACACCTACAACCTTTCTTCATTACAATTTTCTCAATATCCTCAACATATACAGCCAATAACCTACATCCATGACATCAATGACAACAACAACTAGTTGATAACAAATTGACCAATTGACATCAATAACAATACCTTCATTCTTGCAATAGATCTACCTCAAGTAGTTAAGCTTTCTTCCAAGGAACCTTCCTCTGATACCAATTATTGAATGTACAAGACAAGTAAGAGGGGGTGAATTAATTGTACCTTAAAACTTCAAAAAACCCCACAAACATTTAGATCAACATTAGTTCAATTAACCCTCATAAACATAATCAAAGCAACACCATGCACAAATAAAGGCTAGATTTACTTGGAAAATACAAGAAGTAAAAATCATAATGAGGATCAACTCACAATATAAAGTAATATGAATACTAATTACAAGGGGCTCACTACTGGAGGGCTCATTGCCCAAAAGAAAGAAAGGCTCACTACAAGAATAGAAAAGAAGATAGAGAACAGTGTTACAGTGAGAGATATATCTCAATGCAATAGAAAATCCCACCACAACATCACCAACCCCTTCCTAGTATTACTAAAGATAGTAGACACCTTCTGCTCATTGCATCCTGTAATCTAACACATGAAATTTTTCACTGCACTATGCAAATTCACACCTCACAACTCTATGATTTACATCATTCACATCACACAGCTCTATCTTATCATCCATCAACAACTCAACTTATATTTATACCATCTTCATCCTTCAAAACATTCTCCAAGGGAGGTTATGCACCTTAACAGTGCAAATTCAAATTAGGTTAGTACCAAAACACTCCTGCAGTGGAAAGGAATGGAGGACCACAACACACCTTATTTAGGACCTAAATCCACTCATATACACCATGCCACACTTCTAAAAACATCAAAGAAATTTTGCAATTAGTGTAAACACCCAAGGTCAACCGAACCTATGTTAACAACATTAAACAATTAAGCAAATGCTTCTTCAAATTCAAAGATGAATCATGGACCACACACAATGCTTGAATAAAATCTAGAATATTCCACAAACATCCTAAAATACAAAAAAATCCTTTGCAACAACTTTCACTTGAAGAATGTACATGCCCATTACACTCAAATAATTCTATCATACACTGCAACTCAAGAAACTAGATTTTGAAGCACCACTACTCAAACAACTTCAAATGAAGAAAGATACAAACACTATCAGTTCCCTCCTAGATCTACAAGACCTGAAACCACTCTACAAAGAAATGTGGAGAAAAAATATTTCTCTGAGATACCTCTGCAATACATAGTTCACACACTAGTGAACACAACTTCCTATGCACAATGATCCAACACACTAAATTCTAAATAAAACACCTCTTAACACCTATGAACAACATATCCAAACTATGCAAGAAAATCTTCAACATAGAATAAATGTGGAGCCAAACCATAACACTACTCTAGAGAACACCATTACAACACACTATTTCCTCTTTTTATTTAAATTTTCTCAAAAGCACTTGGAAACCAAGGAGCAAAGACACATCCTCAACATTTTCATCATCTCCTCATCACGACCAAGCCAATTTCAAAATAGAAACTCAACCATAAATCCATAGGTATAAGCTTATCAAAGCAACACTAGAGGTTGACACCAATAGCTTACTAATGACAACATAATGCAACTAATGGAAGCATCATCAGAGACAACATTAACTCAATACCAACTGCACACATCCTTGCAACAATCTCCTTCTCATACTATTGAAACCAATGACAATACATACACTTGTTGGCATCAATGACAACACCAACTACACATACTTACAATACGTTCTTCTTTATCAAATCAACATTTACATTCTTGCTTTTGCAAAACTTAGCAACGTGTCAAGTAACTTATTGCATTTGTGGCATTTGACATTTTAAAAAAGCTTAATTCCACCCATTATGGACCTACATTGATTATCTTTATGCCCAAATCCATTGCATGTATAACAATAGCCATTGAAAGATTGAAATATCATACCATTGTTATAGCCATTCATCATTTGATTTATGAATTCACTAGCTCTATGACTAGATCTTTTGCATGTAAAACACTGATTGTGAAATGATTGAACATTTTGATTCATTTATCTTCTACATTTCATAACCTTATGTCCAAATTTATTGCAAGAATAAAAAAAACCATTAAATCAAGGGTACATTTATGCATTTGGTTGTTTTATTGATGGCCTTTTAAAGTCTTTCCTTTGATTCTATATCTACTTGTCATTTCTCTTCTTTTCTTGAATCTTCTTTTTAGTCTTGTTTGTATTTTGATCTATCTTTGAGATTTCACCTTTTTCAAACCCTAATCCTTCTTTGTCTTTAGATCTCTTCTAATTTGCAATCATCTCATCAAGCATTGTAGTACTCTTCTTGAATTTGTCTTCTTGAATCTTTGTTTTCTCTAGATCTGATCTAATTGTTACAACTTCTTATTCATGCTTTGAGCATTTTTCATATTTTTCTTTCAATTTAGCATTCAAGTAGTCTTCAACTATTTTACTTTCTTCAATCTATAATTTCAGATTGGGAATGATCTCATTTGATTGTTTGAGCTCTTTGATCCTATCTATAGCTTTATTGAGTTTTTCTCTCAATATCTGAATGCATTCATCTACATCACTAAGATCATTTTTTGGATCTTTTTTATTTGATTTTTCTTTATCTAAACCATCCAAGGAAGATTTGAGCTCTCCTTCCATATCAACAATGTATTATTCTTCAATAAATTTCATATAATAGGAATTTTTTTGGAGGAATAGGATATCTCCTAGTAGCCATGTGTTCAACTCAAATATCTACCTTAGTGATCAATCCAAATGAAGGAACCAATTTCTGATACCAATTGTTGAACACTCAGAATACTGAGGGGTGATGAATCAATATTCTCTGAAACCACTTAAACATTTAAATATTCATTCCACACATCATATTCAATTTGTAGTAAGAAAAGAATCCATGAAAGCAATCATCAAAGCATGTAACACATGAATACTAAATATTTTTATGTGGAAAACCCAAAAAGGGAAAAACCACAGTGAGTATTAGCTCACAATATATTATAACTAGTCATAACATATTATAAAAATGCTCACTACCAAGTGGACTCACTAGCTAAAGAAAAAGAGAAATAGAAGAGAGGGGTGGCTCATTTCCAAGATTTAGACTTCTACAAATGCATTTAAAATATGAAGTAAATATAGTTCCATTGAAGCTCAAAATACTAAAACAAAACACTTCATATTACTTTTCTCTCCTTTGCATTGACATCACATTTTCATGCTCTACTTAGAAATTCACATCATAAATTTTCTATAGTACTTCTCACATCTCATCCCAACACTTTAACACTAAAAATGATCTTATATTTATACCTATTACATTAACAAACACTTACAACATCAATTAGGTCATCCTAATTAGATGTATCATGCAAAAAAATAACTTGTCAGCTTAAGATCAAATAAACATTCTTCACACCTTAATTCAAACTTGTAATGCATCTAAATAGGTTGGGGTGCACCTATAATAGCTCCCACATAACTGATCAACACTTCCTTTAACTTTGCACAACCTTAAACATATTAGTTCAATACCATAGGTGAGACAACACCAAAATAAACCAGTTGATTATCCACAAACTAACACACAAACCTCCAAAGAACACACCACTTGGATCATAGATGCAATTCAAATAGGTATAAAAACTCCCTCAAGTCTGCCTAACCAAATATTATTTTGTAGTGGAATGTAGACCATTCCAAATAGGTACTTTGCATTGTCAACACTTTCACTAGCAAACCTGATATGATGTCAACTATAAATTTTGCACCAGATGACATAAAATATGAAACTTTGGATTCAAGGTCCTCAAGAACGTAATAAAATTTCCCTAGAATCACATACAAAAATACCTCAAAGAGAACAAATTTGGACCAAAAAATTGATGCTTTGTACACTAAAAACTATGTTCTGGACTTAGTCGAATATACAACATATCTATTTTGCACTTGGAGCAAAAAATTTGCATCTCCTTGATGGATAACCATATCCATGCCCATTCATGCTTCACCAACCAATTGTACCTCAAAGTAGAGTTTCATTCAAACTAAACCACAATATTGACATCAATGACAACATTGTATATGATCATGCTCATGTTTCCAATAGCCATACCAATGACAAACTCTTCAAACTTCCAACAATACCATCATTGTTCGACCTATTTTGGCTCAATTTTAAATATGTTTTTTTTGGAATTTTTATATTTACAAATCCAATCTCAATTTACAGCTTTTGATAATTAATTTTATGAAAATCAAGAAACGCAAATAAATTTTAAGTCTTTTTCACCATTTTAAATGCTAAGTAATCTAGAAGGAAATTTGAATATGAATTGAGCATCCTAAAAGCATTAAAGGGAAGAATAAGTAGACTTTAAATATCACCTATTACTAATCAAGATTCATTTTTACAATACATCAAGTTCATATGTGAGTTTATGTATGCTTTTTGTTCATTTTTTTTGCGAGTATTAACACTTACATGATTTTCAATCAAGCAACCAATTCTCCTTGGATGAGATGAATAAAATGACTTTAGTCCATCAAGGAAAGCAGATATAAATGGTAAGTTGTAGCATTTTTCAATATATCATTCATTTTATCCATTTTACCTCTCCCTAACCAAGGGTAAGCATTCTTTACATCATCATAACCATTATGTAGGTGGAAACACTAAAATGGGGTTTGACTTAGGCAATCCCCTTATACAGAACCACCCTTTATTCTCTCTTTTGTTTGCATGTGATGGATCTAAAGTGAATTTGGGAGAAGATTGAAGACCTAATTACAAGATCAAGCATTCAATCTTCATACTTCAACAAATTAGGATAAGTGAATTGATCATTAACAAGCAAAGTTCATAAGTTGAGTCAAGAAAGGAAAAACTTATAGATTGGGACCCTCTGAGATATGTCAAATGATTTTTAAAATTTATATTCTTAGGACTATGGTAGTATCACCCTTGTCTAAGAAAGTTGAACCTTAATTTCTATGCCAAGTTCCTCTATCTCTACACTCTACTATTATGTTATCAATTTTTGTCTTCCAGTTCTATAATTTTATGTATTCATATTAGTTTGTTGTAACTTTATAATTGACCTATACATGTATACATGTACATAATTAAATAAAATAATTCCTTAATCAATGTCAAACACCCATTTCCCCCAAAGAAAGAACCAAAACCTTAAACCATCATTTTGGCTCTTCCATTGAGATTAATAGCCAAGTGGGTGTAATTGATCAATTTTGGTTCTATCTAATGTAATATAAGAGAAAGTGTGATTTAGACCCTAGATCCCTTTTTCCCACATCATAGATATATAAAAACCTTTGAGATTCATTTGGAATACAATTAGAGATAGTAATAGAGGGTAAATGTTTTGAGTAATAGTGCTTACAATATTTTGATAGTAGTCCTTATTATCATCTCTTTATATATAAGCTTGTAATAAGCCTATAGTGACCTATGAGCCAGTCTATATTTGTAATCTCCATGTGATAGGATAGTGAACCATTTTTAATAATTATGTGTTAGTGAATCAATGATAAATTAGTTTTTTATTGTGCCAACTTTGTTGTGTCAACTCTAGGTTGTATGGTCAGACAATCCTTTTTCAAGACTCTCTATTTGTGATAATATCAAGTTGTATTAGAAGATTTATTTGATTTATTGGGAAGGTATTCCAGTAGATACAAGGGTGAATAGATTTTCAACTTGAGGCAACTTGCAAGTCTTTGTCAACAAAGTATTGATTGTGAAGTAGTTGCAATTTTGTAGCCAAATATCAACTTGAGGTAGTTGCACTAGATTCAAGGAAATATGCCACTAAAAAGAATGCTTGGTATGACCAATATTTCTAGAATTTAGTGGAATAAGTTTTATAAATGATGAGGACAGTAAAGATTTGATTGGATTTTGTATAAGAATATAGGAAAAGAGTTCTAAACCTTATATATGAGGATGGAAGTGATGATGATGAATTAGGATCTCAAAGTACAAATCAAAATGAAGAAACCTTAAAGGAAGAATAATTAGATCAAATCAAAATGTTGAAATGTATTTCCAAGATTGGTAAGAGGCCTAGATTTTATCTTTCTAACTATGCAAGTGGTTTGAATCCTAAGGAATCAATTGATTATATAAATGATATGGATGAATAATTTGAGTATGAAGAAATTAAAGATTCAAAAAGGGTGAGGTTTGAAAAAACCAAGTTAAAAGGACATGCTATTATTTGGTGGAAGGAAGTTTAGTTCTATTTGAATTGAAGAGGAAAATAAAGAATCATAAAGTAGCATAAGATAGTGAAAATTTTAAATAATCAATTCATACCTACCAATTATGATCTTGAAATGTTGAAGAGATTACTAAACCTAAGGAAAAAGGAAAATTTTTTGGAGTACACTAAATAATTTCATAAGATGATTATCAAAAATAGAAAGTGAATATAGTAAGCATAAAGTTGAGTGATATAAAAATGGACTGAGAATAATCATTCAAGACTAATTAAGTGTGGTGATGATGCCAATAGTTGAAGAAGCATTTTAACTTGCACTGAAAATTGAGAAAAAGTCAAAAGAAAAAATTAAACATAAGTAGAGAGGTAGAGGGGGAAGATTCCAAAGAGGTAGATCTAAATGTAACAAAGTAAGATCATATATGGGACATAACAAGGAAAGATCATTCCATAGTAAATAAAGGAATAGTTTATATCACCAAGGGAAGAATGCCAATATTTTCTACAATAATAGTAGATGGGGTAGCAATTCCTACTATAATGAAATATATTGAGAGGTGTTAAGGAATTTAATAAGATACCATTTAAAGGAACTCATTTCAAACATGGAGGTGGACATATCACATTTTAATTTTCCCAAGGGAGCATTAGCAAAATTGCAGAGTATAGTTGAAGGACAATATATGTAGAAGAAGAACCTAGTAGATCCCAAGGTTTGGTAGGAAAACCTAGGAAGGGTGGTTCATTGGTAATAATGAGATCCTTGTTATAGATAGAAACACATAAGTAAACAATGCAATGGAAAATTTTATTCAAAATAAAATACAAATTAAAATTTAAGTGTTGCAAAGTTATCATTGATAGTGGTAGTACAAATAATTTGGTTTTAGAAGAAATGAAAAATAATATAAAGTTGAAAAGGATACAAAATTCAAGCCCATATATGATCTCATGGATTCAAGATGAACATAAGATACTTGTAAGTGAATAGTGTTTGGTGAAATTTCATTTGGAGTCATACAGTGACGAAGTGTTGTGTAATATTATGTTAATGGATGTACACCATATGTTGTTAGGAAGACCATGGAAATATGATAGGAAGGAAATTAATGGTGGGAGAAAGAATACATACACTATGACCTCAAATGACAAAAGACATATACCAATATACCTTTAGAAGAAGAGAAAATTGAAGTGTGCAATGATGATATAATCGATTTGGTGGAAAAAAGGAAAATTTTGGATGTATTGAGACATGAGAACATGTGTTTTATATTGATTCCAAGAAAGTGCAACACTCATACACACCACCACAAATAAAGAAGAATCACTACAGAAAAATGTCACTAAATTTTTTATGGAGTACCAAGTTATTGTGTCAGACCGATTACCACTAGTCTAGAGCATTAGTCACCAGATGAATCAAATAACAAGAGCTATTTTTCCAAATAAAGTGGTACAAAGAATGATACTAACATAAAATGTGAAGCTAAAATAATAGGTGTGTGAGTTTTTGAGGAAAGGGTTGATAAGATAAAATTTAATCCATATGTGGTACCAATAGTATTAGCACCAAAGAAATATGGAGAATTGAGAATGTGCACTAATTCAAGAGACATTATCTTTTTTTGAAAAAAGAAGGTAAATTTTTTATTACTATTATAAAATAATTAGTACAAAGAGTTCAAGACCCAAACGAGCACCCAAAAAAGCCATAAACACAAAACTAGCAAGCAACCATCACAGCATTGAATAGACCAACCACCACCCAACATCAACCTGCCATGTCCTACAAAAGTAACCTCTCTAAATATTGGTAATAATCTAGGGATAGTTGTTCCCGACTATCAATCTATCATCCACCAACATGCTCAAAAGTCAGATTTACTAGAGGATGAAAGCAGGACTAATATTCCAAACAATTTAGAGGAAAGAGGCCTATGTTGCAGGCCTCCCCAAACTACTATAGAACTGAATCAATGAAGAATCATAAACACAAGGATGTCTCCAAATACCCCACCAAAAATACCAAATAAGCATAGAAAAAGGATAGTGGAAGAACAAGTGGGATGAATCCTCCTCACTGCAACCATATATAACACAAAAAAGGACCTTGCAAACTTCTTCAAATTATCCCAAGTCGAGCATCTATTCCAGGCTAAATTCCATAAGAAATAATTACACTTGGGCCAGGAAAACTTATTCCAAACATTTTTTCTATTGGATGTTGTGGTTGTGTTGTTGATATGTGGTTGTCATTGATGTCAAAACTATTAGCATTTGATGTATTGAAGGTTGCATATGTCAAGGATATTGAGAAAATTGTAAAAGAAAGTATTGCAGGTTCCTAGTAGTTCAGTGAAGGTCATGAAGGTGTCTTGTTCTGTACATTGAAGATCAGCTATTGTGGATTAAAGGGTTTTGGGTTGAGTGTATCTAGTTCATCTATGCAAAGTTTCAGAGGTCTACATGAAGATTTGATCATGCTATGAACAATTGTGTTCTGACAGTGTTTCTGTGGGTTCTATCAGTGTTCTTGATTGAATTTTATGTGTTTTTGGTAATTTCTATTGTTGCAAATATTTCTCTACTAGTTATTGTTTCCAATGGATGCTTCTAAATCATTCTCTATTCTTGTTGTATGTCTGCATTGATCGGTGTGCTCATGGTCAAATATTTTTTTCTTGATATGTTTGGTTTTTGTGTTCTTGGCCGACATGGTGGTTATAGCATGTTGTAGATCCTTGAAGATTTAAATTTCAATGTTTGGTGTGCTCGAGGATTATTTTTTTGGGTCACATCATGATATTAGCCAATGATGTTTTATCCACATTGAAAATTTATTTGTAAACTTGGGCCGACATTGAAAATATGTTTTATAGTTTTGGCCGACTAAGTTGTTGATGTAAACTCATGTTGTGGATATATAAGAGAAATTGTTTGAGAAAAGTTAGTGTGTGCATAAGAGTGAATGTATGCCAAAGAAAGTGCAGATGTGTGAATGGTGTTCTAATCATTTGATTGCAGAGCAGAGTGAGAAGAAATTTGAGTGAAGTGTGAAGAAGTTTTTCTATGCTTAACTGGAACTATAATCAGGCTTTTGAAAAAGCTATTTTCTCAATTCACAATCTAGATGGTTTTAATCCAAATCCTTCTTTGGTATTGAGCCCTCTTGTAATTGAGTAGTGAGCTCTAGGCAATATGCCTAACTGCATGTGCATTCCCATTATTTATCTTATACTTTTAAGAGGGTATAATCTTGTGGATTAACATCCACCATGGTTTTTCCCTTAACAATGTTTCCACATAAAAAAAAATCTAGGTGTTCTCTGTGTTTTTGATGTGTTAATTGTTTATGGTTTATTTTTCATTCATCAGATCTGAGATTAAGTTAAGTTTGAAAATTTTAAACAATCTATGACAAATGATTTACACCCCCACTCTCAGTTGTTTGTCCTTGTTTTTCCAACAATTGATATCAGAGCAGGTTCCTCTAAAGAAGTTTAAAATCTTGAGGTGATCCAAGATGGCATCATACAAGAAGGACAGTCCTAGATTCGATGGAACAAACTACTCATTGTGGAAAGATAGGATGGAGTGTCATTTGAAGTGTATTGGTGAACCCTTTTGGAAAATTATGAAGAATCAATATGTTATTCCTCATAATGGTCCTTCCATTGTTGATGAGATTAAAGAGGTTGAGAATAATGTCAAGGCTATGGAAGCTTTGTTGAGTGCTCTAACAGATTTGGAAATGACAAATGTGTTAGGTCTGAAGAAAACTCATGAGATGTTGACAAAGTTGGAAACTTTATACGAAGGAGATGTACATGTGAATATGGCTAAGCTACAGAGTTTGAAAGGCAAGTATGAAAATTTGAAGATGGGTGAAGATGAAAATATTTCTTCTTTTATGCAAAGAGTAAATGAACTCGTGATGGGTATTAGATGTGTTGGTGGTACCCTGGATGAAGAAGAAATTGTAGCTAAAGTGCTCAGATCATTTCCTCCCTCCTACAAATCAAAGGCTCATGATATTGAAGAAGCTAGATCATTGATGAATGTGAAAAGGGATACACTGATTGGTAAACTTGCTACCTTTGAGTTGAGCGAATTTGCTAAATCTATTCCCAAGACTGAAACTGCATTTAAGGCTACTATATTAGGAAGAAACAAGCAAAGATATGATCCAAAGAGAGTTCTAGAAAGACATTCAAGTATGAGGAAGAAATGAAATAGCTTGAAGATGAAGAAAGAGAAGTAGAAGAGTTGGAAGCATTGATTGTGAAGAAAGAAGGTAGAGGACACGGTAAGCATAAGGGAAAGTTGCCTATCAAATGTTTTTCTTGCAATAAAATAGGTCATTTTTCATCAAGGTGTCATGAAAAGAGTTCCTAGATCTAAGCCTTACAAATCTAGATTCCAAAAGAAATGTTACTTTGTTGAAGAAGGAGTGACTGATGATGATTCTGATAAAGATAATGGAAATGAAGATGGTTGGGTTTTCATTTCTATCAAGGAAAATAGTATAGTGGCTACTGAATCTGCTAAAGTTGAGAAAGCTCTTGCAGCCCGAATTGAAGAAAAGGATGAGTGGGTCATTAACAGCAGATTCTCACATCATATGATTGATGACAAAAGAAAATTTTTAAGTCTAGAGAAGTATGATGGTGGGGTTGTAAGATTTGGAGATAACAATGCTTGTGTGATTCATGGTAGAGGTTCTATTTGTCTTGGTGGTAAGCATAACACTAATGATATTCTTTATGTTGAAGGCTTGAAACACAACTTGCTAAGTGTTGGATAGATGGTGGACAAGGGTTATGATCTTCAGTTCAAAGAAGGAAGATACGGGATATTTGGAAGCTTTGGAAATGTAATTGCTTTAGGTAAATAGACAAAAGGTAATATTTTTCACCTGAATGTTGCTAGTGAAAGTTGTTTAATTTCTCAAGTAGATGAAAGTTGGTTATGGATAGAAGGTTGTGTCATGTTAATTTAGATAAACCTATCAAAATAATTTCCACTCAAGCAATAAGAGATCTACCTAAGCTAGTAAACCCTGCTAGCATAATTTGCAAGGAGTGTCAGATGGGAAAACATATTAGAGTTTCTTTTCGAAGCAAACAACATCATTCAAATGGATTACTAGAGCTGGTGCATACTGATTTGTGTGGTCCCTCCAGAGTCAGAAGTCTCCATGGGGAAAGGTACTTTATGCTGCTTATTGATGATTACTCTAGAATGCTATGGGTTGCTTTCTTAAGAGAAAAAAGTGAAGCATTAGAGAAGTTCAAAAGTTTCAAAGCTATGGCAGAGAATGAGAAAGGTCTAAAAATCAAATGCTTAAGGTCAAACCGAGGTGGTGAGTTCACCTCCAGGGAGTTTAATTCTTTCTGTGAAGAGTATGGAATCAGAAGATAGTTATCTACTCCCCAAACTCCTCAATAGAATGGAGTTGCAGAGACGAAGAACAATTTTTTTTTGGATGCTACTAGAACAATGATGATTGAAGGAAATGTGCCTCACATCTATTGGAGTGAATTTGTAAGCACTGCTATTTACACATTGAACTAGATAAATGTCAATAGTAATTCTAGCTACTCTACTAAAAGCAAGACCTACCGGTGCTATAACCGAAGATTAAGAAAAATGGTTGAGAGTGCAAATGTCAGAGTTGATGAGGACTCTGCTAAATCATCTAGATATTGTGGATATGATTCAGATGACCAGGAAGACAACACAAGAAAAGGAAGAATTCTCAGACATAGAATCAACTTCAAATTGTACCATATGTTCCATTTGTTCTGGTAAATCAAGGTAGTCAGGAAGTAGAAACAAGTGCAAGTGCAGAAGAAGGAATAGAAGAATCAGAATTTTGAGAGAATCCTAGAAATCTGAGGTATGTAAAGGTAAATCATTTTGAAGATCAAATTATAGGAGACAAGAATAAAGGTGTGCAAACTAGAAGAAAGATTACAAAAGAGTACCGCCTAATTTCCAAAGATGTCAATGAAGCTTGTAATGATGAACACTGGATGGAATATATGAAGGAAGAATTAATGCAAATTGAAAAGAATAATACATGGGTACTTGTTCCTAGACCTAAAGATAAAAATGTGATTGGTACTAAATGGTTCTTTCGGAATAAGTTGAATGAACAAGGTGAAGTGGTCTAGAATAAAGCAAGACTAATATGTAAAGGGTATTCACAAATGGAAGGTATTGATTTTGAAAAAACCTTTGCCCCTATTGCTAGAATTGAAGCTATAAGATTATTTCTTGCTTATGTTGCATATAAGAACTATAAAGTCTATAAAATGGATGGGAAGTCAGCTTTTCTAAATGGTGAGCTAGAAGAAGTATATATTGAACAGTCGGATGGATTTCAACTGACTGATAAGGAAGACATGGTTTGTTGATTGAAGAAAGCTCTATATGGACTCAAGCAAGCCCCCAAAGCTTAGTATGCTAGACTGGAAAAATACTTATTAAAGCTTAGATTCAATAAAGGCATTGTAGACAACAACTTGTATTTCAAATTGGATCATGACAAAGAGTTAATTATTGAGGTCTTTGTTGATGACATTATTTTTGGAGGAGATGACAATCTATGTATGAGGTTTGTTGATGAAATGAAGAATGAATTTGAGATGATTATGATTAGAGAGATGAAGTTCTTTCTGGGATTGCAAGTTACTCAATTAGACAAGGGGGTCTTCATATCTCAATCCAAATATGTGAAAGAGTCAATGAAGAAGTTTGGCATGGACGACTCAAAACCTGTTGGTACTCCCATGGTAACTAGATGCAAGTTGACACAGAATGATGATTGTCCTAAAGAAAATCAAACAAGATACAGGTCAATGATTGGTGGATTTCTCTATTTAACTCAGACCATACTAGACAATATGAATGTTGTATGTATGGTTGCTAGATTTTAGGTTGATCCAAAAGAGTCTCATGTTACTATTGTAAAGATAATCTTCAAATATTTGAAAGGAACTGTTGATTTGGACTTTGGTATCCTAAGGATGATGATCTTACTTTGAATGCATATACTGATGTAGATTGGGCTGGAGGTGTAGATGACAGGAAGAGTACTAGTGATGGTACCTTCCTCCTAGGGAAGAAGTTGGTGTGTTGGTTGAGCAAAAAGTAGAATTCCATTTCGTTATCTACTGTTGAGGTAGAGTATATTGTTGTTGCAAACAACTGTACTTAACTGATGTGGATGAAAAAAATGCTAAAAGATATGAAAGTAGTATATGATGAACCTATTGCCATATACTATGACAACTCAAGTGCAATTAACATATCAAAGAATCCAATGCTACACTCTAAGACCAAGCATATATCAATCAAATTTCACTTCTTGAGGGAAAAAGTGAGTGAGAAAGAAGTTAGACTGGAGTATGTGCCTACCAAAGAACAGCTTGCAAACACTTTCACCAAGTTGTTGCCAAAAGATACCTTTGAATATCTCAGAGGAATGCTACGGGTGATTACCCCTCCTGATATAAACTAAAGATGCATTTGATTGCATCAATCTGTGTACTTCATAGACATTTTATGATCCAGATTGATGTTTTCATGGCTGCTACTTAGGGGGAGTAGTCAGATGTGTAGATATGTGGTTCAGATCTTGCATGTGGAAAGATAATGCTTATCTTTGCCATTGATGTCAAAGAGGGAGAAGAGAAATGTGAAAAACTATTGCTTATATGGAGTGAAGAGTCTTCTGGGGAGAATATCATTTAGAAGAGGTTAAGGAAGAAGAGTCAGAATCTAAGGGGGAGTAAGTGTTGATTGAGAGTTGGGTTGATGGCATTTTTCACATCATGTGTTGCCATCAATGTAAAAGGAGGATATTTTTGGATGTTGTGGTTGTGCTATTGATATGTGGTTGTCATTGATGTCAACACTATTAGCATTTGATGTATTGAAGGTTGTATATGTTGAGGATATTGAGAAATTTGTAAAAGAAAGTATTGCAAGTTCCTAGTGGTTCAGTGAAGGTCATGAAGTTGTCTTGTTTTGTACGTTGAAGATCAGTTCTTGTGGATTAAAGGGTTTTTTGTTGAGTGTATCTATTTCATCTACTAAAATTTTTAGAGGTTCACATGAAGATTTGATCATGCTATGAACAATTGTGTTATAACAGTATTTATGTGGGTTCAGTTAGTGTTCTTGATTGAATTTTATGTGTTTCTGGTATTTTTTTTTGCTACGGATATTTCTCTATTAGTTCTTGTTGCTTGTGGATGCTTCTAGATCACTCTCTATTCTTTTTGTGCATCTGTGTTGATCGGTGTGCTCATGGTCAAAGATTTTTTCTTGGTAATATGTTCAATTTTTGTGTTCTTCACTAACATGGTGGTTGTAGTGTGTTGCGGATCCTTGACGATTTAAATTTGAATGTTTGGAACGCTCGAGGATATTTTTTTGGGTTGCATCATGATATTAGTCAATGGTATTTGATCCACATTGAAAATTTATTTGTAAACTTGGGCTGACATTGAAAATATGTTTTATATTTTTGGTTGACTAAGTTGTTGATGTAATCTCATGTTGTGGATATATAAGAGAAATTGTTTGAGGAAAGTTAGTGTGTGCATAAGATAAAATGATGCCAAAGAAAGTGCAGATGTGTGAATAGTGTTCTAATCATTCAATTGCAGAGTAGAGTGAGAAGTTTGAGTGAAGTGTGAAGAAGGTTGTTGTGCTTAACTGGAACTATAATTAGGCTTTTGAAGAAGCTATTTTCTCAGTTCACAATCCAGATGGTTTTAATCTGAATCCTTCTTGGGCAATGAGCCCTCTTGTAATTGAGTAGTGAGCTCTAGGAAGTGTGTCTGAATGCATGTGCATTCCCATTATTTCTCTTATACTTTTAACAGGGTATAATCTTGTGGACTAACATCCACAATGGTTTTTCCCCTAATAGCGTTTCCACGTAAAAAAAATATTGGTGTTCTATGTGTTTCTGATGTGTTGATTGTTTATGGTTTATTGTTCATTCATCAAATCTGAGATTAAGTTAAGTTTGAAAATTTTAAATAATCTATGACAACTGATTCACCCCCCTCTTAGTTGTCTATCCTTGTTTTGCTAACATTTTCCACCAAGAAACTTCCATCCCATCATACTTCTGAAGAATCAACTCTTGATAGCCACTAGCCACCATATAAATCCCCTTAGCATTAGGACTCCAAGCCAAAATATCCCTCTCCCTGAGTGAGCTTCACTCTCTTAAAAATAGATATATTTTTGAGCTCAACACAATCCTCCTCCAAACTCCCAATATGTCACTCACTAGGGTCCTTCCATCTAGACACTTCAACATGCCAACAAAAATGAGTACATTTGAAATCCACCACTCGAGACCAACCAAACTCTAAGAAGTGGTGACAAAGATCCTATAAATTAGGATGCTTGACCATGATAGGATAAAGCCCATACCAAGAGTCATACCAAAAGAGGGCCTCACACCCCCTATTGTGAATCCAGAACAAACCATCATTGATCAGCTTAGCTCTCTTTTTAAGCATTTCCCAAATCACATAACCTTTACCTAATAGTGAAAATTGATAGACCTCCTTTGCCACCCCCTTCAAGTATTTGTTAGAGATAATCCTAGACCAAACATGGTCATGTTCACTACACCATCACCAATATAGATTGGTAGATAACACAAAGCTAGTAAAATTGGCATATTGCAACCCAAGGCCTCCAAACTATTTTGGTCTACAAACAATCTCCCACTTTACAAAACTCTACTTTGAAGACTCCAATCAACCAAATCATAAAAATTTCCTAGCAAGAGATTCCAAATCCTTAGTAAAGTGAAAAGGAGCTACATGTAGCATACCCCTATAATTAGGAAGTGTCTGCACCACTGACTTTAGAAGCAACACTTTCCCTACAAAAGATAGCCACCTATGATTCTAGTGATTCACTTTCACACGAAACTTGTCTAAAATACTTTTCCAATATCTCATAGGAAGAGTAATAGAGGAGATAGGAATTCCAAGTTAGGTCAGAGACAAGTGACCAATCTAAAACCTCAAAATATGAGAAATTCATTGTTGAATAATCACATGAGTATTAAAGAATAATATCAAAGATTTACCCTCACTGATCTATTGAAAAAAAGTATCAAGATAAATGTCCAACACCTTGTGCAAGTTAGTAGCCTCTTTAATCATAGCCATACCCTTTAGAGCAACATCATCAACAAATTGTAGGTATGACTGAAGGGGTAGGCCATTACCCCAATTCCACCCTTGGATCATACCTTGATTAACATGACTCTTAATAATTCTCCTCGGACCTTTATCCAAGAGAATAAATAAGGAGATGGAGGATCCCCCAAGTGAAGACCTCTAGAAGCCCCAAATAAGGAGGATGGATCCCTATTAACCAACACCAAGAAGGAAGCGGTTGTGACACAACTCACTACCCAAGTAACCCACTCATCAACAAAACCAAAAACAATAAGCACCTTTCACAAAAAGGACCATTTGACCCTATCATATAGGATTTTTCCATGTCCAGCTTGATAAACATAGTTTTTTCCTTTGAGGCCACCATGGAATGAATAGTCTCAACAATAATTACCACACCATCCAAGATTTTCCTATCAACCACAAAACCCCCTTGTTCCTCTGAGACAATCCTACCAATCCACTACTTCAACCTTTTTGCAATCAACTTGGATAAAATCTTATAGACTACATTGCAAAGGGCTATGGGTTGGAACATACTCAGCCTATCAGCCCCATCACATTTAAGGATGAGGGCAAGAAAATTAGATTTCATAGCCTTCATCATTTATTTGTTCCTCTAAGACTCATGCACAATCTTTAAGATTTCATAGAATTATTGAAAGAAATCAATCAAAAAACCATTAGGACTGGGAGCTTTCCCTTTCTTCATCTAAAAAATAGTGGCCCCAATTCATCTAGGGAAATGTAGTGCATGAAGTGCTCATTCATTTTCATAGAAACTAGAGAAGGAATATAGGATAGGACATGATTTTCTTCTTCCCACACATCAAGGGAATCCTCCCTAAACAAAGAGGAAAATAACTAAGAATCTTCTCTAGAAATATCTCCTAGAGAGGATAAAAATTCACCCCTAAAATTCACAAGATATGGGATCAAATTACCATGTCTCCTAGCCTTCGTAGAATTAAATAAAAAATTAGTGTTTCTAACCCCTTCATGCTACCACTCAATTTGTGCCTTCTATTTCTAGTAAATCTCCTCCTACAACTCACACTCCTCCAGAGCTTTCAAAGCCTTTGAATCCTCTTTGAGAGAATCCTCAAGAAGGCCAAACTCCCTAATCCCATGAGTAATAACATCCAAACTGCTCTAAGCAATAGCCTTAGCATGGAAGATTTTTTCAAAGCACATCATATTCCACCTCTTGAGCTAATACTTCACATATTGCAATTGCTTGACAAAAGAATGTATCATTGTGCCAAAAGTGGGTCTACCCAGTTCCAACACTCAGTAATATAATCCTACAAAGAGGGATCCTGCAACCACATAAGCTAAAACATGATAGAGGGGAACTGAGCAACATAAGCCAATGAAGTGGTAAGCTTAATTGGTCAATGATCATATCCCCTCCATTCAAGGATCTCAGAGCTAGTAGACCAAGGCCCACCAATCTAGAACCCAAACACTAGGAATCAAGCCTCTCAACAATACAATCCTTGCCACACCTCTTGTCATTCTAGGTATACTAACCATTACTAGGTTTAATATCCACTAGATTTAAGGAATAAATATTATCTCAGAGAATAGAAGTAAAAGGCTCCAACCTTAGCATCCCTCCCCTCTTTTCCTTCAAGTCTACAATAGCATTAAATTCACTAGTAATAATACAAGGATAAAGAGAAGTATTACTCTAAATCAACCAAATATGAGACCAAAGGTGCAAATTTCTAGGTATATCAGTTGGAGTATAGATATTAGATAGAATAACAATTTCTCCAAACTCCAAGCTTTAAGTAACCATGGAAATGGAATTCAAACTAGACATCCACCAAAGATGGTGTATCTCCAAATGATTCCATTAGCATACCAAACCAAAACATTACCTTGAGCTCCAATGCACTGACATTGATCACACCACCAAAGTTTTGGCACCAAACTATACATACTTTCCACATAAAGCTTAGTTTCTTGAATAAATAACATATATATTGAATGACATCACACCAAATCACAAACAAATTTTTATCAAGGGACACTATTCAAGCTCCTCATATTCCATGAGAGAATAATCATTTCAAGGATCTAGAAAAGTGGGAATCAAGAGTTTTGATAGACATTGACTCCGCCAATATCTCCCCTATCATCTTAAGTTTATCCAAATCCTTCTTTCTCCCAACCATGGAGGGTTTCTTAGGGATCCCTTTCTTTGGGTTTTTTTGAAGTATTTGTAAGGAAGGAGAAGCCTTGTTTCCTTTCTCTATATCTGACACCAACTTCTCCAAAGGGGGAGAGTTCTCAACCTCAATCGTTTACATAATTATAGAGGCTATAGGATTAGAAAATTCCATGAGATTTAGATTTGTATCCATTTGAACAAGTGACATACCACCTTCCTAAAAAATATGAAGATCATCAAGATTAGCACCCTCCTGATCCACCCCCAAAACACAAGGTTCCAAGGCCATCATAGCAGGGTTCACCTCCTGTTGGCTAAGGTCATCCAACACATCAAAGTGATTAAAAGTTTCCCCTTCCAATCTCTCCTTTGAGGTTCTTTTTTATCCTCGATTCTTGTTATGGGGCTTAATAAGAATGAAACCCTCTTTATCTACTACTTCAATTGAAATATGAACCTTTCCTTTATCATCCTTAGAAGGATTGCAAGGAATATGGGTAGGATGGGGCTCTAAAGAATGAAATTTAGGACATATTTTATGTAGATTACCATACTCATGACACAATTGAAATCTAAAGGGAAGAGCCTCATAATCAAGATATTACACCCATGAAGATGAGCCCACATGCACTTCTAAAGAATCTGGGAGAGGGTTACTCAAATCAATTTCAACACATATACGAGCAAAGGTAAGTACATTTTTTTCTTGTGTTTGCTAAGAAGGACCCACCAACCCCAATAGTAAAGCCACCAAATGAAAAATTCCATTCCTCCAAAATTTGAATAGGAACCAAGGGAGGCATACCCAAACAAGAACATGATTTAGAAGATCCTCAGAACTAGCATACCAAGGCTTGATGAAAAAATTGATCTAGTTGTGAAAATAAGGCCCCCCTTTGAAACCCTTTTTGTGATCAACCATGTAATTAAAAACAACCATAAAATTTTATTGGCCATTAACATTGACCTCCATCTCACCCTTAGGATTCCATGTTAGGCTATCCCAAGACTCCAAAAATGGAAGAGATCCTACATCCCCATGAGTTTTCATATTAAAGCATCATTCAAAAAATATTGAACATCTTATGTTATTGAGTCAGGTTGAATCACCAAGATTGGCCTATCCTGGCTTCTCTCTAAACATCCATTATTTTTTGGGATTCGAGGACCCCTAGATGAAGCCATCCCATCCACCACCGAAGCCTTGATAAAAAATTATTAGTAGCAAAAGGCCTAGATGAAGACAGGCTATTAGCTTGCAAAGTAGCCCTATATTCATTCTTTGATTGAAGTAAATGGGTGCATTTGGAGCCATATATAGAAAAGATGAAACCAAGAAATACCACCTCTAAACTCTACAAAACCCTTTCTCATGTAAGCAGCAGGTAGTAAATAACTTTCAAAAAAACCTGATGAAGAAAAACCCCACCCTTGAACATAGAAAATACCCCTCCCTTAGCTACACAAACACCCCAGCTCTTTGAAACCTCACTCACCATGCACATGCAACAAAGTAAGAAGACATTCAAGCCACAACTGTTACTAGCCACAAACCTACAACCTCCTTGCCTATGCGCCTCCAAACGGCTCCATCTTGATGTCTAATTCAAGAGATATTATTAAGATCACCATTAGGTACAATTTTTCATTGCCAAGGATGGATGTAATCATGGATTATTTAAGTGGTGCGAAGTATATCATAAAGATTGACTTGAAAAGTGGATACTATCATATCAAGATCAAAGAGGGCAATAAATGAAATAATGCATTCAATAAAAAATGTGGGTTTGCGTGAGTGGATAGTCATTCTTTTTGGACTAGCACACTGGGTACCTTCATGAGATTGATGAATGAGGTATTGAAGAAATTTTTGGGTAATTTTGTTATGTCTATTTGGATGATATTCTGATTTTTAGGACTAAAGAAGAGGATTTTTAGCACATTAGGCAAGTATTTCAAAGATTGAGTAAAGAGAAGTTGTTGATAAACGTAAAGAAAAGTAGTTTCATGAGAATGAAATTATTATAATCAAGTGAACTTTTCATTTACATGAAGGATTTGGAAAAAGTACAAGCAATTGTTGAATGGCCTACACCATTATACATAAAAGAGGTAAGATATTTTCATAGACTAGAATTTTTTTATAAGAAGTTCATCATAAATTTTAGTACTATTATGCACACTATTGACATAAACAATGAGGGGATATCAAAAGGAATTTAAGTGGAAATTAGGGTAAAAGGGAGTTTTGAACTACTATTAAAGTATAATGTAACAAAACATCCAATTTTAGCATTGCCTAATTTTGATAAGGTACTTCATGTTGATTGTTATACTAGTGGAATTATGATAGGAGAAGTGTTGAGTCATGAAGGAAGGTTAATAACTTATTTTAGTCAAAATTTGAATGATGCAAGGAAAAGATACTTGGTCTATGAAAAGGAATTATATACCATAGTTGAATCCTTGAAGAAGTGGAGACATTATATATACATTGAACATCAAACCTTATAGTACTTGAGTAGTCAAGGAAATTTGAATCAAAGACATATGAGATAGATAGAATTCATGTACAGTTACATATTTGTATTAAACAATAGGAACAACAAATCCAACAAGGTTGCAAATTTGTTGAGTAGTAGAAGGAACTTGTTGAAAAAAATGAGAGTAGTAGTAATGGGTTTTGAAGAACACAAACAAGTGTATGATTATGTTCCAAACTTTACAAAAGCTTGGAGAGCAAGAAATGAACCACTTGCATCAGATAGAAGTAAGAAGGATTATTTCATTTAGGATAATATGTTATTCAAAGGAATTCAATTGTGCCTTCCTATGAGCTCAATGAGGGAGAATTTGATCAAGGAGAAACATAGTGGTAGATTAGCAAGATATTTTGAGATTGATAAGATAATGGATTTGGAAAGTGAACATTAATTTTGGCCTCACATATATAAAGATGTAAGGAAAATTTTTCAAGGTTGTAGCACTTTTTAGATTATAAAAGGAAGGAATCAAAATATTGGATTATATCAACCTTTTTCACTTTAAGCAAAAATTAGGAGGATATAAGTACGGATTTCCTATTAGGGTTTCCAAAAATATAGAGAGGATATAACTCTATATTTATAACAATGGATAGATTTTCTAAGGTGGCACATTTAATTCCTTGCAAGGTGACATGTGGTGCTATACATGTTATGGACCGAATTTTTAGGGAGAATTATATGAGATTGCAAGATTCCCATAAAGCATAGTTCTAGAGACTAAGGTGTCCCACCCCAAATGGGACAATGTCTATCTCAATTTTTCTTGATTAATTTTAGTTTGAAAGTTAGGACATTTTTTCAAACATATAATGTTCTAAAGCATAATTTTCATAGTAACATAATGAAGTGCACAAAAGGATTTCAAAGCTAAGCTTAGTTTCACCCCACTCATCTGTCATATAGAGGTATACATGAAAATGTAAAGATACATATTTATGGAAGCTCATTAAATGTTAGAAGAGAATTGTTTTACTTGAGTTTTCATGCTCAAACAGAGCTACAACCATACATGAAATACAAGCTAATACAATCTAACTTGTGGAGAATCAACATAAGATGCTTATACCAATCTGATAAATAATGTGCTCCTCAAATCATTTTCATTTGATTGATATAAAGACACCTTTCAGATGTATTCAATAGTCTCAACATACTTTAAATAAGCTAATATTGAATGGCATATTACAATATTTATGCTTAGAAAATTACTTCAGGAATATAGAATTTATAAATTATTGAAAGATTGATATGCAACAATCCATAAGAAGATTAAATACAAATATAGTTCAGACCTGGAAATGCACGATGGTCTAAAAGGTGCACATCAACTCAACTGAAGGCTAAAATCCCTACATATATCTACGTCTAGCTTGGATAAACCCTGCGACCCTCACACAAGCTAGGTACAAGAACATAAATCCCATGTGAGGAGTAACAAGGTCTGTAATACATGCCTCTGAGTCTATGATAAATGTACAGGTAGTAGCAAATGACCACACATTCAGAATAGAGAGCAAGATAGTGGCAAAAATATCCCATGACTAAACTAGAAAAATTCAAACATCTAATTTGTAGTAGTTAATGTGTTCCTGAAGCTCCATTCAATCTCCTTCTCTAAGAGACTCGAGCATTCACTATCAAGGCCACCAAGTCCTTTAGCCAACAAAGAGTAAAGCCTTATTTTGAATCTCACTTGCAGAACAATGAAGCACAAATATGACTCCTAAATGTAGCCACCTAAAGAGCAAACCTTGGGTGGTATTTCAAACTTGTAGAATGCTTAATCTGAGAGAGTTATCATTCTCAAAGATTGATTTTTCTTCTAGAAACCGTGGTTCTTCCTTCACAGCAAAATTCTCATAAATTTGATAACTATCAATGAAATTTCAAATGCTTTTTGAATGAATTTTTGAAATAAAGAAAAATGATAGAGGGGCGAAAAAACCAAAATGTAATCAAGATGGTTAACCTCTCCTTTTTACTAGTTACTTCATTCAATTATGCATAGATGAATATCATAAATCAAACCTAACCAATATAGCAATAAAAAGGCAGGTTTTAAGAGGGTCAAATGTTGTGTACCTATTGCAAAAAGTGCTTTTTTGGGCCTCACTAAGGACTCATTCGCCCAATGGCAAATGGGTCATGGCTAGGGTTCTAGAAAATCAATTTTTGGGTTTTGTTCTTCATTGTCTGCAACTCCAAATTCTAGGTGTTTAGCTCTCGAAAGTTGAAAATGAATTTTATAAAACAATTTCCGTGATTTTACAAGAAAGATGACAACTTTAACAACTTTGCAACTTTGACAATTTTTGTTTCCCAATTGATCTTCAACCTAAAACTTGCAATCACACATCAAAGGAGAAGAAAAATGTTGATTGTTAGGGAATAGGGGTTTTCCTTGGTCAAACCTCATTTTGGTAATTAAACCTTGGAATAAAACAATTCATAAAGGAATGATGAATGAAAAAATGTATGTAGCAACTCACCAAACCTTCTTGAATCTTAGAGTACAAATCAATAATCTTGCATGAGCTGGCCTCAATGTGTGTAGATCTTGATCATAGAATTTGACATGAAACAATTCTTGAATAGGATCTCTAATGCTACATCAACATATTAGCTCAACAACATGCATGATGCACTATGCCTTTGACATGATGAAATGGGCCTTGATTGTTGCAATAAACTTTAATAATTTGCCCTTGAATTCCTTGAAATTTCTCTTGAATGCTTCACCAATGCTCTTGTAAAAGTACTCTTATGATAACTTCAATTTTTCTAGGTGAAACTAGGTGAAATAGCCTTATATTTATACTTATCTTATTCTTAATTCCCAAAATTCAAATAACACAAGCTGACATCAGATCTTGAATCTGAAATCATTAAAATACCACCAAAAGCATATCCCAAGGGGGGTCCTAGGGTTAAGTGAGGACCCATTCGCCATGTGGAAAATGGGTCCTAGCATACTTAACAACAACACACTTAGGAAATATGAAATGTTATGTAAAAGGAGGGTCCTAAGACCTAGTGAGGACCCATTGGCCAGGTGGCGAATGGGTCCTAGGTCACTAATCTAGGACACATACCTTGTAAAATTAAGTGTTGTGTAATATTTTTAAGAGTTTCAAGTTTTATCCCTCAAAATCTGTAATTAATTAGGCTTGGATTTGAGTTAAAGGGGCCAAGTAACCTCAATTAATTAATAAATCCCTAGATTAGTATGAAAGTGTAAAGATACACTTTACAACACCCTAAATAAGGCACCATTAACTCCATTTTATTAAGAAGGGTCTCAAACTTAATGTAAATGTGTAAAACACATTACAACACTAAATCAAGGAAAAATTAGGCTCATTTTAGCTATTAATTCTTCATTCCCAAACTAAGGGAAAAGGGATACTTTTTTGTTACTACATTTTTCCCCACTTTAGTGAGAGTATGATCCCATGTCAAAATCACACTAGAGTAGACATTCATGTTAGAAATCTAAAATAGATTATATAACCCAAGAACTTTATAACAAAAAATCAAAGCTACATAAATTAGAAAAGCATAAAGAATGTACACCAGGACTCTGAGAGATTATGCAATGCCAATATGACAAAATTGCATTAAGAGCTTCAAAGCTGAAAAGATAGAATTCTAATATGCATGAATGGATGCAAGAATATTGCAAGAATGAATGCAAGTACAAGCTAGGTAGTGAATTTATATATAATTTAGGAGAGTAGGTAGGTGGAAAATCCAACCAATAGGATTCAACTACAAAAAGTGGAGACAGACCACCAAAAGTGGAGATGCCCATGAAAGGTGGAAAGTATGGACCATCAAAACTAGAAAGTGGTTCCACCCTTTAAGGAAGGGAACACCTCATCACCTTATCTCCTAGTTATTAGATAATGAACTCACTTTATTATCCTAAGCAAGCTTAATTAAGTGTAGGAAAAACCTAGGACTAAGGGAAAATAAATTAACCCACTAGGAAAAATAAAAGCCTACACCAACACCCCCCCTTAAGCATAGCTTAGGAGGATGTAAAAGATGATGGGTCTCGACAACTAGGCCAAGTTAGGTACCCATGTACAAATGCAATGCAGAGAAATCTCTCATAATCAGAGAAAAGGAGAAAACCTAATGGGACAAAACTCCTCCCCAAAAAAGAGATGAATAAAATAAAAGGAGTAAGTAGCCCCCCACCCCATGGATGACAACAATAGCACCCCAAGCAAAGCTCACAATTGAAGGAAAATTATCTTAGTGAAGGGTTTCATGAAGATGTATGCAGTCTGTTATGATGTTGGATAGTACTTAAGATCAATGATCTCACTATGAATCAACTCCTAGATGTAGTGCATGTGGATCTTGATGTGCTTGGTCCATTAATGATGGACCAGATTGCAAGAGATCTGAATCGCACTCCAGTTGTCACAATGGATGACTATGGGCTTCTAGAAGGGAATTTCAAACTCAATGACAATGTTCTGAAGCCAAATGGCCTCAATAGCAACATTAACTACTCCTTGATACTCAGCCCCTGTAGATGAAAGAGCAATAGCAAATTGCTTCTTTCTCAACCAACAAACTAGACCAGAACTAAGAGAGAAGCAATACCCTAAAGTAGACTTGTGATCCTCAAAATCACGTGCCCAATTTGAATTTGTGTGCCCCACCAAGTAAAAATCCACACCTGCTACATAATGAATCCCATAATTGTGAGTGCCCTTAATGTGGTGAAGAATCTACTTAGCTACTTTCCAGTGTAGCTCATGTGGCTCCTACATGAATCAAGAGACCATTCCTACTGCATATGAAATGTCAAGCCTTGTATGAATTAGATAGATGAGACTACCAACAAGTTTTCAATACAAAGTTCCATCAACCAAGGTTGAAGAACACTTAGCCTCAAGTTTGACTCGTGAGAAAAATGAAGTCGGTGCAGGCTTACAATTAGCCATGTGAAACCTCTGGAGCATGTCAAGTGCATACTTAGATTGTGCAAGAGTGATACTTGAGGAAGACTGAGTGATCTCAATCCCTAAGAAGTAGTGCAACAAGACCAATTCTAACATCAAAAACTGATCATGAAGGGTGGTTTTCACTATTTGAATGGTGGATGAGTGACTCCCTATGATCAACAAGTCATCGACGTAGAGAACCAAGAAGGTGTGAGCATCATCCTGCTGCAATATGTAGACATTAGGATCAAAATGGCATCAAGTGAATCCCACTTTCAAAAGGAAGGAGTCCATCTTGGCATACCAAGCCTGAGGGGCTTGTTTGATGCCATAAAGAGACTTTCAAAGATGACACACAAGTGAAGAATCCTCAATGAACCCCTTTGGATGCTCCATATATATCTCCTCCTGAGGATCACCATGAAGAAAATCACTCTTCACATCCATCTGATGAACATCCCATCTATGTGTTGTAGCTATGGCAAGAACAAGTCTGATGGAATTCATTTTGGTGACTGGTGCAAAAGTCTTAGAGTAGTCAATCCCTGGAACTTGGGAGAATCCTTTGGAAACCAAGTGAGCCTTATGCTTTTCAACTGACCCATCTACTGCATATTTTGTTCAATAGACCCACTTGCATCAAACAAGTTTTCTTCCCTAAGGAAGTGGGACAAGATCTTAGGTGTGGTTCCTCTCCAAGGAACTGAACTCTTCCTCAATGGCCGCATCCCACTCAAGGACACTAGAAGCTTCTCGCAAAGTTTTTGGATCAAAAGCTAAAGCAAGGAAGGCATGTGGAGCATCCTAAGACTATGATATGATGGATCCCCTACCCAATCACCTATTAACGACAAATCCTGATTAGCCCAAAGAGGCCCTATGGCTGGAGAAGGAGGAGACTCTAAAGGAGAATCATCATCCTCTAAAGATGAACCGTGTACATCCTCATGATCACTACCATCATCTGAAGTGGAGGAAGAATACTCCTCATCATGATATTAATTATTATGAACCTCTGAAGAATTATCATCATGATATAAGGACTCCAAGATGATGGTGGTAGAAGTGTCAAGAGAAGGACTAGAAGTACTCTCCTCAAATTGAGCACTCCTCTCAATGAACAACTTGTGTGTGGTAGGATGAAGAAGCTTGTAGCCTTTGACATCATCTAGGGGACCAACAACTATGCAAGGCTTGCTCTATGGATCCATAGCCTTGTGTTTCTCTTCTGGAATGTGAGGGTGCATTGGAGCCAAACACTTGAAAGTGCTTAACTAACAATTTCTAACTGGTCCAACCTTGAAAAGTAGTTACCTCCTTCATAGCTTTGTGGGGAACATGGTTCTGGATATAACATGCATAGTTAAAGGATTCTACCTAGAAAGGTGGTGCCAAAGACTTGGAGTGAATCATACAATTAGCCATCTCTTTCAAGGACCGATTCTTCTATTTTGCAACTCCATTCTTTCGAGGACTATAGGGGACTATATGTGGCAAATCAATTCCCTTAGAAGCACAATACTGTACAAACCTTTGATTGACATATTCCCCCCCCCATTATCTATACTCAAGACTTTGATAGATTTTTTAGTTTGTTTCTCTACAAAAGCCTTATACTCCAAGAATGAATCAGAGACTTCAAACTTCTATTTGAGAAAGTACACAATAGTGTACCTGGAGAAATCATCAATGAATGTCAAAACATATCAAGCTCTATTAAAAGATGGTTGTGGAAATGGCCATGTCAAATCACTATATACCAAATCCAAAAGATGTGAGGCTCTCCAAGCTTTGCCTTTGTCAAACTTCTCTTTAGGATGCTTGCCAAGAATGCAACCATGACAAACACCTTTAGAAAAGTGAACTGTAGGAAATCCTATAACCATGTCCTGTTTGTTGAGCTATTGCAGGTAGCAGTAGTTCAAGTGACCAAATCTGATGCCACAAGTTACTCATATCATCTGAATGAGTGAATAGAATAGTTGAAGGAGGATTGGGAACAAAGTGAGAGAATAATAAAGCCAAGACTGATGATCTACTCTCCCAACTACAATTGTAGAATCATTTTACATCTCATGAATCACCATTGAATCAAGAGTAAACTCAACTCTCTTGCCTATGCCTATGTGAGTGATTTGATAGATATATAGGAGATTAGTTGATAATGAGGGCACACAAAGAACATCCTGGAATGTACCATTCCCCATATCAATAGACCCTCTCCCACACACCTCAAGTGGAGTGTCATCACCCATCAAAATGGGAGGCATAGAACATGGCTCCATAGATTCAATTTCATCTTTAGTTGAATCCATGTGGTGTGAAACACTCGAATCAAGAACCCATGTGGATGGTGGAGAAGCAACTACTACGAGGGTGTTGCCATTTCATTTCCCCTTGTTCTCTTTGGCCTTATGAGAACCCTCTTCTGCAATCTATTTGATGGAATTAGGAACACTGAGATTATTCTTCTCAAGAATGTGTCAAATGATCAAACTATTTCTTCAAACATTTTTGCTCATCATGACTTGGTTTCTTACAATAGGTACATTTGACCCTCTCTTTCTTAGGCTTGTCACCTTTTGAAGATGAGGTGTCATTACTTGGTTTTGGAGTAGCCAATTTCTAATTCTTCTTCTCTTTGCTATTCTTTTTTTTCTTATCCTTATTACTACTTTTCCCTCTTTGTTCATTTGTGCCAAGGTTGGCATCCAAGGCATGAGACTTAGAAGACTTAAGAGTTCCCATCTAAATTAGCTTGTCCTGCTTTTGTGTGAGAGAAGTAGATAAATCATTCAATGATGGAATCTTGAATTGAGATCCAAGTGCATCCTTAGTAGCATAGAAGGAAGAAACAAATATTAAATATTTAGAACTTAGCTTTGAGAGAATACTTAGAATCAATTTTTTCATCTTTCTTATCAAATCCACATTGTTGTAGTTGTAGCCTTAGTGATTTCATTTTGGTAAAGAAATCATGAATTGTTTTGAAGTTTCCTGGATTTAAACTGATTATTTCATTCTCCAACATATGACCCCTCATAGAACCTTGTGCACCAAAAAGAGATTCTAGCTTTTTCCATACTTCATTTGGAGTATTCAAAGATTCAACATGAAAGAGTAAATCAAGAGATACAGACACACAATTCTCCATATTCTCTATCACATTTGTTAATTTTTTCTTCTTCATTTGGTTTAGTTTCCAATCCCATTACTACTCTATACAAACCAAGTCTTCTTATGTGAATTTCCATTTTCTTTTTCCACTCAGAATAGTTGTATGCAAATATAATAGGAACTGTTGTAGAAGCCATGATGAAGAAATGCAGAAAGAAAGTGAACACAAGAACACAAAGAACACCCCAAACCTTTTCACTAGTATCAAGGATCACCCCCCCACAAATATTATAAGGTTGTCATTTTATAATTTAGTGTGTTTACAAAGCCTTTTCCAAGATACAATGTTCAATAGGCTCAAAATAGCCAAATTTATAAATTCTGATGTAAAATGAACCTAAGACAAAATCTAGAAAAAATAGCTTTATTTCTCTTCAAGACCTTTCCAACGCCTATTCATATCAAAAAATTAGAGCACCAGGGTGAAAGTTATGGCCTATTGAAGAAATTGGCACAAGGCAGCTTCAACCTGAAATATCTGATACAAGATGGAAAAATATCTTCTCAATACCTTTATAGATGGAAAGTGCTCATCTCCAGCTTTCCAATGATATCTTATTTGCTGAAATCCAACGCCCAAAGAAAAATATGTGAATTTTTTAAAAAATGGTTGAATTTACCCTGTAGGAAACAATTTTTCTAGAAAAAAGTTTTATTTTTTATTTAATTTCTAAAAAATCTACTCACTATTTTTAGACAATAAAAAAAACCTAGAAATATTTTTAATCTAAGAACAAAACCCAAAAATCATTTTTTTGATCCAACAAACAGAAGATGAAAAAATAAATTTTTATTAACCTTCAACAAGAGAAAAATGGTGTGCACTAATTTTTGCACATCAATTTTATTCAACTGTATGCAAGATATAAAAAATATAAAAGAGACCTAGTTTAGATTTCAACCCTAGCTACAAAACCCATAAATCATTTTTCTCAAAAATGAGTGGACGCTAGATATTTTGAAGCAAAAAGCAAAACGACTCCAATGAAAAACAAATTTCTTCAAACCCCCACCTACAACTATGCCAAATGATCTCCAATTTGGATGAAACGAAATCCAAATCTAACTTTCTCGAGCCTTCTAGACATGTTGGAATAGTAAAAAAAGTTGTTAGTATAACCAGAAATGTTGCAATCACCCGGATCTCACAAAACACATATGCAAAATAAAGAGGTAATTAAATATTTGCAAATCCTTTATGATTCTCCAGATCATTCAAGAATGCAAGAGAATTGCATACAAGATTTTACAAGATTTTTACAAGAAATTTAATCTCTCAATCAAGAATCTAAGAACTTAGATTTCTCAAAACAAAAGCTCGGATACCATGTTAGAAATCTGAAATAGATAGAATAACCCAAGAACTTTATAAGAGAAAATCAAAGCTACATAAACTAGAAAAGCATAAAGAATGCACACTAGGACTCTAAGAGATTATGCAATTTCAATATGACAAAATTGTACTAAGAGCTTCAAAGTTGAAAAGATATAATGCTAATATGCATGAATGGATGCAAGAGTATTGCAAGAATGAATGCAAGTACAAGCTAGGTTGTGAGTTTATATAGAACTTAGGAGAGGGGGTAGGTGGAAAATCCAACCAATAGGAATCAACCACAAAAAGTGGATATAGACCACCAAAAGTGGAGATTCCCATGAAAGGTGGAAAGCATGGACCACAAAAAGTGGAGGATGCCACCAAAAGGGGAAAGTGGTTCCACCCTTTAAGGAATGGAACACCTCATTGCTTATCTCCTAGTTATTAGATAATAAACTCACTTTATTATCCTAAGCAAGCTTAATTAAGTGTAAGAAAAACCTAGGACTAAAGGAAAAATAAATTTACCCACTAGGAAAAATAAAAACCTACACCAACAATTCAACACACTTATGTATGCAACAATGAAAAAGATACACAATCATACAACATCAAAGACCAAGAAGAAAAAGGGGGTGGATCAAGCCTTGACTACCCAACAAGATGTGGAACACGTCTCAACTATTTTTCCAAGAAAAGGGGAAGGATCAAGCCTCGACTATGCAATGTGATGTGGAACATGTCTCGGCTATTTTTCATAAGAATGTTTAGAAGAAAAACTCAATGTCCACAATGCAAATGACACACACGCTCACTCTAGAGTAGTGGGGTATGTGCAAGATCATGATGGGCCAAAAAGTGGTGATATGATGGGTATGTGTAGGGTATGTGGCTTGACTTTTTTTAACCCAAAATTGATGAAACGAAAAGGGTTTTTAAAGGAGATTCTTAGCTTTCTACCAATATAAATAATGCTTTACTTTGAATTTAATAAATAATTATTATTCATTTTCTATTTGAATTATGACTAAAGTCCTAATTGATAGGCTAATTGAGAAACATCTATAGCTTTCAAACAGTGTCACATTTTTTAAATCCAAAACATTCATCAAATTATATGCTTCGCATACTATAGGATTATATATATATATATATATTGAATTTCATGAAGTTTTAACCAAGTTAAGGTGGTCAAACATACATCTTTTTATATTTTTTAAATGTTGTAATAAAAAATTCATAATTAATTATTTACTTGGAAAAAAATAATAAAAAAATATGCATCACATCAGGACATGAGTCCTCTACTTGTATCTAAAATATTATAAAAGAATATTGTCATTTTATTGTGGTTAGGGTGGTTAGACAAACACCTACTTATTTTTTCCTTGAAATTTAAGTACTACTACATTGAAATTTCAAACTTTCACCAAATAGATTTTAAAAAAATAAAAAAAACCTAGTAGTTTAGAAACTACATTCAATTTGCTACAGATTCTATTGTTACATATTTTTGAAATAATATAGATAACTTATTCAAATTTTTACATCAAGTTGACTAACTCTAATTTTCCTGAATTTTTCTTCACTTAAGGGCCTATTTTTTCCATGATGATCCTGCACATACCTAGTGGAACCTCAAGTTGTCCACTAGGTGAGTACCCCAAAAGGGTGGAAAATAAGAGAATCATATTAGGCTCTCATACCATATCAAAGTTATCCTCCTGAAAACTTCAATAAGGCACCACAATGTTAAGCAAGGCTCCATAGTCAAGCAAGGTGTGTTATACTAGGTGGCCTTTATCATGGTTGTGTTCAAGCTTCATAAGGTTAGAAAGTTGTGTTATGCCACACACTTATGAACATCATGTCTATAGGATTTTTTTCAAATGGATCTTGCTTTGTTCGTGTAAGGTATTCTTCTTAGGAATCATCGTGCCTAATGTCTCTAAGAGGATAAATCAAGAGTAACAAATTGTAGTTTAGGGGATGCCTCATGTCACATCAAGCCACTAAGAGAAAGTTATAAACTAAGAAATATTGCACTCTTGGAGGACATTAAACCCAATGATAGCACGAAGGAAAGGACACATCACAAGGAAAAGAAAATTGTATCATGAAATATGTATAGAAATGTTGAAAGATATTATCAATGTATTCCCCCACTTTAAAGTAGTTGCTAACATCATTGATGTGAGAAATTTATTTAAAGTGGCCAATGTTTAATCCTAAGACATGAGAACTTTCCTTAGAAAACCCTATGCCAAGTCATATGTTTCCAAAATGAAGCTACGCCATGAAAAAGGAGAGAGGGGTTGCCCAAAAAATACTTAAGGGATCTATGGATTTAGGGTTAGTATATATTTGGTACAATGTTGTCATAAAGTTCAAAAATGTCATCATTCCCCAAATACTCATATAACTTGAAGAATGACACATAGAGAGAAAAAACAAAGAAAAAGACTTTGGGTCAACATGGAAGAGACCTAAATGTCTCAACGCCTTGCATCATCCCTAAAAGAAAAACACAAGACAAGAGAAAAAGATAAAATGTTTACAACATAGATCTATGGATGTAGATACATATAGAGGAATGCACAAAAGAGAGATACATCAAACGAAACAACATGGGGGATGACATTACACACATGCAATCACATAAAGAAACATGAAAAAGAAAACAAAGCAAAAGACTAGTAAGGCACATGCGAGTCGACCTATAGCAAGTCATATACGTCCCAATCTCAGTCAATATATATGGAAGGTAGACAACTAGCCAAAGGGACATATTTAGTAAGTCCCAAAAATAGGACAAGGCTATCTAACCCCTTGCCCGCACTAAGTTCACAAGGATGAGCCAAGATAGGTAATGAGAATGAGCTCCTCGTGATAAAGAGAATGATAATGAATGTATAACATGCAATGGTGAGAATACTATGACCCTTCAACTATTACATGGAAAGGAGTGAAAAGACATGCTATGCAACCACTTGGTAACAATCATCATCATTGAAGTCAAAATCACTCAATATCAATTTTAATGCATGACACTCATCAGTAAGATTTCCAAGAGTTCTATGATATGCACAATAATTCATGTTTTTCTTAGGTATGCTACTTTTACTAGGAGGTGGTAATTTAATCCAACCTTTTGTAAGGAGATTCTCCATCTTTCGTTAAATTTCTATTTGAGTAATATAAGAATGGTAATTTTTTAAGTTTCTAAGATTTTTGTTGCTTGCTTGATTTAATAGCTTGTTGAGGTGGATATTGAGAAGAAAGGCCTAAGATGATCCTATCATTCTTATGAGGCATTGATTGTTCTTTAGGAAGGAGGAAACTTATGTTGGGAGGAGGTTCTTGATATCCTATCCCTTTTATTTTTTCAATAGGATTTTGGTCTAAAAGTTTATGAATTTAATGCTCATTAATCATGTCACATCCTTAGTTGGTTAAAATCTTAAAGCCTTGGGCATAAGTTCCTTCAAGGTTGATAGGAGTATTGGTCACTTTTTTAACATAAGATGGATGACTATGCATTTGATTAGAGGAGCTAGGTTCACTCATTATTGGAAGTTTGGGGTTAGTTTGTGACACATTTTTAGGATGTAAGAGACCAAAAATCTCCAGTTTTGTTGGTTGTTTCATGGAAGGATATAAAGATGCATTATTCTCAAGATTGTTAAGGCAATCATTTATGAATTCATTCATGCTAGCATCATCTTCTCCAATGATGTCAACTTCACGAGGACACTCATTATGAGTTGGGTGAGCATGATTGGGTTCGATTTCATTAGGATCATTGCCAAAAACACAACTTGAAATATCAACCAAGGAGAACAAAGACTTCCACACATTGCTCAAACACTTATCCATTTTTAGTTTTTCAAACTTAAAACTGTAAGTAAATTTGCTTATTACACTATGTAAGAAGCTGAAAATGAAATGTTGTAAATTCAATTTTGAATTTATGAAATGCACTAAATGAACCAAATCAAGCTAGATCTAATTAAATTGGTGAAACAATAATTTTTAGTTTCAATTTTTTGTAAATGTAATGTAAAATTCAAGTTAAAAATGTGACAAAATGATGAACTAAAAGACCTAGTTTGATATGCAATTTTTATTTCAATTTTCAAATGCAAGTTTATATGATGTAAATGATATTCAAGATGACTAATTTTTGTGTATTTTTCATTATTAAAGAATACCAACAATGCAATCCTAAAACCCTAGATGAGATGCAAATTTTGAGTGCAAACTAAACATCCTAAATGAGATCTAATTCAATGCAAATAAATGCAAGATCTAATCTAAGATGAAAAGAGACTCTAAAATCATAAAACTATAGTGCTCAAAAATTCAGGTTCACCAAAATGAAATAAAGGGAAAAGAGAGAGGGGCAGGAAAACCAAAATGTAATCAAGATGGTTAACCTCTCCTTTTGACTAGTTGTTTCATTCAATTATGCATAGATGAATATCAAAAATCAAACCTAGCCAATATAGTAATCAAAAGGTAGGTTTTAGGAGGGTCAAATGTTGTGTACCTATTGCAAAAAGTGTTTTTTCAAGCCTCACTGAGGACTAATTAGCCCAATAGCAAATGGGTCCTAGCTAGGGTTCTATAAAATCAATTTTTGGGTTTTTTTCTTCAATGTACGCAACTCCAAACTCCAAGTGTTTGGCTCCTTAAAGTCAGAAATGAATTTTGTAGAAGACTTTTCATGATTTTGCAAGAAACATGACAACTTTGCAACTTTGACAAGTTTTGTTTTCCAATTGATCTTCAACCTAAACTTGCAATCACACATCAAAGGAGAAGAAAAATGTTGATTGTTAGGGAATAGGGGTTTGCCTTGGTCAAACCCCATTTTGGTAATTAAACCTTGAAATAAAAAAATACATAAAGGAATGATGAATGAAAAAATGTATGTAACAACTTACCAAACCTTCTTGAACCTTGGAAAATTAGAAATATTGCATGAGGTGGCCTCAATGTATGTAGATCTTGATCATAAAATTTGACATGAAACAATGATTGAATAGGAACTCCAATGCTACATCAACACATTAGCTCAACAACATGCATGATGCACTATGCCTTTGACATGATGAAATGGACCTTGATTGCTGCAATAAACTCTAATAATCTACCCTTGAATGCCTTGAGATTTCTCTTGAATTCTTTATCAATTCTCTTATAAAAGTACTCTTATGATAACATCAATTTTGGTAGGTGAAGCTAGGTGAAATAGCTTTGTATTTATACTTATCTTATTTTTAATTCCCAAAATTCAAATAACACAACCCAACATCAGAGCTTGAATTTGAAATCATTAAAGTACTGCCAAAAACATATCCCAAGGGGGTTCTTAGGGTTAAATGAGGACCCATTCGCCATGTGGTGAATGGGTCCTAGCATACTTAAGTAGGACACCTTTGGGAAATATGAAATGTTATGTAAAAAGGGGGTATTCGGACCTAGTGAGGACCCATTCACCAGGTGGAAAATGGGTCCTACGTCACTAACCTAAGACACATACCTTATAAAATTAAGTTTTGTGTAATATTATTTAAGAGTGTCAGGTTTTATCCCTCATAATATGTAATTAATTAGGCTTGGATTTGAATTGAAGGGGAAAATTAACCTCAATTAATTAATAAAGCCCTAGATTAGTGTGAAAGTGTAAAGATACACTTTACAACACCCTAAATAAGGCACCATTAAGTCCATTTTATTAAGAAGGGTCCCAAACTTAATGTGAATGTGTAAAACACATTACAACACTAAATCAAGGAAAAATTAGGCTCATTTTAATTATTAATTCTTCATTCCTAGACTAAGGAAAAAGGGATACTTTTTTCATTACTACACTTTTATGCCTCCTTCAAATCTCATAACCTCCTTAGCCTTTTTAATTCATTTAATAATAAATGATCATTTGCTTTTGTTGCACCATAATAATATAATATTTAAAACTCAAGTGTGGTGTTCCCATTAAATGCCTTTTAATAATGACTAAAATTATTACAAGTAACTATATATTATAGAATTCATTATTCACCAATAATAATATTCTCTTTAATATTTAATTATTATTAAAATTATCCCTTTAATAATAATCAATAATCTATAACTCCATAAATATCAACATTATACTGAATCTGCCAACACCAATGGGGAGAACTCACTGCTTCCTTTCCTCACCATACTAGCTTACTATAAATAGTTAGGTTGGATTCAAAAATTCAAGTAACTTACTAAAAATAGTGTGTGTAAATGAAGCCTAAAACACCTTAAGAAGTTCGTCTCTAAATATCACTAAATAATGGAGAAGAGAACACTCTAAGCTGCCATCTAAAGAACCCATAAACTCCCACAAAAGGCCCTCTAAACACCAACAGTAGCCTATAAGGAACCGATGATAGGATAATCCACCAAACTATGACACTATTTTAAAAGGGGACATTACAGTCCACCCTCCTTGAAATTGCTTGACCTCAAGCAATCTCAACTAAATTCCTTAGCCTATCGCTTGAATGTTGGGATCCCAAATCAATCTATAAAATTCCCAACCATGCTCAATACCACTGTAAACAATTAACCCGATGTAGAGAAATATACCAAACATAGAAATCCCTGGATCCTATAACCAAAATGGAAGTTCACCATACACATTATTAGTTGACCTCCACTATGCTCCTTTGACATAACCTTCACCATGATGAGAGTGGTGAAAAAACTCATCGGGATCCAATCACATTAACGTGCCAAACCTGTCACCACTTGGATCCCAATACATTAGAACCTCACATCCATCATACATGAGGAGATTAAGGTATCTCAAAGTGTCTACATCATAATACCTCTCTCCATCCTCTGTAATCCTCCTATATTGGATGTGATGACTACCCCTCATAGGTTTTGAAAGATGTGTAATTTCTCCTCTTAAGTTGTTGATATGAAATAGAACAACACCCTCAAGACTGCATGATCAACCTATGGGGATGCAAAAGATACCAACAGGTTCATAGGATGATGTAGTATCATCCCTATGCTACTTTCCCATGATGAGGAAATGATATAAATCTCCTTCAAACTCATGTACAACTGTTGTCCTTCAAGTACTATGAAATAATTCTCGGTCCCATGAAATAGAACAACCATCCCCTACCAACTTATGGAGTTGAATTCCATCACTACAGGCTAGAATAACAATGCCATCATGCTCATTGAAACGACAACTTCCATGTAGCCATGCCCCCAATGGAAACTCCTCAAACAAGGAAGTCAAAAACTTTGCCAAGGACACATTAGCATGATCAAAATCTTATCCATAACCTTGTAAATAACCATATAAAAATAATAGATTCAGATACCTACAGTCTCTAGTTCCATCTTCTGCAGATGGAAACACTCCATCCCACAACAGGTGATATGAATCTTGAGCCAACCCACACCTTATATGCACCATCAAATCATCTATGTGTGGACTAAAAGAGAATTTATGAGCACTCCTTACTATGCAGTCAAGATGGAATGTGCCTGCTTGTGCCAATGGTTGAATCACATAGTCATTAGTAATGCACACCTTGTCACTCTCATCACCTGAATCACGAGGTGGCTCATGTCTTCGATTCTGAAGGATTGATTGGGTAGTTGCTCTGCAAGTCCTCTCTACAAACCCAATAACAAAGTCCCTATCTAATAACAAAGTTGGAGGTAATATGATTTTATTCCCTCTAAAGCATGAATGATGGTTTGTAGACTAGATAGCCTTAACAGTTTTGGGAATAGGATTTTTATCAATAGCTTCAACCCTCTCATGATCTATTTTAATTCCCTCTTTTGAAACAATATGTCCTGAGAGCTTACCCTCTATGACTGCAAAATGACATTTCTTAGGATTTAAGCTGATACCGTATTCCAAGGCTTTTATAAATACATTTTCTAGATGTTGCACATGATCTCTAGCATTCTTCGAATAAGCAGTCAGGTCATCCTAGTACACCACCATGATAGCATTGATTAAATCTGCAAATTCCATGTCCATAACTCTCTAGAAAGTCGCTCCTGCATTGGTGAGACCAAATGGCATTCTTATGTATACATACGTTCTTCAAGGAGTTGTAAATGTTGTCTTATATTGCTCAGATTCTTTGACTTTAACTTGATTATACCCTAAAAATCCATCCATCATATACAACAACTCACACCCTGTCACCTTATGCAATATAGCCTCCATATTGGGTAGAGGATAATTGTCCTTGAGAGATGCCATATTCAAATTCCTGAAGTCCACACATAATCTGATGTCTCCATTTTTCTTCCTCACAGGGACCAAGTTTGAGACCCACGTTGAATGCCTGATTGGTTTGATAATTCCCCCATTTCTGAGCTTTGTCAATTCTTCTTGCATTTTAGGCTCCAGTGTTGGGTTTATGGGTCTTTGCTTTTGTCTGAATGGCTTAGCATCTAGCTTCAATGGCATTTCATGCTAAAACAGATCTTCCCTGTATGCTTTTAGATCCTCATAAGACCAAGAAAAAATGTGTTTATACCTTCTCAACAACTCTATCAACATTCTTCTAATTGTAGGGCTTATCTTCTTACCTATGTACACCTTTCTTGGTGCTATCTCAGTCCCCAAGTTAACTTCTTCAATATCTTCTCTTCTGACTGGTGTTTTCCTTATGAGAGACCGATCATTTCCATTAAACAACCGCTCCAATGCCACTAAGCCCTTAGGAAGCTTATTTGTTTTGAGCTGCAAGATCTTTCCAAACACTGTTTGTTTCCCATCCACTTCCTCAACAAAAGCATTAAATTCAATTTCCTGGGCTTCATATTGATCTATACAATTGAGGAATTTCAAAAGGTCAGCATCATCATTGAAGACCTGCCAACTATAAATGTTATCAGGCATAGTAGGCCTTGTCTTGAACTCAATCTGTGATACCCCAGCTAATGTGATATCATCTCTTTTCAGTGCCACATTTGCTAAAAAATTAGCCATTATGTTCTTTGATCTGTCAATCCACTCAATTTAAAAGGCATCAAATAATTCAATTGTGTCCCATACAACATTCCTATATTGCTTCAATTTTTTGTGTTTAGCTGCATATTTTGACTTGATTTTTGAAACAACCAACTCAGAATCACCCAAAATAGCCAGCAACTTAATCTTATGTTTCACAACTATGTTTAGACTTGTCAACAAGGTTTCATACTCCGCCACATTGTTTGTACATTCAAATGCTAATAGAAATGAATATTTAAACGTAATACCTTCAAGTGAAACAAAAACAATCCCAGCACCATTACCTTCTTGGATGCATGCTCCATCGAAATACATCTTCCACACTTCATTGCAGCTTTGTGCCACATGTTTTTCAATTGGATCACTATTGGTTAATTCTGGCTGGGCCGATTCAATCTTAAAACTTCCAAGGTAAACATCACAAAAATAATTGATCTGATCTTGAGGTACACAGTCAACAAGCTGGTTCATTCTTGGCTCCCTATACAATTTCACTTCTTGACCATTCACTGGAATAGTAGCATAAAATAAATCAAACTGGACATTTCCACCAATAGTTGTTGTCCACTGTCTTGACAAGAGCATCCTGAACTAAGGAGTATCAATCACTATGATATCTATATTATATGCCACCTGCGGATAAGTAGCCAGCTTGACTTCAACACCTCTTATAATGCCTACCATAGGTACAGGTCTATTATCCATTGCGTAGCACTTCCCTTCACATGTATCAACCCACATGCCAAGCTGCTTCATAACTCCTAATGGCATGATATTTATAGTAGCACCTGAGTCTATCATGCAATTTCTTAGTAGTTTTTTATTTATAAGCAATGTAGTGAAAAAAGGATCCACTTGAGGGGGAGTTGTTAATACATCACTCAAGCAAACCTCTGGGATATTTACTTTCTCCTGCTTATTGACCGCTTTAATAGCTACACTATTCTCAGATTTCACATGTTTTTCATTTCCATTTGTTATCAATTGAATAGCAGTGTCCCTATATTCTTTTATTTTCATCATTTCAAGTAGTGGGACAAACATTTTTACCTGGGATAACACCTGAGTGAAATCAAAAGAAGAGCCCTCCACCTTAACAATTTTCTTCTCTTCTGGCATTTCTCCTTTGTTTTCTTCCTTTTCTTTTTTACTAGGCTGGTTAGGCATTTGTATCTTTTTATGTAATTCCTTCACTTCTTCCTTAACTTCCTATTTTTGGATAGGCTTTTGTTCATCTTTATCATGCAGTCTCTTTTTTGACTTCTTCATAGTCCCTTGTATTACTTTATGATCCTTTATGAAAATTCCCCCAGGGACCCCTTCCACATCATTTACTTTTATGTTTCTCAACCAGTACTTACTCCTTGCTTCCTCAACTGCAGCAATAGTTATTCTTTCTATTTCATCTTTGGTGAGTCTCCTCATAATGCATGGAGTAGGCACCTCATTAGAATGTGGCTCTATGTAATCTTCCTCAGAATCAGAAAAGACCTGATGTTCAGCCATATGGACATTATACTTCTGATTTGAAACATCATACTCATATCCCTCATCCTCTAAAGATGAGTACCTCTCCTGAACATGATGAAACGTATTTGAAGTTAAATACACTGTGTGATCTTCTTCATTGTTTTCCATCAGCATTCCCTCTTCTTGCATCCTTTGGGCTACAACACAATAATCTAGGGAATGTGGCTTATCACAAGCTTCACAGAAGTAATTGTTACTCACCATATAGGTTCCCTTCTTGCTCAATGGATCAGGAGTCTCTTTGTTTCTAGGCCTAGCTGTTATAGGTTTTCCATCCTTCCAGTCTGTATTATAAGGCATATCATGCAACCTCAGCCTTTCATTTTTGTATGTGTTCTCTTGTTTTTACTGGTAATTGTTGCTTTACTGATGAGCCCTAGGTTTATCTCTTTTATTGATTATACCAGCAGCCTTCCTATTGTTTTCAATTGTCAGTGCTATCTTTTGAGCTTCAGCCAGATCTCTTGGAAATCTATTTCTCAATTCATACCATGTTTTAGGATCAAATGCATTTAAATAAACACTTAGTGCTACAAAATCTGGCAACCTTGATCTAGGAGGTACTTTAGTCTGCAACTTGTTGAATCTTCGGTTGAAATCATAAATTGAATCATTCTGATTCTTCTAAATTCACATCAATTCATGAAGAGCTACATATGGTGCATTTAGATTCCCATATTGCTCTAGGAATCTATCCTAGAATATTTGGAGAGAATTAATTGAGGATGCTTGCAAGTTGTTGAACCAATCCCTAGCATCTTCAAGAAGTGACATCATAAATAGCCTCATATGTAAATCTTCATATGGCACACCTATGTCTTGGATGAACACATTGAAATTCTTTAAATGTTCTTCAGCAGTAATTGCATTACGCCCTGTAAACTTAGGTACCAGACCTCTCCAGCTGCCATCCATAGGGTAAGGATATAATTGAAACCCTGCTAAATCAAATTGTCTGATCATTGTTGTATACTAGTGAGGGGGAGGAAAAGGCGGTTATTGACATTGGTGCATGGGATTATTGTATTATACATTATGCTGTGGGATGTAATGTTGACCAGGAGGTGGATGCATATTTGTACGCTGAGTGGAAATATGAGGTGGATGATTTGACTAATTATAGTGATTTCATGTCTGATGGTGAGGAGACACTGGTGGATTTGAAGACCCTGCACCATGATTACCCTGGTTATGAGGTGGTACATACTTTGGGGGCAATCAACTGTCTGAGAAGTAATTTGGGCTTTCAACAATGCAGCCCTTAGTTCCTCTATCTCCTTCCTCTGTGATTCAAACTGTGTTTTTACTTCCTCGGGAAGCTCATGATCAATAAACACATTTTGATTACCCTCCATCTTCTGATCATATTCTTGTTGAATTTTGATTCTTTCAGCCTCAAATGTAGCTTAAAACTCAGCCTGTTTTTGAGAATCGAGAAAAGAGAAAGCATTCCTTTGATCTTCTAGAGTACAAGGCTCTACACTCGAATCATTTTTCCATGTATCATAGTGATCATATGTTTCATAATGTGCTCTTGATGCTTTATCTTTATCTGTCATGCACATGTCCTCACTTATCCCTTTTCCCTTATCAACCTTGTCACCTTTGTGTGTCCACTTACTGCTGCCAGCAGGAGCTCCAGTATGACCTCCTTGGTATTGAGATCTTCTTTTGTTCATGTTTGAATAGCTAAAAAATTCTGTCAAAGTCGCCACTCACTTTTGTCAAAAATGAGAAAATACTCTATGCTTCTTATTCCCAGTGGAGTCTGTATAAAGTTCCTGACTCTATGATTAAGGCTTTGATTTTGAATGTTTCCCTAGTGGAGTCACCAATTTGTTAGCTCTCAAAAACACAGGCAAGATGCCTCAAGAGGCTACCATTCTCTTGATACGCTTTAGAGTAACAGACAAGGTCAGGAGAACTCAACCTTCTACTCTTCAGGTGTTGCTAAACCTAGGCAGGTGTACCTTTTTAAACGGAGCAAACTTTATGTACTTATGATTATCTTTCTTGTAGTGATTTTTCCACAATGGTAGATGGAAGTGAACAAATGAATTCAAGCGCAATAGCAATCTTCTTAATCTAAATCCTAAAATGCTCAATTGATAGATATAAAGAGAATAAATGAATCTTAATGGTGAAACTACAGAGACCAGTGCCTTATTGGGTATGCAGAGTCAAATGAAATCAAGATGAGCAACACTCTCTGGAGAAAACTCAAATTATCTAGCATACATTTTGTTTACAACTTGTATAAACATGCAATACTGTAGCTACTAAGCTCTACTTTAATAATCCAAATGAATCTCTCTGATTACTGTGATCAATTAAAAGGATTTAATCTCTGCTTGAAAGAACCAATTGATTAATCACATAGAAACAATATATGTGCACTAATGAATTGAATATAAACTTGTTATATCAATTTAAACAATAAAAAAGAAACCACCTTGGAGACAGCTTAGCAATATTTTCATTAAATTATTCAACAGATAATTGACACCAGAAATGTGCAACAACATCAATTGGCTTTCATAAATACCTCCATTTTGAAAACATGCATCATAGTCTTTGATCTAATAAATTTATTGTACTATATCCATCTGATTTTCCTACTGTATATCGAATAACTAATAGCTGGTTCATTTTACAAATACAAAATGCCTATTTATACACTAGCATGAGAAAAACATATCATATTGAGATCCCATGCCGGCCTTCCATAGAATTCGGGCTCATTTCATGTCGACCTGCAATGGTATTTTACAAACTCACATATCGGCCACAGTATTTGAAATTTATTAATCGTCAATGAAACAGTCGGCAAGACAATCCAACAAGTATGCTGAAGGAAATTCAATTGCTATTCGTCCCTGTGTTTTATTTGCTTTCACCATGACTTATCTGAGTCAAGGAGATATCCTGTAGATCACTTTATGTTTCCATGAGAGTTCTTTTACCTTTCGCGTGTCGTTGTGACTTTATGATATTAAGGAGACGTCTCACAGAGCATATTATATTTCATCAAAAATCTCCCTCCATCTTGTGTGTCACTATAACATAATGGTTCTCTCGTCAATGTATCCTTCTGTCTTATGTGAGTCGCTATAACATATCGACATCAAGGAGACCTCTTGTAGAATGCTTGAGTCATACCAAAAGTTGTCAACCATCTTGTGTGTCACCGAGACAAATCACTTTTTATGCTAACAAGGTTCCTCATTATTTTCCATCGGTGAGACCGAAGGTTAGTCATCGAGACCTCTTATCGAGAACCTTAACTCATATCGATATCGCATCCCCTTATGTTGTCGATTGGTGTAATAATTCGACTTCACCAAGACCTTTGATCGATAGCTCTAACTCTTACCGATATGAATCCTCTTGCCACTGGTCAGTGAGACAATGTGAAGTCACTATGACTTACTCCGAAGAAAAACTCTCTCATCGATGAGCCTCATGTGTAATATCAGCGAGACTGAAGGTCACTCGCCAAGGTGTTACCCCGAAGAAAATCTTTTGTCGATATGTATTTGCATCTACCACTGGTCGGTAAGACAAAAGATACTCGCCAAGACATAATACCGATATCACTTAGCTCTCATTGATGAAACTCCATATGCATTAATCGGGGAGACATTTTTAATTCGATAAGACACTACACCGACGACCAAACTCCTGCTGATTGGCTCCTCCACTATCGTTGAAACAATGCAAATGTCCTGTCGAAAGTCATATGCATGCAAACCTTGATTGTTGTGACATCAAATGAGTCTTGCTGATAGCCAACACAAATTCATGTTAGTAGAAAACGCAAAATGGATCAAGGAGACAATGGCATTCTCACGCCAATACAGACCATGATGTGAAAAATGCATGACTCGAAAGATTTATGGGATAAAAATAGGAAAAAATGCAAGCAAAATGTCATGATGGAAGGCCCTTGTGCTTATGATGAGGAGCATAGGAGTATGAAAAATATGTAAAATCATCAGATTTTTACAGTTCCAACATCTTGTAAACAAAGATTTTGGCACCCAATGGTCTTTCTTGCACTTATAGGGTTTTTCACCTAAAAGGAGAAAGATGAGCCAAAATGCAATGTAAACACTTAAAATGAATCCAAGGATGGATGCAATATGCCTAAATACAATGTATAAATGCAATAAACTAAAAAGGAAAGGTGATTATTAATGCAAAACCTAAGATATGCAAAGTGTTTGAAAACACAGTGATATGTGCAAAAACACCTAAGAATGCAAGTAAATGATAACATAATTAAATAAGAATGGAAAGGTGCACCTAGAATCTGAAGTATGATGTAGAGAGTCTCTACAATCTTGCATAATTAACTAGAAATGTTGACTAGGACACTTGTGCCAAGCTGGGCAACTTAGTCCAGTTTTGAAGAAAATCTGCCGAAATAGGAATTTGCCAAATGGGTATCCAAAAATATAAAACTCAATTTTTAAGCCTGGCAGTGGGACTAATTCACCATAGATGGTTACTTAGTCCACCTAGGAGTCTTGAGAAATTTGAGGCAAAATTATGTGGCTTTCAGTATGTACTTCCTTTCCTGACAGGTGTTTGATTCAGATTCTGCAGAAAATGGGCTAAAGTAGGTCTCCAAGCTTTAATTAGGGATTTGTTGACTTTGATGAATTTTACGGATTGAAAATGCCTTTTTAACACCATGCTCTTTGACAAATCTGCATACAAGACCTGCAAACACACATGAAAGAGGGGGAAAAGGGTTAAGGGTTAGAGTATAGGGATTTGCCTTAGTAAAAACCCAATTTGGTAATCAAACCCTAGATAATAAAATGAAATAGAAAGAGAATGATGAATAAAAAACATGCAATGTCACAAACTCACCAAACCCTTGATGTAGAAATTTGAAGATATGTAATGAAGTGCTCCAATGGATGCCTTGAAAGTGCTTAGAGTGCTTAGAATGCTTGAAAATTGCTTGAATGATGAAATAGAAATTAGAAGATTGTAGGAGATGAAAATGGAGGGGAAAACCCTTTAATTATACTTTATTTTACCAAATTTCCCAAAAATAACACATCACAGGCTGACCTCAAGAATAGGAGAATAAAATCCCGCCAAAAAATTAAAATTATTTTGACAAGTGGCGACTTAGTACCACTAGGGAAATTTTACTGGGTGTCAGGAATTAAAATGCATTTAATAATGTTTAACAGGAATATTCTCAAAAATACACTTAAGTAGGGTCAAAAAATGCATTAAGGGGTCATTTAAACATATGAAAGGGTTGAATTAGTGATGAAGGTGATCCCACAATAGTGGTTTACACTTTTTGGCCTAACTGGACACTAATATTTTTTTTTTTAACACAATCTCCACATTCGGGCACCTATAGCGATTAAACCGTAAGGAATTTGAAGATGATGTAAACTAGAGTCTTGTCACATTTTGTCTGTAGATTCTAAAAATATTTTTTTCAATTTTTGGAATTAGATTGAATAAAAGTGGTTACGCATAACTTTTTCCATGAAGATAAAATTCAATTCTTTCAATTTATTTCTTGATATCTACACTTGGTTAGATAGGAATATTTTTCTTTAATCGAGTCAATTAGTACCAGTACGTAGGGATAATATGTTCAAAACTTTTTGTTGGATCAAGGACTTCAATATCAGTGCATCATTTTTAATTTTTAATTTTTATAATTTATTTTTCCATTAGATATTTTGTTTTCGATGAAAAACCTATATTTAATAAAACTTAAAAAAAGATAGATAATAAAACCAAAACATACTAAAATTATATTCATTGGATAGCTCGTTCTGAAGGCTACTCGATTCCAATTTTGGTTTCTCCCCCAATCCCCAACCGGAGCTTGGCGTAAAATTTTAGGTTTTTTGTGTGTACAAATTAAAAAATTAGGGAAAAAAGAACCAGGGGGTTCTGCTAGAACCAGGGTTCATTCGAACCCTGGTTCATGCGAACCCCCCTAATATGCACATTTCCTTTGTTTTTTGGGTGGGAAATGTGGGCCCAATAGTTAATGGGTTCGCTCGAACCCTAGTTCGGTCGAACCCCTTTATGGTTCGGTCGAACATGTAGGTTCATGCGAACCCCTAAAACCAATTTTTTTGCCATGGGGTCATTTTTTCTCAAATTTCCTTCCTCTTCAAAAGTGTAAACCACTTATGTGGCTTCACCCATGACAACTCTAAAAAAACATGAGAGTTTGTTACAACTCTTTACAAAACTTTGAAATAAGACTTGGTAAATGATAAAGAGGGATTATTTAGGTGAATTATAATGAAAGGGTCCTAGAAAAGTGTGAAAGTGTGTTACAACACTTCACAACACTTTTTCAATACATCTTAGAATTCTTAATGATTCTCAAGGGTTCAAGACCTAATGTGAATGTGTTGGCCACATTGCAACATTAAATCTAGGAAAAATCAAGCCAAAACCACTAAGATGGCCTAAACATGAGAAAAAGTAGAAGGGTTAATTTTTTCGTGTCCATTGTTATCCCTCACTTTAGTGAGAGGATGAACCTACTTCAAACTCACACTAAAGTAGCCATTCATGTAATCAGAAGGGATCCAAATGTACTCATGCTGGTAAGATGATACAACAACAATTAAGAGGGATGGCCAAGCCCCCAGGATCAAGACCCCATGGAAAACCAACCATAAGCACAAAGGAACACACATGAGAAAAATAATGAAAATGAGAAATTGAAAGACAGGAAACTCAAATCAAGCTTCAATCGTTTGTCCATCTAGTTGTGGATCAGATCTAGGTTGTTTTTCTAAAAAGAAAATGAATACTCACTTTGGGGCAACAAAACTTATCGTTGTCTATTGGGTGAGAAGGCCCAAAAGGTGAGAAACATTCACTCATGGCTAGTATGCACTCACACACATGCAGGTGGCTATGGGGAAAAGTCATGCCTCAGAATGGGCTTCTTGCTCAATCATACCAAAGTTATACCTCTTGTTAACTTTAATAAGGTGCCACAATGGAAAATTTCATTTTTTTATTCATGAGACAGGAAAATCTTTGCATGCTTAGAACTCATGAACAAATGTGATGGCTCTATATGCATGCAAGTTGTGCTATGCAAGGTGGCCATATAACAAATGCAAAATGCAGCATGCAAAGAATGGTCAAAGGAGTCTTGCTTAGTTCATGCGAGGTCTTTAACTTAGGGAACATTATGTCTAATGTCTCCAAGAGAGGACCAATCAAAGAATAAAAAATTTGCAACTTAGGGGATGTAGTTTGTCCCATCAAGCAATTAAGAGGAATGTAATATGCTACGATATATCATGCTCATGAAAGACATCACACCCAATGTCATCCACAAAGTGACAAAACACATCATATGAAGTAACAAGGATGCACTAAGAACCAAAAAGAAAAATGAAAATGAATAATGCCAATGTATGCCCCCACTTTAAGGAATTGCTACACACCATTCTGTGAGAAATTAGTTTAAAGTAGAAAAATAAAAAATGCAAAAAGAAAGAAGACATGAGAGCCAACTTGGAAATCCTCTATGCCAAGTCATATGTTTCCGAGTAAGGCTATGTCATGCAAGAGGAAGGAAAAAGAAAAGAAAGGAGTTGTCCCCAAAATGAAAACACCAAACACATAAGGGATCTATGGATTTGGGGTCAATATGTTCTTTGCTGCAATATTTTGTAAAGAGCTCAAAACTGTCATCATTCCCCAAATGCACATAGATCTGGAAGAATAACACAAAGAGAGCAAAAAAGAAAAAGAAAAAGAAAGATCTGTTTGGGTCAACATGGAAGAGATATAGGATGTATCAATGCTTTGCATCATCCCCAAAAGGAAAACACAAGCAAATGAAACTGAAAATGAAAAATCTTTTGGGTCAACATGAGAGAGACATTTTGGTTTCAATGCCTTGCATCATCCCCAAAAGTAAAACACAAAATAAAAGTGAAAAAGAAAATAGAAAGAATTTTTAGGTCAACATGGAAGAGACATAGAGCGTCTCAACGCTTTGCATCATCCCCAAAAGGAAAACACAAAACAAAAATAAAATAAAATAGAAATACCTTTTGGGTCAACATGGAAGAGACATAGAGCGTCTCAATTTTTTGCGTCATCCCCAAAATGAAAACACAAAAATAAAAGACAAAAGGAAATGAAAAAGTGATGTACGACATATAGAAGAATGAAGGTACATATATAGGAATATCACAAAGAGAGGAGAACATCAAACATTACATCACGGGGGAACATGATATGCACATAAAATAGGTCTCAAACATTAACATCCTTGTTCAATTTCAGCCCTAATTAACATTAAAGTTCAATTTCAGCCCTAATTAAAGCTTGGATATTCTAAAAGTTGATGAATGTTATGTTCAATTTTTGTGTCACATCCTTGTTTGCTTAAGATGGTAAGACCTTTTCCATAGGTTTCTTCAAGGTTCATTGGAGTACTAGTAACTTTGTTATCATAGAATGGTTGAGGGGTTACTTGATTAGAGGAACTAGGTACACTGGATGGAGGGAACTTAGGTTCTTCGTTTGTTTCAAGATGTAGGTAACCAAACATATCAAGAGGTGAGACTATAGGAAGGTCTTGTTGTTTCATGGATGGATAAAAGGATGCATTAGCTTCAAGGTTGTCAAGACATTTGTTTAAGAACTTATTCATGCTATCATCATCTTCTGCAATGATGTCAACAACATGAGGAGGACATTCATGAGGAGTTGAAGGAGCATGAGGAAGTTCAAGGTTATTAGGATTAGTTCCAAAGACACAATTTGGCATGTCGACTAAAGATTTTAATGACAACTAAAACTCATTAAAGAAAAAGGCCATGATGAAAATGAATGAAAGAAAACTAAATGTAAGAAATAAAATAAAACAAAAAATCTAGAAAGCATGGAAGAATGCAATAACAAAAAACTGAAATGCAAAAAATGCCCAAAAAATGCTAGAAAGTACAATGCAAAATGTGCAGAAGGACTAAGTCGTCTAGTGTGGTGAATTAGTCCTAATGATGATTTTTCAGAAATTTTAAATGAAATTTGATATTTTTTAGATGTGCAGATGTAGCTACAGGATGAAAATGCAGAATTTTATTATTTTCCAATGAAATATAATGCAAAAATGCAAGCTATATAAGCTTTTCACTAAGGCAATTTTTAAAACCCTAGGAGGCAATCTAAACAATGCAACACCTAATGAAATGTTGATGAAAGTTAACCTAAGATGTAAATGCACTTGAAATCAAAAAGAAAATGTTCAAAAGTCAGGTTTTCCAAAATGTAAACAAAGATTTTGGCACCTAATGGCCTTTCTTGCACTTCTAGCGTTTTTCACCTAAAAGGAGAAAATGGGCCAAAATGCAATGTAAACACTCAAAATCAATGCAAGGATGGATGCAATATGCCTAAATATAATGTATAATTTTAATAAATTGAAAAATAAAGGTGGTTATTAATGCAAACCTAAGATATGCAAAGTGTTTGAAAACATAGTGATGTATGCAAAAACACCTAAGAATGCAAGTAAATGATAATAGAATTAAATAAGACTGGAAAGGTGCACCTGGAATCTGAAGTTTGATGTAGAGAGGCTTTGAAATCATGTAGAATTAATTGGAAATGTTGACTAGGATACTTGTGCCAAGCTGGGCAACTTAGTCCAGTTTCAAAGAAAATCCATCGAAACAAGAATCTACCAAATGGGTATCCATAAATGTAAAAATCATTTTTTAGGCTTGGAAGTGGGACTAATTCACCATAGATGGTGACTTAGTCCACCTAGGAATCTCAAGAAATTTTGGGTAGAATTTTGTAGCTTTCGGTCTGTACTTCCTTTCTTGACAGGTGTTTGATTCAAATTATGCAAAAAATGGGCTGAAATAGGTCTCCAAGCTTTAATTAGGGATTTTTTGACTTTGATGAATTTTATGGGTTGAAAACACCTTTCTAACACCTTGCTCTTTGACAAATCTGCATACAAGACTTGCAAACACACATGCAAAGAGGGGAAAAAGGGTTAAGGGTTAGAGTATAGGGGTTTGCCTTGGTAAAACCCCAATTTGGTAATCAAACCCTAGATAATAAAATTAAATAGAAAGAGAATGATGAATAAACAACATGCAATGTCACAAACTCACCAAACCCTTGATGTAGAAATATGAAGATATGCAATGAAGTGCTCCAATGGATGACTTGAAAGTGCTTAGAGTGCTTGGAATGCTTGAAAATTGCTTGAATGATGAAATGTAAATTAGAAGGTTGTAGGAGATGAAAAATGAGGGGAAAACCCTTTATTTATATAGTTTTATTTTACTAAATTTCTCAAAAATAACACATCATAGGCCGACCTCAAGGATAGGAGAATAAAATCCCACCAGAAAATTAAAATTAGTTTGATTTTTGTGCCCAGTGAGACTAAGTTGCCCTAGGTGGCGACTTAGTTGGGCTAGGGAAATTTTACTGGGTGTCAGGAATTAAAGTGCATTTAATAATTCTTAACGAGAATATTCTCAAAAATACACTTAAGTAGGGTTGGAAAGTGCATTAAGGGATCATTTAAACATAATAAAGGGTTGAATTAGTGATGACAAGTCTAGAAAAGTGTGAGAGTTTATTACAAATCTTTACAACACTTTGAAATAAGACTTGGTAAGTGATAGAGAGGGGTTATTTAGGTGAATTATAATGAAAGGGTCCTAGAAAAGTGCTAAAGTGGGTTACAATGTCTTCACAACACTTTTTCAAAACATCCTAAAATTCTTAATGATTCTCAAGGGTCCAAGACCTAATGTGAATGTGTTGGCCACATAACAACATTAAATCTAGGAATAATCAAGCCAAAACCACTAGGAGGGCCTAAACATGAGAAAAAGTAGAAGGATTACTTTTTATGTGTCCACACATCTAATGGGTCTTCGTTACCATCAATGCCTCTCTGAGTACACTAAAAACTTCAAGAGAAATTCCTTTAGGATTGTCGTGTATCCCTGGAATCCTCCAATAATACTTTTCCATTAGCTAAAGAGCAACACCAAAATGTTCTATGCCTATAGCAATCATGCCTTCATTCACCTTTAATTGACTTGCTAAATTATGGGATCCCTAAAACCTATGATTCCCATCCAAATTTTCTGATTTGAAATCAACACTATGATAGGATGTTAAATCACCATCATTAACTTATTGAAAGGCATCATCATGTGTGCCATTATTAATGCACACATCCTCATCAAAGTACTATTGTTATGTACCTCATATGATGGATCAAAAGAAATATTAGAAGCTATTGATTTGATATCCTCATTGCATGTTTCCTCTTCTAGAATAGGTGCATGTACATCCAAAGAACCATCCTGGGACCCATCAATCTTACACAAATTTTCAAATTTAGGATCAACATCATGCAACATAAAATATGATTTTCTTTTGAGGTTCATAACAACTCTATGAGTGCTAAAAATGTCATCCCGGGGTTCTATCAAACTACTATCATGATGTAAGGTATTCTCATCATCAATCACTTCAAATTTAAACCCCTTTTCTTCCTCCTAGTCCTCATCAAACAAGTAGGGCCTCAACTTACCTTCACATTGTTTAAATACACTATGAAACAAGTCATAATCAGCTGTAGACATCACCTACTCTTTCTTTAAAACAACCAATAATAGAGATAAGATAGGCTAGGAAATTTCATCACCTTCATTAATAATTGAAGTCATAATGATCCCCATGTAGTCATGAATAGATTTATCATGTTCCTCACTGATGGAATCCATGAAAAGATGGATCATCAATCATAACAATACATGATCTCACCTGTGCCATCAACTCTAGGACCTTGACCCTCTTCCCGAAAGAAGAAATTCTGATATCACCTATCCCATCAAAGCTTTCAATAATCAACTGCAACATCTCCCCCATTTTACCAACATTATAAGGAACTTGAGGAGTTGTAATCCTTATTATTTCATTGAGGCAAAGAGTAACTATGAAACTTATCTCCTAGTTTTTGTGTCTCAATAACCCATGCTCACTCAAAGAAGTTGCTGATGGCATCATTGCTATTTGCAATAAATCAAAAGGTGACTATCCAAAAAGACTCAAACATTCTTCTAATATTTTTAGTGTGACCAAAATATCATAGCCAGATTGAGGTTGACTGCCAAGCTTACTACTTGTTTCATAGAATATTCTTGCTAACAACTTTCTATCACCTGGTACCAACTCTCTGTCATTATCTGAATCTGTACCTTTAAATCTAAATTGAAAACTATGAGTGTTGGTCACTCAACACATGATGATAGGATCCAAGCTTTGATACCATTGAGGTGTCCCTCCCCAAATGGGACAATCTCTATTGCAAATTTGCTTGATTAATTTTATTTTGACAATTAGGACATTTTTTCAAACATATAACGTTCCAAAGCATAACTTTCATAGTAACATAATGAAGTGCAAAAAAGAATTTCAAAGCTAAGCTTAGTTTCACCTAGGCTCTGGTCTATCATACAAAGGTAAAAATGAAAATGAAAAGCTACAAATTTATGGTAGCTCATTAAATGTTAGAAGAGAACTATATTTACTTGAGTGTTGATGCTCAAACAAATCTACAACCATACATGAAATACAAGCTAATACAATCTAACCTATGGAGAATCAACATAAGATGCTTACATCAATCTGATAAACAATGTGCTCCTCAAATCTCTTTTATTTGATTGATATAAAGACACCTTTCAAATGTATTCAATAGTCTCAACATACTTCAAATAAGCCAATATTAAATGGCAGCTTACAACGTTTATGCTCAAAAAATTACTTCAACAATATAGAATTTATAAATTACTAAAATTTTGATTAACAAAAATCCATAAGAAAGTTAAATACAAATACGGTTCAGACCTGGAAATGCATGGTGGTTTGAAAGGTGCACAACAACTTAACTAAAGGTTGAAACCCTTGCATAGATCTACATCCAACTTGGATAAACCCTACGACCCCCACATAAGCTAGGTACAAGTACATAAATCCCACGTGAGGAGTAACCAGGTCTGTAATATAGATCTTGGATCTGTGATAAATTTACAAGTAGTAGAAAATGACCACACATCTAAAATAGAAAGCAAGATAGTGGCCAAAAGATCCCATGACTGAACTAGGAAAACTCAAACGTTTGATTTGTTGTAGTTAATATGTTCTTGAAGCTCCATGATCTCCTTCTCTAAGAGGCTTACACCTTCACTATGAATGCCACCAAGTCCTTTAACCAGCAAAGAGTAAACCCTTATTTTGAATCTCACCTATGAAACAATGAAGCATAAATGTGACTCCTAAATGTAGCCACCTAAAGAGAAAACCTTGGGTGGTAAGTCACACCTATAGAATGCTTAATCTAAGAGAGTTAGCATTCTCAAAGATTGATTTTTCTTCCAAAAACCTAGGTTCTTCCTTCACAACAAAATTCTCATAAATTTAATAAGTATCAATGAATTGCAAATTCTTTTGAATGCCTTTTATACCTTCTTCAAATCCCAAAACCTTCTTATCCTTTTTAATTCATTTAATAAAAAATGATCATTTGCTTTTGTTGTGCACCATAATAGTATAATATGTAAAACTCAAGTGTGGCGTCCCAATTAAATTCCTTTTAATAATGACTTTATGATTAAATGTAACTATATATTATAAAAGTCATTATTCACCAATAATAATATTCTCTTTAATATTTAATTATTATTAAATTTATCACTTTAATAAAATCAATAATCCATAACTCCATAAATATTGACATTATATTGAATCCACCAACACCAAGTGGGAACTCACCACATCCTCTACTCACTAGACTGGGTTACTCTAAATAGTAAGGTTGGACACAAACATCCAAGTGACTTACTAAAAATAGTGTGTAAATGGAGCCTGAAATACCTTAAGAAGGTCATCTCTGAATATCACTAAACATAGGAGAAGAGAACACTATAAACTGCCATATGAAGAACCCATAAACTCCCACCAAAGGCCCTTTAAATGCCAGCATTAGCCTACAAGGACTTGATGATAGGCTAATCCACCAAACTCTAACACTAGATAAAAAGGGGACATTATAGAAAGACACAAAATTTACAAGATACTTTTGGGGAGCACTATGGAAGAAGATGAAAAAAGATCTAAATTTTAGTTTAGCATTTCACCCATAGAATAATGTACAAATAAAAGTATTAAGTAGAATTTTGGGTAACTTGTTGTAATGCTTAATGGGAGATAAGTTAAGAAATTGAGATATAATTCTATTGCAATTAGAGTTTGTGTATATTAATAACTCAGTAATAGAAGTACAAGGAAGACACCATTTAAATTTGTGACTAGATTACAATCTAGAGGAAAATTAAAACATAGAGACATTAATAAGGAAAATAAAAGGAGTATATAAGTATAAGAACTTGCAGGATACATGGAGAGAATACACAACTAGGTTAGCGAATATTTGAAGACAATGAACTACAAGTACAAAGGATAGGAAAATCAAAAGTGGAGACATATTTTTATTGGGGTGATGAATTCATGGTTATCTCAAAAAATAAATATTTTCAGTGGGTACATAGAACAAGCTAACGATGAGGACGTTTAGTCCATGTAAGATTCTCCAAAAGTTTGATTTAGTGAATGCCTATGAGGTTGGGTTACCAAAGGCTCTTGGTATATCACCTATATTCAGCATCATTGATATTCATTAGTATCATGAAGGCTCTAGGCCAAGTGATAACACCACATAAGTTTCAATAGAAGAACAACTACCACAACAACCATAAGAACATATAGAGTATATTATGGAAAATGGAATTGGTTGAAGTAATAGAAACATGTAGTATGAAGAATACTTAGTTAAGTGGAAAGAAAGACAAGTAAAAGACTCATCATGGATTTCATAAGTTGAGGTAGACTACCTTATTTTTCCTCTAAACTCAATAAAGTGTGAGGATCACTTTTCAAACAAACTCAGGTGTTTGATGTAGGAGCATCTTAATACATCTTATTACATTTTAGTAAATAATCTCATTTTAACTTATGATAAAGAATTAAGATTTTATAACTCATACACATCCTATTCAAATTTCAAGAATTTTGGATCAATCTATAGACAATTATCATTACCAAAAGCATCCTTGTGTTCATAACCAACACTTAGTTTATCATGCAAAGTTTGCGGCACTAGTGACTTGTGGTGTTCAATTAATCATATCACTAGATAGTATGGGACCAAATATACCTTTAGTTAGAACCGTATCGAGTTTATACATCACGTATTACTTCACCAATAAATTTAGGTTGACCTACATGTTTTATAAGACATCAGGATTTGGAACACCTTACAATTGAAGTAGATAATTTTTAAGTTGAGAGCTACCATATAAATGAATATGAGATTCATTGGAAGATAATTAGTGATAGCAATAGAGGGTAGATTTGTTAAGTAATAGTACTTACAATAGTAGTATAGTGGTAGTGTGATGGAAGTACTTATTTTCATCTTTTTACATACAAGCTTGTAATGAGCTTGTGGTGGCTTGTGAACCAATGCATATTTGTAATATGCATGTAACAAGCTAATGGGCCATTTCTAATAATTCTAAAAGATACAAAATCAAAGAAAAGTTTTTTTTTTCTATTCTTTTTTTATTCTACTATGTCAACTCTAAGCTACATGGTTGGAACAATCTTATCTATAGAATCTCCATCCATGATTGCATCATATGATAGGGGTGAGAATACTAAGTATTTTTTTAACAGTGGACAATGGATGGATCATGATTGATAATCTAAAATGACCTAATCCTTCTGTGCATGTCCTAAACACATAAATCAAACCTTTTGGCATGATAGACAATAAATAATATCTACTTACCTTGATCCTAGGCTTAAATACATTTTCAAATTTGAGGGACAAGACTATATGTGTAGTCTTGAACTACAAATGTGGGTTTGACTTAGGATAGGAATATGTCAAATGATCACTTTCACATTGTACATGATTTGCATGCTAGACTATTACACTAGAGTAGAAGGGTCAAATAGATAATGTAGACACCTAAATTTGGACACTTAATTTATTCAAATTTATCCCTTTTCATCTAAACATCCCCTTATCCACATTAATTAAGTAATATCACTATTATTTAATTAATACCTCTAAAGTTCTTCTAATCCCTAAGGTATCTAGTTAAATAATTAAGTATCTTCCCCCTTTCATCAAACCTCATATGTCACATCCTCCATCATTTTTATCTAATCCTAATCCATCTTCTAATCTCATCATTAGAGATGTGCACATGCCTAATCCTTGATTAGGATGTGTCACATCTTCCAACTTTTGCAAGTTGACCTCTAATCTCTCTTAGCCACCTAACCCTCCTTTAATCCTTCATTAACTAGCCTAATCAACCTCTCAAATAATTTTTAATTCCTTTTATCTTTCCAAGGAATATTAAAATCTTTTTTTTTCTTCCCTATGTGATCTTTGACTTGTCACATCAAGTCATATGTGACAAGTACTTACCTTTAAGGCACTTTGTCTTATCCAAGGTACTTTCTACCTCTCCCTTTGGAACCTTGTCTTATTCACAAGATTCCCCAATCATTGTGAATTGTCTTATTCACAAGATTCCCCAATCATTGTGAATTTTAAACTCACTTTTATTCCTCCAAGGAATCTTCTCATCTCCCAATGTACTTTCAAGTTACATGCCCTTCTTCCACATCATGTACTCTCCTTCCACCTCACCTACACATCACCATTTCTAAGCCACTTCACCTTCCACATGTCAAGATGTGAGGACTTGTGAGTCCTCAATTCACCATAGCCTTACATCTTGGCTTTGTTGGTTTAATCTCAGCCGTTCATTTCTCCAAAGAATTCAAAATTCTCTATAAATACCCCCTATTTTCTCTCATTTGGGGAGACCTTTGCATGCCATAGCTAAACTCTTGCATTTTTATCATTTGAAGCCACACTTAGCCATATTCTCACATCTTAGCACTTGCATCCATTATCATACAACTCCAACCATCTTGCATCCCCACCTACTTGCCATCCAAGGAGCATACAACATTACAAATCAAGGGCCAACCAAAGAACAACTCAATAAGGTGAAATGTTCCATTTTATTTTGTTAAGC